>OW052229.1:10762512-11374178 GCA_932527175.1 Operophtera brumata
ATTTCATTCATTTCATTCATTTCATTCATTTCATTCATTTCATTCATTTCATTCATTTCATTCATTTCATTCATTTCATTCATTTCGTTCATTTCGTTCATTTCGTTCATTTCGTTCATTTCGTTCATTTCGTTCATTTCGTTCATTTCGTTCATTTCGTTCATTTCGTTCATTTCGTTCATTTCGTTCATTTCGTTCATTTCGTTCATTTCGTTCATTTCGTTCATTTCGTTCATTTCGTTCATTTCGTTCATTTCGTTCATTTCGTTCATTTCGTTCATTTCGTTCATTTCGTTCATTTCGTTCATTTCGTTCATTTCGTTCATTTCGTTCATTTCGTTCATTTCATTCATTTCATTCATTTCATTCATTTCATTCATTTCATTCATTTCATTCATTTCATTCATTTCATTCATTTCATTCATTTCATTCATTTCATTCATTTCATTCATTTCATTCATTTCATTCATTTCATTCATTTCATTCATTTCATTCATTTCATTCATTTCATTCATTTCATTCATTTCATTCATTTCATTCATTTCATTCATTTCATTCATTTCATTCATTCATTCATTCATTCATTCATTCATTTCATTCATTCATTCATCAATAATTCATTCATTCATTCATTCATTCATTCATTCATTCATTCATTCATTCATTCATTCATTCATTCATTCATTCATTCATTCATTCATTCATTCATTCATTCATTCATTCATTCATTCATTCATTCATTCATTCATTCATTTCATTCATTTCATTCATTTCATTCATTTCATTCATTTCATTCATTTCATTCATTTCATTCATTTCATTCATTTCATTCATTTCATTCATTTCATTCATTTCATTCATTTCATTCATTTCATTCATTTCATTCATTTCATTCATTTCATTCATTTCATTCATTTCATTCATTTCATTCATTTCATTCATTTCATTCATTTCATTCATTTCATTCATTTCATTCATTTCATTCATTTCATTCATTTCATTCATTTCATTCATTTCATTCATTTCATTCATTTCATTCATTTCATTCATTTCATTCATTTCATTCATTTCATTCATTTCATTCATTTCATTCATTTCATTCATTTCATTCAGTTCATTCATTCATTCAGTTCATTCATTCCATTCATTCCATTCATTCCATTCATTCCATTCATTCCATTCATTCCATTCATTCCATTCATTCCATTCATTCCATTCATTCCATTCATTTCATTCATTTCATTCATTTCATTCATTTCATTCATTTCATTCATTTCATTCATTTCATTCATTTCATTCATTTCATTCATTTCATTCATTTCATTCATGTCATTCATTTCATTCATTTCATTCATTTCATTCATTTCATTCATTTCATTCATTTCATTCATTTCATTCATTTCATTCATTTCATTCATTTCATTCATTTCATTCATTTCATTCATTTCATTCATTTCATTCATTTCATTCATTTCATTCATTTCATTCATTTCATTCATTATTCATTCATTATTCATCATTCTTCAGTTCATTCATTCATTTCATTCATTTCATTCATTTCATTCATTTCATTCATTTCATTCATTTCATTCATTTCATTCATTTCATTCATTTCATTCATTTCATTCATTTCATTCATTTCATTCATTTCATTCATTTCATTCATTTCATTCATTTCATTCATTTCATTCATTTCATTCATTTCATTCATTTCATTCATTTCATTCATTTCATTCATTTCATTCATTTCATTCATTTCATTCATTTCATTCATTTCATTCATTTCATTCATTTCATTCATTTCATTCATTTCATTCATTTCATTCATTTCATTCATTTCATTCATTTCATTCATTCATTCATTCATTAAATCATTCATTCATTCATTCATCACTCATTTCATTCATTCCATTCATTCCATTCATTCCATTCATTCCATTCATTCCATTCATTCCATTCATTCCATTCATTCCATTCATTCCATTCATTTCATTCATTTCAATTCATTTCATTCATTTCATTCATTTCATTCATTTCATTCATTTCATTCATTTCATTCATTTCATTCATTTCATTCATTTCATTCATTTCATTCATTTCAATTCATTTCAATTCATTTCATTCATTTCATTCATTTCATTCATTTCATGCATTTCATTCATTTCTTTCATTTCATTCATTACATTCATTTCATTCATTTCATTCATTATTCATCATTCTTCAGTTCATTCATTCATTTCATTCATTTCTTTCATTTCATTCATTACATTCATTTCATTCATTTCATTAATTTCATTCATTTCATTCATTTCATTCATTTCATTCATTTCATTCATTTCATTCATTTCATTCATTTCATTCATTCATTCATTCATTTCATTCAAATTTTCAATTTCATCTATAAAAAACGGCAAAAATATCTCGTTTATTGTATGGGAGTCCCCCTTAAATATTTATTTTATTCTGTTTTTTAGTACTTGTTGTTACAGCTCCAACAGAAATACATTATCTGTGAAAATTTCAACTGTCTAACTTACACGGTTCATGAGAACCAGACCTGATGACATACGGATGAACAGCAGAGCCTTAGTAATAGGGTCCCGTTTTACCCTTTGGGTAAGAAACCCTAAAAAAGAACTTCAGTAGGTACTCAGGTAAGTAGTGCCTTTTCAAATAAGTAACACTTACCTTTCGAACATTTAAATCCAATACAAACAACTTTCCTAATCTCATGCTTCTCACGATAAATTAAACAAAATGAGAATCTCTCTTCGGCTTCTTATAACAATTTAATCTTTGCTCAAACAAATCAACAGGTCTAAAAACTAGTGAGTCGATAGGATACAGGCTGTCCCAAATGATAAAGGCCAGAGAAAAAACAGATATACAAACTAACAGATCCGAATAAAAAAAAACAAAGTAAAAATTATACCAAGTCTCGCTACCACCTACCGCAGAAACATTTCTGACATCTAAGCTCTATATAATATACTAGCGACTCGTCCCGGCTTCGCACGGGTAGTTTCAGGATGAAAAACAGCCCCCCCCTCCCCCAAATCCTCCCCCCTATCCAATTTCCTATGTTTTATGAAATTAGTAATCTCTTTTTTTACATTGAATCGAAACGGTGTTCTTTTCGAAATGAGCCTAAAAACGGTCAGTCTACTATTATCCACAGAGGAGTTCCGTTGTCGACCTTCCGTCTCCATCATCAGAACAGCTCGCTGTCACCATAATATTAATTGTCATCGGAAATTGACAGGTATGCCAAATTTCATCCTAATCGGTTGAGGATAACTGCATTAAAATACAGTTGCAAGATTTGACCCGAACATATATACATTGCAAGTTAAATAAAAGCTTGTGAAAACAGCTTTTAAAATGAGATGTTTTCCTTGTGCAACTTTAGCATTATGTATCTCTCGATAGATGGCGTTGGCGATAGTTTTAGTAATAGAAAATATTTCAAAATACGTAACTATCACAAGGCTTAGATTAGTTATTAAATAATTTTACAGAATTTTGTATTTTTTATAACTGTTTACGATGGTTGAACTAAGATCTCCACTGCCATGGTAAAAATTTAAAAGTAGGTTAATATCAATATTTACGCGAGTGCCATCTCTTGACGATGAAAGAACTAAACTGACAATGACACTTGGGAAAACTCCTCATTGAGAGATTTTGTAGCAAAGCTTTCACTTGACACGATTTGGGACAGCCTGTGGGTAAAATCGAGATGTTTTGTAGCAAAAAGCACCCCACCCTCGGCAGGCTGGCGCTAAACGAATTTAAACCCTGACCAAATATTTGTGATGCGATTAAGGACCATGGGGATATTGATTGATGGGAATGTGATATTTTCGGTGCAGAGTAGTGTGTTGGTCTTCTCTGCTAGAATAATATACTAGTGGAGTTATTTTTCAATATAAACTGCAACACCCCCCTTAGCAGGTTAATTTCAAAAATTCCTTTCTAATTTTTTTCTTTCCTTTTTTTCTTTCTTTGCATTGATATTCCAAGGCCAAGCGAAGAATTTAGCTGGGATGCGCTTTTAGTAAATTACGACGAGCCTTTTCATCCCCTATACTACAATGCCTGCAGACGGGAGCCTTCAATCAGTGAGTCCTACCCGTAATGACCTATAGTGCCGAGACGTGGATACTCACGGTGCGCCTGCTCCATCAGTTCAAGTAGCTCAGCGTGCTATGGAAGGAGCTATGTTCGGAGTTACTCTGAGGGATAAAATTCGCAACGAAGTTATCCGACAGAGACTTAAGGTCATCGAATTAGAAAGCTAAATGGCAATGGGGTGGGCATTATGCTGAAGAACCGACAACCGCTGGGGAAAACCTAAAGGATAGTCCTTAGTTTTTAAATTTCCACGGGAAACGGAAAATAACTCATGAGGAGAAAATTCGTATAAAATGTGTTGCATAATTTCACCGAGGGCTTACAAGTTCAACTAATTTAGTAGCTTACTTGTTCGTAGTCCACGATAAAAAATCTCTGTTCCTCTTATTTGTCTACTTATATTAATAGAACAGCTGCTGACGTGTCGTTGTTTTAAAACAATTAAGCACATTTAAAAAGGACAAACAAAGTACCATAATCTGTGGGAAATTTGTTTCTATTTTTCTCATTTTTACAAAACATATATAGACCTTAACATAATTTCACCGGCACCCATACCTTTCCACCGGAACACAGCAATGCGAGCGCTACCTTTGCAGTAGAAATAATCTCCTTTTCATCATAGGACGAGCAGACGCACGGCTCGGTACCATCCCTAACTCCTTCTACATCCTCTATTCGTACTAAACGTTTCGGTTCTACCTTATAATATGAACTTCTAAGGAGTGGAATACACTAACGTCGTCTGTCTTTCCTGAAAACTATAATCTGGGTCTCTTTAAGGCTAGTCTGAATAGGTGCCTTCTAGACCTTTGTGCTCCATCGTTAGCCAAATCGTAACCACAAAAAAGCTTTACTACTAACAGTGTGACAAAATTCGTTTCAACGACTGCGTGGGAGCATCCCTTATCTCTTCAAATAAGTAAGTAGGTAGGTACGTACCTACTTAGCTAAGTTTTTGCACCCCTCAGCAGTCATCAGCGGAACACACATGACAAAGGTGTTCAAACACGCAGAGAGTATAGGTTTCGGCGAAATGAAAGGCGAACTAATCGCACTGTGAGGTGTCGGGTTCCCATTTCAAGTAGTTTGCGGATACTGGAGGGGTATGGAGTCAGACTATTTATAACTAGTGTTACAATGAAGGCTTTGAATTTTCGAATCTAAAAAAAAAGTAGTTCGATATGGCTCGATTTGACTCAAATATGGTTGCCAAAATTAACAAATGCATTGTCTGTGCTTTTGTGTGATAGTAACAAAATGCCACGAAAATATATCACTACGTTGTTGACTTTAGCATCTCACTTTATTTTGACAGTTAAGTACAGAGCTGGCGCCAACTATTTCAAGCATGATTTGAAACGGTCGTGAAAACCGGAATTAATCTGTTATGGCAGTAGTACGCTCCATGGCCCTCTATGGTGCTCCTGTGTGGGCGGGCTCCCTCAACTCAAGGGAGATCGCAGTTCTACGCAGGGCCCAGAGGGTCATGGCAGTGAGAGTGTGTCGGGGATACCGCACTCTCTCGCACGAGGTGGCATGCGCCCTCGCGGGCTCGCTTCCCTGGGATCTTGAGGCCGAGGTTCTGTCTTCGGTCTACTGGCGGAGGAGGCGGGCCCGCGAGGAGGACCTTCGGCCTGTTGCGCGGGAGGTCCTACAATGGCGGATGGACGCCAGGGAAGAGGCCCTGGCCTCGTGGAGCAGGCGGTTGGCCCTGGACAACCCTCGTCGAGGGGATGGGGCCCGCCGGTTTTTGGAGGCAGTTCAGCCCATTCTGCGTGAATGGGTAAACCGAGAGCACGGGGCGCTTTCCTTCTGGCTGACGCAGGTCCTCTCGGGGCATGGTTGCCTCGGGAGGTACCTGTATCGCGTTGCCCGAAGGGAAGCTTCCCCGTATGCCTCCAGTGCGGATGCGCGGAAGAGACGGCGCAGCACGTGCTGGAGGCATGCTCTGGGGCGGAGGGACCGCGACAAGCTCTAGTCGCGGTCGTAGGGGCGGACCTCTCATTGCCGACCATCTTAGTTAGGATGGTCCAAGATGAGGGGTCCTGGGAGGCGGTGGTCTCTTTCTGCGAGGTAGTGATGTCGCAGCGGGAGGCGGAGGAGAGGGAGAGGGAGAGAGATTCTTTCGCACACCCCTCTCCGGAGGGCGCGGACACGGAGGCGAGCTAGTCGAGCTCGCACTTCGTCTCCACTTGGAGGGCCTGGGGCGATTGATGTGGGGACATCAGTCGCTCCCTAGAGTAAAGGCCCTCAAAGAGCGGGGTGACGCGCCGAATGTCCCGGTGCGTCGCCGGAGCTAAATGGAGGGCTCTACCCTCCCGAGGTGGGTCCGCCCAGGCGGACGTCGGTGGATGGGGCTGCGCGGAGTGTGAAAACGGACCCGCGGCCCCTTCTCCTGCCGTGGAAGAGGGACATCGTGAGGTTTTAGTCGGTAGTGCCGTCTTTAGGTGAGCCCGACATACCCCAGCCCGCTTACCCAGCGGTTGGGGATGCGTAAAGGCATTTCCTCAAGTTAAAAAAAAAAAAAAAAAAGGTTAGATTAGATTAGACCTCTGTGACGCGGCTGGCGAAGGTTCGCCTGCGGCACAGGAGGTTGCGGGTTCGATTCCCGCCTCGGAACAAATATTTGTGCGATCTGCAGATATGTTCAGGGTGTTCTGGGTATTTTCTATATATAACAAAAAATATCTATCTATGTATAAGAGTAATGTATTGTATTAAGTATATCAGTTTTCTAGTACCCATAGCACAAGCTCTGCTTAGCTTCGGGCTAGATAATGTTGTCTGAACTAACCAGCATTTGTTTGAAGTGGAGTTTAATTATTACTTTTATAAAAAATAAATAAAAAAAATGAATAAACGGTCTCCATAGTGTTGTACCCTGTCGGCGAGATGAAAGTCGAGGTGGCGCTACACTCACGATTCTAAAACCACACACATTGCTGAATGTGGGTATCTACTTATCGACACTATAACCAACCCGTGATGTTTTTATACTAATATATCCGAAATGCGGGGATCCGTCGAAGAACCAAGATCGCCGATATAGCTCTCAGAATTATCTAGTTAAACCTATACTTGTAAATATTCCTCACGTAATTAAATTCAGGGTCATCAAGATACAGGCCTAGCCTAGTTTGGGACCCACTGTATATAATGTCTCAAATTTGCATGTTTTTACTTTTTATTGTTATTTTTGTAAAGATCACTGTTTGATACCAAATATTAACCTGTGTTTGTTTCATAATAAATTTATCTTATCTTATCTTATCTTAAATAAATTACTGTATTCAAGATGAACTGGCAATAAATTACATCTCGCAGCATCTCTAGAGTGAATGCGTTTACTCTTTCCTTTCACTTCTACTTACCTAGTAGTAAATAATATTTGTAGTATATATTAATAAATATAAAAACAAATAAAATCAAAATATAAATATATATTATATTTACATATTTATATATTTTTATACTACTTGGACTGGCGTATCAAGCAGATGGCCCGTCTGTTGGTCGGTAAACTCTGCCTATGAACAGTGCATTATCACATAGTACACGTCCACTTAGGACGCGCCCTATGTGGCATTACACTGCGCCCGCCACCCTGAGACATAAAGATGAAAAGTCTCATGTGCCTGTAATTTCTCCGGCACCCTTACCCTTCAAACCGGAACACAGCAATGCAAGCACTACTGCTTTGCAGCAGAAATAGGTATATGGTGGTAGTACTTCCCCGGCTGAACTATGGACGTTTACCGACGCAAAAAGAGGGGTGTTATAAGTTTGACCGCTATGTGTGTTGGAGTCCGGTTTGAGGGGTAAGGGTCTCGGTGAAATTACAGGCACTAGAGACTTTCATCCTTATGTTTTGAGGACGCAGTGCCTCATAGGGTTTCTTTTTTAACTAGACCTTCATTTGACCTCAATCTCGCCTGTTTGTGAGTGACGATGTGGCCGACGATGGAGCACGAAGGTCTAGAAGGCTTCAGTCTAGCTTTGAAGAGACCCAGATTATAATTTTCAGTAAAGACAGACGACGGTAGTGTGTTGCGCTGGGTGCGAGGGCGCGTCCTAGGTGGACGCGTTGACGCCATGAGGACGCTATGTGGACGCTATGAGGTATTGCGTTGTAATGGCGGATATTATAATAATATGTGGAATGTGGTGCTTTAAAACCTTTATTCTCCACGATCTTTAGGTATCGGAAAATCTAGTAACTCCCATTTGTTCTATAGGACTGTAACGTCAAATATGCAAAAAAAATGTTAATCAAACAAAGCAAGTACACTTCTTTAAAAAAAAACCAAAAACAACTTAAAATGTAAGAAAAAAAATGTTGCAAGGAAGCCTCTGTTTTCGTTACAACCACTTTTTAACCCCCGACGCAAAAACGACGGGGTGTTATAAGTTTGACGTGTCTGTGTGTGTGTGTGTGTGTGTGTGTGTGTCTGGGTGTGTGTCTGTATGTGGTACCGTAGCTCCCGAACGGATGAACCGTCTTTTTTTGTTTGAAAGGTGAATTAGTCGGGAGTTTTCTTAGCTATGTAGCTACTCCCGAATAATTAACCTTTCAAACAAAAAAAAAACAAAAATCGTTTTATCCGTTTCATTGCGTTGAGGGCTTTTTTTATTTTTTACAAAATTAATTACTTGTTTTCCTAAACTATTAAACTAAAGTGGTTTTTATTGCCTTCATTATATTAAATAACACAAAGCCTTAATTTTATTTTTTTAAATTATGTACTTACTTAATGATTTTTAAATTAAAAACAATCGTGATTTTCGCTCTCTTTTCGTTTCGCAAACGCTAATCTGTCACTTTCTAACTTACCTGAACTTTAATGAGTTAGATAATGACAGAATTTTTCGTCCATCGACGCCCTAACATCAGGTTCGCCATGGGAAATATTATAATTCGTATTAATTTTAATATATCCAATTTAATAGAAAACTTACAAACCACATGTGTAGATATTAGTCTCCAGATTGTGTTTACAAAATTTAATTAACTTGTATTCATTAATATCAAAAGGAAGGTCAAATTCGTGTAGTATGTAGCGGAGCAGCGGTACACTCCCCTTAAGTTGTTTCATCTTTACCGCTCAAAGAGAAAGTCGTATCCGCATGTTTCCATTAATTAATTAGCACTTTAATAACGTCAATTCACAGCAATAAAGTGTTAAAATTTAACATTCCTCATAAACACCTACGTGTAGCTGATAATCCCTACCATAAACATTTGAAAATAACGAATTAAGAAAATTAATGTATATGTACTAATCAACTGGTTTTTATTAAATTAACTTTGACCACCAATCCCTAAATGTTGTTCCGGTTTTTTTGTAGTTGTTTTTTTCTGGACTAGACTGGAGTAAACTCCAGTCGCGCGTCGAATTTAACACACACCATTTTTAATAGTTGGTATACATTTTATCATACTGTCGTCCGCCATAACAACCACTCAGTGTTATCGGTAATATGTTTTTTATGTTTTTTTTTTCAATACAAGCCTTTATAAAATTCGTGTTCGGAACCGTGTGCTGATCGAAATGAGCCTAAACACGGCCATTCTACTATTACCCATCAAGGAGTTCCGTTGCCCACCTTCCGTCTCCATCATCAGATCTGCTCGCTGTCACCATAATAGTGTCTTGTCAGCGGCATGGGGAGCCACAGACAAAACTAATCTTAGATGGCGCCACCATCGCTGGTGCTTGTCATTGACTGGTGAATTGGTCTTGACTTTTTCTTATCAGAAGGGAAACGGTGTGTACGCTTTATTTGTACACTGAAATGCACTAACACAGAGACATGTTTTATACCAGACTAACATTATTTGATGTTTATTTACTAAAATTACCATTGATATTTGACACTTTTGACAGTTTTTTTTTTAACATTGATAGACCTTTAATTAGCTACGAAAAAATACAAGCGATTATGCGCCACCTACCGTGATAAATAAGCAGTGTGTCTCCTCATTTGACAGGTAGGTACGCAAAATAAGGTAGGCCACGGAAGAACAGCGCTATGGCACTAACTCTGCCATAGCACATACTGAGTGGTTGCCTTTAATGTAACTTTGATTTGAACGCCTACTTTAAATATTCGAATTTGTTGTATTTGGTTACGAAATAAATATATTTTTATCTTTATCTTATCTTTATCTAAAATTTCATCTCAATCGGTTGAAGATAACTGCTTGCAAGATTTGTACCGAACATAAATATTGCAAGTTAAATAAAAGCTTGTAGAAAAGTACGTTACTGAGTTGAAACGGAAACTCTTATTCTCAAAGCGTTTAGAAAATCAGTTTTTTTTTGTCGAAAGTGTTTAAGAAGCTGAAAAAACCTTTTAACAGTTCATTAGCCGGTTGACACTCGTGTGCACGTTTTACAACACCTACATGTAGTAAGTGTTTTGGGATATCCCTTCCTGTGTTTAGACGTTGACATAAGTTGGTAAGTTATTTAATGGCGTAGTTAGTCACTCGACTAAAAAGCTTGACCAAATTATTAAGGTTGTGCTGTTGTGGGATGCTCTCGCTTTGCGCTTGTGGCGCGAAATTCAAGTTTTTGGTGTTTTTTTAATATCATCAGTTTACCTTCGTAGCTAAACTGATGATATTTATGAGATACTATCAATTAAAACATGTGTGTTAAGTCTCCTAGGTCTCGCAAAATTAACTTTCGCTATCTGAAGAAGTGTTGATGAGCTGTAATGAGCAAAAAACAAAAAAAAAAAAAACGCGCCACAAGCGGAGCATTCACCTTAACTGGGAGTTGATTATGCTATTATGTATCTATATTTAATTTCATAAATAAATTCCAGTGATAATTAAAACTCGGTTGTCTATAGCACTATTCCGACGGCTTCCCACGCGTAGTGTCGGATTAAAATTAAATGTTTTCCTCCCCCCTTATTCCCCCCAACCCAAAGAATCAATCCAAACACTAAATATCATCAAAATCAGCTCAACCGTTACGCATTTACTACAACTATAGTATTTTTGTATCTGTGCTACAATACAACGAACGCAAGTGTAGACGCGGGCGGTAAAACGTCGAGGATAAGAGTGAAAGTTTTAGTTAGATCAGTGGTTCCGGAGATAACCTTTTTCATCCAAATTCACAAACAAACTTTACCTTGTTATAATATTGTAAGTAAATAAAATCTGTTCAATAATTAAAATATATGCTTACAGAAAGAAGAATACACAAGAAGTAGGTATTATATTCCCACGAGTGTGCAACCTACGGTGAAAAGAGGCCTTTTGAGGCTCTTGCTACCCTTCGTGGAAAAGGCGTTTATCTATTACGTACGAAAAATTGGATCGTTTTCTACCTTCAGATAATATCGCCATAGAGATCCACCAACTTATCTGTAGAACCATTTACCTACATTTTTCTATCATCTAGATACATTTCATTCTACAGATAATTTGGTGGATCTATGTCTAACAATTTATGTCAAACGTCTTGAACTTTACCCCTCATGAGCGGGTCATCTAAAACGCATAACATCAAACTAGCTTAAGACCTAAAACGCTTATTGTCTGATTAGTAAATTACCTAAATTACGTAAGGTCTAAGTAGCAAAATGCCTGAAATGCATTATGTCTGCTTTGCTTATTACCTAAACTTCGATATAACTAAGAAACAGACAGCACTTTTTTGACAAATAGGCCTAAACAAAACTAGCTAACTTCACTCATGAAACACTGTTATGTGTCACAACACAACTTACCTAATGTGTTATCATTTTTACTTGTTACTAGCAGCGCCCCGCGGTTTCACCCGCGTAAGTCTCGATCCCGTGGGAATATCGGGATATAAATGTGCCTATGTGTTATTCCGGGAGTCCAGTTATCTCCATTCCAAATTTCATGCAAATCCGTCCAGCCGTTTCAGCGTGAAGAAGTAACAAACACACTACACACACACACAAACTTTCGCCTTTATAATATTAGTGTGATGATAACGATAGGACAAGGTTTATTTCTCTAAAGTAACAACCGACTGTAAAATGTCTGAACTTTCTATAACTACTGGCTTTATTGACTCTTGCAATTAATCTACAAAACATAAACTGACTGAAATTAGAAGAAAATGATCAATTTTGCCTAAATATGAGAAGTTCGCTATGTCCTGTCATAAACGGGATCACAATAAATATCCCGGTAGGATCGTATATGCAAAAATAGCAGAACAAACATCCGAGTGGGCGGGTACCGGAAATCCATTACGCAACTTCATACTATAGAATAGGGGTAGTGACTGAAAAAGAGGAGTATCGATATCGATGAATGAGAAAACGCATTCTTATCGATATCGATGGTATTAGAATTTAAAGCGAAAATCTTTTTTTATAACTTACTGTAGGTCACTCAGGTCAAGGCTAACCGCATATAAATTAAAAGCAAATAGGTTATTATTTAGCAATGCTATAATTTGACAAAAACAAAACAATCCCTGTTTGATAAAAATTAAGACCATTAGCACGTAGGATTTTTTTTATACTACTTAGAATGACGGAAAAAGTAGATGGCCCACCTGATGATGAGCGGTACCCTCTTCCTCTCTCTCTGCTCTGAACAGACGGAAGAAGGTAAGAGGTAACCGGGAACGTGGGAGCTTAGTCATATGAATGGACCTACTCGTATATGCACCGTATGAACAACTATTTATAATCTCATTCCGTGGTTCGATAATACTGAATTGCCTTTCTCAACGCGAGACCAAATCCGAAATAAATGGGGGTGGTGCTGCCCAATCTCCTGTGCTGTAATCCCTTAGTTTGCTTTTACGACATCCACGGGAGGAGACTAAGGAGTCTATTTTTATTTTAACCACGGCACCTAGAATTACATGTGGGAAGTACTATAACAAGTTGCTAGTGGCGTTGAGAATGTTGTGTCAGTATCTACACGATGTTGTCTTTGTGGCTTACGGTTTGTCACCTGCTGTCACTGCGCCCCAGTGCGTATTATTTTCATGAAGTTTTAAGTCGGTAGCCAAAATAAATAGTTTTGAGTTGATTCAGTGGCCCACTCTACAGCAGAAAATCTTACAAGCTGATAGGGGGCCCAATTATTGTCCTGCTATTTCCAACTTATCGACATATTTTTTCCCATCACTACGACACATTATTAGAATGCACGTCGTCACATTTTCTAATCTAAATTCAAATTGGCGCGCCCGCGCGGCCGCCATTGTGAAAACGGCCATATTTTTCCAATTTCGTCCGGAAAACTCACGCTACTACCACTTTTGCATACAAAAATATTATGACACCCTCTTGCACGAAACTCAACTTTATTTCGTATGCCTTAAAGACTATTGTTGTTGATTATTATAGGAATTGGAAAGCTGTCAATGTAAAATGAGCGCGCGATTTTTATTGTCATCCTTTTCTAGCTTTTGTTGTGACGTTCCATTTGTGTTTATAGTTGAAATCAATACTTTTTGATATATTGTTGTGTTTTCTATTCTATGAGTGTTTGTGTTTTGCTGGACGACGCCACCCCCCTAAAATGCAATATGGGGGGATTTTCCATGATCATCACGCTTGGCAGGTGGATTGGTGGACATGTGGATGCTGCTGCCCATCCCCTGGTGTAGTCGGCTATTACCATATCCATAGGAGGTGACGGAGGGGTCTATTCTTAGGCCGGACACACTACCACGGCCACCTAGTTTTACCTATGTACTTACAAAAAACATAGTACCTACTTACATAAGTGGGTAAACATATAAGTTCTACTTAGATACATGGTTATTTAACTTAACTATAGGTACTTTCATCAGGAAATCATTGAAAATTATGAGTAATAATGACTATGTACACTATAAAAACTTTCGTGAATCATATAAAAAAAAAAAACCCCCCGTTTAAATTTCCCGTTTTTATAAAATAATTGACGAATTACACATCAAAAAATTACACAATGCGTAATTACACGTTGCATCACGCCATACCTCACTTCTAAACTATGTCCTAACTAACAAAGAGTTATGGAGATTTTAATAATATTTGCATTTAAATCGTTCACCGGTGCCACAGACAGACAGACAAACATAGCGGTCAAACTTAACCCCTCTTTTTGTGTCTTAATAAATGTAGACGATTCGAAGATAGCGGGAAGAATCTCTTCGCACAAGATGTCAAACCATCGATAATATTGCTAAGGCCTATGTCACACGATCAAACTATAAACTTTACCATAAAGTATAAACACAATGTTAATACGAGTCGCGTTTTGAATATCGAACGTCTTTATTTTGAATGTGACGACATTTGTTACGGATTCAACATGGCGCCGGTTGGACAGAGAGCCCCTTGTTTGGACAGCGACTCTTTGTGACAGAGATCGCAAGCTAAGCTGGAAGTACCAAACCCGATGATACATAACGTGTTGCTTGACTGTACCAAACTTCTTTGAAAAATCCATAAGGGATCCATCAGGAACAAAAAACTAATTAAAATAATCATTTTAAAATGATCCCTTGGAGACAGGATTGAACAGGAACAAAATTATAGGTACAAGGATCGAACAGGACAAGGGATCGATCTCAAGGGATTGAACAGGAACTACTCATATCCAAAAAATATCATACTTGTAAGAAATTCCTGCTTGGCTACGACATGCGTCACTTTATGAAACTATTGAAAATATCTTCGTACCGGGTGTGCCGTTGTCTATAAGCGACAGTGATCACTTTACATTATTTCTGTTCATAGGCAGAGGGTACCGCTTAACATCCATCAGGTGGGCCATCTGCTTGACCCGTCATACCAGGTTGTATAAAAAAAACAATTTAGTAACTAAGTAAGCTAATTTGTCTAAGAATACATAAATAATAAAAAAGTTAATAAGTATTCACTAAGGTACAACTTTTTGGATCATAAAAACTACAATATTTATTATCTATTATTATTATTCTGTTATTTATTAGCTAGTTACAAGGGAATAAAAGATAAAAACAATAATAAATAATAATAAAATAAATAATGCTGGACAGTTCACACAACATTATCTAACCCCATATGTTAAGCAGAGCTTATGTTATGGGTACTAGACAACTGATATAGGTACTTAATACAATATATTACATCGATAGATATTTTTTTATTATACATAGGAAATACCAGAACACCCTCAACAAACATCTGCAGATCCCACAAATATTTGTTCAGAGTACCTAACCTACTTATATTGTAAATAGGAAAGCATAAATGGATGTTTGTTACTAAATTACGCCTCGATACATACATACATACATAGACACATGCCTTTTCCCCCGAAAGGGTAGGCAGAGCCTCAACGGGCCTCTTTTCACAGTGGGTTACACCATCGTGGAATATAGACGTGACAAGTGGTGAGCTCAGCGCCGTCATTGCGCCCCACGACTGACTCTGCTAACGCTTTCTTCCAGTAATAACACATTCCATAGTAAGCTAGCAGCCAGGACAAATCTTATACCAACGAATCTTATCAACAAGTCCGGGTAATCCCTTAGTCGGCTTTTACGACATCCACGGGAGGAGACGGAGGGATCTATTCTTAGGCCAGGCTCATCACACACCACAGCACGCCACGGTAGATTAAGATTGTGTATCTTTGGAACAGCTAGTAGATTTCAAGTAATGTTTGTTTTGAACAGGAAAAAAACTAATAAGTATGTATATACTCAAAGCTATAGATACTATTTTTCCCACGAAAACGGGGCACAAAGGCTTACCATTTACGGAATAAATGTTGTTGTCTTTTCCAGATACAAACAGATCCACGATAGCAAACCGCGGACCCTAAAATAAGACATCCCGCTTGGAGATGCTCATATTTATTTTTTATTTTATTTATTTATGATTATTTGCATGGAGCGCGCTGGATGTGACAATCCAGGCGCTATTGTTTTCCGAAATAATAACGAGAGATGGCGCTTTAGTTATTTTTATTTATTTTTCATGTTCCCGTCACGATAAGCCTTATGCCCTTACGGCGGTGTTCTCGAATATATTTTATAGATGGCGTTTGAATGGCCACGAAATAATAACGATGAAGGATGGTCATCCGAAATTGCTGTCGAATTATTGATCGTTCTCACGTTATTTATGTATTTTATTCATGATAATTGGAAAATAATATTTTTTAAGTAGTACCTAGGAATAATTAAAGGCCAATTAAAACACCCGGACCAATATGTAGGTACTGCGCGAAATTCAAACTTTATTGTGTTTTTTGCTCATCACAGCTCAACATCACATTTTGAGTTAGCGAAACCTGATTTTACGAAAACTAGGAGCCCTAACACGCATATTTTGATTAAAAATGTCTCAAAATTATCATTAGTTTTGCTCTTTGATTATATGTATATCCAGCCATTAGATAATCTATAGACAATTTAACAAAGATCCAGCCCCAGACAAAAAAAAACTAAGGTTTTGCTACGAAAGTCATTCAATGATTTTTACAGTGATTTTTTTGTTCATTGACATTCGTAGCTAAACTAATGATAATTATGAGACAATTTCAATCAAACTATGCGTGTTAGGTCTCCTTATAGTTTCCGCAAAATCAGGTTTCGCTATCTCAAAATGTGTTAATGAGATGTGATGAGCAAACAACACAATAAAGTCACAGAATATATACAGATAAAGTTTGAATTTCGCGCCTCAAGCGAAACATTCCTCCACCATACGCCAACATTGTTACAAGTTCAAACTCACTTTTCGCACCACTACTGACTGCACTGAGAATGCCAATAATCGAAATTGTCTTACGATAAACACCACTAATAAGCACTTAAGTGATGCGTTAGCATCCTAGTAGTCTGTGCTTAAGTGAATTAAGATCGTTCTCAATAAACACTTTTAAAATAGCGTGCGTACCTAATTATTAGCGGGCAAGGATTAGGAAGAATGCCGCGAACCGCCTGTGCCATAAATACAATTACAGGTGAATTAATTCCAGAAAAAATAAACAAGCGAATGAATTTGAGCGTTCCAATTTTAAAAGTCCGTGAGCTCAATAAACAAAGAGCCTAATTAGACGATAATAATGTCTTTATAAGGTTTAAATCTTGGCTACTGTTTGAGGTTTGATTTATTCTGTTTACAGATTGTTGTTTATTGAGCCGTGCATGTGAGTTTTTAATTTATTGCAACTGCAACGTTTCACAACTTTATTGGAATGTCATACACAATCTTTCTTGTTACAAAACTGTCCTTTTCGGACATGCTTTGGTGACTGAATAAAGCAACAATATTTAAAAAAAGAATAAACAAAAATATGCTCTAATTGGTTTAAAATCTAAAGTGTCGAGCACATAACTTTGAAAGGCGGCGTATTCCTTTGCATTTTTTGTTAATTCATAGCGGCTCAGGTAATGAATCGCTCTGCGTGTCACCAATAAATACTGGCTACTGGTTAATTGAAACATTATAAAGTCCCCAACAAAAAAAAAAGGTAAGGAGATCTTATCGAACACCCGTACAAAGACACCGCGACGAACCCAAAACGGCCCAATACCTTGTTTTAGGAATTGAGCCTTTTTACTCCATATTTTTTTTATTTATAACTATGTATGTTGTTTGCCCTCCGCTTCACTCGCTTTACACTGGAATAAAATGTAAATCTACAGCATAATCCAGTTTATAATTTAAATCTGTGTAGGTAGGTCAGAAGGGACCTTTTGTGAAATGGTGAAGGGACATTTTAAGAACTGGACATTGTCCGCCTGAATGGTACCAAATATCGGTGAAATCAGTTCATTCGGTACGGCGTGTAGAAAAGAAAGAAAAAGTAAACTCAATCTACCTACCTAATTTAAAATAAAAAAACAAAGCTAAGTAAAAAAATTTTGCATTGAGTCACAAAACGGTCTCCGTCTCAGGATGAGCCAGTTGTGAACACGTTACAACCGACGCTGGTCTTCCGACAGAGCCATTTTGTGATATCACGGAAAATAACACATAAGACACAAAACAATCAAAAATATTAACAACAAAAGAAACAAAAAAAGAAACATCTACGGCAACGGTTGACAAACACAAGACACCATCAACAACATACCTACCAATATTCAAACTAAACTAATAACAAAAAAAAAAGTTATCTTGTAATAGCTCAAAACAGGTTATAATCTATCTATCTACCTCTACCTAATTTCATTGAAATCGGTTTAGCCGTTTCGGCGTGGTTGAGTAAAACATCCAAACATGGTAACTTTGACATTTATAATATTAGTGGGATAGGATTGTATCTAACGATGTCAAGCAACCACTCGCAACACTTCAAGTTAATAGAAGAATTAAAAAAAAACAGACTTCTTTCTTTGCATTGAGAAAGACAGGCATGTCGTCATAATTTAAAGTTTCAACTAAAAGTTGAAGATTCATCAACTGTAGGTAGATTCTGTCCATCCTGTGCTGGACATCAGACCCTAGAACCTGAAGTATAGTAGGATTTTGTAAAAAAAACCTCAAACTGACAGTCCTAGATGCAAAAATGACCAAACTCCCTTAAAAACAATGACGAGCTGAAGATCTTGGAAAAAGATTCACCAATTTCCACCAAACATAGCTAAGAACCCGCGCAAACACTGTCTTTCATATACAAAACCGCATTGAAATCGAGCACCCGTTCTGGAGCTACTTGGCAAAGGAACATACCTACATACAGACATACAGACACACCATGGCCATTATAGCCTCAAACTTATAACACCCCTCCTTTTAGTGAGGGGTTAAAATGGATAACAAGCAAGTAAAATAAGCAGAGATATCAAAACAAGAACAATGAACACTTCTTAACAAGCTACCGTGCAAACTATCATAAAATTACCATCCCTTCTTCCTTATTACTATGTGTTAAAGCTTAAATTCGCATAATAATCTATAAGAGAGCTTAGTCACTGGTGTTCAATTGTCCAATTTAATTTGAGCTCTGCATACCTTTTGTAACATTTTGGTGGCTGAAGTGTGGTTTTGTGGCTAGATTCGTTAGCTGGTCCCTCACGGCTGGTGTTTTAGGGCTACCTACTCTTTCCAATTCACACACTTTATAGCTACATTCAAACATTTTAGATACATACAGCCATTTTGGCTACATTCAGCCATTTTACCTACATACAGCCATTTTGGCTACATTCAGCGATTTTTAACTACATACAGCCATTTTGGCTACATTCAGCCATTTTGGCTACATTCAGCTATTTTACCTACATACATCCATTTTGGCTACATTCAGAGATTTTAAATACATACAGCCATTTTGGCTACATTCAGACATTTTAGCTTCATTCAGTCATTTTGACAACATACAGCCACTTTGGCTACATTCACCCATTTAACTATATTCAGCCATTTTTGTTACATTTTGCCATTTTACCTACATACAGCCATTTTGGCTAAATTCAGCCATTTGGCCTACTTACAGCCACTTTTCCGGAACATGCAGCCACTATTCTCGGAAGGAGAGATCTTGATACTTTGGTCGTACTTTTGTCGGCGCGAAGAAGCCGGGTATATTCTAATAAGCCATTTACATATAATGCTACTGATTGGATGGATGCGGACGGCAGATGTGACATCGCACTATAGAGTGGGGTTGCCAACAGTTGAGCAATTCAGCATTTTATTACAGGTTTCAGATGGTAGTAAAGTGCCGTTGATCGAAAGATAACAGACATTTCAAATCAAAGGTCTTTCATAACTGACCGACAATGAAGGCATTATAATGTCAAATTTGACTCCTTAGGAGATTGTTAGTAGTGGAGAAACGATTCACAAACACGATCACAAAAAACAAAACTTTTATTCCTGGTTTGACATAGAACTTTGACTGTGTACAAGTTCTGTTTGATAAACGAAGAGAAAGAGTCCTTGCTTGCAGCCCTCGGGAAAATTAGAACCTTTTTCTGGAAGAATCCTCGATTAGTACTTTTTTTTCTATCTGTCTTTTCGTCCAAAAACAGACCTCTGTCACTGGCGCAAGTTTCGTTCAAAATCCGACGCTACAACTCTATTAGCGCGAGAATTGGGCACCACGTCAATCAGTTGTTATCAGTACTGTAAAATTACTAGCTTTTATGTAATTAGTGGTTGGAATCGTGAGTATATCAAAATGAGCTCAAACATTGCTACAATAAATCATGGAGGAGTTCTGTTGTCCACCTTCATCTTTATTATCAGATCAGCTCGCTGTCACCATAATATTGTATTGTCATTGGAACTTGAAAGGAATGCCAAGACGCCAGCAAATGCTTGAAGTGTTTTTTTTTTACTGGAACGACAAATGAACGAAGCAAGTTAAATAATGCAGCGAAAAGAGGCTGAAAGCAAAAAATACACTTTACAGTAATCCGTCCTCCATTTTAAAATAAAATAGTGGCTTTGCAAAAATATAAGGGAATTCGGTGGATGGAAACGGCTCAAGCCCGTTAATTGTGGCGTTCTATGAGGCAGGTCTGTGTCTGGAAATGGACGTCAATAGGGGGAAAAGTGATGATGATAACAGTAAAAAACATCACTGTAAAACTAAAATGTCGTCAGCGCAGAGACAAGTTTGGTCACATGACATAACATAACTTCGGCTCACAATTTCAGAAGATAGTAAGCTACTAAATCCAACACCTCTACCATAAACGGCGAGCTATAAAAGCCTGTCACCTGCCTCCTTGTCTTCCACAGCTATAAATTAAAGCCTATTTCCATTCTAGCTCAACTTGATAGCCCCTTATCGAAATTTCCATGTCACAAAACTATCGATTGTTGCACACCCCTGACTGCGATGGCGCGCGATACGGTAGCAAATAGCGCTACTTTTGCGACTCACCTTACCTCACACTAGCTAGTTTCAAACACATACTAAAAACTTAAGACATCACCCAAAACCAAATAAAACTCAATCGTAATACGAACAGCTCAGGTATCAAAATGGTTTATCGAGCTTTGGAGCTAGGGACCTTATGGTTCGAACGCAATTTAAAATCTGAAAATCAGTATTCCATTTTCAAAATGCTCAAACTACAACACCTCTACTTGGATTTTCAACTTTATTGGGTTGTTATAAATTCGAAAGTTGAAAAGTTACATTAAGAAATTGATTCCGGAATGCGTTTAAGAAAATTTCCCGAACTGCAGGAAAATTGTACGCAGTGACATAGCGATAGAGATTAATTTCCTTTGACAAGTAACTATATCGTTTACGTATAAACGGTGCATGGACAACATAAATGGTATTGTAGGTGCACCATGCACCACGCTTTTGTAGAACTTAAATAGGGGGAGGTCTAATCTTGTGGAGATGGCTTTTCTATTACATTACTCCAGCAATAATTGCTCTTGGTTTTTGTATTGGCAACCTCTGTAGGTAGTGGGCGAGCGTCCGGCTGGAGTGAGAGAGATTGCGGGTTCGATTCTTGTTACAAATATTTGTATTTATTATGGGCCTTTAAAGTCCCACTGCAGGACAAAGGCCTCTAAAGGCCACTAAAAATGACATGCTTCGTCTAGGAATCGAACCAACTTAAATTAAAACTTAAAATTTAAGGTATTAATTTTACATTATTCCTTTGTTTTAAGATACCATGTTACTAAGAGGAATTATTATTTTGCATCCATTCTTTCGATTGGTATCATAAAAATACGGGGTGTTTTTTTTTCACACATAAGTCGGTTCTTTTCCCTGACGAAGCAAGTAATTTTTAGAAAATCTATAAATGCTGTGTTACTTACTTTCAAAAATTAAATAAAGTCTCCTTTCAGCAATATATCCTATCTACAATATTTAAGGTACTTTACCTTCACGTCGCATAGTCTTGGGACGCCCTGTATATCGATAAAATCTTAGAACATGGTCACAATAACATCAGTTCTGAGTCCTTCTCCACTCTCGCAAGGCTAACTTCACATCGTGTGCGACTGAAATAATAGGGCTTGCACACTGGGAGGTATTGAGACATCAGCTTGTATTAGCTCGTGACGTCCCCCCCACTCCCCCGGTGGAGGAGGGGCTCGTTAGGGAACCTGTTACGTCTCGACTCGAATTAGGGCCCGTAATTAGATGGGAATGCAAATTTGTTTCGCTACTGCATTACATTTATACGTACGCGTTGTTTATACGGATGTGATATGTGGTAGTAGGTTTATTTATTGTTTAGGCTTGAGAGACATCGTCATCCATTCCCATAGCGTAGAATAATACCACCACGTCGCGCCTTAAAATTTCATAGTTTTGCTAATTATTCCCACCACGTCGCGAATAGCAAAAGTACAGTCAACGATCAAAATTAAATCAATTTATTTAAAACAAAAATCACGAGCGAAAAACTCGAATGAAAAATCTCGATTGGATAATCTCGTGTGAAAAATATTGAATGGCACGAGTTGGTACGGTACCTTGTGTGCGCAAGTATGACTCGCACTTGGCCGCTTTATTCAAAGTTCACCTACTGCTGTCCCTCAAGCTGTGACCAGACGTCTCAATACCCGCAGAGTAAATTATTCAGAAGCCATTAACCGGCTAAGAGGCACTAATCGTTTGGTTTCCGCCACCGAATGTTATTATTTCTGTTTTATCTACGCTATGCCTTTTATTTTTTAAGATAAATGTGGGTGTGTTTATCTGCCGCGGTAACATGTGGTTGATATTTTTAATTCGTCATCATTATCATCGGCATCATCAGCATGTAGAACTGACGGACATTTATACTCCCCAGAGAACACCATGATGACCAGACTTTGGCCGCCCCCATCCACAGATTTCTTTAAATTGTCATCAGACCATCGAGAAGCCTGCCTCAGTGGTCTAGCTCGTGTCAATAAATGTAATTGTTGTTGTTGATCAAATTATTTACGTATAAAAATATTTGAATAAACCCATGCCCTGTTACCACAAAAATAAATAAAACACTGTTTTAACACGTGTTTAGTTAAACAGTGTCTAAGGGATAAACACTGCTTAAACAAGTGTTTAAAATTTCTTACCACAAATACATGTTTATCATCTAGTTAGCTAAACACTGTTTAAATTGACGTATCCTTTTTTTAACTTGGTAACCCTGAGAATCGTTTCATTTGTAGCAGATTTCATTGGTTGAGAGTTTCTCTTTTCTATCGAAATTTATTTGTAACAGTTGTAAATACGGAATAACTAAGTTGCAAAATTGAAAATAAGTACTATTTCATTAAATGAAGAGGTTCGCCATTGGTACGCCACCATACGGCTGGTGTAGACATAAATGTAAAAAGTTATTTGTACCTACTTTAACAACGGAACGGAACGTACTTTTCAATGACAGTCAGCTGTGGCTGGCGAGGTTAGTTTTTATTGAAGTTGATTGGGAAAATAGTTCCAAAATGCTTTTACCAAGCCGGTAGCAGATAAACGGAAAAATAAATGAAAATGGATACGAAACATCGTTTGGACTAAGGAATACTGGGATTTTAGGAGATCTTTATGGAGTAAAATACCTAGCAGTAAATAAGCTGAACAATGACAACAAAAACTAAAGGCAATAACAAAAGGGCGCCTACCTGATGGCGGGCCCAGTCCCGTAAGGCACAGGCAACTTGAATTTGAGGATCTAAGCACATACCACGAAAATCTTGCGGAATTTCATCTTTTATTATGTCAACAATTTTGTTTCCGAAAGCTTTACTGAACCTGTACCTACCAATTTTGAAGTTAAATTCATTGTAATATTCGAAAGGGTTCACTCGCACTGAGTCGCACTCGGTACACTTGATCACGATGGTTATCCATAAATTAATCGAAGATATCCATTGCAATTTACGTATTAAGAAAGCAATATGGCGAAGGTTAAACGCGTGCTAAACAGGGGGTCGTTGTTGTTTAAAGTTAAACAACGTCTAAGCCATGTCTAACCTTAAACAACGGTTAAATATGGTTTTGTAGTATCACTTTTGCTAAACAACTGTTAAACACGTGTCTAAGGCGTGTCTATGTTTTTTGTGGTAACACCGTTTAAGTCTATTATGATTTTGGATTTTATTCTATGAGCTTAATATGATTTTAAAAGACTTGAAACACTTTTTTTTTGGTTTACCATAAATAATTACGCTTTACTTTATTCCCCAACGGTTGTTGGTTCTGTGAACTATGGCCTGACAATTGCAAGAAATACAAAATTCTGAAGAAAAAAAAGTAAAGTTTCTCCAATAAAGATAGATAAGATAAGATAAGATCAATGGACGGATGATGTTGTAAAAGTGCATTAAGTCGGTGGATAGAGGCAGCTCAAGCCCGGTTGCCGTGGCACTTTTGAGGGAGTTATATGCTCAGTAGTGGACGTATATCGGCAGATGATGATAATGATGATGATGATGAGTATAAAGATGATGATCTCCTCTACCTCTACCTCTGTGGCGCAGCGGGCGAAGATACGCCTGCTACGCAGGAGGTTACGTGTTCGATTCTCGTCTCGGAACAAATATTTGTGCAATCTGCAGATATTTTTTCAGGGTGTTCTGGGTATTTTCTATGTATAATAAAAAATATCTATCTACGTAATGTATTGTATTAAGTATATCAGTTATCTAGTACCCATAACACAAGCTTTGCTTAGCTTGGGGCTAGATAATGTTGTGTGAACCGTGCATTATTTATTTATTTTATTTATTTATGATGATCATGAGTCTAGTGTCGCCATGTAAGCCCATCACATAGTACATATCATGAAGCGCTAACAGCATTAGTGAAACATCTCAAAATACTCTTCCGCTGCGACAAAAAGGTAAGTGGCGCCGCCTGGTGGGAAGGGATGTCAGTAATTTACACACTCTAGATAGCTGGGTACTTTCTTCACATATTCGTTCGTTTCGTTTCGTATGAGGTAGTGCTGGCCTCTGGTGTCGGAGGCACATATTTATTTACTATAATGCCCACTTGCACCATCCAACATTTTTTTTATACAACTTGGAATGACGGATCAAGCCTATGGCCCACCTGATGCTAAGCGGTAACCTTTGCCTATGACCAATGCATTACCTCATAGGTTTCGTGCACCTAATAGGACGCTCCCTATATGTTGATGTGCATTAACATTTAACTATTGTTGAATCATGGTAATTATTTCTATTGGCTTTCAGTTCTTGGTTAAATTTAACCAAAAAAGATCTGTTAATGCTGTGCCTACAGTAAATCTTAAGCATGTCAAACTGATAGGGTTATAAATATTTGTCAAGAAATTTTAAGAAATCTTAGCGTTTAAGCCATCTAGGTACCTAAAAGTCAGTTGACTATGTTGGTCACTATGTTGTTGCAAGAGGGACATAATATCAATAACAACATTATCAAATCAAAATCATTAGGTATTAATACGGACAATAAATTATACATTTAGTTAATAGCAAATTATTGTAATTCTTTTTTTAAGAAAACATTTTGTGAAATTTTGCGATGGAGAGATTTATTGACAAAAGTTTAAAAAAAATATGTTGAAACAATTTTTTGTAAGTACATACCGATGCAATATTTAAATTATCAAGGTAAGAACTATCAAAAATTATAAAAAATAAAAATGTTTATGGAAAAGCGAAAATAAATAGGCAATTTTATACTTCATAATGAATTTCTTAATTAATAACTATTTCTTAAACAAATTAGGTATGTTATTTTTTTGTTGATTTTTTTTTTTCATAATTTGTTTTTATGGAATGTACCTACTCCTGATAATAATAATGATGAAATAAGTGATCCGCGTGAGCTGATCAAAATGACCATAAACACGGCCAGTTTGCTAATATCCATCGAAGAGTTCCGTCTCCATCATCAGATCAGCTCGCTGTCACCATAATATTGTATTGACATCGGAACTTGGCAGGTATGCACAATTTCTGTTTTAATCGGATATCGAGAAGTGGTCGAAAATTTGATTCCTAATACCCGTACGAATTAACTTGAGACTCCGCTGAATGCGACCCCTTTCCCGAAAGAAGTCCACTGCTGGACAAATACCTCCCCTTTTTTATTAATAATCTAAAGCAAATCTCAAAATTTCAAATAAAAAAAAATACTACATCACATCATTTTGCACACCGTTCATTGAAAATGTCGTCATCGGCTCAGGTGTCAAGTTCGTAAGGGTATAATGCGCGTCTTGTAAAATGAACGCTGGCGGTCAAGCTTCTTCAGGCGTTCCAGCGTTCTTTTTACATGACGCGTACTATACCTACTTATTTAAGAGATGTATGCCTATGCATTGAATGAATGCCTACCTAGTTTACTACAAATAATGTACAATTATAGTATAACAATGTACAAAAAGAACGCTGGAACGCCTGTAGAAGCTTGACCGCCAGAGTTCTTTTTACATGACGCGCACTATAGTCGATTTGATAGTTACAAGAAGGTTACAAATAAAGCTAACACAAACGTGTTAAATCCCTACTATTAACATAGGAGCTCATCAACGCATCGTTAAATATCAATAAATAATGTTCTCTGTTCTACAAAACAAAGCTTATGACACACTAACGCCAACGGTGCAAACTGATGTCTGTCTGTGGAAGCTTAGTGTTAAGTGATTTGACAGTAATGAAGCGTGTGAAGTAGTTTAAGGGTTAATTAAAGTCAGAGAGATATGACTTGTATGGAATAACATTTCGATGTTATTTTCGCTATTAATCCACTGTTTTGTTCAACTAAATATGATTTGTCTCAAATAATAACCAATGTAAAAGCCAACAACAGCCATTTCGGTGTAGAACAAAGACTTCTATATAGAAGTCTTTGGTGTAGAATCATACTCTGTTCGCCCATATTTGGTAAAATACATTAGTATGAAAGACAACATATCGGAACACGCGTGGTAGAGAGTGACAGAAAATTAAAGTATAAGTACGTGCTTAGTAACTTTTTTTTAACTTGGCCTTGGAATTTCAGTTTTCAGATTCAGTCTTCAATTTCAGTTTTTAAGTTTAACCAGCTCAGAAAAAGAAATCACTAAGGTCTTTGAACTTAATAATTAATTAACTAAAATGATCACTAATCTTACAACTATTTAACCATAAACCAACATTTTCCCAATAAAATTATGTATAAAATATTACAGATTTTGTAACCACAGCCTCAATTAATTTCCCAACGTATAATTATTATTTCGCTCCCAAAACCTTACTCCCACTGACAACTTATTTTTTTAAAAACGTTATTAAAAACCAATTTGCAATTTGCCAAAACCAATCACAATAATTTTTATTTTTAATTACAGAGAACGTCAATTGAGAACGGAATGGGAAAAAATTAAAACAAAATTATCTCTTATTTAGAACTGGAACAGTCGCTGGCTCTTTGACTAATTTTGTAAAGAATAAAGTCTAAAATGGCGTGACTCACAATATAGGATTAATACATAAACTTGTCAGATCTAATGTTATTTGTCAGGTAAAATGATCCCATGGGATCCCGCCCACCTATTCTGTTGCACAAAAACTATAATTTGGAATGATATCTTAATTATTTAATGTTTTTATGGGAACAACTTCTTTTTGACGCAAAAAATGGAGCTACTTTTGAAAAAGTTAAGATTTATTTTAATAGTGGGTTTTGTTTTGACGCAGCGTCATAAAATTCCTTATTTCTTCTTTCTTATTGATAATCAGTTTTATGCTACAGCGCGTCGGGCGAGTAGCCGGCAAACGTGTGAGAGATTGCGGGTTCGATTCCCCATGCTGGGGGTGTTCTGGGTCTGGGTAAAGTAAAGGTAAAGTTTATTAAAGTTGGTTAAAAAAATATGAAACAAGTGTTTTACAAATATCGTTAAAAACTAAACTAGGTAGTATGAGTACGTACGATTAGGTACTATTAAGCTGTAACAGTAAGTTGTAAGTAAACAAACATTTGGGTGTTGTGGTACCATGGTAATACGGTTCCTGACACCCACGACTACTAGTATAGTATTAGGACGATCAAAGTCCTCAGGACCATAGCCAAGGGATCGAACACAACTACTCTTATTTAATCTGTGCCACGACAGGGAATCCTTAGAGTGGGATCAGTATTTACGGTTTGTACGCTTCGACCAAAGTTGCTTTGGTCGAAGTTTGTACGTAAGTACGTAACCTATACTTTTCTATTCGGTAACCAACTTTACCCAACTATACGACAAAACTCATTATAGAAGGGAATATAGGGGTTTGAACTCGTGGTGCAAAGTTCTGTTTTAAAGTCACAGTTTTCACTACTGAACTATAAAAACTTTTCATCACAGCGTATAAACACCATGGAGTTCATGCTCCACAAAACAAGAATCTGTGAAAATTTCATCTGGCTACCTCTTACGGGCTACAGCTGCGGAGACCTCGTAGACGGCGTAGGGTCTTAAGCAGCCTTTGCCAACCCAAAAACACAAGAAACAGTGTCAACTTTGGCTCGGAATCAAGGTTTCTTTAGGTAGTAGTAGAAGAGCTTTTTTGTGAAAGAGTTCGTCCGGGGAAGTACTACCACCATACCTATTTCTGCCGCAAAGCAGTAATGCTCGCATTGCTGTGTTCCGGTTTGAAGGGTAAGGGTGCCGGTGTAATTACAGGCACATGGGACTTTTCATCTTTATGTCTCAGGGTGGCGGGCGCAGTGCAATGCCACAGAGGGTGCGTCCTAGGTGGACGTGACCTATGAGGTATGCACTGTTCATAGGCAGAGGTTACCGCTTAACATCAGTTGGGCCATATGCTTGTTCCGTCATTCAAGTAGTATACAAAAAAAGAAAAAAAAAGATAGATAGATGAAACGTGTATTTGTATCTCCAATCACACACGTACATTCTAAACAAATAAAAGACAGTGCATGCACTAAAACTAGATAATACAACCATCGTTACACAAAAACAAAGCAATGCACTAAAATAAACATTTAAACCATATAAAAACTATAACTAAAAGTACGTGTGTGTTGCAGCATCACAAATGAGTCATAGCTCAGCAAATTAACTTGCTCAAAGAGCAAACACTGATTTTCAGATAGTACCCTCGAGGTGACAAGTCGAGACGAGCGCTATACATGTACATTTTTTATTTTTTTATTTATTCGTTGTGGTTCTTTCTTGGTTACCCTGCGTCAGAAGCAAGGTTGAGTGAACGATGTAGACGAAACCAGCAAGGTGGAATAATTCAGTGCACGCCGCGAGGTTCCGTTTGGGCTATATTACTGAAATTAAAAGTACTTTTGAATTTCTCATCAGACGAAACCGCTTGCTACCATTAACAAGACTGGAACTACCAATTAGGTACTACCGAACTGATTGAGTTGTCATAATACCACTGAGATAACCCACTAATTGAGATACTTATCACGTTTTATTTAAATCATGCGCCTTTGTTGTGGAATAAAATGGTATCTTTCATTTAATCAGGATATGGAGAAGTTCTTTTGGAAATAGAGTGTGGGACAATTTATCCCACTAATTTTCCCACTGGGATTTTGCTATTCAAAACCGTGGTGTGTCCGGCCTAAGAATAGACCCCTCCATCTCCTCCCATGGATGTCCGCCGTTCGTTAAAGCTGTTTTTATTGAATATCTCGCAAAATATAGTTAATTTTACAAACCCTTACAGTAAACCCTCGGATTTTTTGTATTGATTTTATTTATCTAATTTTTTCGCAATAATATGAAGAAATAGGCGTAACATTGTTTGTTTTTTTATCGAGAAAATATTGTTCTATCGTGTTTCGTACTATTATCTATTGTGTTTCTGGTACAGTGTTATTTAGTAGTAGTAGAGCTTTTTTGTGAAAGAGTTCGTCCGGGGAAGTACTACCACCATACCTATTTCTGCCGCAAAGCAGTAGTGCTCGCATTGCTGTGTTCCGGTTTGAAGGGTAAGGGTGTTGGTGAAATTACAGGCACATGAGACTTTTCATCTTTATGTCTCAGGGTGACGGGCGCAGTGCAATGCCACATAGGGCGCGTCCTAGGTGGACGTGACCTATGAGGTAATGCACTGTTCATAGGCAGAGGTTACCGCTTAACATCAGGTGGGCCTTCTGCTTGTTACGTCATTCAAGTAGTATACAAAAAAGTGATCCCTCGGTATTATAATGTAGTATCCATGCATAATTTATAATTTGAATATTGTACTTGATTTAAACGGTTAAAAATCAAATCTATGATTGTTAATTTTGTGTTACACCCCACCCTAAATTTTGGCATTTATTTTGATACCATTACAATTTTTAACCATCGACGCAAAAAGAAGGGTATCATTTTGACCGCTATGTGTGTCTGTGGCATCGTATCTCTTAAACGGGTGAACCGATATGAATGCTTTTTTTTTAATTTGAAATCCTTTTATCTAGCTATTGTTCATAGACATACATAGCGTTGGGGGTTTTTAAAATTTATTCTTGTATTATATTGATATAAGTAGGTACTTAAGATATAGCAGGAGTTTGAAGCGGTCAATCCACAACGATAAACTCAAAGATTGCTTTATTCCATTACGCCCCAACCCTTAAGGGCCTATAAACTCAATAACAGCCCCTGGTTAGGGCTCCAATTCGAGTGATTATGGTAAATTGGTCGTTACCTGGACTGCGACCTGTAAACAGGGTGGTTTGTGGTTTTATTTACAAAGCCTATGTACCTGGACGGGCCTTAGGAAACGATAGTTTTGAAGCTTCTATAGTGAGTGAACGCACACACTACGCTTCAGTCAGTCTTTGTCACGGCAACAAATATGCTGAAAAGTACCAATTTAGATACATTTGTGATACAATGCATTCCTGTGCTTTTCTTTTTTTTCTATCTTGTTCGCTCTACAGGGCGAGTATATCTGGCCGTATATCTATATCTTTGTCATTAATTGTGTATGCACGTGATTATAAAGACTGTAGCTGTTTGTATATGTTTACGTGCTAGTATAGTATTATTTTATCTGTGGTTTACGTTTGCTGTAATTGTGACTTATTTTTCACGGACGTTTTGTATGAGTAGGCCCGTCCATATTTTTTATTTTGGTCGAAGATTGTAGGTATTCCGTGTTCTAGAACTACGCTCCAGCGTGAATGAGGAGTTTTCAAAGTGTCATTGTCGATTTAGTTCTTTCATCGTCAAGATATGGCACTCACGTAACTATTGGTATTTACCGGTTTTTTAAATTTTATCATGGCAGTGGAGATCATCGTTCAGCTAAGGTAAATAGTTTTAAAAAATAAAAAATTCTGCAAAATTATGTAATAATTAATATCCAGAATTAATATCTATTATTAATATAATTAAAAGGATCCAGAGTCACAAAGGTACATTTCGGGGAATGTTCCTTGGAGCTTCATGATCTGATCCCACCATCTCCTTTTCATCATACGACAAGCAGGCGCACGGCTCAGTACCATCCTTACCTCGTCAGTATACCCGCAATTCGCACTAAGCGTTTCTGTTCCACCTTTGTAATACGAACTGCTAAGGAATGGAACAAGTTGCCGTCGTCTGTCTAGAGTGAGTATATAGGTGCCTTCTAGACCTTCGTGCTCCAGCGTCGGCCTATAGAAGGATCGGTAGACTAATGTCATAAAATAAAAACGTCCTATACGAATAACGTCCAATAATAATAAAAAACTATTCGAATAATGTCCAATACTATATAATACGGCGTTAGATGCAGTTTCCTATTACTGGTGTAATCCTTAATTTGTCGTTTACGACATCCACAGTACACATTTACGGTACCTATACATTTTAAAATGATTCCCACCATAAAAATTCTACAGGACAACAAAAAAATGGCCACCAGAAACCATATTTCACACTAATTTAATAACTTCAGAAATTAAATCAATTATTACTGTGACCAGTCCCTTTGGGCGATCAAAATCATGTTTTTTTATTTATTTTTGGACAAATAACAATAAATAATGTGGCACGGCAGGTGATGAAAACCTTTTTGTGAGTCAGTGACTAAAAACGGTTTATGTCTTGTGATTTTGGTAAATTTTATCTTTAACAAAATATATTTCTATCGAGTAGCGTGAAATAGTCCAAAGAAGAATATTCAGAGTTGATATTACCACCGCACTAAAATTAGGGATTCCTAGTGACTAGTTCCTAGTGATTCTGTGGGAGGAGACCTTCTCCAATAGTGGACGTTCAAAAGCCACTGATGATGATGATGGTGATGATGATGGCTAGGTCACTGAAATGTAATTGTATGACATTTCAAATGAGCTCTTCTAAATCCACATGGCTTAGTATGAGATCGGTTCCGACTACGGCTTAAAGCATGTATAGAAGCCCAGACACAGGGCACATCAATATATTATATAGGTACTAGTGTCCACCGGCGGCTTCGCTCGTATGTTATCAGTATTAAAAATAACCCATAGCTCAATCCAGGTGTGTTCGTGAAATTACAGGCACATGAGGCTTTTCATAAGTTTCAAGGTGGCGGGCACAGTGCAATGGTATGTACATAGGGCGCGTCCTATGTACATTCGGGTAAATCTTGCAGCTGTATTTTAAAGCAATTATCCTCAACGGATTGAGTTGAAATTTGGCATACCTGTCAAGTTCCGATGACAATACAATATTATGCAGACAGCGAGTTGATCTGATGGAGACGGAAGGTGGACAACAGAACTCCTCGATGGATAATAGTAGACTGGCCGTGTTTAGGCTCATTTTGATCAGCACAAGGTTCGGATCACTAATTATATAAAAGCTAGTATTGAAAAATATATTTTTCACCAAAAATCTTAATTTTACTTTAATCAAATTCTATCAGGGGTATTAACAACTCTATGTTACTTATCCGCTAAGTTGAAATAAAGTTTTTTTACTTATTTTGTAGTTGACGTCTCAAGATCGTTAAGTGAAAAAGGACCAGTTTCGGTCCTTTTGTGGGCCAAATGTTTAAAATCAGACGGTAGCAAACAGCACAGCTATCGTATTAATTAATCGATGTTTTTTATAAGTGAATTTTAATGTGGACGTTTCGAATTGAGATTGTAACAGGATGTTGAGACAGTGCGGTGTAATTGGGGCTCAATTTGTGGTTGCAAATTGGTGTGACGCGGGCTAGTACCTACCTTGAGGCGTCTCGATCTGCCCAATGAAACTAAATACAAAGGCCAGTTCCAGATGAAACCTCGTGGTTATCTGAGCTGTTTGGTATTGAAACCGATGTCACCGTTTTTTGTACCACTTACAAACTAAATTCCATAACATTTGTTATATGACATCATGGGTCTTAATTTATATTTTCACTTCTATTTTTGCAAGGCACAAGAAGCCGCTACCTACCCTGAGCAAATTGCAGCGACATTCTGTTTTTTCCCCATTGTCTCCGCAGCCGATTGGTCTTATTTGGAGGCTTTCTCCTCATAGAGGAGTAAATGTTGATTTGATTTGAATTTACCATACATATCTCAGTGCCGTACGTCATCACCGTGAGTCATCGTATAAGTTCTGAGAATTCTCTCTTTCAGTCTTTATAATTATTATATACTTAGTGCACTATGCTACTATAATTATTGGTCGCAAGAATCGAAAGTTCAGTCCGACCGAAGTTCCGCCGTTGTAGCGCTGTTCGATACAGTTTATGATAATTATAGATTTAGTTCATCAAAATCGCCACGTGCCAAGCACTGTAGATTATAAATTGTTGTTAAGAGGGAGCAGAACACAAAAATTTCAGTCAATTCACAATACAGTCTCGATTCAGACAGACCTTCAGTGTGGTTATTAAATAATTAAGAGAATTCGGCTTCTGATCATAATAGGCTCTAATGTTGAGACCCTGCGGTATACATGACGAGAAGGGCGATCTGCCTAATAAATCTAATAAATTACATATCTTGTCAATTAATTCACCTACTCCCTAACCTTTCCCAGATATTATTGAAACATCCAAGTTTTCTAAAAGCTTAAATTCTAAAAAGCTCAATACATTCCGTTGACAAAACATGATAAACGACAACATTAAAATATCTCATAGAAATGCATTCTTGTTATTAATTCTAACAATATTATCAGTTTTTGTGAACAAAAAATTAAGAATGTGTGTTAAAAAAGAGCTTTTTCTAAGTAATTGATGCAGAACTATATACCATTAGCCACCTATGAAGGCATCAAAATTGTTGAAAATATACTTATACACGATTAAATATTGATTTGAAACGCATTTTACTGCATTTAAAACGCATCTTGCATTTCGTCATCCAATTGGACATTTCTGCCATTTCGGATTCTTCGTCACGTTTCATCGATAGGTATTTATGATACTAAATATGATTTGCACGACTGGTATGGTATTAATAGTACCTATTTAAAGCAGGTGCACGATTTGTTTTGTTTCAGTTTGAAGGGGGAATGGGTGCCGGTGTAATTACAGGCACATGAGACTTTCATGTTTAGGTCTCAGGGTGGCGGGCGTAGTGCAATGCCACATAAGCCGCTTCCTAGATGGACGTGACCTATGAGATAATGCACTGTTCATAAGCAGAGGGTACCGCTTAACATCAGGTATGCCTTTTGCTTGTTCCGTCATTTAAAATTGTCTAAAAAAAACTTCAGGGTAAGAAAAATAACCAATATTTCTTGCATTTCGGCCTCTTAATCATATTACACCAATATTTCATCTATTTTCCTACATTTCGGACCCATCATCATTTTAAATAAACATATCTGGCATTTCAGACTCTTCATCATCTTTCATCGATAGTTCTTGCTTTTCGGGCACTTCTACTATTTCTACAATATTAGAAGGATCGACATCTTTGTTACCAGATGTATCCATCAATCCGTTAGCCTTATTTAACTCTTCGTGTGATGGGTTGAGTGCGGAACTAGACATTGTTACATCAGCCGACGTATTCATCAATCCAGGGCTTGTGAAATCAACATTAATATTTTCTATTTTATTTGGTTCTTTCTGCTCTTTTGCCTTCATATGGGCTAAATAAACCGTCCAAACAAAACTGGCAGCACTTACAAAGAGGATCCGGTTCTTTTCCGCTATATAATAGAAGTTAAGGGTTTGCGCTGTTGGCCAGAAGACTGCGCCAATCTTATAAGTTGGCCAGAACTTTTCCTTTACCTCATTCACGCAAGTCTTCACAGGCTTAGCCTCTAAAAGACTCATTCCGAAAAAGAAATATGCCATTGCTAGAGGTGAGTATGATACCTGTTCAATAGCAGCTCTTGTCATTGCTGTTTTTAAGGTTTTGCTTTTGAAGAATCGGCTGGTGTACTTCATCCAGCCGTAGAAAACAGGGGCCATGAAGAAGGTGCCGAAGATACCGAACCGAGCAGCGCGGGAAAAGTCTGCATCTTCAATAGAAGTTCCATGTACGAGGTACTCCTGGACAATGCTGCAGGTAGGCCAGATTATGGAATAGGACACCATACCTCGGACGAGGGGATAGTTTAATGGATATTTTAGTAATTTTAATTTCTTGACTTTGGCGAATATTCCACTCATTTTTGGTTTATTTTGGTCAAAATTATTTTTTTGGTTTTTGTTCTGCCTGTCTTGCATGAAAGGGTGAATCAGGGACAAATATTTTGTTTACTCTGACGAGATCAGGGATGAATTCACAAAGTACCTTGATAAATTCTCTAGGAAAAAGGGTGAATGCCCCACGAGAATGGGTAATAACTTCACGGACACTGGGTATCCGTATGGGTCACATAGAGTTTTTTTTTGGTGGGTCCACACTAGTCCACTGTTGTCCTTGGTGTGATTACCAAGACAATCTTGGACTGTCTTGGAGAAATAAAATTTTACTTTCACATCTTGGAGAAGATAATTATTTATAGGAAGAGCTGTTCTGTGACAGCTACACGGTGACTGTGACATTTGGTGTTTTAAAATATGTATGTATGTCTATGGATGATAATTAAATATTTAAAAGAATTTTAAAACCCGGAGAAATTTTGTCATTGATTTTAGTTTGCTATTATGAGCGTTGAGCTGTGGCTGTGGGTCATAAATGGCTACGAATTTTTTAGGGATCCGTAGTCAACAATAAAGCTCACAAACGTTAGTTTTTTCTGGTATTATAAGGAATATCGGTTTAGAGGTGGTCAAGATATACAGAATGAGTTTTTTCGGGGCCACTTAGGCAAAGTCTGAAACCGTGAGAATTACCTATCGAAAAGTGACGTTAAGAGTTACGTGCCTGTTTTTGATAATAATATACCTACCTAATTCTTCTTATCTTAGGTAGGTAATGGCTTCTGTGTGTTATTTGCAACAATTTTGCCAATGTCAAGTGATATACTATCGAGCATCGAGCAACGCAGGCCTCCGTTCCGTGTTGCTCGATGACTATTCTGCATTCAAAAAGTTGACATTTCTGAATAGAAATGTCAACTTTTTGAATGCAGAATAGTTTCTTTAAATCCGAATGGATTTAAAGAAAAAAATAGTTTTCATTAAAAAAATGCCTTTTTGGGTTAGAACCCAAAAAGGCCCATAGTATAGATACTTGATCAATTTCAACGACCACTGTGGCGCGGCGGGCAAAGGTTCGCCTGCGACGCAGGAGGTTGTGGGTTCGATTCCCGCCTCTGAACAAATATTTATATGATCTGCAGATATTTGTTTAGGGTGTTCTGGGCATTTTCTATGCATAATAAAAAAAACTATGTCATGTATAGTATTAAGTATATCAGTTATTTAGTACCCATAACACAAGCTCTGCTTAGCTTGGGGCTAGATAATGTTGTGTGAACTGTTTATCATTATTTGATAGATGATGAGTATTGATACAATTTTGATGTAGTTTTATACAAGTTGTGTTCGCGATGTCTACTGTTCGCAGAACTACTAGTAATAATTAGATATCAAAGAATCGTTATCCAATTTGGGAACATTATAGAACGTGACATGAAATTACCGTTTATGTATCTCACTGAGCGATCACTCGCCCACCCACAGTGACGGACATTAGAACAATCGAATAATATTCGATTATTATTCGATTATTTAGCTCGGGTGGATAGATTCGGCGATCGCCTTTGAGATAGCGATGATTCGGCGAAACGCGTGCGGTCGCGGTATGTGATTAGTCAAACGATCTAATTAGGTTGCTAAGTCTTCGAGGTACGGTCCGATATGGTTAGAGTGGAACGCCCACGACTTCTCAACATCAAGTTTTATCAACATTCAAGATACGGCTGCACCCCCATAGGGAGTGAATTTCGGAAATTCCTTAGTGAACCCCTAGACCACAAAAGCAATGTACACCAGGCGATAATAATTACACCAAACTGCAAAAAATACCTCTCTTTGAAAGCCCAAACGAATTATGCAAATACTATAAAAAATATACAATGCACTCATATAATATCGTCTAAATAGTCAAACATATCTTTTGATGTTTATTTTGTTTAAGTATTTTTTTTACCTACCAAGTTTCATCAAGATTGGATTCGGTTCTGTTGTTATCGACGTACAAACACACGCACACACTTATTAACATACATAGCTAATAGTACATACAAACGCTGAATCCTGCGATTAGACTCTGTGACCTCGCTTCGATTATATACCAGCATCTAGATTGCTGCATGTAGACAGGGAGACCGTTCCCGACCAAATTTGTTCACGGATCATTTTCAGGGACCAAAGCACATCTAACATAGCTCTCAGAATTAGCAAGTTGAAATGGCAATAAGCAAGCCACATAGCTAGGTTTTCTGAGCTGGAAGATGCAGGTGTGACAGTAAGATGGACCGATCGCGAGAGGTTGGGATAAAGGCGGCTCTAGACCCCTTGTCGTGGGTTTGGAGGCCGAACTCCAGCAGTGGTCTAAGATCCAGAGTCTCGAGCACCGCCGTAAGGTTGCGTGCGTGCCTTTCGATCTTCTGTAGGTTACATTTCGGGGAATGCTCCCAGAAACTTCATGATCTGATCCCACCATCTCCTTTTCATCATAGGACGAGCAAACGCACGGCTCGGTACCACCCTAACCTCATTAGTACATATACCCTCTATTCGTACTAAACGTTTCAGTTCTACCTTTATAATGAGAACTGCTAAGGAGTGGAATAAACTACCGTTGTCTGTCTTTCCTGAAAACTATAATCTGGGTCTCTTCAAGGCTAGAGTGAATAGGTGCCTTCTAGACCTTTGTGCTCCATCTTCGGCCACATTGTCACTTACCCACAGGTGAGATAGTGATCAAACAAAGGTCTATCAATGTTAAAAAAAAAAAAAATTGTCTTCTTACGGCTGATAATGATGAAGATGCTCTTAGGGATACCTGCCATTGATTCCTACAGCAGTACGTATTTTTATAGGTTATTTACCTACATGACTGTATGTAAATCAGCTTTTGTTTTTCACCAGTTTTTGTTGTTCTAATATTTTTTTCTGACTGACCCGGGATAGTTGTATGAAATAAAAAGCGGCCAAGTGCGAGTCGGACTCGCCCATGAAGGGTTCCGTAGCAGCAAGTAACATAATATAAAAGTTCTAGGATGGTTTACGATTTATGACGTATTAAAAATAACTACTTACTAGATCTCGTTCAAACCAATTTTCGTTTTGGAAGTTTACATGGTAAATGTACATCATATATTTTATGTAGTTTTATCATTCTCTTATTTTAGAAGTTACGGGGGGGGAGGGGGGGACACATTTTACCACTTTGGAAGTGTTTCTCGCGCAAACTATTCAGTTTAGAAAAAAATTATATTAGAAACCTGAATATCATTTTGGAAGACCTATCCATAGATAGGTATGGGTATAAGTACGTATGGGTTTGATGAAAAAAAAAACATTTTTGAGTTTCAGTTCTATGTATGGGGAAACCCAATTTTTTTTTTTTTTTTTTCTATTTTTGTGAAAATCTTAATGCGTGTCAGAGAATACATCTACCTACCAAATTTCAACAGTTATAGCTCTTATACTTTCGGAAAAAAGTGGCTGTGACATACACGGACGTTCAGACAGACAGACAGACAGACAGACATGACGAATCCATAAGGGTTCCTTGTCTTTGACTACGGAACCCTAAAAAGCATAAGTAACAATTAGTACACATAATAATTTTATTTTTACCTCTTATTGTTACAGATTAATTTTCATCAGAGCGCGTTCATGTCTGTTGTATGGGACGCGCGTTTGGAGTTTATTAGAGTTGACATCTATTCATAAAAAGCCCCCGGTACGCAAATAGGTGGGGAAAAAATCGTTTTTTTTTTATCGTTATGTTTTGTAAGAGTGGGTAAACTCCAGCCGCGCTTCGTGACTGACACACCATTTTAACAGATACAAGGAGAGCTCGTACAAATATTCCATCAAGAATTCACTTCGGCCACCTCAATAATTACACCAATTTTACTTTATTTTAAATATTATTGGCCCATTGCGGCCAAAGCAAGATCGCATCTTTCCGGCAACCATGAAATCAACCCCATATTTAGAATAGGTACCTACCTACCTACCTTAGATAATGTTACCTTATATTTGATAAGAGTCATCGAACCCACCTACTCACAAAATACCCACATGCAAGTAAGTTTACGCATCTTAGTCCGAGCTGTAGGTTATAAAATTGTAAATTCAACAATTTTAAACGTATTTTGCGCGTATGTATATTTTAATATTATCTAATTAATTTCATATTATTGTTGTTTCATATTCCCACGATGGTGCAGATGAAAAGAGGCCCACTGGGGCTCTGCCTACCCTTTTAGAGAAAAATAGGCGTTTATGTACCTAGTAAGTATTATTTTATCTATGCTAGTAGGTAGGTATGTTCATCTACAACGAATACATATCGCGAAAAACATACACATAGGTAAGTAACTAAGTTATGATTTTCTGTGAATTGATCCATGTTCTCGTAATACTATGTAAGTACTTACCTACCTACTAGGAAAGTTAGGTATATCATAGCAAATAATTGAAAAATTCTAGGGCCAATGATAATTTGGGTATTGTGTCGCCATCTATTCGTTTAATCTTGAAACAACTGAAACGATGCGGCGTCATTATACTATGTCATTCTACGATGAAAATATACGAAGGTTTTTTAGCGACATCTATCTGTACGCACATGCATTTCACAAGAAGTTAGTGAACCAGTGACCCAGCTGACTAAACAGTACACTGGAATCTGATAGATGCCACTACCACTGCAAGTTTTGTGACACTACTCGCCTACAGATGGCACCACAGAATAACTCTTAAAATGGTACTGTAGAATTATTTGCTATTTCTACCGTATAGTGTTATGTTATCTGTGTTTCTACTTGTACTTTCAAGTGAATAATTTTTTTGTACTACCTAAAGATGAAAAAATATTTGAAGCTAAATTATTACGGCTCGGTAGTACCTACCATCCTTACCTCATTTGTACAGATACCCTCTATTCGTAGGTACTAAACGTTTCGGTTCTACCTTTATAATGCGAACCGCTTATATAAGGATGGAAGACACAACCTATCGTCGTCTGTCTTTCCTGAAAACTATAATCTGGGTCTCTTCGAGGCTAGAGTGAAGGTGCTTTCTAAACTTTGTGCTCAATCATCGGTCACATCATCACTTACCAACAGTGATCGTGGTCAAACAAAGGCCTACCGATGTTAAAAAAAAGTTCACATAGCCTAATGACATAACCTGAGATAAAATTTAGGTAGCTACCTATAATAAATGAATCATTCAGTATAGTCTTTTTTTTTTATACAGCTTTAGATGACGGAACAAGCAGATGGCCCACCTGATGTTAAGCGGTACCCTCTATCTATGAATAGTAGATTATCACATAGGTCACGTTCACCAAGTACGCGCCCTATGTGGCATTGCACTGCGCCCGTCACCCTGAGACATAAAGATGGAAAGTCTCATGTGCCTGTAATTTCACCGGCATAACCCTTCAAACCGGAACACAGCAGGTAATGCGAGCACTACTGCATTGCGACAGAAATAGGTATGGTATACTTTTTCCCGGACGAACTCTTTCACAAAAAAAGCTCTACTACTAACACAACAAAAAGCTCTAGGTAGGTACTACTAACAGTAGTAGAGCAGGCTAGTTTGTAGGTACGGATATCTTTAGACACACTGGGGGCTGTGCTGGGGGTAAGTAGATAACTTTGCCTTCCTGTACCTGAAACTTGGAATTTAGAAACATGAAATAATAATTATTTTTTTGCTTGGTTAAAATCACGTTGGGGGTAGGTTTATCAGCAAGGCATCCACTTGAGCTTGGTTGTAGTCACATCATAAACATGCTACTTTATTGCCAAAAGTGTCAAGTTTTCTATCGTTACGGTTTTTTTTTAAACCCATTTAGCGAGACTAAAATATTTTTGAAGAGCTTTAGTTTATGTAGGTAGGTACCTATCAAAGAACTTTTTAGGGTTCTGCAGTCAACAAGACAAGGTACTGTTGTAGTTTCCCATGTGCATCCGTCTGTCTGTCCGTGGCTAAGTTCAGTTCAGAGACTAAGTTTAGCAGGCGTGAGGGAGGGGACACTTTACTCTAACAACAGAAAGAAATGTAACAAAACACCCAACGCAATGTAACGGCTCATTCTGCCTTTTTCAAAAAGAGACGTCGTCTACTTTTATTTTATTTCATTTCCTAGTGTTTATTTGAGTTATTTTGTGTGATTTTGGTGGCATTTTAACCAATGTAGCTCGTCTATTAGAGCACAAGTGGAATGGATGTGTATTACGTGACTTTTCAAGTGGCCGTTTTACTAAAACAAGACTTGACAACATGGAAGGAGTCTAAGGTTGCTAATTATATTGAAAATACATACTTGATACTTAGAGCATTGCAGGCCTCCGTACCCGACTTGAAAATGGCAAATGCACAAGCCGTGCGTCACCAAAAACAAAGAAAAAAAATGACAGCTTTTACACTAATATGTGTGTACGCCGCATAGCTTAGTCCTATTCAAAGGTTCTTTCGATATGAATGCGAAATAATTTTGAGGTCGTCCTGTGAAAATTTTAGCATATTGTTTTTTTTTTTAATTCGGTTTGAAAGGTACTAAAAAGTAGTTAAAATCGCGTAGGTACCAATATTCGTGAAGTCTCAGTATGGTGCGAACCTCTACCAAGCTCTGCATTTGGATAAATTGTTCTACCATTGTTTGCCCACATGTGAACATCACGGCATTACTATATTTTATTATGTGGCATCGGTGTTCAATCACTTCCTATGTTTGAGCAGTAATGGATTTCAAAGTAATTTACCCTCTCATTAATCATTTAGTTCGCCCACATACGAGTAGGTACATGCGATAGCATTAGGTGGGTAAATCTATAATATCGATTCAAATATATTGTAATATCAAACTTTATATTTTTTCATTTGTTCTTTATGAATGAAAATACGATTATGAAATAAAAACCTCAATAAAAAATATATATGAAAAATCCTTGTTTCGTACACGTTTTGAATGAGATCTCAGGAACCCTACGATATAATACGGTTACGGTTAGATTTATGACTGTTTTGTGTTTTTATATAATAATTTTATTGAATTTTATAATTGACAAACTTGTGAGCTAAGTACTAAATTTCTGGTATTTATTTGTATTAATTTGTCAGTATGGACCTATACCTATGACCTAAATGCTTTATAAACCAACTTGACATGTAACAATAATCCGTTATAAATAAATAAACTATAACTATAACTATAACCATATTACAAAAAAAAAAAAAAATTTAAATAAATTTTACTACAACAAGTTTCATAACTATTTCATAAAACTGCAAAGGCAGTTTTTTGATACCTACCTACTTATGTTGCATAGTTTTCTTGTAATAAGCAAGTATTAGATTTTTCGTTGAGCGAGCGCTATTCTGTCACTTTTTAACTAGATAACTGAACTTAACTGAGTTAGATAGTGATGTAAGTCGGTGGCTGGTTGCCTCTTAAGGTGGGATATGTCGCAAAATTCCTAATCTTAGATATAAGTTTTAACTGACTAAATCAAGTACAATAATCAAATATTTTTTTTGTATGGATACTACATCATAATTCAGAGGGCTCAATGTATACTAGAAACATAATAGGACAATATTTTCTCGATAGAAAAAAAAACAAAGTTACGCCTACTTTTTGCCTAGATTCGATTGAATATTAAAATGATGCACCATTTTAATATTCAATCGAATCTAGGCAAAAAATAGGCGTAACTTTTTATTTTTTTTCTATCGAGAAAATATTGTCCTATTAATAATAGATTACAAAAATTAGATAAATAATATCAATATTACAAAGCCGAGGGTATACTGTAGGGGTTTTATAAAATTATTTTATCTATATTTCCGAGATATTCAATAAAAACAGCTTTTTCGCGACGCGTTTTTTTGTATGATTATTTCTGCATGGAGTTGGCGCTTGGCGCTGAATGAAAATGAATAGTTTTTTGTAATTTGCTATTAACGTAGCCCTTATAAATTGCCGTGGACCAGGAAGCAAAGACACGTGTGGGACATAGTGTGACATGGCGTTAGTTTTTTGATGGCACACAGCATGATATCTGCGGGACACGAGGTCAAGTTCTCTCTAGGTAGAGTCATGCTGGCAACTTTTTATTAAACTATAGACGATTGTTTGTTCACGATCTCACCTGTTGGTAAGTGACTATGTGACCGAAGATGAAGCACAAAGGTCTAGAAGGAACCTATTCACTCTAGCCTTGAAGAGACCCAGATTATAGTTTTCAGGAAAGACAGACGACTGTAGTGTATTCCACTCCTTAGCAGTTCGCATTATAAAGGTAGAACTGAAACGTTTAGTACGAATAGAGGGTATACTAATGAGGTAAGGATGGTACTAAGCCGTGCGTCGGCTCGTCCTATGGTAAAAAGGAGATGGCGGGATCAGATCGTGAAGTTCCTGGGAGCATTCCCCAAAATGTAACCTATAGTAGACTGCAACCTATAAATGTAACTATAGCACTGTCTTCACACGGCTATTATAAAAGCGCTTATTTGTGTGTGTGTGTGTGTGTGTGTGTGTGGCCTAATAACGCATTATTGTTATAAGGTTAGTGAGGGTAAGTCCTTAACTTCGGCCGGCATTCTATGGACTACGGGCGATGACAGAATAACCTAAACATTGCCTCCACAGTTTATTTTCTCACACCTTTCAATAAACAATATGAGTGGGTGATTGATATCGGTATACGATCTAAATAACCTTTACATCTCTCATATTCGGTAAGTAGGTCCTTATTACCCCCAAATGGGGCTTGTAGGTGACCAATTAGCGCTCTAGGGTAATAATGTAGCTAGAAAAGCCCTAGGGCGGTAAGTAATAAAAAAACTGAATGCATGATGTCTATTGCCAGTATGATGGTTAGATGTACGCGAACTTTTTTAAAGAGTGATTTTTTTTAATTTAAATTACTTACCGCCCTAGGGCTTTTCTAGCTACATTATTACCCTAGAGCGCTAATTGGTCACCTACAAGCCCCATTAGGGGTAATAAGGACCTACTTACCTCACAATCGAGATGTAAAGCAGAGTAGTTAGCTCGGGTGTAAGCATCAATGGCACCCTCGAACTATAGGCTGCAATTGATGCCTTACAGCCCTAGGCTACTAATCTACTATTTATTTTTGCCGTTTGTTTAAATTATGTGATCCGGCCAATTGCGTAAGCGAAGCGAAAGTGTAGGGTTCCGTAGACAAGTCACAGTTATTACGACGTAAAAAACTACAGGCCGCATCATCGCATAAGCGAAAAAGCCGTTTCCATTTCATATGATTAAAAAAAAAAAAAAACATAATGCCTCTTTGATTACAGGAGGTTAAATTACAAACGTCACTAATATTACAAAGATACCAAGGCCAATAAATAGATCTTACTTAGCACGTAGTACCTACCAATGCTTAGCGTACCCCCTGTCACTTTCACACACATGCCAAATCACGCGTGCTAGAGAGGGACAGGGACAATGCTAAGGATAAGTATATACGTGGCGTGCTACGTAACGTCTATTTATCTCAGTCTAAGACTTTCTTTGTTTTTGATTGCTTGTTTGATTTATTGTTTGTTTGTAATGGATAAACTCAAAAACGACTGAAGCTATTTAATATTTTTAAATTATCAGCGAGCAACATAGTGGGAGTTAGGGGGAAACTACTTTAGCATATTTTCATGGTATTTGCTTAGATAATGTCTATAGATTATCTAAGGGTATTTGGTGTGTGGATAGGGGTGTTGGGGAGAGGGGAGGGAGGGAAGAACCGACACTACCCGTGTGAACCCGGGGCGAGTTGCTAGTAATAAGGTTCCTTGGTTGAAAAATACTGAAAGACTTTTGTGAGGGGACTTGTTTATTTGTATTTTATTATTTGCCACAAATAAAATATCAACTGCCACATTCCAGACTGACTGACAAACGAACGTTGGCGTCGTAGGCTTAGAAATAGGGTTCCGTTTGCACCCATTGAATAAGGAACCCTAAAAAGGACCATAGCTCATTATTATTGTTTACAAAAGTCGCCTGTGTCGCACGATAAAGTAATGTAGTAACTTTCGTGAAGTCTCACGGCCTTTTTAGGAACTACCTATGCGCGCTATTCAATAAATAAATAATAAAAATAAATAATGCTGGACAGTTCACACAACATGATCTAGCCCCAAGCTAAGCAGAGCTTGTATTATTGGTACTAGATAACTGATATACTTAATACAATACATTAAATTGATAGATATTTTTTATTATATATAGAAAATACCCAGAACACCCTGACAAATATCTGCGATCGCACAAATATTTGTTCTGAGGTGGGAATCGAACCCGCAACCTCCTGCGTCGCAGGCCAACCTTCGCCCGCCGCGCCACAGAGGTCGTCAATGCTCATAATATGTAAATAACGGTTTACCACCTTTATGTTAATTGCATATATTATAAATACATATCACGAAACGTAGATTTATTACACGGGTATATTATTATAACGGGCAATTGCCCAATATTTAAATAAATATACGGGTAATTTTATTAAAAAAAACTTATAATTACTTACCAAAAACCACAAAATAAAAAAATAAAATAAAAAAAACTCCATCGTCATCAGCCTACCAGAAGTCCACTGCTGACCATACTCTTCATGACTCCCTGCGAAATGCATTGAACCTTTCACCACACTGGCCCTTTCGCGTCTGGTGTAGGAACAAGGCTCTATTTAGGGACAGCATAGAGTTAGTCTTAATAGTTGTAGGGTAAAGCTTTTTTGTGAAAGATATCGTCCGTCGAAGGAGTAGTTCCTGTTCGATCCATTGAGAATGATCCACTGGACTTTGATCGTCCTGTTTGATCCATTAACATTTGTACCTAGGCAACTTTCAAATTCCTGATGGATCCCTTGTCCATTTTGTTACTAAAGTACAGTCGGCGTGAAGTACCCACTACTTACCACCATACATTATTTCTGCCGCAAATTTGTGTTCTTGTTTGAAGTTGAATAATTAATTATTATTTTTAATTATTGTTATTATTTTAATTTTTGTTCCTTATAATAGGCATTGCGGTGATTACAGCCGGTAAGGTAAGTAGTGCCTCACCTGTGTAGGTAGACACAGCCCTAATACAAATCAAAGACCAAATATTTTTAAGTTTTTTTGAAAAATATATTATTCAATACAAGCTTTTATAATATTAGTGATCGTAACCGTGTACTGATAAAAGGAGCCCAAACACGGCCAGTCTACCATTATCCATCGAGGAGTTCCGTTGTCCACCTTCCGTCTCCAATTATCAGATCAGTACCATAATATTTCATTGTCATCGGAACTTGACAGGTATGCAAAATATCATCTCAATCGGTTAAGGATAACTGCTTTAAAATTCAGTTCACCCGGACAAAAAACATTTGCAAGATTCCACTCGGACAAACATACATACATTGCAAGTTAAATAAAAAGCTTCGTAATAAATGACAAGAAATTGTCAGAAAAGCTAAATCAATTACAAAGTCATTATGGAATCAAAGGGCATCTCGGGCCAAATGAAATCATACGCTTTATTTACGCTGCTCAGTAAACACTCCTGGTTGAACAGAGACAGCTATACATTACAAACTTGTAAGAAAGAGACAGATAACGTTTTAAACTCCGCCCACAACGCACCAGGCGTAGGATTGGCTTCGGGCCCCAATCTATTAACCATCAGTCTTGCAACGCTTGCCTTTTATACCACAACTTAATTAGTAAATCAATTAGTCAAAAGTGAATAATGAACTAAGTGATTAAAAAAATTAAGCGTCTTTCGAAAAAAAGGTGTAATGGAGACCTACGAACAACATAACGAAGTGTCCACTTCCTTTAACAATAACAACTTGAAACATTACAATTGCAAAGATTTTTATCCAGAATTGGATAAACAAAAGGATCAATACCGATTCAAAATGGAAGAAAACCAATCTACACCGTTTTCTGTTAAAGACATTTTGAACAATCCAACCTACGAACGAACCGATCTATGGAAATACAACGATAGAGACAAAATATCCTACGAATACGATCCAATGTATCATCAAAGTCAGTATTGTCCAGAATACATCGGACAGATCTATTCTAACATGCCAGTCCACAACAATATAGACTACTGGACTCAAGAAATGTATCACGAACACAAAGTGGAAGAATATTACAACTACAACCCATACTGTCATAATTTGTATCACCAAAACTACGAATATGCAGAAGTGCCAGCTTTCCATGGATTGGAAGCTAAAGCTGAGGATATGGAGATGGAAATGGTGTGCAACGTAGATACAACTTCACCTGTAGTGGAAAATGTTGAGAAAAATCGCGAATTTATCGTACCTGATATACTGCCGAAGGCTTCGCTTAAGAAAAATATAAGTAAGTTACTCTAGAGATAAAATAAATAATACTTATAGCAACTATTTCGTTTTTCGAGATACTTAGATTCGACATCAAATTCCTAAAGCTTTTTTAATGAAAGATTTCTTCCGTGAAAGCACTACCAAAACGCCACCACGTTTTGCGCTATTTCTGCCGCATAACAGTATTGCTCGCATTGATGTGTTTGAAAGGTATGGGTGCCGGTGAAATCATAGGAACATGAGTATATGGCATCATGGCATCTTTGTCTCAGGGTAGCGGGCGCAGTGCGATGCTACGTAGGGCGCGTCTTAGGTGAACGTGACCAGTGTGTTAATGCATCGTTATAGGCAGAGGTTATCGCTTAACATCAGGTGAGCCATCTGCATGTTTCGACATTCATTCAAATGAAAATAATAATAATACTTCAGATGGTTACTCATATAGTAAAAAATATCATGTATCTTACGAACCCATAGATCCTAACCCCATTTCCTCTCTTCCACAGAAGTTTTTGCTTCAGAAAAACCAGACAGAAAGGACAAGACCATCAAACGGAAACCTAGGATCCTTTTCTCCCAAAACCAAGTCCACGCTCTTGAAGTCAGATTCAGAAACCAGCGGTACCTGACCGCACCAGAACGGGAACAACTCGCAAGGAGTTTGAACCTATCACCGACTCAGGTGAAAATCTGGTTCCAAAACCGAAGGTACAAAAGCAAAAGAAATAAGGGTCCAGAAGTGTCTACGTCCACGGATGCCAAGCCGAGCAAGTTTACAGGAAAGAAGCTATACCGAGCTGAAAATAAAGACGATTATCCTGTATCAAGTTTCGATTACAAAACTGATGGTAAAAATGAAACTGAAAAATTGTTTAGCTCTGATGCTCAGTTGCCATCTAGCATTTATTTTGATGATAGTCTGACGTACGATAGTGATGTACCCGTGAAGTATTACCCGAAACAGATAGACTTAGATAGCGTAGGTACAAATAGTGTTGGGACATCGGGTATTCAAGATATTTACTCTGAAATACCTGACGAAAATATAAAGATTTATGACGAAGGTAAAAAATATTTTCCTATGAATTTTGTTTGTTGATGCCGAAACCGTTGCCATTTTAGACTGATCAAAAGTATTATAGATTAAGTTATATTTGTTATTTTTTATTTTAAATGCATAAGGCCTTACAAATATTTACTGCTAATGCAAAGTAGCGTAAAGATAATGTTGTTTTGTAAATAAAATAAGTATTTTGTATTCTGTACCATTTTTATTCTATAACATTCTTTTCAAATATAATATGAACCCTGCAAATCTATCTTTAAGTTTTTATAAATAAATTTATTTACAGAAATAATAATACAATTAATACAAATAGGAAAGTACAAAATGAAAAATAAATATAAAACAGTAAATATCTTGATTAAATACAAATATTGAATAAGTTTATTATTAAGCTTTTAATTAACTTGCAATGTTTGTTTAATATTTTTTTGAAGTCAATTATTTTAAGCTTTTGTTAGAACCACCTCTCGACATCCGATTGAGCTGAAATTTGTCATATTATCTGTTAAGTTAGTACTGTCAAGTTTTAGTAGAAGCAGAGCTTTTTTGTGAAAGAGTTTGTCCGGGGAAGTACTACCTCCATACTATTTCTGCCGCAAAGCAGTAGAGCTCTTATTGCTGTGTTGCGGATTGAAGGATATATATGGGTGCCGGTGAAATTATAGGCACATGAGACTTTTCTTTTTCATGTCTCATAAGGTGGCGGGCGCAGTGCAATGCCACATAGGGCGCGTCCTAGGTGGACGTGACCTACGAGGTAACGCATTGTGAATGGCAAAGGTTATCTCTTAACATCAGGTAGGCTATCTGCAAGTTCCGTCATCCACGCAGTTCAAAAAAAAAATCCGATGGCTATACAATATTATGGTGACAGTAAGCTGATCTGATGATGGAGATGGAAGGTGGAGAACGGAGCTCCTCGATGGATAATAGTAGACAGGCCGTGTTTAGGCTCAATTTGACCAGCACATGGTTCTGATCATTAATTTTATAAAAGCTTAAATTCAAATAAATATTTTTCTATAAAAAAATATTACTTAGGTCTCTCTTTCGTTTGACTCACTTACTACATACATAGACACGCCTTTTTCCCCGAACGGGTAGGCAGAGCCTCAATGGGCCTCTTTTCACAGTGGGTTGCACAATCGTGGAATATAGACGTGACGAATGGTGAGCTCATCGCCACCATTGCTTCCCACGGCTGACTTGTAAGCTAGCAGCCCAGGACAAATCTTATACCAACGAATCATACAAACAAGTCCAGGTGTATTCAACAAATAATACCACTAATATCATAATTTTCAAAGTTTTCGATGTTTCGATGTTTGTATGTTTGTTACTCAATCACGCTGAAATAGCTGAACCGATTTCCATGAAATTTGCTACACAGATAGATTATTACTTGGATTGAGCTAGGCTACTATATATCCTGGTAAAAGGCGAGCGAAACCGCGGGCGGACACTAGTAATTTAATGTGTTGGATATCTATTCCCGCATACCTATTTGAATAGTGTAACATATTGAGAAATAAGCTTAAGTTAACAAAGTTTAACTTTTTTAAGATTTTTAATACCTATACCTATAGTATATACCTATTGATATAAAACTCATTGCATGATTAGATTATTGTTCAAAATAACAAAGTTTAAACTAAAACTAAACACAAAATTTCAAATATGTAACAGTTGAGCTAAATACCGTTGCAAACGATCTAAAGATAGTTCAATTAATCCAAGTTACTACCAGACGAAAGCGTCTCTAAGATGCTGGCTGCATTGCCATGCTGAATGACAATACTAATGCGTTGAGCCAGATAAGAGCCAGCTCTCGGGTCACGCGTCACTTCGACGAGGCGCCCTGAAATAATTCTGAAAACACGAAGGACCCGTATCAATACAATACTAAATGAAGCTAGCTACCCAACTACGCTATCGCTTTCAAAAATAACTTAGTAATATTCAAAAACCAAAAACAACAAGCACTTTACAGTGAATGTTTCATATTTTTTCAGTTCAATTTGTAGGGATCGCTGTTATCTGAATTGCTACCATCCCGATGGCAAGTGAGGGTTGGTCGTTGCAGACGGGCGTGTTTTCAAACGCTATTGTGTTTTAAAAAGCGTTTTTTTTTTGCTACATAAACTGCTTACCGGCACATAGACTCTTCGCTGAAATTAGTAACATAATTTAGTAGTGACTGCTAGCTTATTATGGAATGTGTTATTACTGGAAGAAAGCGTTAGCCGAGTCAGTCGTGGGAAGCAATGGGGACGATGAGCTCACCACTTGTCACGTCTATATTCCACGATGGTGCAACACACTGTTGAAAGAGGCCCATTGAGGCTCTACCTACCCCTTCGGGGAAAAAGGTGTATGTCTATGTATGAATGTATGTGGAACGCATGCGCGAGTTCATCCGCGTGGGGTTTTTTACATATCAACTTTAACACTCCGTTGCACCCCCTTAGGGGGTTAATATCGGAAATTCCTGTTTTGGTGCACCCCTAGACCACAAAAGGAAGGCACTCTACAAATTTAAGGTCTCTAGGTAAGGCTGTGCATTGATAGTCAGTGACACAACGATGTTATAAATATACATGCCGACTGTATTTAGATGTTGTATCAAGTTATTATAACTACCATCTGCTTTGAAATATATACCTACGTATTTTAAATAAAAACTCAATCCAAATACAGTATTCTAGTCAATTGAGTTACGTTGAACGATTTATCGGAACTTGCCATAATGCCAAATTGCACCTAAGTCAGATATATAGATAGAATTGATCAAAATCGGCTTAAAAGCATTATGGTCAGTACAAAGTTACCGCTGCAAAACCGCCCGTTTGCAAACCCCCACCCCCATGTCATCTCCAGACGCCGGCGCCAATAGCTATCGATCCCATAACACGTGTCCCATACACGTATATGGCCAGCGTCCCAGAATACATCACTGTTGCCTGTGGGACCTGCATGGGAAACTTGTAAAACCACCTGTCTCTAAAAGCTAATGGTAATTTTATAGAGAAAGCGTGCGTGCTTTTTTCTAAGCTCCTAGTGATTGCATTCTGAAAGCTGAATATTTTGAAAGCGGTTTATATTCTTTTTGAAAGATATTTCAATGCTGTAACATTTTTATAGCTCCAAATAATATTTTAATGCATTTATTATTAATTTTGAAAGATGTTTGAATGCTGTATTTTTTATTACAGCTCCAAATAATTCTGCAGAAACATCTTCCAAAGAATGCTGTAACTATAATAATTGTTCTTTTTCGAAGCTCGTATTATTATTTGAATGGTGCAATTATTTTTCGCTAGAAGCGGGATATTTACCATGATTTTTGAGTTTTTATTGTTCCCGATATTTCGGCACAGTTGTAACAAAAATCAAAACTCAAAAATCATGGTAAATATCCCGTTTCTAGTGAAAAGTATGTAGATAGTATGGTTATGTAAGTACATAACCATGATAGTTTCAAAAGTTATGGTGCAATTATAGTTTTTTACATACATACATACACATGCTTTTTTCCCCGAAAGGGTGGTCTGAAAGGGTAGGCAATGCCTCAAATGAGCCTCTTTTCACTGTGAGTTGCACAATTTTATGGTTGATACCACTATTGTTTTTTATAACTACTATTATATTTAAGCTGTGCTTATTCATTTTCGATGCTCCGAATATTTGAATAACGCCATTATTATTTTTCATTGCTCTTATTATTTAAATGCTATTATTACTATTTCTTAAAAAGAGTTTTACATACTTCAATTATTATTCTTTGTTCAAAGCTTATTTTGAATGCTGTAGGTAGTTATTATTTTTAAAAAATCCGTATAATTGAATGTTATAATTAATATTTTTCTATACACGAATATTACACATTTATATTAGTTTTTTGAAGCGTTTTTCTGCATTAGTTTTTGTAAGCTGTAAAATAGTAGCTCTGATTTTTATGGCACACGGTCCCTTTATGGTTTTTATTGTGATTGTTTTAACAGATCGTAATGGGGTCTATTGGTGTTTAGGCTTACTTTAAATGGAGTTTAAAGTGCAATTATTAATATTTAGTGCAATCGTAATAGCACACTTAACTTAGGGAAAGGCTTTGATGGACACAAACAAGGTCTGATTCAAATAAAACCAGCCAAGTGCGAGTCGGACTCGCACATGAAGGGTTCCGTGCCATCGCACGAGATTTAACATAACATAACTTAACACCCAACAGTCACACACATAGTCCTGACCCCACACCAGGATTCCCTGTGTCGTAGGTATCACAAACTACGAGTACCATGGTACCATAACACTCAGACCCGCGAACAAATATTTTCCGATCATACAAACATTTGTCCTGCAGCGGGAATCGAACCCGCAACTTTTCGTATCTCAGCCGACTACTCGCCCGACGCGCTAAGGTCGTCAAATAACAATATACAGTGAAAACCGGATATAACGACATTGAAGGGACCATAATATAACTTCGGATGTTATGTCCGATACCTAGTTGTTTAATGCAATATACACAAGTAAGTAGTCATATTAATTGTCATATATCTTTTTCTTTGCGACATGGTAGCGTGAAAACACATGATCAAGGTGATCATCATGATCATGATCATCTCTTAGGTGTTTCGCTTACGCCTACTCTCAACTTTGGCTCCTACATCGAGTCTAAGGCAAAAACAGCTGCCATGAAGCTGGTGTGAAGTAACGCTTTACCTTATTCAGGATGCCTATAGGCATCCTGAATAAGGTAAAGCGTTACTTCACACCACGACAGCTTCTCAGTTTATATAAAGCACAAGTCCGGGCTGGTATGGAGTACTGCTGCCATGTTTGGGATGGCTCGGCCAAACACCAGCTTGCTGCCTTGGACTCGATCGAACGTAGAGCTTTCAGGCTTATAGGTGGGCAACATAATATGGCGGAGACTAAGATCCAGAGTCTCATCATAGGACTAGCAGGCGTACGGCTCAGTACCATCCTACCTCCATCTATACCTTCTATTCGCACAAAACGTTTCAGTTCTACCTTTATAATGCGAACTGCTAAGGAGTGGAATACACTAACGTCGTCTGTCTTTCCTGAAAACTATAATCTGGGTCTCTTCAAGTCAAGAGTGAATAGGTGCCTTCTAGACCTTTCTGCTTCATCTTCGGCCACATCGTCACTTACCAACAGGTGAGATCGTGGTCAAACAAAGGTCTATCAATGTTAAAAAAATAAAAAATAAAAAACTTGTCAAATCAACCTTTAGTTCACGCTGTCAACCATCGCGCCAAATAAGTCTTGAAAAATGCAGGGCTAATGGCAAAGAGCGCACAAGAGGTTTAAATAGGGTGGGAGAAAGTGCGTAGCTAATAATCTGACCGTCTATCGACTTTCGACAATGGAGAGTTCTGGCCGAGAAGTGTCAAGTTTAGGAGGTTCTTCGGACGCCTGACACGACACACCGCGCAGGTGCGTCATGCGTCGCCGTCTAAACGTGTGCAAGTCTAAAGTGTTTTTATATGAATGTTAGTTTTTAAGGTATTTATGTTACTATGGGCTTATTGTTTATATTTTTGTACATTTTCTAATAAGCCTGAAATAATGACATTTGATTTGATTTTGAATAATACGTCAAAAAATTCCTTCATAGGTTAGAATAAGTTCGAAAATTGATCGTATTGTTTTAATTTGCTGGAACAAGTAAAAGGGTTAGTCATTATAGCCGATGAATACTGATAAAGTTTCTTCGTTTTAAGCGATATGTCGCTGTATCCGATATTGATATACGCGGTATGCTGTTTATAATAATAGGGATTCGGCTCGGATTCGGATTCGGGGATCGGTTATTACGACCGAATGGCAATGATCTGTCGTTATAAACATCGTTTAATAATAATCATAATATTCGGTTTCCACTGTAATTATGAAAACTTTAAAAAATATCGTTTATTGTACGCTCGTTTAATTTTTTTTTTTCGTTGGGGTATTTCCCGTCTGTTCACGCGGAACAGTCCAATCTGAAAACGTGACTGAAAAGCTCAAATAAAAATCTCAAACGACATAATTAAAAGTTACGAACGTTAAATAACGAGTTTTTAATTTTTATTTATTTACGAATGAAATGTTTCGCATGAAAAAATTCTAATGACGCAATGAAAAATCTCAACCAACAAATCACGAATTAAAATCACGAATGAAAAATCACTAACGCAAATTCTTGCATGTTTTTTTTTTGAAATTAAATCTTTTATGCGAAATCTTTTATACTTATAGTGATATAATTATTTAGGTACTGCATTATTGTGTTACCAAACGAGCGTAGCCGCATGCGGATCCTAGTAGCAGAGTAATAGTAGTTCGTAGACATGATGTACGGCTTGGCTGTGGCTGTGGTGTTTGATGTATTAATATTGCGGTGCTTTTAAGGTTATCGCCGGTGGAAGGTGATCTGGCCCGATAGTCCGATGCCACGCCACCCACATGCGCGCGCGCAGGTGATGCTGACGTATTAAGAAATATTGATGTAGAGCATTAATTATTTCTGTTTCATTTTATAAAAACGGTAATTTTTCACGTACTGCTTTATCGGTGTAGGCACCGGCAGGTTTCGACTCAAATATCGAGTCTTTAACGGTGTAGGCAACGGCAGGTTTCGACTCAAATATCGAGTCTTTAACGGTGTAGGCAACGGCAGGTTTCGACTCAAATATCGAGTCTTTAACGGTGTAGACAACCGGCAGGTTTCGACTCAAATATCAAGTCTTTTTCGAGATGAGTGACACAACGTACTCAGCGTTAGCCGAGTCAGTAGTGGGAAACAATGGCGACGATGAGCTCACCGCTTGTCACATCTATATTCCACGATGGTGCAACCTACTGTGAAAAGAGGCCGATTGAGGGTATGCCTATCCCTTCGGGGAAAAAGGCATGTGTCTATGTATATATGTATGTATATTTATGGGAGATCATCCAGTATCGCCTGCGTCCGTACTCCATTACCGCGCCGTAGCAGTGCTCGTTAGCTTTTATTTGGACGGACTCCCGTTCCAGAACCAATATACACTGCTGGACACAGAATTAGGCTCAGTACATCAATATCAAAATCAAAATATATCAATATCAAAAACGTGACTCACTTACTATTTAGTAGTAGTAGTAGAGCTTTTTTGTGAAAGAGTTCATCCGGGGAAGTACTACCACCATACCTATTTCTGCCGCAAAGCAGTAGTGCCCGCAGTCGCATTGCTGTGTTCCGGTTTGAAGGGTAAGGGTGCCGGTAAATTACGGGCACATGCGACTTTTCATCTTTATGTCTCAGGGTGGCGGGCGCAGTGCAATACCACATAGGACGTGACCTATGAGGTAATGCACTGTTCATAGGCAGAGGTTATTGCTTAACATCAGGTGGGCCAACAGCTTGTTCCGTAATTCAAGTAGTATAAAAAAAAACGTCATCAGCACGGAACGTGTCCAGTAGTGGACACTAGTCCACTGCTGGACATAGGCCTCTCCCAATACGACGACCTGTGTGGCGCGGCGGGCGAAGCTTGGCCTGCGACGCAGGAGGTTGTGGGTTCGAATCCCGCACTCTGAACAAATATTTGTGCGATTGCAGATATTTGTTCAGGGTGTTCTGGGTATTTTCTTTGTATAATAAAAAAACTATCTATGTAATAATATTGTATTAAGTATATCAGTTATCTAGTACCCATAACACAAGCTCTGCTTAGCTTGGGGCTAGATAATGTTGTTTGAACTGTCCAGCATTATTTATTTATTTATTTTATTTAATACGCGTCACGAGCCCGGTGCTCGGCTCTTCTCATCTAGTTTCTTCCGCCTCCTTTCGTAGGTCATCGCTCCACCTAGCCAGAGGGCGCCCCACGCTACGTTTGCCAAGACGCGGTCCCCATCCCACTCAACAACTCGCTCACCGCAACGGTTGTCGACGGTGAGAAGAAAGAAAGTAGGTGAGTAAAGGTTTAGTAGTAGTAGAGCTTTTTTGTGAAAGAGTTCGTCCGGGGAAGTACTACGACCATACCTATTTCTGCCGCAAAGCAGTAGTGCTCGCATTGCTGTGTTCCGGTTTGAAGGGTAAGGGTGATGGTGAAATTAAAAGCACATGAGACTTACCATCTTTATGAGGAGAGCCGAAAATGTCAGTGGTATACGTATTGTAGAAGCCCAGTCTGGCTAGAGGACTATTTCCCACTGCAATAATGTGGGCTAGAGGTGGCAGTATTTTTTTCTGTTTTTTTTTTTTTTTAAATTGAATGCTTTTCTGTAAATTGAAGTGTCTAAGTGTTTCCTGTGATCCTTTTTTTTTTTTTTTTAACAATGATGGACCTTTGTTTGACCACGATCTCACCTGTTGGTAAGTGACGAGGCGGCCGAAGATAGATGGAGCACAAAGGTCTAGAAGGCACCTATTCACTCTAGCCTTGAAGAGACCCAGATTATAGTTTTCAGGAAAGACAGACGACGGTAGTGTATTCCACTCCTTAGCAGTTCTCATTATAAAGGTAGAACTGAAACGTTTAGTACGAATAGAGGGTATACTAATGAGGTAAGGGTGGTACCGAGCCGTGCGCCTGCTCGTCCTATGATGAAAAAGAGATGGTGGGAAATGTAACCTATAGAAGATCGAAAGGCACGCTACCTTACGGCGCGCCTAAGGTATTAATAAATATATGTATATGAATATAGTGTAGAAGAGCCCAAAACACAATATCTAAATATTTTAGAAGTAGTAGAGCTTTTTTGTGAAAGAGTTCGTCCGGGGAAATACTACCACTATACCTCTACAATGCGCTTACAACGTAAATATCTGTATTACCTATCAGCGTACATTGATTCAATTATGAGTTACAAATAATATTATTTTAGAGGGCATGGTCGATTTATATTTTCGATTACGTAGCAAATATTTGTTTTAATTCCGGTTCTCGTGATTTTCGTTGACTTAACGTAGCGCCAGCGCTGTTCTGTCACTTTCTAATTTACCTGAACTTTAGTGAGTTAAATAGGGACGGGATTTAAAAAGAAAGAAAAGAAAGAAAGAAATAAGGAACATTTATTTGTGTCAACAAACCATGGAAACAATATTCCACACACAATGACACACACACACACACACACACAAAAACAAAGAAATATAAACCTAAGCTGTGCCTCCTAGTACCAGTCACGTAACACTCTGACACAAATTGGCGTCCAGCTCAGCATTTGTTGTGTTGTAGCAACACAACGCTGATTTTCCGCTGGAACCATCTAACTGAAAAACACAGATGTCTGCTTCACAATAAATAGTTATACATAATTAATGAACAAATAATAATAATAAAGAAGTATTTCAGTCTATGTATGTAAGTATGTAAAGACGTGATTATTAAAATTGAACGTCAAGCTATTTATAACTATTTAGCTGTTGCCTGCCTCTTAAATGTCCCGCAGTGCACGCTGGGATCTTTCTCAAAGTTATCAGTGCAGTACATGTGCACAGTTTAATGTTCTCATACTGTTTTATTCAATTAATTGCCTTTGCCGCCGCCGATGAGCCGACTCATACGACGATTATACAATAAGCTTATTAACGTACATAGACACACACCTTATTCCCTGATTTTCATTGAGTTGCACCATCGTGGTAATATAGACGTGACAAGTGGTGAGCCCATCGCCGCCATTGCCTACAACTAACTTGGCTAACGCTTTCTTCTAGTTGTTCTTGCCATCCATACAAAATAAAAAGCGTTACTACGCATTTTTATACCATTCAGTAGGTAATCACATTACTGAGAAGATTAATTATAAAATATTTTTTTTTTAATATTATTTGCTACTTTAGAAGCAAAACGAAGTTTAATCATTTGTCGCTTACGTCAGTTACTTCCGAGCTAAAGAATAAATAAATAAATAAATAAATAAAGCTGGACACTTCACACAACATTATCTAGCCCCGAGCTAAGCTGAGCTTGTGTTATGGGTACTAGACAACTGATATATTTAATACAATATAATTACATAGATAGATATTTCTTATTATATATAGAAAAAAAACTATCTATGTAATCTAAGAAATCTATACCTCATCTCTTACCGGGTTCAAGTGAGCAATAGCGCTGTCACTTTCTTGCAGCTATTGTTTCTTGCTAGACTCCGCCCATTCGGTATTTTATGATATCGCCTTAAAATAAATTACAGAATTGGACTTCTGTTTGTTACTCATGTGTGTGGAATGAGATGAGAAATCATGTATAATTGTTTCTTGAAATGATATGATGCATTGCGACGTAGATGGATACCAGATTTCTTTGAATCTATTTACAATCAATATACAATCACCTTCTATAAATAGATGACGGAAGTTCGAAGCGACGATGATGCGATGGCAAAATACTGCTATGAACTTTTCAATACAATCGCTCGAAAAGTGTACTTACTTAGTTTTTTTTTTTAAGTCTCCTTTATTTCTTGTTATCTGCCTTTCCGGGCATTGAGCAAGAGTTCTGTGCTTCTTTCGTGTTTTTTTTTTTTTTTTTTTTTTATACTACTTGGATGACGGAACAAGCAAGAGGCCCACCTGATGTTAAGCGGTAACCTCTGCCTATGAACAGTGCATTACTTCAAAGGTCACACCCACCTAAGACGCACCCTATGTGGCATTGCACTGCGCCCGCCACCCTGAGACATAAAGATGAAAAGTCTCATGTGCCTGTAATTTCACCGGCACCCTTACCCTTCAAACCGGAACACAGCAATGCGAGCACTACTGCTTTGCGGCAGAAATAGGTATGGTGGTAGTACTTCCCCGGACGAGCTCTTTCACAAAAAAGCTCTACTACTACTAAAACTTGACATGAATGGTATACGTCCAGTGGCATATCCACGACTCTAATTCAGTACATATTCTTTTAGATACTAGATGAGGTCTTGAGGGGCTCTCCTCTTTATCCTTCTGAAAGTTGTGGACTTTTTCATGAGACTGTGAAAATGAAAAATGAAAATGAAATCTAAAATATTTATTTGGCACGCAAATACGAAAAACAAACAGAACAAACAGAAGAGATGGAATACAGGACACAAATATAAAATAATATATAACAATATACAAACTGGTACCAATAACATAATCTTGATACTTAGATCATAAATAAGATGCCTACATTCAAAAATTTCAAAAGAAAAGACATTACAAAATGTGAAAAGTGCCACGCATCCATTCTGTCCATATGTAACTTTTCCATATAATATTTTCGTTAAATCTCTTTAGTCACGGAACAATAAGGAAAAATATTCATGTTCCTAATTCAAAACTCATTTACCCTCAACAAAATCTCTTGGAGAAACTTTTTAGGTACGGTATCTAAACGAAATCATAAAAACATGAAATTGCAAACAGGCCGCCTAATTTTTGTTTTTTTTTTCGTCGAAGGGCGGTGTAGGGCGTATGTTGACAAAATGCCAATGTAGGTTTATAATTTATCGGCGGCTAGGCGCCAACACCAAGACGGGATCCCCGTTTTTGTGCAACGGGTAGAATACGTGTTACTATGCCACTTGGAAGAATGCGTGCCTGGGGTTTGTTTCTTAAAAGACTGCATGTTTGCAGTCTGCTCTGCAGTATGTAGGTACTTATAAAACACTTTTTGTTTGATTCCTAGTACTTAGGAACTAGAACGTACTTACTTATCTAGAGTCTGCCTAAAAAAAGGTGCATTTACACAGAAAGTAAAACAAAAGACGGTGTTTGGTGCTGTGATTTTCAGTGAATTTTTATTGTCTCGCAGAAGGTTTGAAAAGTAGAGTATGCTCCTCTGGGATAAAGCCTGTCTTCGTCTTTGGCAGCTTGAACCCTCGCTTCACTCAGGACTCTTTATAACAGAGTCCCTCGTTACGCTCAGGGTTCAATATGCCGCCCGCGACGTAAGACACTGCTTTATTCCCTTAATCTACTATTAGACGTCACTGCTTCACGGGGCCTCCTCCCCATAGAATGCAATGGGAAGATTTACCATAATCACTATACTTGGCAGGTGTATTGGTGATCTTGGTATTAGTGTTGAGTACTCACATCGATGCTGCCAACCCATCCCCTGGTGTGATCCCTTACTCGGCTTTTACGATATCCACAGGATAGAGGGAGGATGACGCGGTATATTCTTAGGCCGGACCAACCTCAACACACGTTTATGTAAGTCTCTATTCAAAAGATGGCTACAAAGCTAACACACCAAACTAATGACACCACTTCAAAATAACAAATTTCAAAGTCCAGTTCGAAGTAACATTCTGATTTATAAACAAGCTGTCAGGAATAATTTCTAAATGCATGGTTTAGTGGTAAATTAGACTATGTTTGTAGATTGATGTGGTTCATCGTCGTTGTGTGTAAGCAAATAGATGCCCACTGCTGGACAAGGCTTCCTCCTAAATCAACACGCTTGGCAGACCACCAACCACCTTAGACCACCTTAGAGCCAAGGTGGTCCCAGGCTGTGCGGTTTCAGAGGAACTTCCTCCCACGAACACTCAGTTTGTGGAATGATCTCCCTCAGTGCGCCTGGTATTGCAGACGTCCATAGGCTACGGTAACCGCTTATACCAACAGGTGGGCCATATGCTTGTTTTCTAAAATGGTAGTATAAAAATAAAAATAAACAACTGGTGATCGCAGTTGGCATTGTTTTTTTTTATGCAACTTGGAATGACGGGTCATGCAGATGGCCCATCTGCTCAGGCTGTATACCTATCCTAAGGATGGAGAAATATCGACTTCATACTACACACTTCATACTACACACTGTGTGTGTGTTAGGTCTAGTGTAATCCTTTAGTTAGCTTTTACGACATCCACGGCAGGAGGTGCAGTGACTATTTTTTTTTTTAATTCAGCTAACTTTTAATCTGTATAATAAAACTGCATAGAGCTGTACCTACATAATATTATGCAGTATTTTATGAAACGTGGCCCTATGATGCCACTTGTGTACTTGGTGTTATTTATTCTGTGGTTAGGTCGACTCATGTGCGGTGAGATGTGACCCTGTCGATTGATTGTTGATTTTTGAGGTTTTTTGATACTGTTACCTTTTTAAGAACCAGTGAAGTAGCGCTTGCTATAAAATATTCGTTTTAAAGCTTAGAACAATGCGGCCTCTATTTTTTTTTACTTAATTAGCTCATATTTATGTTTTTAACTTTGATAGACCTTTGTTTGACCACGATCTAACATGCTGGTAAGTGACGATGTGGCCGAAGATGGAGCACAAAGGTCTAGAAGGCACCTATTCACTCTAGCCTCGAAGAGACCCAGGTTATAGTTTTCAGGAAAGACAGACGATGGTAGTACCTATATTCCTCACTTGGTTTTCGTTTTAACCCTATAGATACCCGTTGGTAAGGTTTGACTCTTTCCGTGCCACTAATAATTGCGAAACATCCTTTGACGGTTTTTACAGTTAGTTATAGTTACACCGAGTTTTGTCTCATTCGATCGAATTTGATACTGTAGTTATAACACTATGTAACTGTTCGAAGGATTATTCTCATTTTAGCACGGTTAAAAAATATCCCATGATTGTTACGGTTATGGGTAAAAGTCATCTGGGCTTGAACCCAAGAAACTTATCAACAACGTTTTTTTTATAAACCACGGAGTTTTCATTATCTTGCTTTAAACTGTTCAAGTTCAATTGTTTCAGGGTTCAATTCTAGATGGCTATTAACCTAATTATAACAACCACGGGTTTTTTCTGTGTGGTATACCTACCATCTTTCCTCTCGCTTTCCAGCAATCTGTGGAAGTAATTTCGTGAAAGGGACGGAAGTGTGTTACAGGAAGCGCGCATTTTTCCGAGAGGTTGGTACTATCAGCTATCTTGCTTATTACCAAGGAGGTGAGATGTCAGATGTTACACATCTATGCTACTGTAAGGTTCGCTACAATTTCTGTATTGTAATGACCTTCTTTTGGTACGTCTGTGAGTAATCTACAGTTAACAAAATATCCTGATATCTAGATCTGTCTGTGTTTGCCAAATATTCCTCGAAAACACGTTACACAACTTCCTTCAAACAACTTTAAGTAGCCATCCCAAATGACAATGCAAATGTGGCGTATAATTTTAGTTTTTATAGATGGCGCCAGTGTGCCTCCGACACCGCGTGGAAGCGATAACTCAATCTCGTCTCATTCATTGACATGGGGTCGAATTGACCCCGAGTTTTTGCGAGGTAACGTTTTTGTCTTGACCTTCTATTAGCTGTTGAGGGTTGAGAATGTTTTTATTGTTGGAGATATCTGATGTATTTGTGCCAAATTAAACACGGATTAATGGTAGATATTTAGATGAGCAACTTGGTTCGTTCCTAGCACATTGATGGAGAGATAAGAATTAAAAAGTATTAGTTGTTAGTTAGTTGTTGGTTATTTAGTTATTGAATTAAATTGATACTCATAAATTCTAGTAATCCAACACTACCCCTAAAACTTATTTTATATTTTTTATTTAAATATTAATGATGCTTTAAATATTAGCTTTGTTTATTACTCTATTATAATATTGAGTATTTTTTTGGAGGATGAATCTGTTTGATTATTTCCTTACAAGTCTAACTGGAAATTTGTTTAGCATTAAATTAAAAAGCGGCCAAGTGTGAGTCGGACTTGCCCATGAAGGGTTCCGTAGCAGCAAGTAACATAATATAAACGTTCTTGTAGTTTGTTGTAACTTTTATCGATGTTTTAATAATAGTGTATTAAAAAAACTACTTACAGATCTCGTTCAAACCAAATTTCAGTGAAAGTTTACATGTGTACATCATTTTTTTTTTGTTTTATCATTCTCTTATTTTAGCAGGTGGGGGGGGGGGGGGGGGGGGGGGGGGCACACATTTTACCACTTTGGAAGTGTCTCTTGCGCAAACTATCTAGTTTAGAAAAAAAAATATTAGAAACCTCAATATCATTTTTAAAGACCTATCCATAGAAACCCCACACGTATGGGTATGATGAAAAAAAGTTTTTTGAGTTTTAGTTCTAAGTATGGGGAACCCCAAAAATGTATTGTTTTTTTTTTCTATTTTTGTGTGAAAATCTTATTGCAGTTCACAGAATACATCTACTTACCAAGTTTCAACAGCATAGCTCTTATAGTTTCGGAAAAAAGTGGCTGTGACATACACGGACAGGCAGACAGACAGACATACAGACAGACAGACAGACAGACATGATGAATCCATATCCTAAAAAATGGCTGATGGGTAGATGCTATTATTCTTTAAATGAATACTTACATTACAGGGATTTTCAACTATAATAATTGATTATAATTATTGATTAAGCTAACTACTAGGTATCATTTTATTTTATTTTATAACTCGGTCTATATTATTTTAAAACGTTTTCTTATTTTATTGTTACTTATCTGTGTGAAAATTTGCATGCCTAGTAATAAGGTAGAACATAATTGGACTTTACCTAGTTTAAGATACAATGTTCTGGCAAATAAAATTACCTTATCTTATCTTACCTTATCTTAGTTCACTAGGTAATACAAATAAATAAATAAATAGCATAACTATGGCGGTACCTAGAAGGAGTGGTTGGAGACTGCAAAGGACAGAACAAGTGGAATAGTTTGAGGGAGACTGCCCAGCCGTGGGACAAATAAGGTTAAGAAAAAAAAACATGCAATAAGTTTGCAAATCAAAATACATACCTACATACATACATACACACACGCCTTTTTCCCCGAAGGGGTAGGTAGAGCCTCAATGGACCGCTTTTCACTGTGGGTTGCACCATCGTAAAATATAGACGTGACAAGTGGTGAGCTCATCGCCGCCAATGCTTCCCACGACTAACGCTTTTGAAATTGCGCCTGCCCGCCATCCTGAGACATAGAGATGAAAAGTGTCATGTGCCTGTAATTTCACCGGCACCCTCACCCTTCCAACCGGATCAACATTTGTTTGTCAGTAACTGACACAACAAATTCCCACGCACAAAATAAATTCACGAAAGTTAAAAACTGTAAAGTATTCAGTATCGGTACCTATGCCTTAATTGATCCATCACAAAATCCAACACCTTCAGACAAAGAGCCAGTCACCCCACGAAACGGAGCGAAACGCATCGTGAATAGGGTTGGACTTTTAAGTTGTGTCCGGATAAACATCATACGACCTCTGTGGCGCGGCGGGTTAAGGTTGGTCTGCAACACAGGAGGTTGCGGGTTCGATTCCCGCCTCGGAACAAATATTTGTGCGATCGCAGATATTTGTTCAGGGTGTTCTGGGTGTTTTCTATGTATAATAAAAAATATCTATCTATGTAATATATTGTATCAAGTATATCAGTTATATAGTACCCATAACACAAGCTCCGCTTAGCTTGGGGCTAGATAATGTTGTGTGTTCTGTCCAGCAATTTTTATTTATTTATTATATTCATTTATCTGTGGCTGACTTTTACAAGAGGAATAATAATTTATAAGTTTATTACAACATTTCCAAACGTACAGTGTTTGGAACCGGGAATTTGAGCTAGCTAGAAGAGGGTCGGGAACAATCACAGATGCCCCGTCGCCATTCCTCCCTCTGCCCTTTTCTCAGCTACACACATGGATGCGGCTACGAACCATTAACCAACACAACGAGCGTTGGGCAGGGATCACGGACCGCAAACAATCAAGAACAGCCCTATACCCCAGCTGCCTTACCACAACTGACACGTCGCCTGCTCAACCTTCAAATAATAGACCTTCGCGCCATCGTGGGGACACTCACAGGACACTGTCTCCACATGAGAGCCACAGACAGACGACACAGGCAGAGGGTATCTGACCGAAGAAGAATCGGCTGCCCCGTAGTCCTGGAATGCGTGGGAGTAGCAGCTCAACGTGAACAAATCCTCAACAACCCGAGGTCCCTCCGCGAAGCTTGCGAAGACCCCAGGAAACTTCTGTGCTTCTGGACGGAGTTAAACTCTCTAGTCAACAACTCTTACACATAATGGACCACCCATAGAGTTAGAATGCGAAAAAGGGAACATTAACATTAACTTATCGAGCATGGTTAAGGTACCTACTCACGAATTATTTTCGCAAGCTGTTGTACGCAATGCTTGGTTGTTTTCTGACTTTTCTGCACTATTGTCAGACTGTAGAAAGTTAATCTATAACACCAATATTTAACGCCATAACTTTGTCCGTTTATAAAATCAAACTCTGAAATGATTTCGACTTTTCTGCAACTTTGATAGATTCTACAGCCTATAAAACAACAGCTTTTAGCACCTTCACTTAGATCAGTTATTCACGCAAACTGAGAATTTTTTCCGACTTTCTGCTCTCTTCCTGGCAAAGCTCTACCCTAATCGTAAATCTGTGGTATTGGATGTATTTGAACAGAGGGCGATTATCGTATCAATTACACAGAATATTAAACGGTGGTTGGCATGTGGTTACTGTCAGGGTGTCAGGGTAATGCAGGGGAGAATATTCAAAAATTAGAAATTTTAGATGAATATACATTCTCTACCTACGTGTTTGTTATGCTGTAGCTAGAACTACTCTCCTCGGACATGCGCCATTTACAAAGGCTCTTCGGATAAACAACTAATTATGTAAGGAGGACGATGTTGTTTTTTTTACGATTTTATTATCGTAATTCACAATAGAAACTGTAAATTATCTTAGTAGGTAAATAGGTTTATCTTTAAGTTCTGTTTTTCACTGTCGATTTGGTGTTTATTTACTATGTACTTAGGTTTAAATGGTAGGCACCTAGGTAGAAACTACAATTCTAACCAACCTACCCACTCCTACTACATAGTATGGTATATAGATAGATAGATAACTCTTTAATTATCTTACAAACAAGTTCACGGCCGTGCAATGGGCGGCCTTATCGCCCAGCAATAAGGCGATCTCTTCCAGGCAACCTTTGGATGAACAGGATTGCAAAGAACCTGAGTGAACCTACAATGATATAATAAAATAACAAATACAATATACCTACATAGTAGTAGGTAGTGAATGGAAAGAGTAAACGCATTCACTCTAGAGATGCTGCGAGGTTGGTTTAATTAGTATCTCTATTTTTTTTTTATGGTAACGTTTTGGCATGCCTGATGTGAACAGCCAAGTCATTCCACAGATGGACAGCGCACTTTGAAAGATTTGCTAAATGAGAATAATGTTTGTGTGTTACTTGTTGGTAGGTACTTAATCATGCCATATTTACGTAGGTACCGTTAGGTACCTAGGTACGTAAATATGGCGTGATATGGCGTAATTATGCGTAGGTATAATGGATTTTGAATGATTAGAAGAAATAAATATTTTTTTCATATATGGGCACAAATAAAATAATACTATACATGGGAAACAAGCCAGTGAAGCCGTGGACAGAAATAAGTACCTATCTAACAGTTTCTATAGTTTAATTCTGAAAAAATATAACTAAGCAATGTATGTAGGTACTACGACACATTTTTTTAAATGCAATGTCGAAAAATGTTAACCAACGCATTTGCGGCCAGTTGCAGCTTCGCATAAAAGCAAAGCACATTTTGGTAATAATAAAACACTTCATGGTGCTCTACGAATTACTTGCGCCATCTATTAAGGAGAAGCTAAATTAAATAAACTTATGTGGTGACATTGCCTCCGCTGTTTTTTCTCTGAGCTCTTTGGAATGAATTTTCAACTGATTTATACAAGCGCCATCTAGTGGCGAGTAGCTGGACTACGAAAGGTTTTAGTAAGCTTAAATTTTAATGAAAGCTTTGTTTCGCTTCCATGATGTTTTCAGTTCTTAAGTAAAATGTTTCAGTAGTCTAATTCAGCAGATGGCGCCAGCTTTGTAATCATAGTTCAATTTTCTAGACAATTCTAATCAAAAGAAAACTGTTGTATTAGGTAGTAGCCACTGACCAGGAATTCCGATCTTACCTAATATCAATAATCCTATTAAAACTTCCGTGAGTGAAGAAACCGTGTTACCTAATATCTTGAATCCTAATAGTTTGAATACTCGAGAATTAATATATGTTTATTCATTAGAAATAATTATAAACGCGCAATAAGTAGGCGCAGCTGCCATGAAGCTAGGCATCCTGAATAAGGTAAAGCGTTACGTCACACCAGGACAGCTTCTCAATTTATATAAAGCACAAGTTCGGGCTGGTATGGAGTACTGCTGTCATTTTTGGGATGGTTCGGCCAAACACCAGCTTGCTGCCTTGGACTCGATCGAACGTAGAGCTTTCAGGCTTATAGGTGAGCAACATATGGCGGAGACTAAGATCCAGAGTCTCGAGCACCGCCGTAAGGTTGCATGCCTTGCGATCTTCTATAGGTTACATTTCGGGGAATGCTCCCAGGAACTGCACGATCTGATCCCACCAACTCCTTTTCATCATAGGACGAGCAGGCGTACGGCTCAGTACCATCCTTACCTCATTAGTATACCTTCTATGCGCACAAAATGTTTCAGTTCTACCTTTATAATGCCAACTGCTAAGGAGTGGAATACACTACCGTAGTCTGTCTTTCCTGAAAACTATAATCTGGGTCTCTTCAAGGCTTGAGTGAATAGGTGCCTTCTAAACCTTAGTGCTCCATCTTCGGCCACATCGTCACTTACCAACAGGTGAGATCGTGGTCAAACAAAGGTCTATCAATGTTACAAAAAAAAAAGTGTGACCACAAACAGTGAATATCAAATTAGGTAATCCTGCATGTTCGGTGTATACGTTCAGATTGGTCCCATTTTCATTAAAATCTGGCTCTGATGATGGGATCCATGAGTAATTGAGGGACCTCCTCAAATATTATAGGCACACATATAGCGATTTCAGTATTTTCAGCAGCAAGTCAGGCATGTGCATTCAGAAAGTGCCATTTCGTGAAGTGGAACTGATGAAGAAGACCAGAGAGGGCAAAATCTTGTATAGGGGATAAATTCTTAGATACGAAGTTTTTTTTTTCAAAAATAATTATTAGGATGCCTAACGTTGAGTGGGTACACAATGTTTTAGTTTCAACGTGATTTGAAGGAGTCTACTATACTAGGTGAAGAACTCGGTGGATCCACTCATTCGTTCGCAACCCCAACACAAATCTTAATACCAAAAAAAAGCATCGCGTCGCTCGAAAAAGACATTGAATATCTTGTAAAATAGGCATAGATAATTATACAAAACCTTCACTTAGTGAACCTTAGTTTCACCTTGCCTTTCATCGATTATATTAGATCTAGTATATTATATCGATGTTGCCTTTAGTGTTTTTAGTAGTAGAGCTTTTTTTGTGAGAGTTCGTCCGGAGAAGTACTACCACCATACCTATTTCTACCGCAAAGCAGTAGTGCTCGCATTGCTGTGTTCCAGTTTGAAAGGTATGTTAGCCGGTGAAATAACAAGCACATGATTCTTTTCATCTTTATGTCTCAGGGTGGCGGGCGCAGTGCAATGCCACATAGGGTGCGTCATGGACGTGACCTATGAGGATTGACCTTTAATCCTTAATGCATTGTTAAAGGCAGAGGTTACCGCTTAACATCAGGTGGGCCATCTACTTGTTCCGTTATTCAAGTAGCTAAAAGTATTAATTTTATTTATCTAGTTTATAACACAATAATCAGCACCATATTAAGAAATAATCGAATCTATAGCCAAAACTACAACGAACTAAACAAAATCCTAACTGTTACTAAGATACATTTGTGATCTTTTTCTATTGACAAAATATTTTCCTATAGTGTTTCCGTCTGGGTGATCCCTCGGAATTATAATGTAGTATCCATGCATATTTTTAATCTGAATATTGTACTTGATTTATTCAGTTAAAAAAATCTTAATAATCTACGAATTTGAATTTTGCTGTATGCTCTATCTTTTTAAAGATTTTCTAGATAGACCTTTGTTTGACCACGATCTCACCTGTTGGTAAGGGACGATGTGGCCGAAGATGAAGCACAAAGGTCTAGAAGGCACCTATTTATTTCACTCTAGCCTTGAAGAGACCCAGATTATAGTTTTCGGGAAAGACAGACGACGGTAGTGTATTCCACTCCTTAGGAGTTCGCATTTTAAAAGTTGAACTGGAACGTTTAGTACGAATAGAGGGTATAATAATGAGGTAAGGGTGGTACCGAGCCGTGCGACTGCATGTCTAAAGGATATGGTGGGATCAGATTGTGAAGTTCCTGGGAGCATTCCCCGAAATGTAACCTATAGACGATCGAAAGGCATGCGACTTTACGGCGGTGCTCGAGACTCTGGATCGTATGCCCGTTTGCAGTAAACATAAGTTAGGCTTGTCCTAGTTAAGATACACCTAAGCCTAAGAATAATCTAGCCTAAGTGGACTAAAGAATGGCTTTAGGGTTTGTGCAAGCAAATTAATCGTTAGGAGTAGCCTAAACAAGTTAGGAAAGAATTTAGGCGATTCTTATGTTTAGTGCAAACGGGTGTTAGTCTCCGCCAATGTTGCTCGCAAAGTTACAAGAAATCAGTCCAAATCATTTCTTCCCCATAGGTACCTACAAACTATGAAATGAACTTCCATCTGAGGTTTTCCCGCTTGGTTACGACATGTGTCGCTTCAAGAAAAAAAAAACGTTCAGGGTAGGCAGCGCATGGACAATACCCAAAGTGTTGCCGGTGTCTTAAGCGATGGTGACCACTTTACACCAGGTGGGCCGTAAGCTAGTTTGTCTATTAGTTTCAAAAAAAATACTGTTTTTCCATGTGGGAGGCTGTACATAGTGGTCAAAGTCAAAGTCAAAGTCAAAAAGTATTTTATTCGCTGAAATCATAAGGATCATTTTGAAAATAAATTTACATTTACCTACTCCTGTTCCAACGCCGAAGTTTGGCTGAAGAAATCCGGGTCGTCCGAAAGCGAGATGGGTCGACGACATTGTATCCGTCGCGGGCAACACATGGTTGAGAGACGCACAGCACAGAGGAGGCTGGCAAAAGAGAAAGGAGGCCTATACCCAGCATTGGGTGATTCCGGGCTGAGATCAAAGTCAAAGCCAAAGTCAAAAGTATTTTATTCATTGAAATCACAAGGATCATTTTGAATCGTCTTAAAAAATAAATTTACATTTACTCCTGTTCCAACGCAACCAGACCTAGAAGAATCAGGCAACAAACACGGTCTGGTTTTTTTTATGGTCCTTCTTACTACTAGGTGGGGAGCGCCTGTGTTGTGCCTCGAGAACAAGTGGAAGCTATTTCAAAGAAAAAAGGAAAACCAACTTAAAACCCTTATTTAAATAGGCAGTCAAAAGTAAGATGATATAGAGAATCAGGAAATGTTCATAAGGCAGCACACGCTACGCTTGATATACTCATAAATAACTCATAATTATATGTAGGTACAGACATTGCAAATTGACAAATTAGGTATCGAGGGGCAGAGCGACATCAGGCCACGCGGCTTCATCATTAACATAGTCATGTAGTGTGTAATACGCTTGCTTAATTAAATTATTCTTTATGTTCTACAGCCTGGTGATGATGATGCTGATGGCAAGTAGACAGCTACTCGGTCCAAGTAAGTTATTAACTGGAGTTACCGCTGTTCTACATAAAGCTGATTGATTATCGACACTCGATACCGCCGCCCGATATCGGTGGCCGCAAACACCACTTAATGCCACTCGGACGAACACTTACATACGTAGAGTTAGCAATGTGAAGATGGTGACCTTGAATTATTGTGTTATCTTCCACAACAGAAAGCCAATTCTCGTATTTTAAATCCACACTGAATGTCGGCTGAAAGTTTATATTTTGCTCCCTCATAATAATATTTTTAGTCTATTTTTAACCCCCGACGCAAAAACGACGGGGTGTTATAAGTTTGACGTGTCTGTGTGTGTGTCTGTTTGTGTGTCTGTCTGTGGCAACGTAGCTCCCAAACGGTTGAACCGATTTTGATTTTGTTTTTTTTGTCTGAAAGGTGAATTAGTCGGGAGTGTTCTTAGCTATGTTTGATTAAAATCGGTTCAGCAGTTTCATTGCGTTGAGGGTTTTTTGATTTTTTACAAAATTAATTACTTGTTCATTTATTCATTCATTTATTTAGGCATATAAAATCATTTATTTCACAATAATTTCATATAGGTAGTTATTACAGCGGTTATGGTGTCGGAATACAAAATTAACAATAGTAGATTAGTAGCCAAGGCTGTAAGGCATCAATTGCAGCCCGAGATATTTCTCGGTGCGCTCGTGCGCCTATAGTTCGAGGGTGCCATTGATGCTTACCCTAGCCACTCTAGCTACTCTGCTTTACATCTCGATTGTGAGGTAAGTAGAAAAAAACCGGCATTACTGCCTATTTTCATCTATTTTTAAATTATTTTTTTCAAAAACGAAATTGAGCTTCGCCGTCGATATTTAAAAATGATGACTATTATACTCATACGAAGACAAGGCTGAATAGCGAAGCGACCTCTTTTGTCATTGGGCTGAATACATGATGTCTATTGCCAGTATGATGGTTAGATGTACGCGAACTTTTTTAAAGAGTGAAGTTTTTTTTTAAATTACTTACCGCCCTAGGGCTTTTCTAGCTACATTATTACCCTAGAGCGCTAATTGGTCACCTACAAGCCCCATTTGGGGGTAATAAGGACCTACTTACCGAATATGAGAGATGTAAAATCAATTACTAGTGCTCGATGTGAGGAGGGCATCATGGAAAGCGAATAACTTGGCTATTGGCTTAAATTTATGCCGTGTGCTATAAATACACATACTATAGTGGCACAAATTATAGAGTTGATGATTATTGACCTCTGCCAACCCACCACTATACTACACAATCACTGACTGCTGGAATTGGGCCTTAACCTATTCCAGCAGTCAGCGATTGCAACTCCAAGGTAGACATTAATGGAGCGAAAACCCCATCAACGAATGCTACAAGTGGGGTAAATGTTGCATTTCACAAGTGCCTATTAATATATATACTACCTATCAATTCATTATTTAATGAATTATTTAATTTATATAATTTAATTCATTTATTTATTCATAAACAATTAACATTTTTGTTTAAATGGTACCTATATAATAAAATATCACAGGTAGAATTAAAATGACAGTAAGAAATTAATATAAAAATTAGCACATTAGAATCTAACAAGCTTTTAACAAGACTTTTATTTATTTATTTTTTATACTTTATACTTTATGCTTTCTAAGTCTCAGTTGATGGGTGTCGAGACAGCCTAGGCAAGTGAGATTACATTTCATCGATCCAACTATCAGTGTAACTAGGGTCCCATTAGGGTTCCGTTACGGTAGCCTGGCAGTGTTTGGGCTCATTTTGATCAGCTCACGGATCCGATCACTAATTATATAAAAGCTTGGATTGAAAAACATTTTTTTCAACAAAAAACAGCTATTTCTGTCACTTCGTAAATATTTTTAGCTCTACACAGTCCTGACCACTTGATAGCATCCCATCCACTCATCTCGAACATCATATAATGTAATACAACCCTCGACCTGATAAATCTTAGTACCTTTATGTGTCTTTGTAGTAATCTTTTTAGTAGTAGCAGAGCTTTTTTGTGAAAGAGTTCGTCCGGGGAAGTACTACCACCATACCTATTTCTGCCGCAAACCAGTATAGGCTCGCATTGCTGTGTTCCGGTTTGAAGGGTAAGGGTGCCGGTGAAATTACAGGCACATGAGACTTTTCATCTTTATGTCCCAGGGTGGCGGGCGCAGTGTAATGCCACATAGGGCGCGTCCTAGGTGGACGTGTCCTATGAGGTAATGCACTGTTCATAGGCAGAGGTTACCGCCTAACATCAGGTGAGCCATCTGTGGCGCGGCGGGCGAAGGTTTGCCTGCGACGCAGGAGGTAGCGGGTTCGATTCCCGCCTCGGAACAAATATTTGTGCGATCGCAGATATTTGTTCAGGTGATCTGGGTATTTTCTAATGTAATGTATGTGTATTAAGTATATAAGTTATCTAGTACTCATAACACAAGCTCTGCTTAGCTTGGGGCTAGATAATGTTGTGTGAACGTCCAGCATTATTTATTTATTTTATTTATTATTTATCTGCTTGTCCCGTCATTCAGTAATATAAAAAAAAACTGTAATTATTATGAAAATCTTGTTGCCTTTTCTCCGACTAATGTATATTTTCAGGACACGTAATGCAAATTAACTGATATCTATGAAAAACTGACAGATTTAACGTACCTAAGTGATTTGTAAATGAGGCCTCCCCATAGAGTGCAATGGGGGGGATTTATCCTAATCACCACGACCAGGAGGGTAAAATAACAGTCCTTATCAGAAGGACAATCTTAACCATCTTCATTATACATTATTTAAAAAAAACGTAGCACATCGTAGGCTCTCGTAGATAGAGCTACGATAAATCGAGTAGTCAGCAAGTTTGTTTACTTATATTCTAAATAAAGAAATATCATATTAACCTGACTAAAATGAGGAATTATGAGGTGAGGAAAAAACCTCGTCTATTTTAGTACACTTATTCTTTACAGAAATAAAATTAAGGTAAAAAAAAATGAAAAATAATAATTTTGACTAAAAGTAGATGAATAATATTTTGATCCTAGCCTGCTCAATAAAAAGTCCTGTTTCGTGATCGTAATAAAAGCACTAGCACTACCAAACATTCCAATTCCATGTTTGAAAAATTAAAAAGAAAATTAATGTTGACACTTCCACTTCCCACTTCTTTTATTGGTCTTCTCAGTGCCCCACTGGCACCTGATTGGTCCGTCCAAATGGCGCTCTAATGGTAGAGAGGGACAAGGTGGATAGGCTTAGATCGTTGACAGTGGGTGTGAAAGAGATGGATAGACACTTCTCAAGCACTTACCGATAGAGCGACGTGCCTAAGGAAGTGCGAGACGATGCAAGGTATAGTGCAGAAGAGAGAATTGGCGGTTTTATGCGATTTTTAATCTGCTACTAGCTGGGTCGATCTAAATCGTGTCTTTCAGTATAAGATCACGAGGAACAGGCGTAATTTCGCATAGTTTCGAAATATCCCTTGCCATTTAATTTATTAAATACCTACTACTTGTCTTAATTAGTTGCGCGCCTGTCATCACATTGTGAATGTAGGATATCTTATGAAACCAGATGCGGTCTTAAGCGTAAGCACTAAATACACAAAAAATACACTTTTGAGTATGTGTGAGGTGCTGAAGCATGCAAAATAATGTAGCTTAACCCTTATACTTACGCACGTACTCAGGCAATACGACTGCCTTTAGTTTACTTTAATCTCTTTCAGTTTTTTTATACTTTTAACAAAACTTACATAGGTATTGAGATTATTTATTGAGCTTAATCTTAATGGATTTCACATACTTTCGATCAATTTTTTATCTTTTATCTTCACTTACTTATCGTGACAGTATTTCATTGTGTAATTTTGACCCACTTGAAAGAAGGCCCATTGAGGCTCTACCTAACTCTTCGGGGAAAAAGGCGAGTGTCTATGTATGTATGTATGTTATGTAATAGACTTATAACTAAATTGAATAAATAAACAAACAAAACGAGTGAACCTTACAGTATGTCGCATATTATTATGATGTGTAACATCTGACATGTCACCTCCTTGGTAATAAGCAGTATGGCTGATAGTACCAACCTCTCGGAAAACTGCGCGCTTCCTGGTACACACTTCCGTCCCTTTTCACGAAATCACTCGCACATTTTACAGGAAAACAGAGGAAAGATGTTACACATCAGAAATGTTAAGTTTTGTTTCAGTATTGACAAAGTGCCAATTCGCACCATCATCACCACATCACGCATTTGACCCACCGATCAAATCGCATTCACGTAAACATCTTCAAGAAAAACTCAACGATCCCCACTACTTACGCTACTTCGGGAGCTTTTTTAAAAAACGACCGCCCTATCCTCCTTTTATCCCTTTCTCGCTCGCGGTCTAAGCGCAAGAAAAATGCATCGCTGACTCTCTCTAAGGCTTAAGCACGTCAAACAGGCGGGCAATCTATCACGCAAGTTTATTCGGTTGAGGAACGCTTTTGCGGTGAGGCGAACTCACTACGCGCGGTGAAGTGCCATTTGTGTTTTGAATTTTTGAAAATGGAAGCGAATTTGAAATTCAAAGATTCGATTTTACAAGAATGTGAGAAGACAAACCTTACGACGCCATTCTCTATAAACGATATTCTGACGAAGGAGAACGATTCGAAGTGCGATTTTGAAAATGGAATGTTTTCTTTTGGCGGGAAGATGAACTTTTTGAAGGCTTCTGGGTTTAGTAAGGAGGATGGATATGCGAAGAAGGAGGTTATGGATAAAAGCATGAAGTATTATGATGTCTGCAATGGCTACAGTGATTTTACTGACGATGGAGCTCTGGATATGTCGCGGAAAAATAATTATCCTGTCACGGAACTCTCAGGTACCGTAACTAAGCTATTTATATTTTGCACTGAGAAACCTTATACTTCAATGTAATAGGTACCGATATAATATGTAATAATGCTTCCTACCACTAATATCATAAATTTCAAATTTAGATGCTTATGTGTTTGGTACTCTATCACGCTGAAACGGCTGAACCGATTTCGGTGAAATTTGGTGCACAGATAGATTATGACCTGGATTGAGCTGATTGGCTACTTTTATAACGCGAGTGAAGCAGCGGGCGAACACTAGTTTGTAATTTTTTGCTCTGAGCTCACTTACGTTTGACTAACCATACCTTATAAATGTATGTAAGAAAAAAAAAAAAAGAGGGGCGTTTAGGGTGGTTTGGTGACCCTAAGACACTCTTTCTAGCTGTATAGTTTGTGGTATTTGTGGTATTTAAAAGTCTTGTATAAGATGGTAAATGGTTTGTATATTAATAGTCACAATATTACTTAACTCACTAATAATTGTATAACTATGGTTGTATGGTATATTAATGGTATATGGCTTGTATGTGTATAACAACTTTAATCAGTAAAGATTGTTTTAAATACATTTCGTAAGAAAAAAGATTTATACTTTTTATACTTACCTAATTAAGTACTTTATACTCTAACAATCTCTTATCTCTCTCCCTTCTTCCATTTATATTAACCTCCAATGTCTTATCTCTCTCCCTTCTTCCATTTATATTAACCTCCAATCTCTTATCTCTCTCCCTTCTTCCATTTATATTAACCTCCAATGTCTTATCTCTCTCCCTTCTTCCATTTATATTAACCTCCAATGTCTTATCTCTCTCCCTTCTTCCATTTATATTAACCTCCAATGTCTTATCTCTCTCCCTTCTTCCATTTATATTAACCTCCAATCTCTTATCTCTCTCCCTTCTTCCATTTACCTTAACCTCCAAACTCTTATCTCTCTCCCTGTTTTCCTCCAAACTCTTCTAATCTCTTTCTTTACTAACGTCTCTCTTTAATCTAATCTAAGTTCAGTCCTTTACTATTAACGTCTGGTAAAATACTAAGTTATGCATGAGGTCCTGTGTATCCAGCCTAAGAATATACCCCTTCGTCTCCTCCTGTGGATGTGGTAAAAGCCGACTAAGGGGGTACCAGCGTCTATTCAACAGCGATATTGCGATCACCAATCCGAATGCCAAGCGCGGTGATTATGGCAAATCCCCCCATTGTATTGTAGGGGGAGGCTTTGTTCATTTGGGGAGGCCTCGTCCATTAATCTGAAGGCCTGATGATGATGTAAAGTAATTATGATTACTACTTATACTTACTTACCTACTCTTAAGGTGGTTCCTTTCGCTCGTGGCGCGAAATTCAATTTTTTTCGTGTTTTTTGCTCATCACTACTCATCAACACTTCTTCAGATAGCGAAAACTATGTTGCCAGTAATTATATGACCTAACACACAAGTTTTAATTTATAATATCGCATAAATATCATTAGTTTAGCTACGATTGTGCTTCAATGATATTTAAAGTGTTTTTTTCTTTCAAGCACATTCATAGCCAAACTAATGATATTTATGTGATACTATAAATTAAAATTTGTTTGTTAGGTCATATAATTACTGGCAACATAGTTTTCGCTATCTGAAGAAGTGTTGATGAGCAGCGATGAGAATAAACACGAAAAAAAAAACGCGTCAAGCCAAAGGAACCACCTTAAGAATCTATACTACTAGGTAATTGTACTATTATTTATTCTGTGATACTACGTCACATTACTCAGCGTGATCATCTATGACGTAACATACCGCAGCATTCACTTTGTGATATGTGGTAAAGTTAAAAACTATTGTTTAGCAAAAACAATCCCATACAATTTAATTGATCGAAAAAAAATACAAAGTTATCTCCAAATTGTACAATAAACAGCTAGTAATCAATGAATAAGTACTTAAAAAAAATATCGTGAAAATTTGCATGATAATTGATATGCATACCTACCTGAAGAAGGTGATCTGTTTTTTTTACTCTTTTGTCGCCATATGAAATTGAAAACTAAACTAACACGACGGACCTTGTTTTTTAAGTTACCTAATGCAGTATACCAAGAAAGAACCAATGGTATGAAGAACAAACGATCATCAACTGATCAAGTAAATGAGCTTGAGAACATTAATAAAACTTATGTACCTATGTCAAAATAGTATCGAAAACAAATGAGCAATCAATGACAATCCAAATTCAAAATTCAAATTACCCGCCACATAATTGCCGCCGTTGACAATGAAAGTGTAATGGCGCGTTCACACTGGCCGGTGCCTCGCGGCGACGTCGCCACTTAGCCGTCACTTCGCACGATTACACTACACCCTCATTATTATAAGTGATGCTGATGACGCTTCATTGAGGCATTCAATTTAGTAATTACTAGGTTTGTAGCTCGCACGCGTCTAGCTTTTATGTAAATTGTTGCTGGCAGAATACGTTAGTGTCGGGCCATTGGCAGAATGTAAGTTGAATCTTTTATTTTCTTAATTCAATAATTAACGAAATCTAACTGCTCCCATTTCTGTAATGAAAAAAAAAACAACAAATACAGAACTAGCGGTTTCGCACCAAAAGTAATTAAACTTATTATTTATAAACGTTCCGGAAGAATTTCTCGTAATAATAATGAAAAACTCATTATAATCCGTTGCATAGTTTACAAGAACTAGCTGTGGGTGACCGATATTCACTCGGTTTTTTTGTAGTATATACCTAATCGTGTTTCTCGCGGTAAGTTTGCACTAAATGTATCACTGCCCTTACAATCTCTAATATTCCTCTTCAGCCAGTATTGTATATTTGAATACAGAATAAGCCTGTTCGAAATTCAAATTTAGATGTTTGTTTACTGATTCTGTCGGACTATTCAATATTTTGTATTGACTGACACAGATAGGCAAATAGTATTACAGCTAAAAGCCGAAAGATAAACTTAAAAAGCTAAACCCTATCTAAATACAAAACTTAATCCAAATCGTTAGAACCGTTTCTGAGATCTTAAAACATATGCATACAAATATTGCTCGTATGGGCGACCGAGCTTTGCTCAGCATTCTTTTTTGTAAAATCGCGTTTTTTAAGTATTAGATCTAGCTAGAACGACTTTTCGCTCCCAAAAACCCCCATATGGTAAATTTCATCGAAATCTTTAGAGCGGTTTACGTAATGGCAAAACTTTCACAAAATATATATTTTATATAAGTATATAAGTATACAAATATTGCTCGTTTAATAGTATAGGACTAAGCGGAAAAACAGGTAGACAGACACGCATAGGAACTTTGACTTATACCTAAATGAAATTAAATGATTTATTTGCGTGAATACAGGTAGTTTGGTTCATAATCTATTTTTAGTATCACTGTACTCGACTAGATTGTCGTGCCAATATTTAATTTTTAATTTTAGCATTATACACGGGTACCTAATAATTCTTATACCTAATAATAATTCTGTAAATAATTTCATGCATTTAAATTAAATTTAATATAATACTAAAAACCTACTATGTATATTCATTGATATTCTCTTTGGATGGCACAAATTTCAATTTATTTGCACTCACTCTAAAGATTATCTTTTATCAAACCGACATTGCTTATAATTTATAACATACATAACATAACAATAACACCCAACAACATTCCCATACATACTCTTGATCCCACACACAACACAGGGGATCATGGGTATCAGGAACTACGAGTCTACCATTGCACCACTACATCCAGATATAAATATATGCAGATCATTTCCCCGCAGCATGACTCGAACCCACAACCTCTCGTATTTCAGTCAGCTACTTGCTCACTGTGTCACAGAGGTCATCCAAATTGTCATCTAAAAAACATCTATTATTTAATAGTTCAGCAAGCTCGTAAGACCATCAATAAATGTCACCGCAAAGCCCAAAACTTTGACAAAAGCCTTACACGCAAAAACACGGTTAGACTCCTTTTACTGGAAGTTATAGTTTTGCCTAACGACCGGCGACAATTTGCGTAATGGATCCATTGTGCACGTGTCTTTATACGCGAATGGCGTGAGGCGATATCCGATAATTGATTCTTTGCGACTGTGTGAACGCCTAATGAGTTGAGAGTTTGTTGGGAGAAATAACTTTCTTACCAATAACAGTAATTTCAGTGTAAAATTATTCACTCTTCACCCATATAAAAAAATACATTACTAGGTTCCACGTTATTTTGTCCACGTTAATAACGTGGACATCGGGAATAGACATTAGACATTTACATTTATTTTAATTAAGGGGGTTGCTTTTCCCTGAAAAAGCAACACCCTTAATCGAGTATCCAAGATTGGGACAAAAATTAATGTAAAGTAAATATTGGATAGCCCAACCATAAAGGTATATTAATTAAAATACGCGACGAAAAAAAACTTGATTTGTCTGAGATTTAATTTAATTTTCATTTGTTCCAGATGACTACGACTCCCGCTCATCGCACACCCCCTCCCCTCGGCGAGCCTCCTCCTCTACCTCCGACATAGTCTACAAACCCTTCCTCTATGAACCCAGGAAGTGTTCAACCCCTACCGATAGCCGGATCTCTCCAAACTACCCTATGACCGACTACTCACAAAACACCGGCCGAAAGAAACGCTCAAGAGCAGCTTTTTCACACGCACAGGTCTACGAGCTAGAACGGCGCTTCAGCCAGCAAAGATACCTCTCAGGACCCGAGCGAGCTGATCTAGCTTCAAGTCTTAAATTGACAGAAACACAGGTCAAAATCTGGTTCCAAAACCGACGGTACAAAACAAAAAGAAAGCAACTGCAGATGCAAGAAAACGGTATGTTAGCAGCGGCGGCCGCAGCAGCGAATCACGCACGGAAAGTCGCAGTTAAAGTGTTGGTTAACAACAACGGCCAACCCGCCAACTTACCAGATCTCAAGAACTACCAGAATCCGATGTTAGGGAAAAGTTTGAGTCCATTGTTCACTCCAGCAAATTTGCTTGAAGGTTCACCGATCTGGAAACATTTTGCTGGTGTCTATGGAGTAGATTTCGCAAAGAATCCTGAATACAAGACTTTACTACAAGAGTCGTATAACCAGGCTGTATTGCAGTCACTGTACGCGCCCCATTTAGGGGTCAGCTATCCAAATATACCGCTTTCATACATGTACTATCCAGGTCATCCGGCTTTTGGGATGCAAATGCAGTGTGAGCTGGACAGGAGTTCGGAAAGATTTGGAGAAAGTTCGGAGAAAGAAAAAGTAGTAAAACCTAAGATAGTTGAAAGTGTTGATATTAATGAAAACAGCAATCAAAGCATGGCCAGTAACATAGAGGTCGAAAATTAAAAAACAAACAAGAGTTCAAATAAGATCTAAAGAATCGTATTACGCATACTGAGATCTCGAGTATTGATAAAACGAATGTTAACGAGATACAAGATTATCTTTGTTCCATTATTAGTTTTTGGTACAAAGGTCTTTTTTAGGGTTCTGTATCTCAAAAGGTAAAACGGAACCATTATAGGATCACTTTGTTGTCCGTCTGTCTGTCTGTCAAGACCCTTTTTCTCAGGAACGCGTGGAGGTATCAAGCTGAAACTCATAACAAAAACTCAAATCTACTGTTCCTTGGAGCTGTGAAAAAATTAAACTTCTAAGCCAACGCAATCAAAAGATACAGCCGTTTATGCTGCAAATTTTCGACACTCGCAAGGGAATCAAAACCTAACAGGGTACTTCCCGTGAACTCAGAATCTTGAAATTTGGTACGAAGCAACTTCTTATAGCACAGATAAAGGAAAAATTGCGAAAAGCATACATTTTTAGTTACATCATACAATAAAAATATTTTTAATAATTTTAAAAAGCAAGGTATTGGTCCAAAACTCACTTTTTTGAAATAAAGTGTTTTTTGGGCATTCTGTATTCAAATGTAGGTATATTTTCCTTTTAATTTTGTGAAAACTGATAATAGCCAATCTAATCAAATACTAATTGATGACGTTAGTTTTATTCATATTCGAACTTTTTGTAGGTACACGATTTTAAAAAGTATCACACCATCCTTTAAATAAAACCAAAGATAGATCGTTCTTAATTTAAGTACCAAAGTTTAGCCAAAGATCGTCACGTAGTTAGTAGAATTGTTACTGTTAAGTTAATTTTGTTGTAAATAATTATTAAGATTGAATAAATGTTATTGTAGTTGAATTCTTCAGCACGTTTGTAAATAGTACAAATTTAGTTAAGATTATGAAGATATTAAAAAGTTAAATAATATTTTTTGTTTACTTTTCCCCAAAATCACATTGATATAATCACACAAACAGCCCTAATGTATTAAACCCTCAAAAGTAATGGAAAAAACCATCAACTGTGACTACAGTATAATAGTTACTAAATGTGTTATATTGATAACATATCAATAACATATCAGGGCGTCGCACGTCTTGTTCATTTGCCATTTTCAAGTATTTATTGTAATAACGTCACCCTCCTTCCAAGTCGTTAAAGTTTCAGTATGTGTCAGTGTCAGTATGTTTTAGTAAAACGGTGGCCAGTTTTACTAAAACTTTGGTTGACAACTTCCACCAATTTGAAAAGTCACGCAACACACTTCCATTTAATTTCACTACACTTGTGCTCTTTAAACGAGCTACATGCCACTAAAATAAAATAAATAATGCTGGACAGTTCACACAACATTATCTAGCCCCAAACTAAGCTGTGTTATGGGTACTAGATAACTGACATAGTTAATACAATACATTACATAGATAGATATTTTTTATTATACATAGAAAATATCCGGAACATCCTGAACAAATATCTGCAGATCGTACAAATATTTGTTCCGGGGAGGGAATCGAACCCGCAACCTCCTGCTTCGCAGGCGAACCTTCGCCCGCCGCGCCACAGAGGTCATCACAAATTACACAAAATAAATCAAAGAAAACACTAGGAAATTAATTAAGTATAATAAAAGTAGACGACGTCTCGGAAATAATCCTGATAGTAGTTTACAAAAGGTATAAATTTCCGAAAAGAAATATGGTACACTTGCGTTAGGTCAGGGCCTAGTGACCTAGATAGGGACACGGGGGCGTCCGTTGCTGATGATGATGGTTTAGGCCCCGAGGTGGCGCGCGTATAGTGTTCCTGCGTGCCCTCATGGAGACAGGGTGGAGTATCGTGCTCTATTCCCCGGGAAGAGGTCCCCTCCCTTGGACCAACGCTGTCGGGACAGCGGAAGAGTGCGAAAGCGTACCCGACTAAAGGCGACCGGATGAACACATTTTATTTTATTTATTTATTATCTTTCAAGCACACAAGTTACAAATAATATGATAATGGTGGCTGCTTTCGCTCGTGGCGCGAAATTCTAATTTTTTCGTGTTTTTTGCTCATTACAGATCATCAACACTTCTTCAGATAGCTAAAAGTATGTTGCCGTAAATTATGTGACCTAACACACAAGTTTTAATTTATAGTATCACATAAATATCATTAGTTTAATGATAGCCATTATGTAACCACCTTACATAATGGCTTGGATTACATTAAAATATTCTATACAGCACCTACACTAAGTCGTAAAGGCTTGTGTTGTAGGTACTTATATTTCTAAGTAATAAAAACAAGCGTAGCCATATCATCACCATCGTACAAATTTCTGGTAAGTGTGCACATTAATTTCCCTCTACTATATAATATTCCTTTTAAATAATTTTTAAAAGAACAGTGGTGGTTTTAGAATTAGTAGTGACCGTAATTAATTTTTCATATTGGGGTGAAAAGGGGGGAAAACCATTGTATGAAAAACCGTATCTCTTGAACTTACAAATTTTAAACTTTGTATAGCTTTGTATGCTCCAATACAAATCATACAAGCATAAAATATTTTTTCCCTGAACTAATGCACCAAAAGCGGGTGCAGTGGGGTGTTAAAGTTTGTATGGGAACTTTTTATCGCGTGGTGCCTTTTGCTTGAAACTGGGTATGGGTACTTATTATAGAGAATAATTTAACACATATTTCAGGATTTTTCAAAATAACCCATAAAAAGCGTCCAAGTGCGAGTCGGACTCGCCCATGCAGGGTTCCGTAGCAGCAAGTAACATTGAATGAAAGGTAAATTGCTGTTTACGGTTTATGACGCATTAAACAAATATTACTTACTAGATCTCGTTCAAACCAAATTTCAGTGGAAGTTTACATGGTACTCATCATATATTTTTTTTAGTTTTATCATTCTCTTATTTTAGAAGTTACATACATTTTACCACTTTGGAAGTGACTCTGGCGCAAACTATACAGTTTAGAAAAAAAAATTATTAGAAACCTCAATAGAATTTTTTTAAGACCTTTCCATAGATAACCCAAACGTATGGGTTTGATAAAAAAAATGAGTTTCAGTTCTAAGTATCCCCCAAAATGTATCGGTTTTTTTTTCTATTTTTGTGTGAAAATCTTAATGCGGTTCACAGAATACATCTACTTATCAAGTTTTAGCTCTTTTTAGTTTCGGAAAAAAGTGGCTGTGACATACGGATGGACAGACAGACAGAGAGACATGACGAATCCATAAGGGTTCCGTTCTTTGCCATTTGGCTACGGAACCCTAAAAAGGGGTGAAAAGGGGTGACAACGTTTTATTTTTTTTGTGATGTGATGCGTAGCAAAGCACAGGTATCCAGCTAGTATACGTAGATTAGCTACTACTACCACGCTTTAGGACAAGTAAAAGGCATGGTTTTGAAAGAAAAGTTCGTAATCGCAGTTGCAGTTGAAGATCACTCCGCGGGAAAGTGAAGAATGCCGCGAAATCACCGCGCAAATTGCTACTTGCGAGTTTAGCGAGCGGCCGGTTAGTGTGGACGAGGCTTTACTATTCAACGGTTTGTTCTTCTGATTTTTATCTATGACTAGTAACGGTTTCCAAGATACAAAGCTATTTTGTTTTACTTTAAAAACCCTTTTTTGACCCCTTAGAGGGCGAATTTTTCAAATTCCTCTCTGTCCCTACGCCCTAAAAATAATACACCCTGCAAGTTTCAAGTCTCTACGTCCAGCAGTTTTGGCTCGGCGATGATGAATCAGTCAGTCAGCCAGTCAGGTTAAGTTATAAATAAATAAATAAATAAATAATGCTGGACACAGTTCACACAACATTATCTAGCCCCAAGCTAAGCTGAGCTTGTGTTATGGGTACTAGATAACTGATATACTTAATACAATACATTACATAGATAGATATTTATTATTATACATAGAAAATACCCAGAACACCCTGAACAAATATCTGCGATCGCACAAATATTTGTTCCGAGGCTTTTATAGTTCTTTTATAGATGTAGATTCTAACAATGTTTTTTTTTGTATTTTTACTCGTCCCTCCATTTTCGAAGAGAGACGTCATCTACTTTTATTTTAATCCATTTCCTAGTGTTTTTTGAGTTATTTTGTGTAATTTTGGTGGCATTTTAACCAATATAGCTCGTCTTTAGAGCACGAGTGTAGTGAAATAAATAAATAAATAATGCTGGACAGTTCACACAACATTATCTAGCACCAAGCTAAGCAGAGCTTGTGTTATGGGTACTAGATAACTGATATACTTAATACAATATATTACATAGATAGATATTTGTTATTATACATAGGAAATACCCAGAACAACCTAAACAAATATCTGCGATCGCACAAATATTTGTTCCGAGTGCGGGAATCGAACCCGCAACCTCCTTCGTCGCAGGCCGAGCTTCACCCGTCGCGCCACAGAGGTCGTCAAAATGAAATGGAAGTGAATTGCGTGACTTTTAAATTTGGTGGAAATTATCTACCAAAGTTTTTTGTAAAACGGCCACCTGTTTACTAAAACATGAATTGGACTTTAAGACTGCGCCACCACCAGGAAGAAATCTTCATAAAAAAAACGTCTTCGAAAAAGCGGTTTTTATTGAATATCTCGAGAAATATAGATAATTTTATAAAACCCCGTGGTTGAACCCTACGTTTTATTGTATTGATCTTATTTATCCAATTTTTGCCCCAATAATCTGTACCATATTGACAAACAATCAAATCTAGCCAAAAGTTAGAGGTTAAATTGTAGTTTTTTTATCGAGTTTTTTTTTTCCCTTCATTTTTCTGTCAGGGTGATCCCTCGGTATTATGATGTAGTATCCATGCATATTTATAATTTGAATATTGTACTTGATTTAGTCAGTTAACAATATAACCAAACGACTTGGAAGGATTGTAACGTTGCAAATTATATAATACAATTTATTTTACTTTGGTCGAAGAACTCAATAAACACATAATAAAAAAAAAATAATGACAAATGCACAAGTCGTGCGATGCCAATTTATTAATGAAAATGTTTTTTAATAAGCTTATAATTTTATGCAATGAATTTTGACCAGTTAGCCTCGTTCGATTGAGCTGAAATTTGGCATACCTATCAAGTTCCTATGACAATACAATATGATGGTGACAGCGAGCTGATCTCATGATGGAGACGGAAGGTGAACTCCTCGATGGATATTGTAGACAGGCTGTGTTTAAGCTCATTGTGATCAGCACACGGTTCCGATCACTAATCCCGGTGATTGAATACCTAAGTTGAATACCTTGGTGGATTGGCCCCCAAGCTAAATTAAACGCATTAGAACAAGTTCAGTTTTAAGTTTTCTATACTTCAATATTTATCAACAAAATAATAAATAGAAGCTCTCTCTACACTCGCTAGCAATGTGCTCCAAATAAAATTATCATATGAATACCTCAAAGCTGGAGACGACATTATGAAAATACTAAGGTCCCAGTTCCGGTCGAAGAATTCTGTAAGATTCAACCGAGAGCTCGTTTGAACGCTCTTGTGCCGCCATCTTGACGGCACAGAGTTTACTAGGTACTGGTACTACTGTATATATTATGTGCTGGTACTTACTTTTTAACCCCCGACGCTAAAACGACGGGGTGTTATAAGTTTGGCGTGTCTGTGTGTGTGTCTGTCTGTGGCATCGTAGCTCACGAACGGATGAACCGTTTTTGTTTGTTTTAAAGTTGAATTTGTCTGGAGTTTTCTTAGCTATGTTTGATCAAAATCGGTTCAGCCGTTTCATAGCGTTAAGGGTTTTTTTTTATTTTTACAATATTAATGACTTGTACCCGGACTTGTTGTAAGATTCGTTGGTATAAGAGTTGTCCTGATGGCTGGTTGCTTATTTAAGGAATGTGTTATTACTGGAAGAAAGCGTTAGCAGAGTCTGTCGTGGGAAGCACTGATGGCGATGAGCTCACCACTTGTCACGTCTATTTCCCACGATGGTGCAACCCACAGTGAAAAGTGGCCCATTCGAGGCTCTGCCTACACTGTCGGGGAAAAAGGACGTGTGTATGTATGTATGTTTTACTACGACTAGTTACTTCATGTCACTTGTTCTTTCTCGGTCACTGCGTCAGGATCATTATAGATAGAAGATAGAAGATACTATATTGCACATAATACAATTCACAAATAATAAAACTAAAAATAACGATGTTGTACAATGGGCGGTCTTATAGTAAGTAAGTATTTCAAAGAAATACTTCATTTCAAAACACCACCGAGGAACCCCTAATCTGCGGCGACAATAGGTGAATGTGTCGGTAGTGTTCTTAGCTATGTTTGATAAAAATCGGTTCAGCCGTTTTATTGCGTTGAGGGTTTTATGAATTTTTTCAAAATTAATTTCTTGTTGATGATGTAGACAGAAGGTGGACAACGGAACTCCTCGATAGATAATAGTAGACTGGCTGTGTTTAGGCTTATTTTGATCAGCACTCGGTTACGACCACTAATTTTTAAAAAGCGGCCAAGTGCGTGTCGGACTCGCCTATGAAGGGTTCCGTAGCAGCAAGTAACATAATATAAAAGTTCTTGGAAGGATTACGATTAATGACGTATTAAAAAAAAACTAGATCTCGTTCAAACCAATTTTGAGTGAAAGTTTACATGGTAATGTACATTTTTTTTTTTTTTAGTTTTATCATTCTCTTATTTTAGAAGTTATGGGGGGGGGGGGGGGGGGACACACTTTTTACCACTTTGGAAGTGTCTCTCGCGCAAACTATTCAGTTTAGAAAAAAATTATATGAGAAACCTCAATATTATTTTTGAAGACCTATCCATAGATACCCCACACGTATAGGTTTGATGAAAAAAAATTTGTTGAGTTTCAGTTCTAAGCATGGGGAACCCCAAAAATAAAAAACTACTTACTAGATCTCGTTCAAACCAATTTTGAGTGAAAGTTTATATAGTAATGTACATCATAAATTTTTTTTAGTTTTATCATTCACTTATTTTAGAAGTTACGGGGGGGGGACACACTTTTTACCAATTTGGAAGTGTCTCTCGCACAAACTATTCAGTTTAGAAAAAAATGATATTAGAAACCTCAACATCATTTTTGAAGACCTATCCATAAATACCCCAAACGTATAGGTTTGATGAAAAAAACTATTTTGAGTTTCAGTTCTAAGTATGGGGAACCCCAAAAATAATTGTTTTTTTTTTAATTTTTGTGTAAAAATCTTAATGCGGTTTACAGAATACATCTACCTACCAAGTTTCAACAGAATAGCTCTTATAGTTTCGGAAAAAAAAGGCTGTGACATACACGGACAGACAGACAGACAGACAGACAGACATGACGAATCCATAAGGGTTCCTTGTCTTTGACTACGGAACCCTAAAAAGGCTTGTATTGAATAATAACATATTCACAAAAAACTTATTTTAATCTATGGCACAGAATAAATAATAGTACAAGTAAATATGGTAGACCTTTATTTGACCGCGATCTCACCTGTTGGTAAGTGACGATGCGGCCGACAATGGAGCACGAAGGTCTAGAAGGCACCTCATTTACTCTTGCTTTCCTGGTGTATGGTTATAGTGCTATGAAACGGGCTAAGTTTTTTTTTTTAACATTGATAGACCTTTATTAGACTGCGATCTCACCTGTTGGTAAGTGACGATGCGGCTGACAATGGAGCACGAAGGTCTAGAAGGCACCTCATTTACTCTTGCTTTCCTGGTGTATGGTTATAGTGCTATGAAACGGGCTAAGTTTTTTTTTTTAACATTGATAGACCTTTATTAGACTGCGATCTCACCTGTTGGTAAGTGACGATGTGGCCGAAGATGGATCACTAAGGTCTAGAAGGCACCTGTTCACTCTAGACTTGACGAGACTCAGATTATAGTTTTCAGGAAGGACAGACTACGGTAGTGTATTCCACTCCTTAGCAGTTCGCATTATAAAGGTGGAACTGAAACGTTTAGTGCGAATAGAATGTATATGAGGTAAGGATGGTACCGAGCCGTACGTCTGCTCGTCCTATGATGAAAAAGAGATGGTGGGATCACATCGTGCTCCCAGGAGCGTTCCCCAAAATGTAACCTATAGAAGATTGAAACGCATGCAAACTTACAACTTTTTTTTTTTTAATACTAACTTGGTTGACGGAACTAGCAGATGGCCCACCTGATGTTAAGCGGTAACCTCTGCCTATGAACAGTGCATTACCTCACGTCCACCTAGGACGCGCCCTATGTGGCATTGCACTGCGCCCGCCACCCTGAGACATAAAGATGAAAAATCTCATGTGCCTGTAATTTCACTGGCACCCTTACCCTTCAAACCGGAACACAGCAATGCGAGCACTACTACTTTACGGCAGAAATAGGTATGGTGGTAGATCTTCCCCGGACGAACTCTTTCACAAAAAAAGCTCTACTACTACTCCGCGGTGCTCGAGACTCTTGAACAATGGTGAAAGAACCAGTTTGATGAAAGCATTAATTGTGCTTAAAAGGCTCTTTACAACACCCAACAGTACAAACACAGTAGACACTATGAACTTACATAGTACATACATACATACACACGCCTCTTTCCTCGAAGGAGTAGGCAGAGCCTCAATGAGTCTCTTTTCACAGTCGGTTGCACCATCGTGGAATATAGACGTGACAAGTGGTGAGCTCATCGCCGCCATTACTTCCCATCGACTGACTCGGCTAACGCTTTCTTCCAGTAATATAACACATTCTATATTAAAGTAGCAACCATCAAGTCCAGGTAATCCCTTAGTAGGCTTTTACTACATCCACGGGAGGAGACGGAGGGGTCTATTCTTAGGCCGGACACAACTTAGTTTCATCATCATTGTCTTGCACTTTTCCCAATTTATTAGGGTCGGCGCAGTACGTTTTTTTCTTCCACTCTCCCCTGTCAGCCTTCACCACATCATTCACTCCCTTCTCATTCATATCATCTCTCACGCAATCGTTAGGTCTTACTATTGCTTTCCATCCACTCCTTAGTTTAATAATATTCAAAATTGATACTGTTTGAAGGTAAATTGTGAACATTATAAAAATAAAAATAATGCTGGACAGTTCACACAACATTATCTAGCCCCAAGCTAAGCAGAGCTTGTATTATGGGTACTAGATAACTGATATACTTAATACAATATATTACATAGATAGATATTTTTTATTATACATAGGAAATACCCAGAACACCCTGAACAAATATCTGCGATCGCACAAATATTTGTTCCGAGGCGGGAATCGAACCCACAACCTCCTGCGTCGCAGGCCAACCATCGCCCGCAGCGCTTGTGGTTGAGGACATTATGAATGGTTCAATGCAAACTTGGTTATTTTTTTATATATAAGCCATTAGGTTCCCACTGCAGGGCAAAGTCCTCCCTTCCCTCTTTCCAATCATTTCTATGCTGAGCTATTTGTGACCAGTCCTTGCGGGAGTCAAGCTCATCCCGCCGTCGCCGTCTGGGTCTACCACGAGGCCGCCGCGCGTTCGGAACCCACTCTGTGGTTATCATAGCCCTGAGGTCCCCGGGCATGCGGCTAACGTGTCCAGCCCAGTCCCACTTTAGGTTTCCAGCTTTCAAAGCTACATCAACTATTTGTGTTTGGGAGCGCAGTATCGTATTTCTAACGCGGTCTATAAGTTTGACTCCTAAGATACTGCGCTCCATATCCCGCTGGGCTCACCGTTAAACTTGGTTATATTTAAAAATCCGTTTCCTAATTAGCTACGCTACTAATTACCCTTTATCGAAGCTGTGCGCTATTAGATGTGCAAGTGACGGGTATTTGTTTACCTGACGACATATCCGGTGCACGTGCTGTTACCCGACACGCGGGTAATGCTGCAAAGTGCGTCCTGCGGCCGCCACTAGGGAGGGGACATTGTACGTTTTCATCGATATCGATGAACAGACTTCTTCTTATGGAGCGTTCACATATAGCGTCCGTTTTACAGGTCCGTTTAAACGTAATGTTGTTAGAGTATGTAGTTGTATGAGCAAGTTCACACAGAATAAATTATTCTGGATCCATCATACAACTACATACGCTAATAGCATTACGTTTAAACGGACCTGTAAAACGGACGTTCTATGTGAACGCGCCCTTAGGTCACTGTTCACCAATACATTAAAGGGCGTTTAAACGGCTGTTTAGCTTAAATGGCTCTTTTGGACAGCTTCATACATTGTCTGTCACTATGGCAAACTTTTTCACTAAAAAGCTCTACTACTACTAAAATCATACTTTCTAGAATGATAGAAGATAGTTTAAAATTGTTATAATTATTGTATATCCGATAGGTACCGGCTGATGATAAGATAGATAGAAAATACATAACCGCACCATATTTTAAAATCAATTTTACAAACTCAAACTAAAATTTACTATGTTAAACAATCTGTTACCTTTATCATCGCTCATGCAGTTTATCTATCACCCTTCCTTATTTCATCGAAATAGGCTAAGCCGTTACGACTAGTACCTAGGGGTAGCAAGCAAACAAACATTTACTTATTAAGTTGGTAAGGCTAGGCTGAATTCATTACTCGTAGTTAATTATCTACAGAGAAAAGCTGTTATCGATACAGTATTTAATCGATAAACTTCCCATCCCTAGTAATCCTTTCGAGAGGATGAGCGGTAATGCACTGTTTACAAGTTTAGTGTTGTTTAGTACATCGACAATTAGTTAATTGCTGACACGCTTCTTTGATTCCCAACAGTGGGATGTATATAAAATGAGTAATAAACGTATCAACCTAGAATAAATAAATAATAAATGCATAAAATAGTGAATTTTAATTTCCCCTTACAAACAAATCAACGGAAATTACACAAAATAAACTAAAACTCTTCTCGAAACACGGTTTATACATATACAGGACGTCCCAAGACAATGCGACATGTAGGGAAAGTACCTTAAATATTGTAGATAGGATATTTTGCTAAAAGGAGACTTTATTTTACTTTTAAAACACAAAGTTTTTTATTTTTTACTTTTTTTTATATTTTATTACTGCATTCAAATATTTTCAAAAAAAAACATGATTCTTCTGGAAATCGAACCAACCAAATTGAAAATTAAAATTAAAATGATTAATTTTACGTTATTCCTATGTTTTAAAATATCAAGAGGAATTATTATTTTGTGTAATTGACACAAAATAATAATTTCTCTTGATATTTTAAAAACAATTGGTTTGTCTTTCGATTGGCATCATAAAAATACGGGGTTTTTTTTCTTCAAATTATTTCGGTTTGATTCCAAGACGAAGCAGGTTATTTTTAGAAAATCTGACAATGCAGTATTTTAACTTTTAAAAATAAAATAAAGTCTCCTTTCCGCAAAATATACAATCTACAATATAAATAAATAATAAATAAATAAATAATGCTGAACAGTTCACACAACATTATATAGCCCCAAGCTAAGCAGAGCTTGTGTTCTGGGTACTAGATAACTGATATACTTATTACAATATATAACATAGTTTTTATTTTTTTATTATGCATAGAAAATACCCAGAACACCTTGAACAAATATTTGCGATCGCAAAAATATTTGTTCTGAGGCGGGAATCGAACCCGCAACCTCCTGCGTCGCAGGCCAAGATTCGCTCGCCACGCCACAGAGGTCGTCACAGAGGAATATATAAGGTACTTTCACTTCATGTCGCATAGTCTTGGGACGCCCTGTATTACATATAGCGTCCCAGTCTTTTATCCATCGAGGAGTTCCGTTGTCCACTTTCCGTCTCCGTCATCACCAGCTCGCTGTCACCAAAATATTATATTGCCATCAGAACTTGACAGGTATGCAGAATTTCAGTCAATCGGTCGAGGTTACATACATACATACATAGACACACGCCTTTTTCCCCGAAATGGTAGGCCGTGCCTCAATGGGCCTCTTTTCACAGTGGGTTGCACCATCGTTGTAAATAGACGTGACAAGGGGTGAGCTCATCGCCGCCATTGCTTCCCACAACTGACTCAGCTAACGCTTTCTTACAGTAATAACACATTATATAAGGCTAGCAACCAGGACAAATCTTATACCAAAGATCCTTATCAACAAGTCCTGGTAATCCTTTAGTTGGCTTTTACGACATCCACGGGAAGAGACGGAGGGGTCTATTCTTAGGCCAGAGACAGCACGGCAAAAAATTCAAAATTCGACAACATACAAACACTGGTTCAAAATTCCGTTTCTTTGTCCCAGACGTATATAGGGTCAATTTAAATAAAAGCTTGTAAAAATACGATTGTGGATATTTCTTCCAGCCAACCTTAGGATCAAGGATTTGAAAGAAAAAAAAACGAAAAAGATTTGAGAAATCTTAATTTCGGTGTTGCCTTTATGAAGAAATGTTTCAGGTTTGAGATCGATATAGTCCTAAATTAATGTTGCCCTCATATTTTTGGTGGATTGTATCAAGAGCAAAACACATGACAACCTCTGTGGCGCGTTGGGCGAGTAACCGGCTGGGATGCGAGAGTGCGGGTTTGATTCCCTCTGCAGGATAAATATTTGCATCACCCAGGTGTTGTGGTACCAAGGAACTCGTAGTTCCTGCTGCCCAAGACACGGATCCTGGTGGGACTATTTTGTGAATGGTGGAAAATCTTACATTGTTAGCCGTGGTATGTCCGGCCCAAGAATAGACCACTACATCTCCTCCCGTGGATGTCGTAAAAGCCGACTAAGGGATTACTCGGACTTGTTTGTAAGATTCGTTGGTTATTATAAGATTTGTCCTGGATGCTAGCTTATTTAAGGAACGTGTTATTACTGGAAGAAAGCGTTAGCAGAGTCAGTCGTGAAAGGCAATGGCGGCGATGAGCTCACCACTTATCACGTCTATATTCCATGATGGTGCAACCCACAGTGAAAAGTGGCCCATTTGAGGCTCTGCCTACCTTTTCGGGGAAAAAGGCGTGTGTCTATGTATGTATGTTCTTTGTAGTGGAAAATTTGGTGCTTATAAACAAATGAGAGTTCACAGACGAGTAGTTAGTACTTTTAAATAGATCACCCGGTTACTGAGAGTAACCATCAACGCTAATTAAAATGAGCGCGAAACAGATTCTTGACTTCATTGCTTTTTTAATGGTTCCGTAGAAATTGCTAGCCTATCTTATTTTACAGTTCTTTTTCAGCACTTCGAGCATCGTGTGTCTTATATCAAAAAGTAATTAATTTTGTAAAAATTGAAAAAAAACCGCAACGCAATGAAACGGCTGAACCGATTTTGATTAAACATAGCTAAGAACACTCCCGACAAATTCACCTTTAAAACAAAAAAAAAACGAAATCGGTTCATCCGTTCGGGAGCTACGATGGGACAGACAGACAGACATACACAGAAACGTCAAACTTATAACACCCCGTCGTTTTTGCGTAGGGGGTTAATAAGAACCAGTCCTCATTTTTAGGGATCCATGTTCAAAGGGACCCTTTTGACCCTATACAATACTCTCGCCTCGTACCTCGCCTCGTGCCTAGTCTCGTTTCTCAACCCGCACCTCGCATGATCGATGCTAAATGACCATCCTGTTTACACTCTCGTGTTGAGTTTTTTTTATAGTACTTGGATTGACGGATCAAGCCGATGGCCCACCTGATGTTGAGCAGTACTCTCTACCTATAAACAGTGCATTACCTCATAGGTCACGTCCACCTAGGACGCGCCCTATGTGGCATTGCACTGCGCCCGCCTCCCTGAGACATAAAAATGTAAAGTCTCATTTGCATGTAATTCAGTAAAACGCTCGCGTTTGTCGCGAGGTCCTTTAACTCGTGCCCAAAAAAACGCTACGGAAGCGAGCGGTGTGAGTCGCGAGACGAGGCGCGAGGCAAGCCGGGAGCGTCTATTCACACTCTTGTCTCGTGCCTCGCCTCGTGCCTGGCCTCGTGACTCGTACGCGAGTGTATAAATGAGCTAAAACTGGTGGACAGTTGAAATTTTCGCAGAGTGCGTATTTGTATTGCGTAGTTTTTTAACAACAAATAATAAAAATTAAATATAAATAAAAATTAAAGGGGAAATACTCCACAATGGTGAAACCCACTGTGAAAAGAAGCCCATTGAAGCTCTGCCTATCCCTACAGGGAAAAAGGCGCGCGTCCATGTAACTGTATGTATGTACAAAAAAGTCTTGAGCAGGTGTACAGGTGGGACACATCAAATTTTCAAAAAGTGACTAGTACTATTATATCAACAAATAAAGAAAAATAAATTAAAGGGGGTCCCCATACAATAAACATTTGTTTTTGCTCGATCTTAATAATGGCTGTATCTTTTGAACCGTAATAGGTAGTTGGTACGGAAGTACGGAACCCTTCGTGTGCGAATCCGACTCACAATTGGGCTTTTTTTAAATTAATTAATCTGTTCTGTAGAGGCAACCAAAAACTGGACGACGCACAAAAGGAAGGCCCCCTCTCGATGGACCAACATCATTATAGAGGTCACAGGAAGTCGGTGGATGGAGGCGGCTCAAAACTAGCTGTCACCATAATATTATATTCTCATTGCAACTTGATAAGCATGCCAAATTTCAGCTCAATCGGATGTCGAGAAGTGGTTCTAATTCAGCTAGCAAGATTTGACCTAAAAAAACACCTGTTCCACAAATAAAATAATACTACACTAGTACCTGTACTAAGCGTTGAGAAAAACTTTATACGATCTAAGAATAAAAAACTACTATATTAATTCATAGAACTCACCCAATTTACTATCACCAAAAAACCCTCTACAAAACCCATTCAAGTATATTTGTGATTGCGGACCACACAGACACCCTACTCTCGAACACATTGATTGCAAGTCGAGCACGTGATGTCCGCGCGGGCGGTCGGCCTCAGACGCGTCGCCTCTCGTCTAGACGATTAGCGAACATTGGCGACGGGCAAAAGTGAGGTACGATCGAGTTTCGGGTGAGACTTCTGTGTATTTGAGTTTGAGTGACATATATTTTAGATACTCTAGCTAGAGCAAGCATAGGTAAGTTACAAATGTTTTGAATCCTGATTGGTTTACCTGTTTTATTGAAATTACGATACAGCAGAAAACAACGCTAGTTTTGTAATTTTCACTTTCCCCAACCACATAAGGTTACATAGGTATCTAACGTTACGAGTTGGGTTTAGGAGGAAAACGGCTTTAACAGATTTTGATGGTATTTGGTATAAGATGGGGGGGGGGGGGGGGGTGTGTTGAGGGGGAGAGGGACTCCGATACTACTGGTGAGAAGCCGGGCAGTTGCTAGTATGTAATATGCTTGTTTGTGAGTTTGTGTGTTTGTCCGACGATAAATGCAGAACCGTTGATCCAATCTTGATGTAACTTAGGTTATGTGAATATTTTTTTTAAGGTCGAACATGAGCTTGATCGGTACAGGGGGTTTTGAGCTATGGGTGAAGAGGACCCCAAAATAGGTGTAATTACTAGGTCATGTCATGTATTATTTGCAATAGGAAAACAGTTTATTACAGTTTTTTACAGTACAAAAAGGCTTTACAGTTTTTCAGAAATGAGCATATTAAATAAGAGTTTCTACATAACAAAAAACCACGGTCACGTTCGGAGCTAACTACTAATAAATGCAAATGACACAGTTTATAATCTAAAGACCGTTGCAAATGATCTGAAGATAGCTCAACTTATACAAATAATTACTAGTCGGATTCGATCAAAATAAAAAGTTTGGACGGGCCTTACCCTTTCAAAACGCCCGTGAAAAATAAGTCACAATTACACAATTATTTTAGATACTCTAGAGCAAGCAAAGGCAAGTTACAAATGTTTTGATTCCTGATTGGTTTACCTGTTTTATTGGAATTACGATACAGCAGAAAACTATGCTAGTTTTGCAATTTGCTTCTCACTTTCACAAATCACATAAGGTTACATAAGTATCTAACGTTACGAGTTGGGTTTTGGGGGGAAACGAACACACGTAAACGTTACGTCACTGGTTGCCGTCACAAAGACCGACTGAAGTAAAGTGAGTGAGCTCACTCACTTTATAAGCTTCAAAACTATCGTTCCCTAAGGCCCGTCCATACTTTTTTATTTTGGTCGAAGCCAGTCCGTATATAATTAAATGAATTACGTTTTCATAAGTCGAATGTAACTCATCACTGGCTTCAATAGTAGGGGCACGATTTCACTTGAGTAAATTTCTTTTTGCGTCGCGTCTCGCCTTTTAAACTGTTTTGCCTATTAGTTAAGTGCCGTGGCAAATTTTTACTAATTCACTTGCTGCCGCCAATCTTTTTATAGAAGCTTTTAGTATGGGTGGGTCAAATCTTGCAACTGAATTTTAAACCTGTCCTAGCCAACCGATTGAGTTGAAATTTTGCATACCTGTCAAGTTCTAATGATAGTAAGTACAATATTATGATAACACCGAGCTGATCAGCTAACATGCAGTGAGGTGATGGAAGGTGCACAACGGAGGTCCTCGATGATTAATAGTAGCCTTGCAGTGTTTGGGCTCATTTTGATCAGCTCACTGTTCAGATCACTAATTACAAAGATTTATTTGAAAAATATATTTTCTACAAAAAAAAAAAATTTTTACGTTTGAGATCGTTGTACCTAATGCGTAGAGGGACTGAGTTGCGTTAGGACTAAATGTAATTTTCTTTAGATTTATAAAGGGTTTAGCAACGGCAAGATCGAGAAAAAGCCCAGTTTTATTGTGACTTGGACTTGTTGATAAGATTCGTTGGTATAAGATATGTCCTGGCTGCTAGCTTATTATGGAATGTGTTATTACTGGAAGAAAGCGTTAGCAGAGTCAGTCGTGGAAAGCAATTTCGGCGTGAGCTCACCACTTGTCACGTCTATGTTCCACAATGGTGCAACCCACTGTGAAAAGAGGCCCATTGAGGCTCTGCCCACCCCTTCGGGGAAAAAGGTGTGTGTATGTATGTAAATTGTGCAAAAAGATGTTTTTGCACAATTTTATTTAGCGAGTTCTTCTACCGTTTTCTTGTCTTTTTTTTACATAAACGATTGAAATATAATGTAATGTTATAATGTAATGTTATAATGTACATAACAAAACTTGAGAAAGATTGAAACAAGTAGAAACATTGTGTGTTTGGGAACTTTGTATACAAGACATAGTAAGTATGAAGTTTTTTTAGTATACTACCAAGGTAGCAAACATGCAAACGGCTCACCTGTTGGTAAGCGGTTACCGTAGCCTTTTGGACGCCTGCAATACCTCGCGCGTTGCCGACCCCTTAAAAATTAATGAAAATATTAATAAAGATGGTATTGTATTCTTCCCGCCTTTTTCGAAAAGAGACGTCATCTACTTTTATTTTATTTCTTTTCCTTGTGTTTTTTTTAGTTATTTTGTGGTTATTTTGGTGGAATTTTTACCTCAGCTCATTTAAAGAGCAAAAGTGTAGTTAAATAAAATGGAAGTGAATTACGTGACTTTTTAAATTGGTGGAAATTGTCTACCAAAGTTTTAGTAAAATGGCCACCGTCTTACTAAAACATGGCTTGACGACTTTACAAGTCGCGTAAACGATAAATTACGAATTATATTGAAAATACACTAATGAAAATGAAAAATAACTTGGAAATGGAAAATGCACAAGACGTGCGGACAATTATAAAGAAAAAAATAGGAAAAATATTATATTGAAAGGTCCGTATCTAAAAAAAACAATCGATCCAAGTAGATTTGCGGCGCAGTCAATTTCAATTTCAATAAATTCACTCTTTCATTTCACAAACAATAAGTTAATAAGAGCCAAGTAATTCTTCCCTATGTAAACATCATAAAACAACTCGAGATGAGAACCGCACTGCGCCGATGATGATTCGCACCAAATGTGTGATGTAAACACGCGTTAGCATTATTACGATGGGAATGGAAGAGATCAACGTGATCGCATTACTAACACTAACCAATCTATACTGTTTTATTACAAAACTAGCCCTTAGCTCGTGGCTCCGCATGCGTAGCATCGGGATAAAAATCCCCAACCATCCCTCCTGTTGCCAACCATTGATGCCTGATTCTTCTAGGTCTGGTCGCTTTGGAACAGGAGTAGGTAAATTTATTTTTTAAGACGATTCAAAATGGTCATTGTTATTTCAATGAATAAAATACTTTTGACTTTGACTTTGACTCCATCCACACTCCTAATATTATCAAAATCCGGAGTGAAAATGGTTGCCAAAATTACCTGCATACCTAGTAAATACCTTATGGAATGTCTACATAGTATGTACCTAGTGTGTATGTGTTAGTAGTAGAGATTTTTTTGTGAAAGAGTTCGTCCGGGGATGTAATACCGCCATACCTATTTCTGCCGCAAAGCAGTAGTGCTCGCTCTGTGTTCCGGTTTGAAGGGTATATAGGTGACGGTGAAATTACAGGCACATGAGACTTATCATCTTTATGTATCAGGGTGGCGGGCACAGTGTAATGCCACATAGGGTGCGTCCTAGGTGGACGTGATCTATGTGTTAATACACTGTTCATAGGCAGAGGGTACCGCTTAACATCAGGTGGGCCATCAGCTTGACCCGTCATACCAAGAAGTATAAAAAAACCTCGTTAAGATACCAACCGAAAGCACTAATATTTATTCTGTGCCGAAAGTAAAGTAAAGTAGGTAAAGTAATTCTTTATTGTTAAAACTGTGGTAGATTATTTTGTAAGTTGCAACGGTTTTCCCGTTTCGGACGCACAATAACTTTTTAAGGCACAACTTAAACTTAGGTCTAAGTACCGTACCTACTCAATATTCCTAGGTTATATATAAGTTATGGGTCAAATAGGTATTATTAGACATGTAAATATAAAAATATATATATTCTACATAATGAGATCCAAATATTAGACTTGAACATCTTTATCAAGATATTATAGGTAGTCGAGCTACCTAAAGACCGTTACAAATGATCTAAAGGTAGCTCAACTGATCCAAATCACTTCTAGGCCGAAGCGTCTCTAAGATGCTGGCTGCTTTGCTACGCTGAATGACAATACTAAAGCGTTGAGCCAGATAAGAGCCAGCTCTCGGGTCACGCGTCACATTGACCAGACTCTGAAAGAATATTGAAAGCTACGTAAATATATATAAGGAAGTGGGTGTATGTGTTTGTCTGTGATGTTACACGCGCGCACTTTCGACGTCAAATTACTGTTCCTCTTTACGCACATTAAAAAATAATTATGGATATAAAACCTCTTTCTCGTAAAAATCCCAGATAAAAAGGTCGTGAAGGCACATCCTCCGTCTAATTCCCCATAAAATGGTTCCGTACACCCATTAACACTATTTTTACGTTTTTTTCTCAAATTCATTGAACGCTCCTCAATGAGGCTCATTTATATTTAAAAACTACGAAAATAACAATTTGTTTACCTTAAATTTTAGTGTACGGCGTAAACCTGTGTGCTGAATTTTCTATCAAGACAATTTGAATGCAATAAGGACTATAACTGCTTGCCCGCCACGTTATGGTATCGTCGATGATCTATGGCGTGGTGTCGTTTAAGACAAGCGATTGACGTCTTTAGCGTAGTTCTAATTAATTTATTGGCGCTTTTAAAACGGAAGCCAAAAGTAATGGAGAAGATAACCATACAAAAACTATTCCAAATCCACATATAGTACCTATAGTATGGTAGTGGTATAGTAATAGTACATAGATATATAAACTGTTTATTGTACCTACACCTTAGAAAAATAAAACAAAATAAAGTGACCAACAACAAACTAATTAAAAAGTACAACGGGCGGTCTTATCGCTAAAAGCGATATCTTCCAGACAACCTTTGGATTTATATAGTAGAATTTTACATTTGAAAGATCGCAAGTCGGTGTATGGAAGCGGTTCAAGGCCAGTCTTCGTGGCATTCTATGGGGCAGATTCAGCATTGACCTTGTATTCGGCATATAATGATGATGGTTTCACAATTTATTTACGAGTGATTTTGGAGTTTACTCAGTAATCGATTTTCATATAAGGCACACCATACACAAATAATGGCGAGTATATAGTAAAATAAGGTTAGTTAAAGTGAAGAGCTGACGTCTGAAGGTTGATGATCACGATGATGACCAGATAATATTATTTGCCTCTCCACAGTTTTCCCTGTCTCATAGAGCGGAGCGGCAATATTTACAAGGCGCATCCGGCGCACGGCTATTACTTAATACTACGCTCGCTAATGCCAGTAGTGGCTCTCAAACTTTTCAAGCTAAAGCTTCATAGTTAATTTACAAGCAAGCAGAGACTTAGGCCTTACTGTATATATTCTGTGCTTAGGGCACTGTTCATCAACACGGCTGTTTCACTTAAACAACTCTTTTTGACAGATGTTTTAATACATTATCTGTCACTTTGACGAATGGTTACGGTAACCGCCCATTTGTTTCTTGGTGAACTTGGGTCAGTAGTTACATGACTGCCGCGGCCAGCTAATTAGGCATTATGCATTATGAAGAGAAAATTGGTATTTTTGGATACTTTATTAAAAGTTTAATTTTAGTTTTACCGGAGTTAAGGTTCTTTAATTTAACCCGAACCCTAGCTCGTACAGATATTCTATTTCACGAAGTTCGTTTAGCTGTTTGTCATAGTGCACATTGTTTTAGTGTGCGTAAGCTCAGGAGCAATTAGTCTTGACTGTGACACGGTCCGAGTCACTCATGGAGGTATAATAGTATGGAGTGAGTGCTAAAATAGCATAGAGTGTTCCTTCTTACTCCTATCCTAGAAGATAGCTTGCTATCCTATGTTAGAGAGAAACAAATATATTGTCACACGATAGTCGTTTTTCCGTTCCGTACCCTGAATATTGGTACCATGCATATACATTTTCCTAGATTGTTACCATGAATGTAGTAGTAATATGACATTTGGCCTGGTACGAGTTATACAAATCAAAACAGATAGATATATGCTTGTTTCATTCCAACACATGAATACATTCATAAAAAAGAATGAGACTCGTATATATTCGACCGTTTCGTTTTTAGCCTTAGTTCCATGCTTTAGTTCTTCTTCCGAGGAGTCACTAGTGCTAATTGTTTTCATATCAGATTTTGGCAGCGAGTACCATCAGCAAGGTAACTAAGCGCAAAGAAAGCAAAAAAAAAAACAAGTCCACCTTCTGTCTCCATCGTCAGATCAGTTCGCTGTGACCAATGTAATGTCGTCGGAACTTGACCGGTATGGCAAATTTCAGCTCAATCGAAAACAAGGAAGTTTTTTTTAATGAAACAAATAGGCAAACTAGCATACGGCACACTTGATTTAAAGTAGTCGCAGACGCTTATAGACACCGGCAACAGCAGGGGTATTGTCGATGCTCTAAAGTAGGTCAAATTTAACTATTAAGATTTGATTACAAACAGGTGTAACTAAATAATGAAACCTTGTAAAAGAGCGGACTTTTTGAGATAAAACAACTGTAACAGAATTTTAGAAATAATAAGTTTTTTGTGAAATATATATTTTTCAATTCAAGCTTTTATAAAATTAGTGATCGTAACCGTGTTTGGATCAAAATGAGGCTAAACACGGCCAGACTACTGTTATCTATCGTGGAGTTCTGTTGTCCACCTTCCGTCTCCATCATCAGATCAGCTTGCTGTCACCATCATATTGTATTGTCATTGGAACTTGACAGGTATGCCAAATTTCAGCTCAATCAGTTGAAGGTAACTGCTTTAAAATTTAGTTGCAAGATTCAATCCGGATTCCACCCAGACAAACATACATACATTGCAAGATAAATAAAAGCTTTTAAAAAGGATTCATGAGTCTCGCCAACGAAAGCTGTACAAGAAAAAAAGGCGGGAATTCAAAAAAATCAAGAGCCGTTAACTCTGGCTATACACTGCTTAAACGGAGTTGATACTAATATTATTCTATTCAGCATGATTTTTTTTAAATGTTTTATGAGCTGTAATTTTCGAGTGTATTATGAAGAATATTAAATAAAAGAGTACTTTTAATTCTGCCTTTTTATTATTTTCAAATAATCCATAACTTTATGTACGGTCGAGGACTTTAATTGATGAGCACTTGCCACTATTCGTAATGTAGCCGTACAAAACATTGGGGCTATGAGTCATAGTTGAAATCGGATTCCAAAAACTCTTCACCTGATAATATTGAATCAGCTTCATTGCTTTCTTCGCTGCTACTGCTACTGCCCCCAAGATGTATTATGAATGGTTCCAGTTCGTTTTCAGTAATACGGTCCCTTAATTTGTACTGATTTTCCACATTTAGTACATGATCAGTGTACTTCTTCCAGTCATCAGCAGTTATGGATAGAAAACATTCTTTTATTAAATTTTGCATTTCAGACCCTGGTTTTCCTATATTTTTGCTTGCTACTTTTCTCTTCGCTTGACTCCATACAAGCTCAATAGCATTGAGGTCGCAATGATACGGTGGCAGCAACAAAACTTCATGATAATATTTATTCTGTGATATGACTGTGTTTCTTTAGAAGTACTTCTGCTTCGTAAACAACTGCAGATTATCTTTCACCAAACACATTAATTCAGCTTTGGTGTGATATTCTTCAAAATGGATATTATTCTCTTGCAGCCATATTCAAAAAAAGTATCAAAAATATATTCCAAAGCCAATATCAATTTTGGCAGTCTTAAATTATTGCCATATCAAAACTTCTGAAAATAATGCGTGGACAGCTTTCGTTGGCCAGACTCTATGTAAAGTTTGTCATCCTCTGGCAAAGTGCGGCGCGGCCGCGCGGATTTTTTACCAAAAGCCATGTAACACGACACTAAAATGATGTAAAACAAACATCTAGTGACGGCGACTAATAAAAGGGTTTGTAATATGACGTCAAAATCAAAGTAAATTGCACACGAAATTAGGACGAGGATTGGTTACGACATTTTTTACTGACAACAAAAATATGTCTATGCTTCGTCGGCAATTTTTTTGACGTTTTAAAAATGAGATTGGTAGCTAGGACCATAGATCTAGAACGTAGCAAAATTTTTTAGTCTATTGCTAGGACAAAGCTTATCATTTATGACACTCACGCCGTTAGTACACCGACGCATTCGCATGCGGCATTGAAATTGCGAAACAACACGTCTCGCTCTAACTCTAGCGGAATATATATATAGCTGCATCCTTATCACCACACTTCGCTGCCGCATGCGAATGCGTCGGTGTACTAACGGCGCGGCGTTAGGTGCACACTTTATCTACTCTCATAGCGGATTCGGATTATAACTTCATAACGAGTTTTTATTGACGTACTTTTATATACCTTATACCGAAATTTAAAAATAGAATCATATTATATCACTTTTTCTCTTACTAAATAAATAAACGTTAAAAAGTAACATTCCATTATAATACACTACGGCCAGACTAAGGAGGATTCATACTCTTCCGATTTATTTTTTAATAGTCTGTCTACGCTTGCTTCATGGTATGCGCGGTAGAATTGTGTCTTTTGCATTACCATTTGACGTCATTTATTTGCGTTATTGTTTTTAATGTTCATTGTTGGTCAAGTAACGTTTTATTGCATGATTGTAGTTCTAGTAGTGTATGAAACTGCACATAACTAGTTTTTTAATATTATGCGAGACACTATTTATTAACCTGCTAACTCTATAAATCGACAACAATAACAACAACAATCTTACATTTGTATATTTTTATAAAAGTAAAGATCCATGAAATATACCTTCTACCATATGAAGTACTGAATACCTATATACCTTAATACCTATCTACCATTAAATATTGAAGCATTTGTAGTAGAACAAACGAATAAATGGCACATTACCAATCGCGAGCACTCTCCCCTCTAGCTGTGTAGACTAGGAGTTAGAGATGAAAACTTTACGAAATATTGTTCCATTGTATTTTTTTTAGCAAACCATCTTTGACCGATTTTGAAGATAATTCTTAAAAATAACTAAACAAAGAAGTAAATAAAACATAATATTGTGTTTTTTTTCGTTTAATTGAATTATAACACTTACAATCGTAACTGTAACGTAATATTTTGAAAACAAGCAACAAATACCGTAGGATTACCTGCGGCATTTGTTGAGCAAAGTTGATTCGGAGATTTAGGTTATTTTATTTTGCTATTTTTCAAAATATAACGAGCTATGATGTTAAAAATGGTACAATTATATTAAACAAAAAATAACAATAATAGGTTACGGGCAGCGAATAGACGATCGTAATTAGAAGATAACGTGAGCCTACGTAGAGGCGAGCGTAGTTGCAAGCATACCGGAGAACCTAGTCTAGAAATGTAACAAGTAACTACTTGGGCATATTTTTGCTATTTACACAGTTACACTTCACGGATTTTTGTGGGAATTGAGGTTCTCAAGGTGCCCGCTAGGGGCGCTCTTTGGTTTGTCCATACTAAAATCCGTGTAGTGTACACCACACACCGTGTAGTTGTTTGTTATACTCGTATGTATTTACAGACTCCAGACTCAGCCCCTTGAAGTAGTTTACGTGAGTGGAGGCACACAAACTCGCTACTACAAGGAGCTGCGGCATTGAGTTCACATTGATACTGGCCTTAGAATAGACCCTTCCATCTCCGCCCGTGGATGTCGTAAAATCCAACTTAAGCTAAGGCCAAACCGATGCGTTCAGCCCACGTCCGCGGTGGCGTGCACGGTGGTGATCCATTGTCTTACCATTGATCTCCACCGTGCAAGCCACCGCGCACGCGGGTTAATCGCGTCGGTTTGGCCTTAGCTTGTTCAGTTAAATTCGTAAGTATATGATTTTTCCAGGCTGCTAGCTTATTAGGCAATGGTTTTATAACTGGAAGAATAGGTTAGCTGAGTCTGTCCTGGAAAGCAATGCAATGGCGGCGATAAGCTCACCACTTGTTACGTCTTATTACCGCGATGGTGGAACCCGCGGTGAAAAGAGGCCCAATTGAGGCTCTGTATGTTCTTTCGGGGAAAAGGCGTTTTTTTTATATTAAAAGGTGACAAACAAGAATACCGCCCGGCCCACCTGCCCCCCTATTCCCTATCTTGAAAGTCACTCGGTGACCAACGTTTGACAAGTAAAATTACCATCAACTGACAATTCTTATTGATATTTTTTTTTAATTGATGATCATTCTTCCTGTCAAATGTTAGTCACCGAGTGACTTTTAGTTAGAGAATAGGGGGGCTGATGTAAAGCAGTCACCGCTGCCTATGGACATCTTTACAACACCCACGGTATTGCAAACGCACTGCCTACCATTAAGGCGCTGTGAGTCGACGAATTGCTAATTTTTAGAGAGAAAAATATGATTCTGAGCAATTCACGACTTATTTTTTTTAATATTTTTCTTCGGTTCTTTATCTAGATTGTCATCTACACTTTTTTGGTCATCAAACCGATTTATTGTAATAACTACTATGAATATCAACACGGGACTTACTTTAAATGATAGGTAATAAGATAATTTAGACTTGGCGCGCCTTAAGAGCCCTATAGATATTTCTCTTGAATTTACTCATATTATTGTAGCCCTGTGTGTGTGTGTGTGTGTGTTGTAGGCGTGTGTCCATTTTATGTATGTAAATATACCGCTGACTCCTTCTCTACTCCAATCCGTGTGATGGATCACTATGCACACAGATTTGCCTGTGGTTCAACAATCACTTGACTTCGTTTTAGCTTTTAAGAGGGGCGTTATTCGACCCGTAAAATTTTGCTCTACGGGTCGGATTACGTTTTATTTGATGGATTAATGGTACTAAAAGAATAATGCTTCTGATAAGAAGGTGAAATGAATCGCTTTTTCAGACCTTGATAATGCTTTGTCACTAAAAAACTCATACATACATACATAAACTCACGCCTGTTTCCTGAGGGGTAGGCAGAGACCACGGATTTCCACTTGCTATGTTCCTGACATCTTTTGCTTCATTCACTCTCATCACATTCGTCATACATGCTCGTCGGTTAAGGGTACTCTTGACCTGGCCTTGTTCCAGAACGTCTCCGATCTGGTCTGAATACGTTCGCCGTGGTCTCCTCCTTCCCACTGTCCCATTCACGCTCGTCTTTGTACCTGTTTCGTCAATCTACTATCGTCCATCCTTTCTAAATGCCCAAACCATCTAGCATACCTTTCTCAAAACTCGCACAGTCAAATTCTTTTATTTTAGAAAAATCTATAGATTATGACAGACAACATTTTTATTTGTACTTTATGTTTATGTTCATTATTGAAGTAACCCTGGCTCTTTTTGGAGACGGTCAAATGTATAATACTTTTGTTACATGCTTTTATTATATATTTTTTATAGTTATACCAATTATAATTGGAGTATTTGGTAATTGATTAGTACCTTTAATACTTGGAGCCCCTGATATAGCTTTCACCCGAATAAATATTATATGAGTCCAAAAACGATTTTGATAGATTAAATATGATAAATGATAAATGAAATTTGATAGATAATTAAATATATAATAAACGTGAATGAATCTATAAAAATACTCTTCTGCCGACTAAGGGATTACACCAGTGGATGGGCAGCAGCATCTACCTGAGTTTGACTGAGAATATCAATACTGGAATCACCAATCCCCAGCCAAGCGTGGTTATTGTGAATCCCGCCTTTGCGTTCTATGGGCAGGCCTTGTCCATCACTAGACGTCTACCGGCTGATGATGATGATGATGATGAGATCGTCATCATCATTATGTATATCTTCTTCTTCTTCTTCGTGTCGTTGGTTCCCATAGATAATTCTATAAAATTGTAATAGACCAAAATTTAGCCAACATCAACAGCATATTCAGTGGCTTCGCACAGGTCATTTAGGGTGCAGGTGTTGGTGTACAGTGGACAGGTCTGCAGCCAGTGAGGCATCGTCTGTGGAGTGAAATCACAGTCACATTGCTCACCCCCATTTGACTAAGTTATACCAGCAGCGGCCCACCTGACTCCGGAGTCGGTTCAGAGATTTCCAGGTGGACCATGGCAGTTCATGTCCCGGGGGAGCTTCTCTGCAGATACAACGTCGCCAACAAGGGGTGTCTTTTGATTATTTTTTCTTCATAATTGGCGTCGCACAACTTGTTCAATTTCTATTTTCAAGTAACATTTATTTTTGTATTTTCAAAATAATTTACAACGGTGGTCAAACTCACAGTCAAGTCATGTTTTTATGGTTTTAGTAAAACAGTGGCCATTTACAAAAACTTTGGAATTTGAAAAGTCACGCAATACACTTCCATTTAGGCCCTCCACATAGGTACACTCGGAATACCGTAACGGAATTCCTTTTCGAAATTCCTTCGCGGGATTCCGTACAGACGCCACACACTTGGGTTTTTTTTCATTCCGAACGCACATGTCATGCGGAGTTACGAATCGAAAAAAAATCCGTAAGGAAAATTACCTAGTGTGTGTGGTAGGTCCATATATTTGTATGGAGTTACTGTGTTCGATATTTCATTTCGAAATTCCGTTTCGGAATTCCAAAACGGAATTCCGAGTGTATGTGGCCTGCCTTAATTTTACTACTCATGCTCTATCATAGATGCTATAATGACACAAAATAACTCAAACAACACTAGGAAACGAAATAAATAAAAGAAGACAACGTCTCTGACCACAGTTATGTTCGTGCCTCGCTAGGGCTGTCCACTGTGAGTGCTTCTAATACTATCGATTGTCATTATTACTTTAATGCGCACAGATTATATATGGCTATACTATACTGTAGACATAGGAGCACACAAACTGCCACTCAAGACATTCATAATCTATGAAACAGGGGTACTTGTCTAAAGTTTTGTTAATTACCGTGTGTCCTTAGAAAACTGAAATACAAAACATTGGAAATTAGACTTTATTTGAAAGACTTCAAGGTTGTATATAGGGGGTTTTTGTTTCAAGGGCCAGGACACACAATACAGCATTGAGATGGTCATGCTCCCACGATGATAGACATTTTGAAGAGTAGTTAGAGGCAGATAAGATCTAAATTTCGTCACTATCTAACTCAGTAAAGTTCAGGTAAGTTACAAAGTGACGGAACAGCGCTCGCGCTATGTAAGTGAACGAAAATCGCGAAAAACAGTATTTATACAAATATTTGATGCGTAATCGAAAAAAGTATTTTTTTTAAATACTTCTTGAATGACGGAACAAGCAGATGGCCCACTAAGCTGTTAAGCGGTAACCTCTGCCTATGAACAGTGCATTCTCACATATCGACGCTAATTTTACTAAGTGACGTAACCGACATTTTGGTAATTTTACAGGACAAGCTTTTTTGTTGGCGTCGCGTACAATTGTGACTGATTTGTGACTGTAACACGCTTAAATATGAATCGATTAAAATGAAAATGCACACCAATATACTTCAAACTAAGGCCTTCCTGATAACGTACTTTTGATATTATTTGAATAATTAGTTAATTCAATAAATCAATTTAAAGCAGATACGACACCTCGTTAGAACTTTATTTTGAAATGTTTGGCTTCAAATTTCAGATAGGTCTGGGTATTTTTGAAGTTAAATTCGTTAATTTTAAATCAATTACAGTTTAATATTTAAAAAACGCTTAGTTTACTTTTTTATTTGTTAAAGTATCAGTCTCGGACATTAAAGGTAGGTTATAATTAATCACAATGTCGTACTTGATACGTTTTAACCAAATTAGTAATATTATTATTGGAATAATTTTTATCATAAATCGAAATAAGATCTATTTAAGATAGGTAATCTTTGAGTAGGTACTTAATTGATTATCGTAGGTAGAATATAATATCAACATTTAACTCCATACTAACAAAATACCCGTACAAACATTTTCGCAATGCGTTAACTATGCGATAAATACAGAGGTGCACATAAAAACTTGCACATTGTCTTCATTGATTTTGAGAAGGCATACGACCAGGTACCCCGAGAGGTTTAGTGGTGGGTCCTAAAGAAGAAAGGTGTGCCTCTGAAGTACATGGAGTTGATCCGAGCAATGTACATTCGATGCAGTATCCAAGTCCGACAGTTGGCACTATATTTACAATGTAGCTGTAAGCTTGCACCAAGGGTCAGCTCTTTGCTATTACCTGGTGATAATGGACGCTCTTACGTCGGACATCCAGGAGGAGGCTCCGTGGTACCTGCTGTTGGCCGATGACGATGAAATTGTGCTGGTTGCCGAGAATGGCCTCGAGGTCCAGAGTAGACTGAAGGAATGGCGGCAAAGACTGGAGAGTGATGGCCTGAAAATCATCAGAACCAAAACCGAGTACGTGTTCTGCTATTTCGGCGGTCTCTCCAATCCTGTGACATTAACACTTGCCGAGATGTCCTTACCGATCTCTTTCGGTTTTCGTTACCTTAGGGTCACTCTTACAGGGGGATAGTGAGATTGACCGGGACGTAACGCATTGGATCAACTCAGGGTGGATGAAATGGCGAAAGGTCACAGCAACAACGTGTGAACCATGGATGCCACTCAAGTTTAAGGGTAAAATTTACAAATCCGTAATATGACCGGTCGTTATGTAGGTAAGGATCGGAATGCTAGGTCATGAAGAAGAAGAATGAAAGAAGATTGCATGCAGCAGAGATGAGAATGTTGAGATGAAAGTGTGGAGTGACAAGAATGGTTAAAAAAGGGAATAAGCATAAGAGGAAGTTTGAAAATTGCACCAAAGACAGAAAAGTTGAAAGGAAATCGTTAAGCTTGGAATGAGCATTATGAGGAGGGATGAAACGCATGTAACTAAGAAAGTTATGAATATTAATGTTAGTGGATGGAAGAGAAGATGAAGACCTTAGAAAATATGGATGGATTGCATGAGAGATGATATGAATGAGAAGGGAGTGAATGATGAAGTGACGGCTGATAGGGCAGAGTGGAAGAAATCGACGTACTGCGCCGACCACAAATCAACTGGGAAAAGGGTAAGACAATGATGATGTGTGTTCGAGGACGATGACATGATATGGTTTGTTCTTCTAGCCAATTTAAATATTAAATACATCAAAGTTGAAGCTACAATCGAATAACGATTCTGTCCCCTGCAGCAAGTTTATTACATGTTGTAGATCGAAAGTTGCACACTGTGCATTTTCCGGAGTTATTTTTGACTGCTGCTTACACTCGGCTCTTTTCGCCGGTAACAGATAATTTTTTCTTGATGTCTGTCGTAAGAGGAAATTTCACACTTACGACTTGTTTGAGTACATTTTGCGTGGATAAAAATCTTACTAAAAGTCGTAAGTGTAACTTAGGGCACTTAGAATAAATATAATTTTTAAGAACTGTAGATACGTCAACCATACTTCTAGACACTGGTTGGAGATACAGCAACGGCGATTAGACAGATCGGTGCGTCTTCAAAAGTAGATAAAACCAGCATCACAAATGTCAGTTACGCCAAAATGTCGGTTACGTCACTTAGTCAGATTAGCGACGATATGTCACGTCCACCTAGGACGCGCCCTATGTAGCATTGCACTGCGCCCGCCACCCTGAGACATAAAGATGAAAAGTCTCATGTGCCTGTAATTTCACCGGCACCCAAACCCTTCAAACCGGAACACAGCACTACTACTTTGCGGCAGAAATAGGTACGGTGGTATTACTTCCCCGGACAAACTCTTTCACAAAAAAGCTCTTCTCTAAAAAACTAAAAATGAACCATTGCCTCTAAAATAGTAGTGACAAGAAGTGAGCTCATCGCCGCCATTGCTTTCCACGACTGACTCTGATAACGCTTTCTTCCACTATAACGCATTCCTTAAAATAAGCCAGCAGCCAGGACAAATCTTATACCAACGAATCTTACAAACAAGTCCGGGTAATCCCTTAGTCAGCTTTTACGACATCCGCGGGAGGAGATGAATTCATAATTTTCGTCATTATTTATTTAAATATAAAAAATTACAGAAAACATTTGTCACTGCATCTTGTTAACGATATTTTGGAATTTTACTGCAATTTTCGATGGTATAGGATTTGTCCTGACTGCTGGCTTATTTAGGAGTGTTGTGTTACTGCAAAAGTGGAAACAATTGCAGCGATGAGCTCACCACTGGTTATGTTAATATTTCTACGATTGTGCGGCTTTGAGGCTATGGCTAGGCTATGGTTTTTTTTCCCTTTATGAAAAAAGGCGTGTTTCTATGCATGAAGAATAATTTATTGTTGCTGATTTCTATCTGTTTTCAGGCAGGCGCCAATCCTATTTACCTCTACCTTTCCAAACATGTCAAAACCAGTGATGTGCACGATAATAGCAGTGTATTTTTTGTCGATAACTCTGGAGTATCCATTTCGCCAGCTCCTGTGCTCTGTCAAGGAGATAAGGAAACATAAATATCAGGTGAAGTGCTACTCAGGCAACTTACGTCTCAAGTACCTTAGTTCTACTCCTTTTGTCACGTAGAGTTGTTAGATGTCGTATATTATCGATATCGATATTTTAGTTACAATACTCTGTAAGATGTTTTAAATCTAAAAAAAAAATTGTGAAGATTTTAATATACCGAATAAACATAATGATATTTTATTTTTATTTATTAGAAATAAAACATCTTTATTCTTACTTAATTTTAGTGTAGGCAATATGGAAATCATGCACCTATCGTGTTCTGCCTGTAAAATGGCTTGTTTTCGGATTAATCAGTCATCCGACGGGAAAGTGTGTTATATTTTATTCTTGATAATTTTCTTTGCATCTAAAATATCGATATCGATAATATACGACTAATATTAATATTAACAAAAACATTGTATTGATGACTGATCGTTTAGTTATAAAACATACCGAGAATGTCTTCGTTTGGTGTTAAAATGGGCTGCGGCGAAAGTGGACATTTTATAATAAAAGTCAAAAGATGCCAGTTAAAAAAGTTGATCATTGCCAAAAATCCCACCAGCAAAACCACTGTTCGGTTTTTCGAGAAAATTCTAAAAAGTTGCACATTTAGGCTATAGTCAATGGTAAGACAATGGATCGCCACCGTGCACCACTGTGCACGGGCTGAACGCGTTGATTTGCCCACCAGCGGTAATCACCAACATTATACACTTGTACCATAATGTACTAATGATGAGGTGCGTGCTGAAAACCAGCGCTGCAGTTTACTGCAGCATTATGCTGAGCACGGACCCATTTTGACAGCACTATACACGGCACAGTTTATATTGTAAATTGTACCGTGTATGGTTTTTATCAAAATAAACTTTTACTTTACTTTACTTTTACTTTACTATTATTATGATCTCGAATCGTGAATCTAGTTACAGTTAAGTCGATATCGATGTAAGAATACGTAGCATCACTAGCCACTTTGTTAAGCACCAGTGCAAGTGGCTAACCCATTGGTTATCTACTTGTTCGTCTGTCTGTTTACATCTTGAGGGCCAGGATTATCCTGTGATGCTCCATACATACCTTGTAGAATGTATATTCAAGTACCAAGATTTGTAGCAAAAAAAGTTTGGGTTTGTGTAAAACAACATTCATTAGCAACATTCATTTCAACAACATTAGTCTTGGTTTAGGTACTGAAAAACATGTTCACCTCACAAGCTCGGAAAGGTTTTGTTTATCATTAGGAATCTGCGTGCGGGAAAGTTTTTAAAATTCGAACCTTTCTATTCAAAAAAGGTTTAAATACCACCAGCCTCATTTTTAAAATAATCGCACTGGCCAGTACGACTACTGAACAGATTTACTTGTTTCAGCGGCTTTTCTTGCATCTAGCATTCTTTTCGCTGTAGTGAGGTGAAAAATTGTGATTCGAAAAACAACTTTGCAGCATTGCATAACTATTTTGTGCAATTTATAGGTTTACAAAAACATAAGTTTCGATGTTTGAAAATAGTTGGGACATTTGCGGTTTTTCGTGATTTTCTTTCACTATTTGTTTCGCGAGCTCTGTTCTGCCCGTTCTTATTTTTACCTGAACTTTAGTATAGATAGTGACAGACATTGGAAGTTTCCAATCTTCATTAATTTTACTCGCCGATGATACTTTATATCATAGATTTAGTATATGTACTAGATCTACAATCAGAGATCGAAGATGGAACCAAAAAAAATATGTGCACGTGTTGGTGAAAGTCAATGTCTGAGTTAAAAATAGTGTTGTCCTCGACCAACACTTTTACATTGTCGATAGAATTCATCATCCGTCCGTGATGTGTATGGTAGATAAATACATCTTAATGCAGATTAAGTCTTTCATGAAGAACACAGTTTGGCAGGTTTGACGTCATAAAGAGAATAAGGTTCTTATTCCAATTTTGAATACAGTTAATAAATATACCTCTATTATTTATTGACCCCTAAATATTACTGTTTTATTTATAGGTGGGATCTTAGAGTTTCCCTTTTAAATTTAAACTTAAAATGTTTGCTGCATATACCTAGTGGAGTTCTTATTTGAGTCCATCCCACTCTTCTTATAACCGATAACCATTTTTCTCGTAGCAAAGGATTACTTGGAAATCTGAAAGCACAAAAACATTTTATATCAGCCGTGCTACGCCCATATAATTTTTCACTCTGTTACTTTATCTATAGACAATTTGTTACCCCAAAGTTTATTATTTTTCAAGTGTAAACCACGCTTTATGGATAACATTAAATTTAAATGTAACCCAAAAATTCCGTTCTAGCGGGACTCGAACCTTTAAAGTTACCTTTTCAATAGTCAATACAAAAACACACACCTCAATGTCCACCTGGTTATTATAGATTTTAAAAAAACGGTAATATGTTAACAGAGCACACAAATTTACTCCAAACAAAGTAAACCTCCATTCTAGGATGGACAAAAATTTAACTTGTATTGTTATTATTATTTTCTGTGGTACTTGTTTGTAAGGCACGCCTCACCATCTTTCTGCACGTCCAGGATGACTGGCAGATAATGCTGTTAGCATTAAGTCCTCCTTGCACTATTGTCTTGTGTGAAAGTTTTTAAATAAATAAATAAATAAGCTTCTACAGGCGTTCCAGCGTTCTTTTTACATGACGCGTACTATAATTGTACATTATTTGTAGTAAACTAGATAGGCACTCATTCAATGCATAGTTATACATCTCTCAAATAAGTAGAAAAGTAAGTAATCTCTTAAAAAGAACGCTGGAACGCCTGAAGAAGCTTGACCGCCAGCGTTCTTTTTACATGATGCGCATTATACAACGATATAGACTGCAACAGGACTATCGATATTTCTGACGTCATCACTTGGTCAAGCCCTATCGTAATCAAAAATTTTTATATTTTACATAAAATATTGTTTATTTCTAGGTGCAGCAACGAAATATTATTAAAAAATATAAGGGAAAGTCCTAATCTACGAATGAAACTGGTTTTTAGGCCATTTACTAAAGCAGAATTGATAAAATAAGCAATACAATCGAACTACCAATAATCTCTTATTTACCTGTGAAACGTGTATTTTCCCGGATAATTACGTCTTGTATCTTCACAGTCACAAACTCAACACGACACCATTGTCATACAAAGTAATATTTGTTATTTAATAGTAAGATTACTAAAATAATAACAAAATTAGTTAAACTGCACAAGAGACCGTCCGGTATGCGCATGTACTCAAGCAAAACATGTCACATTCAATACATTGTTGCTGTCACTTTTCTTCTTGCACGGGGTACATTTAAAAATGACTTCTCTCTCCCACGCTTCGTTTGTCTATTTAGCGTAGCGAAAAAATTCTACGTCTATGCTTTATATTTAATCTCGTGAGACAGTGTCATACTCGCACCCACTAATGAAAGAGACGGAAATAGGTTATTATACCTACCTAAATAAATATAAAAAAACAAACAAAATACCTTTCTTTCTAACAATCCATTGTCTTGTACTTGTACCGCACTGAAGGATGCGTGCCCAGCCAGGCTTTTCCGTTATGCTTTACGTTTCATAGTACATATCCTAGTTCAAAATGATACTTGTGATTTCAATGTAAAATACTTTTGCTTTGATATAGTGTTGTCTCAAAAATATTAAGATAAAATACTATAGTATCTTCGCCGTGTTTAGAATCTTCATATTTTCGTTATAAGAACGGGCTTCCAAATTACATTTTGCACTTTAAAACACATAAAACAACAATTTTGAGCCAAAATGCTTATAAAAACATGATAAGGAACCAATCTAATAGATGATTTATAGCACACAAGTGTTTTGTAGTCGGTTCTATTGAAGTGGTGCGTATTATTGATATTGCTTGCGTAACTCTAAATCGGATAGATCATACTACTTGAGCTGGATGGATGTCTAGACTGTAATTGGTCTAGTGTTTAGGCTAAACTAATGTATAAGTGGTATATAATGGTTAATTGTTTGTTTACGGTAGGTAATGGTAAATACGATGTAATGTAAATGTAAGTATGTTTTTTGATTCAAAGCTCTTGTTCATACTACCTTCTAATTTTATTTTTTATATTTTATTTATTCTTGACGACCTCTGTGGCGTGGCGGGCGAAGCATGGCCTGCGACGCAGGAGGTTGCGGGTTCGATTCCCGCCTCGGAACAAATATTTGTGCGATCGCAGATATTTGTTCAGGGTGTTCTGGGTATTTTCTATGTATAATAAAAATATCTATCTATGTAATATATTGTATTAAGTATATTAGTTATCTAGTACCCATAACACAAGCTCTGCTTAGCTTGGGGCTAGATAATGTCGTGTGAACTGTCCAACATTATTTATTTATTTATTTATTTGTTGTGTCATTTTGGGGAAATCAAGGAATTTTCTTTTTTTCTTTATTTTTAAGGTTTCTCTTTATATTATGTGTTTATGCTTATAGTACTTTTTTTCTTTTTTCTTTTTTTAAATTGGTAGACCTTTGTTTGTCCTCGATTTCACCTGTTGGCAAATGACGATGTGGTCGACGATGGAGCACGAAGGTCTAGAAGGCACCTATTCACTTATGCCTTAAAGAGAAAGACCCATATTATAGTTTTCAGGAAAAACAGACGTCGGCAACGAGTTCCATTCCCTAGCAGTTCGCATTACCTATAAGGTGGAACCGAAACGAACTGCGAACTGCGGGTATACTGATGAGGTAAGGATGGTACTGAGCCGTGCGCCTGCTTGTCGTATGATGAATAGGAGATGGTGGGATCAGACTATGTAGCTCCTGGGCACATTCCCCGAAATATAAACTATAGAAGATCGAAAGGCATGCAACTTTACGGCGGTGCTCGAGATTCTGGAAGTCTCCGCCATTATGTTACTCTCCTATAAGCCTAAAAGCTCTGTCTATTAAAATATTCTTTATACAGACTGCCCAAAAAAACCTATCAAGCGAAATAACCCTAGTTTATCTAAGTTTCCACTTGACACAATGGTTTAGTACAGCCTGTATAGAAAGATTGAAACAGTGAAACGGGTGATGGAGGGGCGCTGTTCACCACCACAGGTGTATAACACTCTATAGTTTTTTTTTTATACTACTTTTTTATACGACGGTACAAGCAGATGGCCCACCTGATGTTAAGCGGAACCCTCTGCCTATGAGCAGTGCATTATCTCATAGGTCACGTCCATCAATTACGCGCCCTATGTGGCATTACACTGCGCCCGCCACCCTGAGACATAAAGATAGAAAGTCTCATGTGCCTGTATTTTCACCGGCAACCATACCCTTCAAAGCGGAACACAGCAATGCGAGCACACTGCTTTGCCGCAGAAATAGGTATGGTGGTACTACTTCTCCGGACGAACTCTTTCACAAAAAAGCTCTACTACTAACACTCTACTCATAACTCGACTCCAGTCTACAGTTAGGTAATCAAACAATCACATAAGCTTCTGAATTTACTGCTATTTATAAATTAAGATTACAATAGAAATTGTAAACAGACTCTCGCCTACATTTGATTACATAAATCCGAAATTGTATGTTTATATAAACGTAAAAATCATGAATTATTTGTCTAATTCGTGTGAATGAGCGTTTGCGCTGCAATTAAAAAGACTATCTGACATGTAAACTCACGTTGATGTACTGTATTTATTGTCTTAGAGCTGAGATGAGCTGTGTTTGTGAGTCACTGATTTATAATACTTTCTCATGCAGTGTATTTTACAGTGATCTGTGGTCTAATAATCAATGAACTGAAAATAGAGGACAAAAACGGTCATAAGCAAACTTTAGAGGGTCAGTTGCCCGAGACTCCTAATTTTACAAGCATTTATTTAAGTTGCAATGTATGTTCGGGTGGAATCTTGCAAGCAGTTGTCCTCAACCGATTGAGCTGAAATATGGCATACCTGTCAAGTTCCGATGACAATACAATATGATAGTGACAGAGAGCTGATCTGATGATGGAAGGTGGACAACGGAACTCCTCATTGGATAATAGTAGCTTTTATAAGCTTTTATGTGTATGTTTTTACAAAAACAAATCACTTGTGATAGATTGACAGAGCTTATACATGTTATTGTCGATATCTTCTACCTCAAAACACGGAATTTTTCTTAGGGTTCTTTCGTCACTACGCCATTTTTTGTGTGCTACTTTTGACTTCCATACTTCGAGGGTAAACTCGTCACTACTTACATTTTCTCAGGTTTTGTACAGTCGGTGTGAGATTATAGTTGAATAAACCATACGGTTTCATGTTCTAATTAAATATCTCGAATTAAATATGTTAACTAAACGAATTAAATATCTCGAATGATAAATCTCGAATTAAAATTAACAATTGGAAATTCTCGAATGAAAAATCACGAATGAAAAATTTCGAATGTTAAATCTCGAATGAAAAGGCTCGAATGGAAAATCTTGAATTGATAATCTCGAATGAAAAATCTCAAATGGAAAATCTCTAAGAAAAAACTAGAATGAAAAATCTCGTTTGAAAAATCTCGAATGAAAAATCTCGAATGGAAAATCTCTAATGAAAAACTCAAATGAAAATCTCAAATGAAAATTTCGAATGAAAAATCACAAATTGGAAATCTCTAATGAAAAAACTAGAATGAAAAATCTTGTTTGAAAAATCTCGTTTGAAAATTCTCGAATGAAAAATCTCGAATGGAAAATCTCGAATGAAAAATCTTGTTTGAAAAATCTCGTTTGAAAATTCTCGAATGAAAAATCTCGAATGGAAAATCTCGAATGAAAAGTCTGGAATGGAAAATCTCGAACGGAAAATCTCCAATTGGAAATCTCTAATGAAAAAATTAGAATGAAAAATCTTGTTTGAAAAATCTCGTTTGAAAAAACTCGCATGAACATCTCCAATGAAAAATCTCGAATAAAAATCTCGAATGGAAAGTTTTTTCGTGACTCGCTCCGCTCGCGAATGTCAACTCTTTCCATTTTTTCTGCACTCTTGGCATACAATCTCATAATTTTCCGTAAATCAACTAGAGCTAAAATAAAACAGAATTTTTCGCGTCTCAATCTGCTCACTAGTATACTATAGACTTGATTGTTTTAACTGCACTCTTAGTGAGCTAAATACTGTAGGGTTGAATTCTCGACCCTCCTGCAGCTTCTATAACAGCGGACTGCGAAAAATTATGTGCTCTTGGACAGAACTTTTCACGGTCCGTTGTAAATTTATGTTTTTCCCATAGACGCAAACTACTTAATTTTCCGGGACTCGCTCCGTACTCCTGCATTATCTGTGTGTTTTAAGGGTCTCTTCAAGCTTAAATTTATAAAAAATGCAGCTCGCTCCGCTCGTCAGTATTTGAATTCCCGTTGTCCACGTCAAAGTCAACGTGGACATCGGGAATGAACCAGTATTTAGGTCGGTTATCGTCAATCGTATCGGTTCACTCGCATGTTACTGGTATAAAAAGTAGCCTTTAACTCAATCTAGGTCATAATCTATCTGTGCACCAATTTTCATCGAAGTCGGTAGAGACATTTTGGCGTTTGAGTATAAAAATTTGACTTTCGTGATAATTAGTGTGATTATATTTTGTGTAATTCTTAATTTACCACCTATTCTCCAATACCTACCTACCTACCTATACCTTAGTTAGTACATAATACGTCTGTTTGGCGAAAATATTCATAGTTTTCTCTGTAGGTATAGGTAGTGTTAGTGTACAGTATTTTCAGTACATATTTCATTTATTCATTCAATCAACAAGGATCATTGGGTTAGTAAAATACATATATTGTCTATCTACACTATGGTTAGTACCATTACAATTGAACATTACAAACTAACTTAAGAAATTGATACCCTTGCGCCATCTCATCCTGTCCGGGACATCAGTTAGGGCCGGTGCGGCGGCAGATTCCGCTGAGGACCTCAAAAGACGCATATATGCAAGTCTCGAAAGAGCTTACATATTTGAGCCTTTTGGGGTCGAGACTCTGGGTCCGGGGGGTTCCGGTGCCCTTCGCGTTTTCAAAATTCTTTTAGGGCATCTGGTCGATGCGACACCTGACCCGAGAGCTGGCTCTTATCTGGCTCAACGCATTAGTATTGCCATTTAGCGTGGCAATGCAGCCAGCATCTTAGGGACGCTTCCGTCTGGTAGTGATTTGGATCAGTTGAGCTACCTTTAGATCGCTAGCAGCGGTCTTCAGGTAGCACAACTGTTTCATATGTATTTTGTACATACCTTGTATTATTATTTCTGTAAATAAATGTATTTCAATTTAAGAAATATAGGTATAGGCATCGACGTAAATAAAATGAATGGACGGGCCTTAGGGAACGATAGTTTTGAAGCTTCTAAACAGACCTAGCTAGTATACTTCGCTTCAGTCAGTCTTTGTCACGGCAACGAGTGACAGCTATGCTGAAAAATACCAAAGTTAGATACCTTGGTAATACAATGCCTTCCTGTGCTTTTCTGCAAGTGCAAACAACACAAGAAATACAAATAAAGCTTCAGGCATCGCATTTAATTCATAAGTAAAGGTTTTGTAATATAATTTTCATCAATTGATAAAAAACTTATAAATCGTCGTGTGGTAGGAAAACTACATAAGTAACACATTTTGCGAAATCGACTTTATTGCATGGTTATGATGGCCCATACATGTCGATGGACACGTCTTGCTCTAGAGGACGAGCGACAAGGAGGACTACGCCCCAGGACATTATCTCAATGTTCCCCACTCTGAATGAAAGTTAACAGACACAAGTTTATACTCGTAGATAGTTTTAATTTTAGTCGACATACATTTTTCTTTTTGATACTTAGAATTATTGTGTTCCACAATTTTTTTTCATTTTGTTGATTTTATAAGCATTAGTCGTATGATAAGTTTGTTATGTCACTTACTTTGAATTTATAAGTCTGCTAAAATAATGTAGGTGTTTCAGTAGTTTTCTAATATTCAGTCTTGATAAAAAGAAATGATTATAAGTTGGTTTTATTTTAAAATGTATTTTAATATTATATAAATCTATACCCATGGATAGGATTGTCATATTCAAATAAGTAAATAATAGGTCATTTCAATTATTCAAAACTTTGGCGAGGGAAAAATACATAGTCGTTTTTTTATTTTTTTCTCTTAATCAAAAGAACTAATATGTATTATCATTAAATTCGAAAATAGATACAATAACAATCTATAACATATCAAAACACGGACTGAAAAATTAGTTACGATAAAAAAATTATTTCCATTTTTGACGCAATAAAACAGTAAATCGCGTTTTTCTCGCGATGTTGGTTTTGTTGTTGTTATTACTTATTTAGTTTTCCAACTACAGCGACGAAATATTTGACAAGACTTCACGCATGACGGATGGTCCGGTACAGACTGCAAAAAAAATCTGATGCCTAAGGGGTATCGTATTGATTTAGAATTGTAATTCGCATTATTTACGTCAAAACATTGCTAAGCACGTCGCTTTAGGTAATTGCATATAATATGTAATGGCATGTTAATTAACCTTATAGCTTTCCAAAAAAAAACTAAGGTAAACAAAAATGGATAGAAGTCATAAGACGAGCAAGAACAGACGACTTTTGGAAGTGGAATACATTTTCCCGTATTTGCTCTGATAATTTTCTACACAATTAATTCTATACGCCAAAAAACGGTTAGTAGTAGTAGAGCTTTTTTGTGAAAGAGTTCGTCCGGGGAAGTACTACCACCATACCTGTTTCTGCCGCAAAGCAGTAGTGCTCGCATTGCTGTGTTCCGGTTTGAAGGGTAAGGGTGCCGATGAAATTACGGCCACATGGGACTTTTCATCTTTATGTTTCAGGGTGGCGGGCGCAGTGGAATGCCACATAGGGCGCGTCCTAGGTAGACGTGACCTGAGGTAATGCACTGTTCATAGGCAGAGGGTACCACTTAACATCAGGTGGGCCATCTTCTTGATCTGTCATTCCAAGTAGTATAAAAAAACTCATTGTGCAAAATTCTTAAAACTGCACTCTGCAGTTTCTTAAATACTGGAATTTTTATACATTTATGTTTCCGTACGATTTTTATGATATTTTCTTAGTTTATTGAGTGATGAAAAATATATTTTTCACAAATTGATTAAGCTGAAGACCTTAGGTGGACTTGCTTTTCTATTGATTTTTATTGTGTATGTTTGAAAGCTGAAAAATAGATACGTAACTACATAAAACAGAAGGGAACCATGTATTTTTGTAAAAGTTTCATTCAATAATTGCATTTTTTTCGGCGATTTTTTGTACTATAAACCTACTGAAATAACTTTAGAAAACACATTGCATCTGTTAAAGTATTAAGTATTAAAAAAATACAGTTTTTAAGAAGTTCAATAATTTAATTTCACCTAGTTTATTTACAAGACCGCCAGGAGTGGCGCTATAAAGAGGCCTTTACTCAGCAGTGGCTGGATAGATAGATAGATAGATAGATAGTTTATTTGTTGACCGTACCCTAAATCCGAATTGTCTTATTTTTCACGAACGTTTTGTATTGGTAAGGCCAGTCCATTTATTTTACTTTGGTCGAAGGGTATAGGTAGCTCTAAAAGTTATACAGTTTTACCGCCCATCTCAGTTACTTACACGTCAAAGTAGCCAGTTACTTGACGCACAGTCAAAATATTTGATTTACCATTGACTTATTGATTGATTGATTGATTGATGGATGGATTGATAGTTGATTGTTGGTTTTGATGGGTCAATGATCTTTTATGGGAGGTCGAGAATTTTTTACGTATCCTTAATCCTTAACTACAACTATATAGTATTATTTTATCTGTGCTTACAACAATTTGGAGCCGTGGCATTCTACAAGATGATGATGATGATACAAAATAATAGTTTAGCAATCGTGTTACTATAAAACTCCTTAGAAAAATTATCCTTGGAGAAGTTATACGGTGTTTTGTCTTTTACATTGACAAGCAGTTTCTAATTCGATCGAAAGAGACAACAAGTAATTAACTTTGTAAAAAAAACCCCTCAACGCAATGAAACGGCTGAACCAATTTTGATCAAACATAGATAAGAACACTCCCGACTAATTCACCTTTCAAACATAAAAAACAAAATCAAAATCGGTTCATCCGTTCGGGAGCTACGATGCCACAGACAGACACACACACAGACACGTCAAACTTATAACACCCCGTCGTTTTTGCATCGGGGGTTAAAAAGACGGTGTAACTATGCCTAGCAAGTTCTGCGTTTGTTAGTACCACGGTAGATAGCAGTAAAAAATACAATAATATAAAAAACACACAAATTAAATAAATCCTAGTTCACACAAATAAAGTTTTTCGTATCGGTCACGTAAGGCCGAGTGGTCACATCGGCAAATAAATACGCTGAGCTGGCCAATAGCGTCTCAGCACTCAAGGATGTCATGTTGAGGGTGCTCTGAATGTTGCACTTATTTTTTAAAAAGTTGTTTGTTGATGCTGAAATTCATACATACACACGCCTTTTTCCCCGAAGGGGGTAGGCAAAGCCTCAATGTGCCTCTTTTTACAGTGGGTTATAGACGTGACAAGTGGTGAGCTTATCGCCGTCATCGCTTCCCACGACTGACTCTGCTAACGCTTTCTTCCAGTATAACACATTCCATAATAATCTAGCAGCCAGGACAGATCTTATACCAACGAATCGTACCAACAAGTCCGCGTTTTTATTATTATACCTAATCTACAAACATTACTAGTAAAAAGTTATATAAATTCATTTTTTTTTTGAAAAAACTGATAGATAATTTTAGTACTATCTACTTTTTTAAACTTATTTTAAATGTCTATCAAACATTTATTTGACCACTATCTCACCTGTTGCTAGGTGACGATGTGGCCGAAGATGGAGCACACCGGTCTAGAAGGCTCCTATTCACTCATGCCTTGAAGAGACTTACGGGTTTTTTATAGGGGTTTTAGGGTTGAATAAAAGCTTATAAATATAATCAGACTGTATGTAAAAAGTGCCATTCCAAACGGCGATAAGCGCGGTCAGGTGTGGCTGTCCGGATGGACGGACGGGACCGGGGCGGGCGGGACCGGGCGGCTGGGACCGGAGCGGCCGGGACGACAATCGTACCCTAATGAGTCGACTTCTAATAATAATTATCTAACTACACTTTCTGTTCGACGAGTTCGCAGTTATGGTAGGGTTGCCACTAGATATTTTCTTTTATATAATTTTTTGACGTACAATTTCTGTGTTTATTTTGTCCCTACTAGCGCCAAAAAGTAAACGATATGAAATGTACTACCTATTTACCTATACTTAAGTAGAGTTTTTTAAATATTGATAGACCTTAGTTTGACCACGATCTCCTTGTTGGTATGTAACGATGTGGCCGAAGATGGAGCACAAAGGTCTAGAAGGCACCTATTCACTTTAGTCTAAGCCCTTCTCCCATTACGATATTTGTAGGATACCATACTCGAGTAGAATACTAGTTGGATTCTTGTTCGCTACCCGATGCTCGCTTAGTATACTACTGAAAAATGACTAAATTCATCATTTGTCAACTCGTTTATTGTGGACGGGCGTTATGTCCAGCGATTCCAGTGACGAAGAAGCACTTGCAGTTTTTCTGTTTTATAGAAACAGAAGGCGTCAACGCAAGAGTAGAAAATACTGGATTAATTCATACATATTGAAATAAACATCAATTGTTTATTCCCAATTTCTGCCCTAGTCCTATCTATTATATTTTTCCGCATGTATTCCGGTAATCTGTAGCTAAACAAGCATGTTTTTCAACTTCTTGTACAAACTTAATATTTATTTTTTGCTCCGTTGCCATCTTGTCGAGACGCAACTGACACGACGCACAAGCGACCAACACGGCGAGTCGTGCGATACAAGTCGCGGACGCGTAGGATACCAGTAGCGTAGTGTGCGAGCCTGCATTCAAATGTATGTGAGATACTTGGCGGCGACTAGTCTCCGAGACTTGCAGGATACTTGAATCGCCTGTGCGTATCGTATTGGGAGAAGGGCTTTAGAAAAGACTCCGGTACGGAGGCCTGCGTTGCTCGATGAGGAAAGACCATTCCTTAGCAGTTCGCATTATAAAGGTAGAACCGAAACGCTTAGTACGAATAGAGGGTATAGTAATGAAGTAAGGGTGGTACCGAGCCGTGCGTCTGCTCATCCTATGGTGAAAAGGAGATGGTGGGATCAGATCGTGAAGTTCCTGGGAGCATTTTTACATAAACAGATACATTAATGTATATATAGATGATCTCTCCATACAAAACACCGTTTGATGAGTGCCTCAGTGTGGATTTATTGGGCTTCAGATTGGAATAACTCGTATACCTAAAGCCTACAAAATAACAGACCATTATCCCATTCACAGAATCAAGGAATTAACCAATATCTTCGAATCGCCAACCCTAACTCTCAATAATAGGAAATTTGTTTTCCGGTTCGGTAGCGCGCACCAATTACGTGATTAAAGAATTATTTCCACTTTTTTCCCGCGCTACCTCCCCCTGGTAATTCCTCCTTAGGTAATTTCTCGGGCGGTTTCCGCCTATTGAATCTCTTTTGATTAGCCGTCTTTCCCGTTTGATGGTGAATTGACTTCGCGCGCACGTTTGAGAGTAAATTGGAGATGTATTGAGCGTCCTCTTTTAAAGAGTGCCACGGTAGAAAGGTCAAAGATTTACTGCTAAATGTGAGTTAAGATAACTTTGTCGGGATATGTCATCATCACCATCATCAACCTGTAGAAGTGTCATTATCCTACCTATTTCTGCCGCAAAGCAGTAGGGATTGCATTGCTATGTTCCGGTTTGAAGGGTATGGTTGCCGGTGAAATTACAGGCACATGAGACTTTCATCTTTATGCCTCAGTTAGGGTGGCGGGTGCATGCAATGCTACATAGGGTGCGTCCTAGGTTGACATGACCTATTAGGTAATGCATTTTTACAAGCTTTTATTTAACCTACAATGTATGTATGTTTGTCTGGGTGGAATCCGGGTGGAATCTTGCAACTGAATTTTAAAGCAGTTATCCTCAACCGATTTAGCAGAAATTTGGCATACCTGTCAAGTTCCGATGACAATACAATATGATGGTGACAACGAGCTGATCTGATGATGGAGACAGAAGGTGGACTACGGAACTCCTCGATGGATAATAATTAATAGGCCGTGTTTAGGCTCATTTAGATCAGCACACGGTTCCGATCACTAATATTATAAATTCTTGTATTGAAAAGTATATTTTTCACAAAAACCTATTAAGGGCAGAGGTTACCGCTTAACGCCATTCACGTTTTTTTTAAAACTAGTGTTGGTGTAAGTAACCCCTGGATATGGGTTACGTTATTTTTCAGTTATTTCTAGTTATCTAATGAGTATTACTTAGTACTTTTTCTAGTACTTTCTATCTAGCCATGAGAATTACCGACACCTATTTTTGTATTTTTTTTCTAGGTATTTAGGAATCTGAAATAATAAGATCCGTACACGAACCAAGATCACCGACATAGCTCTCAGAATTAGCAAGTTGAAGTGGCAATGGGAAGGCCATATAGATAGATAGATCGATAGATAGAAAATACTTTATTGTACACCTTAATAGCTAATAATACGAACAAAAAGAAACAAACTTAGCTATATAAAAACATAAGTTCATATAGCTCGCCGTACATATAGTCGTTGGCCCTTTCGATGGGCCAAACACATTAGAGGTTGCAGGAAGGCGGTGGGTGGAGGCGGCTCAAGACAGTTCATCGTGGAATTATATAGGGGAGGCCTATGACCAGCCGTGGACTTCTATAGGCTGATGAAGGTCTAGATTTAAGTTTTATAAACTCTATTTAATAGTTTAGTAAAAGTAACATTGCCAATACCACCTACAGACACGAATGTTCGTATAAGACCACTTTGCCATTAACCCGAATGCACAAGTGTGGTCTAAATGTGGGCGCGGTAGAACACTTGAGTTTCGCTTGCCCAATTCAATGGCACTTCTTTAACGTACAGTCGATCATAAAACTCTATGAAAAGGAAGTGTTTTATCAAAATACATGGTTTTGGAAAAACGTCGTATTGATAAAAATACGTTCAAGTTAGTTTTATTAAAAAACCACGACTATTTTCTATGTTCCAAAACCAAATATGACCTAAAACTCACGACGAGCAACAAATGTTTATTGTAGCGCCCCCTGGCGAGTTAACACCATAACCCCTATCACCATCACCAATGAATCACAATCCCTTTGGATGGAGAGGGGAAGGAGGGCTGGGGAGAGAGGTTTGACTGCTTTTCATCCCGGCATAATCCGTGCGAAGCCGAAGCGCGTCGCTAGTACATATATAGGTACATACAGATATACCTACAGACACGTCCTTAAACTATGACACTCCTCTTTTTAGTTGGGGGTTAATACGAAAAAATCGTGCGCAATTACGCGTATAGCTAGAAACTCGAGACAACGAGTGGTCTTACATAGGTTAGTGGTAAAATATTAGTCGGTAGATAAAATATATGTAGATAATGTAAATAGGTAAAAAAAAATAGTAGTAGTAGAGCTTTTTTGTGAAAAAGTTCGTCCGGGGAAATACTACCACCATACCTATTTCTGCCACAAAGCAGTAGTGCTCGCATTGCTGTGTTCCGGTTTGAAGGGTAAGGGTGCCGGTGAAATTACAGGCACATGAGACTTTTCACCTTTATATCTCAGGGTGGCGGGCGCAGTGCAATGCCACATAGGGCGCGTCCTAGGTGGACGTGACCTATGAGGTAATGCACTGTTCATAGACCGCTTAACATCAGGTGGGCCATCTGCTTGTGCCTTCATTCAAGTAGTATACAAAAAAAAAGACGGTATAGTAGTAGTATTAGTTGTAACGCTATTTTTCAGTTCATTAGGAAAGGGTCATACATAGAGCAACACGTAATGGAGTTGTAAAACAAAGGCATTTCCCCTCTGAAAAGGTAAAAGCCCAAGTGAGCATACGTGTTATACACAACTGGTTGTAGCCGTTATCACAGACTGAATCGACTAGCGTGGAAGATAGTGCTCCAAGAAAAATGCCGAGTTACTCGGTGTTTGTACTAAAAAATATCTGTCTATGTAATGTATTTGTATTAAATGGGTATATCAGTTATCTAGTACCCATCAACACAAGCTCTGCTTAGCTTGGTGCTAGATAATGTTGTGTGAATAGTCCATCATTATTTATTATTATTAATTTTTCTAACCACTTTTGTTGACGTCTGTATGCTGCCGATTCTTTTGGCAACCGGTCGAGCAGTCTGGTCGCGTCCTTATGGGTTATTCGGACGCACTTACGGGCCGTTATCGTAAATCATGCTCCGCCATACATCGCCCATCATTGTGCATGATCGAATTGCTATGAGCTTTTTTGTGAAAGAGTTCGTCCAGGGAAGTACTACCTCAATACCATTTCTGCCGCAACGCAGTAGTGCTCGCATTGCTGTGTTCCGGTTTGAAGGGTGCGTTCTCTATGAGAAGAGAGTGTAATCTAATTACCAGTACGATCTGATAAAACCACGAGGTTTTTACTAAATAATTACGTTCAATTACTAAATTTAATTGTTTTTTTTACAAATTATCACAGTTTTTCCCTTAATTCTGTTATTGTTGCATTAAAGTGCCAACTTAGACTCTTTCCGCCTTTTTTGAAAAGAGACGTCGTCTACTTTTATTTTATTTCAAATACTAGTGTTTTTTTGAGTTATTTTGTGTTATTTTGGTGGTATTTTAACCAATGTAGCTCGTCTATAGAGCACATGTTTCGTGAAATGAAATGGAAGTGGGGCGTGACTTTTCTTATTGGTGGAAATTATCTACCAAAGTTTTAGTAAAACTGCCACCGTTTTACTAAAACATGACTTGACTGTGACTTTGACGAGTTGAACCTATAGCGCCAGGAATGTGTTATTACTGGAAGAAAGCGTTATCCGGGTCAGTTGTGGGAAGTAATGGCGGGGATGAGCTCAACACTCGTCACGTCTAGTATTCCCACGATAGTGAAACCCACTGTGAAAAGAGGTTTTGGGAAAAAAGGCGTGTGTTTACAAAAAGCACTGTTAAGGTTGTTCCTCGTGGTCAGCTAGGCACGACAGCGTCAATAGATGGCGCTGTTGCCAAATTTTGAAGTATTTTATGTATTTATGAATTAAAATGTGCATATTATGTCATAACACTAACGTTCACGCAAATGGTGGTTTATTTGCTATGTACCTAGCTATATTTCAGGTTATTTTAGTCTCTAGTTTTAACATACTTGTGCCGAGCAAATTCCGAGCAATATGAAAGCCTACTCACGCACACAGTCAAGGATATTATTGTATTAGAACTATAAGCTAATTTCGCCGCGCGAATTTCAAAATAGTTGGACTAGCGGCTTGGACTGTCGACTCAGAACTTCTGAACCCACGTTACTGCGTTCGATTCTATACTGCCTATATTTTTTGTATTTTTTTTTTACTTTTTTTTTGTGAACCAGTGACTAGATCTCTCGACACTAAACCCACAGTACTGGGTTCGATACCAGACTATTTTTTTTTTATAAATGTTTTTGTAATGATCTACAAAATACACTGATTCTGCTTCAGCCAATATTATGTTTGTGAAGTGAGTGTTGTGGTGTGTCCTTATTTCAAATCAAAAAGTAGGTACTCGATTCTTAACCGACCTCAAAAAATGGAGGAGGTTATCAATTCCAGAGTTTTTTATTATGTTTGTTACCTCATACCATTTACGTAACGATTAGGAAAAAAAATTACATGATATACTTCCAGATTGGTGCCATTTTCATTAAAATGTTTTTCTGATGATGGAATCCATGAAGATTGAGGGAACTCCTCAAATATTATAGGCACACATATATCAATTTCGGTATTTTCAGCAACAAGTCAAGCATTGCATTCAGAATGTTTTTTGTTTTTTATACTACTAGAATGACGGAACATGCTGATGGCCCACCTGATGTTAAGCGGTAACCTCTGCCTATGAACAGTGCATTACCTCATAGGTCACGTCCAGCTAGGACGCGCCCTATGTGGCATTGCACTGCGCCCGCCACCCTGAGACATAAAGGTGAAACGTCTCATGTGCCTGTAATTTCACCGGCACCCTTACCCTTCAAACCGGAACACAGCAATGCGAGGACTACTGCTTTGCGGCAGAAATAGGTATGGTGGTAGTACTTACCCGGACGAACTCTTACACAAAAAAGCTCTACTACTACTATATTTCACGGGTGGCAACAATGGTGTCTCCTGCGATATCCGATTGAGCTGAAATTTGGCATACTCGTACCTATCTAGTTCCGATGACAGTACAATACTATGGTGAAAGCGAGCTGATCTGATGATGGAGACGGAACGTGGACAGCGGAACTCCTCGATGGATAATAGTAAACTGGCCGTGCTTAGGCTCATTTTCATCAGCACACTAATTTTATTAAGTCTTATACCTGGACTTGTAGTTAGCTTGTAGTTCCTGACTGCTAGCTTATTTCAGGAATGTATTATACTGGAAGAAAGCATTAGCAGAGTCAGTCGTGGGAAGCAATGGCGGCGATGAGCTCACCACTTGTCACGTGTATTTCCCACGATGGTGCAACCCACAGTGAAAAGAGGCACATGAGAGGCTCTGCTTACTCTTTCGGGGAAAAAGGCGTGTGTCTATGTATGTATTTATGTTGTATTGGGTATAAATTCCTAGCTATGAAGTAGTTTTTCAGGGTTCCGAAAAAAAAAAATACGGAACCCTTATGGATTCGTCATGTATGTCTGTCTGTCCGTGTATGTCACAGCCACTTTTTTCCGAAACTAATTTTCACACAAAAATAGAAAAAAACAATAAGTTTTTGGGGTTCCCCATACTTAAAACTGAAACACATTTTTTTTTCATCAAACCTGTGTGGGGTATCAATGGATAGGTCTTCGAAAATGATATTGAGGTTTCTAATATCATTTTTTTCTAAACTGAATAGTTTGCGAGAGAGAGAATGATAAAACTAAACAAAAAAAAATGGTGAACATTACCATGTAAACTTCCAACGAAAATTGTTTTGAAAGAGATCTAGTACGTAGTTTTTTTTAATATATCATAAGTTGTAAACCATCCAAGAACTTTTATGTTATGTTACTTGCTGCTACGGAACTCTTCATGGGCGAGTCCGACTCGCACTTGGCCGCTTTTTTTTCTAAAGATTTATTTACTTTCAGCTTTTATTGATAGATCATTCAGTTTAGATCAACTGAAGTCCACGGCTGGGCATAGGCCTCCCCCATAATATAATGCACATAGAAACTTTATTTTACGCCCCATAAATGGCTATTGCTTTACAAAGCACAAGTAAGGCCGCACGTAGAAACTGTTCCCATCTATGGCACGGGGCACCCAAGTACCAGCTGCTTCGTTTTGACTCCTTACAGAGAAGAGCCATTAGCATCATCGGTGACCCCAAGCTCTCCGATACTCTAGAACCGCTTAGCCAACGCAGAGCTATCGGATCTCTTTGCGTGATCTACCGCCTCTACAACGGGGAATGTTCTGACGAGCTTTCCGATCTCATCCTCGCATCGAGATTTTACCATCGCTCTTCCCGGCACCGTGACAAAGCTCATCCGCACATCATAGAACCCTGGGTTTCTCGAACGACTCGTTTCTCGAGATCATTTCTTCCCCATAAAGTACTATTATTTATTCTGTGCCTATAAACTATGGAATGAGCTTCCATCTGAGGTTTTCCCGTGTCGTACATGTCGTACGTAACCATGTTTTATTTCATGAAAAATGGTCATAAATTCCTTCAGGGTAGGCAGCGCATCGACAATTACCCCCGGTGTTGCCGGTGTCTATAAGCGACGGTGACCACTTCACATCAGGCCGTATGCTAGTTTGCCAATTTGTATCATAAAAAATAAAAAATAAACTGCCAAGTGCTAGTCGGACTCTAGCACGAAGGGTTCCATACAATAATCTAAAATTAAAATTAAAATTACACGCAAATGTACCAGCCATCACCCAATCACGCAACAGGGGGACAGATCCAACTTTTTTGTTCTAACTGTCACCTTAGGGGGGACAGATCAGTGTGACAAATGGGAATAATTCGTCGCGCTCCATTTCCATTATTGTGATGTCTTGAGTTTGAGAAATAAAGCCGACGAAGTAACAATTCTTCATTGAGGAAATCCGCAGTTGACCCTATTTTCAACAAGTTTTTTTTTTTTTTTTTTTTAACATTGATAGACCTTTGTTTGTGCACGATCTCACCTGTTGGTAAGTGACGATGCGGCCGAAGATGGAGCACAAAGGTCTAGAAGGCACCTATTCACTCTAGCCTTGAAGAGGTCCAGATTATAGTTGAGTTAGTAATTAATTTTGTAAAAATTAAAAAAAAAACCCCAACGCTGAACGGCTGAACCGATTTTGATCAAACAAAGCTAAGAACACTCCCGAAAAATAAACCTTTCAAACAAAAAAAAACGATTTCGGTTCATCCGTTTGGGAGCTACGATGGGACAGACAGACACACACACACACAGACACGTCAAACTTATAATACCCCTTCGTTTTTCGTCGGGGGTTAAAAGAGAGGATAACCCATTCAATAAAAATTAATTATATTATTTTTAATTTCGAGGCCTTTGCGACTTGCGAGACAATGAGGGAAAGGATTGCATTTCAAAAAGGCTAATTCTCCTTAAAAAAAAAGATTGTTAATTTGTATTACACTATGTATAAAATATTTATCTTTTTTATGCTTTTTTATTTATCTTCACTATTATTTTGTATTTTTTAACCCCCGACGAAAAACGAAGGGGTGTTATAAGTTTGACGTGTCTGTGTGTGTGTGTGTGTGTCTGTATGTCCCAACGTGGCTCCCGAACGGATGAACCGAAATCGTTTTTTGTTTTTGTTTGATAGGTGTATTTGTCGGGAGTGTTCTTAGCTTTGTTGGGTCAAAATCGGTTCAGCCGTTTTATTTCGTTCGGTTTTTTTTTAAGTTTTACAAAATTAATTCCCTGTAAATATGTAAACTTTGTTGTTTTGTTTGTTTGTTTGTTTGCCAAGCTGCGGTGAAATGGCTAGTACAGTATAAACACAATTACCTACTAGTAATAAATTAGTGCTTAGGAACGTACCATCTGGACTAGCGCCTAGAAAGGAATGGAATCGCTTCGAAGCGAATGTCTTTTGGCTAGGCCGGCTGATATGCATTGCATGCAAATAATATTATGGAAATTAAAAAAAAAAGTGGCCAAGTGCGAGTTGGAGTCGCCCATGAAGGGTTCCGTAGCAGCAAGTAACATAATATCAAAGTTCTTGGATGGTTTACGATTTATGACGTATTAAAAAAAAACTACTAACTAGATCTCGTTCAAACCAATTTTCGTTGGAAGTTTACATGGTAATGTACATTTTTTTTTTAGTTTTATCATTCTCTTATTTTAGAAGTTACGGGGTTGGGGGGGGGGGAACTTTTTACCACTTTGGAAGTGTCTGTCGTGCAAACTATTCAGTTTAGAAAAAAGTTATATTATAAACCTCAATATCATTTTTGAAGACCTATACATAGATACCCCACACCAACGGGTTTGATGAAAAAAAAAATTGAGTTTCAGTTCTAAGTACTAATACTTAGAACTGAACCCCCATTTTTTTTTTGTTTTTTTCTATTTTTTTGTGAAAATCTGAATGCGGTTCACAGAATACACCTACTTACCAAGTTTCAACAGCATAGATCCTATAGTTTCGGAAAAAAGTGGCTGTGACATACACGAACAGACATAACATGTCATAGTAAGATGAACTCTTGTCTTCTAAGCAGGAGGCAAAATGTTCAATACCCACCCTGGGCCTGCATATCTGAACCTTCCGAAGACCCTAACTCGCAATTATAATGAATAAGACCCCTAGGAATCATTTCAACGAATTTGTTTGAAGATTGTAGTTTCACCTACCTACACAGAACTGACTTCGACTGAAACAAGGCAATACTATGTTTTTTTTTTTAAATATTGAATGAGCGAAGCGAGTTCTCTGATTCAACTTGGAAGAATTGGCATTTGTATGTATGTATGTATGTATGTTTGTCCGAGCATAACTTCCGAACCGTTAATCCGATCTTCATGAAATTTGATTGGGAGGTGATAGTATTGGTACAATTTGTTGGTAAGGTTATGAGCTATATCGGTCGGGGGGTTGTTGAGATATTGGGGTCCAAGAGGAGGTAAAAAAAAGTGAGAATATCAGATCAAATGTGGTGTCATATGAAAGTTCCTCGCTTCGACATTTCAAAACTATTTTAGTTTCTGAGATGTTAGGGTAAATCAAAAATGTAAAAAAACAAAACCTCTAGGGTACTTCCACTAATCCTACAACGCTGTTTTTTTTACGTTTGTAGCTTTTATGATACAAATACTGGGAAAAGTCTAAAATTTATGAATCTTGAAACTTGTAGGTACCTACTCTATAAAATAACAACCAGTGTATAACATTCTTTGTTGACCTCCCGTTTCTAGGAATTTTAACGACGTTGAAGGTCTAACTTTTCGAACCACATGTGGATGTACATAGATATTTTTTCGAAATAAATAAGGTAACCTACCTAAACCGTGTGTATTCGTGAGGTCTCAGTTCAAAAAACCTTGTGCGTAAATATATAGGTAATTATGATCAGCTAGTAGTATTTAATTTAATTTTTACGTAATTAAGATAATATTATATTTGTCTGTAATTTCTGTCTAGTTGTTTGTAATTTAATTTTCTCCCATTATTTATACAAAGTTCATATGTAGAGACCTTGCAATGCATTGCGGCCTCCGGCTGTCTGGCTGATTCGCATACACATGTCCAATCCTAAATGTTTGTTTTTCTAATATTTTCTATCCGAGCTAATTATGATATGACAGATCGAAGCGGCAACAGCGCTTAGCCGGCGTAAGTCACGAGCTGACAACGTCGCGTGTAAGTGACATGTTACTGTTATCTAATCTGCGGCTATGTGTGTGACACTGTCAGTGTACACTCACACACTGACATAAATGAACTAAAATTTCGATGTTATTTTCGCTATTAATCCACTGTTTTCTTCAACCAAATATGTGTTGACGCAAATAATGACCAATATAAAAGCCAACAACAGTCATTTCAGTGTAAAATTATACTCTGTTTGCCCATATTTGTGCTAATACGTTTGTATGGAAAAGCGACCACCTTAACTGTGCAAAAACTCATCTCTGATCATTTTGTTTTTCAATCTACACGTGTATTTTTTGTTTATTTCGACAAGTGTTCTTGTCAATATTTTGTATTATGTTAAAGACAATAAAAGGAGTTTCGTTTATTTAGGCAGCGCTGTGGCGGACATAATTACACAGTAATGAATTTTTTATGTTTCTCTCTGCTAATAATTCTCATTGGTTTGTTTTGAGAATGTGGCACAGATTATGTAATTGAATGACTGTTTAGAATGGTACATATGAAATTAATTCGATTCGGACGTATGTCGTTTAATATTTGTATGTTTTTAGGGATCCGTACCCAAAGGGTAAAACGGGACCCTATTACTAAGGCTCGGCTGTTCGACTGTCTGTCTGTCTGTCTGTCTGTCTGTCTGTCTGTCCGTCCTTCTGTCACCAGGCTGTAGGTATATCATGAACCGTGATAGTTAGACAGATCAAATTTTCACAGATGATGTAGTAAGTATTTCTGTTGTCGCTATAACAACAAATACTAAAAAACAGAATAAAATAAATATTGAACTCCCATACAACAAACGTGATTTCTCCAAATGTAGGTAGGTTAAGCGATGCTCTGCGGGGTCAGTTTAAAGATGGGTGCCCACTTTTTGCTTGCAATTTTTTTTTTACAAACATATTTTTTTTTGGTATATTTGTAGTTAAGGTTACGGAACCCTTCGTGCGCGAGTCCGACTCGCACTTGGCCGGTTTTTTTCTTTATAATTGGCGCCGCACGGCTTGTGCATTTGTCATCTTCCAGTTATTTTTCTTTTTCATTAGTGTATTTTCAATATAATTTGCAACGTTACGCTCCTTCCAAGTCGTCAGAGTCACAGTTGAGTCATGTTTTAGTAAAACGGTGGCCGTTTTACGGTATAATGTTGGATCTCGTATTTTGTCTCGTTGTAAAAACAAATAGTAGTAAATAGTATTTATTTCCACAATAATTTTAATCACTTCTAACAACAAAGTGAATCGTTAATCCACCTCATTTACCCAGATTTTGTATTGATAATTGTTTTTTGTATTCAAAAGCTCTTGAATTAATGGAGTGCATTAAGATTCCAAATTAACCGCACTTTATTTACAACAACTCAATTATTAAAAGGCTTCTGAGAACGTTTAAAAATCAATTAACTTTCAACCGGAATTAGCCGCAGCATCCAACAATGGCGGGAACACGTGCGTGTGCGCACTAAAAATAAAACGCCCATAGACTACTGAAAGGATTGCGGCGCATTTGCACTGATTTAGTTACTGGAGCCACTGCAAGGCACACTAAATAATTTCACCAGAGGCCCTTGTAAGCGGTGGTTGAAACGGTAAGCATAGCTAACATAGCCCTCGACAGCTAATTTGACAATTTACAATGTCTGTACCTACATATAATTTATTATTGATGTGTTATTTCTGAGTATATCAAGCGTAGTGTTTGCTGTCTTATGAACTTTTGCTGATTCTCTCTAGCATCTTACTTTTGACAGTTTACCTAAGGCTTTTAAGTTGGTTTTCCTTTTTACTTTGAATAAGCTTATAACATTAAATGCAATAAAAACATATCACAAGGGGGTCCCCGTACAAAGAGTTCTCCAACCAAGGAAATAGTACCGATTGCGCTTTCTAAACCACTATAGTAGCGACATCTCCGTTTGAGTGTAAACTTTAAAACCCCACACTACGCTAGTTGGAAGAGATTACTAACCCACGATTATGTGAAATAAATCGGTAATTTCGGTAAATCGGTAACCGTGACAAAGCTCATCCACACATCATAGACCCCTGGGTTTCTCGTACGACTCGTTTCTCGAGATCATTTCTTGCCCATACCTACAAACTATGGAATGCGCTTCCATCTGAGGTTTTCCCGCTTGGTTACGACATGTGTCGCTTCAAGAAAAATGTTACTAAATTCCTTCAGGGTAGGCAGCGCTTCAACAATACGCCCGGTGTTGCCGGTGTCTAGAAGCGATGGTGACCACTTTACATCATTGCCTATTTGTTTCATAAAAAACCGGCCAAGTACGAGTCGAACTCGCACACAAAGGGTTCCGTACCATTATCTATAAAAACGGCAAAAAAAAAATGTCTGTTGTATGGGAGCCTCCTTAAATATTTATTTTATTCTGTTTTTTAGTATCTGTTGTCTATTGTTATTGTCTTGTTGTTGTTGTTCTAGAATACATCATCTGTGAAAATTGCAACTGTCTTACTATCACGGTTCATGAGATACAGCCTGGTGACAGGCGGACAGTCAGACATACGGACAGCGGAGCCTTAGTTATAGGCTCCCGTTTTACAATTTGGGTACTAAATAAAATTGGGATAAATATTTTTTTGTTTTGGTCTCAGACTAATTGGTAGCTGGAGAAAGTGATAGGCCCACTGGCTGAATTAAAACGAGGCTCTAATACTTCCGACCTCAGTAAACAGGTAGGGGAAACATATCACCGTTTATGCTACTGAAACGTAAATGTGGCGTTCAAACGATTGAAATGGTTTACAGTTCAGTCGACTGATGGACTATTCTGTGTACTTAATTGATTATTAATAGCACAGACGCTGAATGCAGGGAAATTAGCAGCTTGTGAGATGATTGAAACTTCTGGTATTCATACACATACATACATACATAGACACACGCCTTTTTTTCCCGAAAGCGTAGGCAGAGCCTCAAATGGCCACTTTTCACCGTGGGTATATTGTTCCGGGTAGACAATATTTGTTCCGGGTCTGGGTGTTGATACCATCGTGGGAAATAGACGTGACAATTGGTGAGCTCATCGCCGCCATTGCGTCCCACGACTGACTCTGCTAACACTTTTTTTTGCTGGCTTACATCACAGTTTTTATTGGCAAATACCTAAAGAGATTTATTATTTTTACGCTGACTGTACTTCACTAACAAAATCTTCAAGGGATTTGAATTTGAAAACCAGGAATATGAAAGTTGCCTGAAATTTTTAAGTCCACGGGATCATAGTCATAGGATCCATCAGGAACTCCGAGTAGTTCCTGATAGATCCCTTGACTTTGATCTCTTGTCCTGTTAGATCCCTTATACCTATAATTTTGTTCCTAAAAGATCCTATCTCCAAGGGATCAGTATAAAATAATTATTTCAATAACTTTTTTGTGTAATTCCGACTCGCACTGAACCGTTTTTTTTTCTTTCAGTTTATAGTTTGGACCAATCTCCAATACGTTTTTGCCTATAGTCCTTTTGGAAGGTACTTTGTGTACATATAACTTTTTATTGATATAAGAATCAACTATTTCCACACTCTCACACCCAATTCCTGTAATCCCGTGTCTGTGGAGTTTCAACACATTTTTGACGCATTATTACATTTTATGAGTTTACAGCACGTAATTAACAAGTTTCCTAGAATATATACCTACACGTGACGGTGCTATTCAATTTATTTTAAGGTGCTGTTTGCCAGACAGCGAGCATCTTGCTTTGCGTCATTATCACAAACAAGAAATGTTTCTTGACACGTCCGCTGCTAGAAAACACACACGTTTTGTTTTTTTTTTTATAAAATGGACTGTTTTCATACATATTTATATTAATAATTTAATCCGCAGCCGAAGTGTCGTGAAATTGACGGAATTTAGTTCGGATCATGTTCCGATCTCAGAAGAAGAACAAAAGCATGGAACTAAGGCTAAAACCAAACCGGTATCAATTATACCAGTCTCATTCTTTTATATGAATGTATTCATGTGTTGGAATGAGACAAGCATATATCTATCTGTTTTTATTTGTGTAACTCGTACCAGGCCAAATGTCAAATTACTACTACATTCATGGTAACAATCTAGGAAGATGTATATGCATGGTACCAATATTCAGGGTACGGAACGGAAAACCGACTGTCGTGTGAAAATATATTTGTTTCTCTCTAACATAGGATAGCAAGCTATCTTCTAGGATAGGAGTAAGAAGGAACACTCTATGCTATTTTAGCACTCAATCCTTACTATTATACATCCATGGTTCCGATCGAGTGGCGGTGTCATAAATGACAAAAATGGAAACGTCAATGTCATTGCTACTCAACTAACAATACACGGGAATATGGTTTTAAACAAAAAAAAAGTTATTACAAAAATTTTGGCTAGAGTTTTAGCATAGTAATCGCATCTCTTTTCATTATCATTTATTATTACGTAATATTTAACACTATCCTGCTCTAATCAATGGTCGTCATGATTCGAAACGAATTGAAATATTTATAAAGATGAAATAATTTTTATGATAGAGCAGAATACCTCAATCAATTCACAATTCGGTCTCGATTGGTTCAAAAATAACTGTGAGAGCATTTTTTCTTTCAGACTGCTGGGCAGGACAGGCTGGTCAAAATACGCGCCACTGAGCCCAATTAGCTCATCTCATTCTGCCGCTTTACACTCCACTCTAATTGCGGTCTCCATCCAAGAACTCGCTTTTCCCGACGGATGTTGACTGTTGCTGTTCGTCTAGATCTTAAAAAAGGGACGGCCTCTACGGGAAAGAAAGGGATAAATGCACCATGCTTGGTAGCATCGAGCACATCGAGCAACCAGAGGCCTGCAATGCTCTAAGCTTGGGAGGGATTAGTGATCGCAGTAGTGTTGAGTGCTCAGGTAGATGCTGCTGCTTAACTGCTGGCTTTACCATATCCACGGAAGGAGACGGGATTATATTCTTAGGCCAGACACACCGTCATGGCAAGGGATAGTGCGTGCTTTCGCATGGTGAGAGTTCGCCTGCGACGCAGGAGGTTGCGGGTTCCCTCCACATATTTGTTCAGGGTATTCTGGGTATTTTCTATGTATAATAAAAAATATCTATCTATGTAATGTATTGTATTAAGTTTATCAGTTATCTAGTACCCATAACACAAGCTCTGCTTAGCTTGGTGCTAGATAATGTTGTGTGAACTGTCCAGCATTTATTTTTTTGTTATATTACGTCGGTTTTTTATGCAAACATCATTCGCGGTCAGTCAAACGAACCTTATTTTTTTTGTCGTTCAAACTAAGACAATGTTTACATTACTGGTATCTGGTTTAGAGGGCGGGTTACATTTTATAGTCGTTTAAGATTTTTTAAAGGCTCCAGTGATTTTTTACCCTGTTCAAGTTGTGGACCACGTGTATTAGTAGGGCCTGGTCACCTTTTGAAATTAGACGTTCAGCTTTGGTTTGTCTATTTTAAAAGAAACGTGAAGAGAGCATCCCACGAAAAGACTACTAGATAAGGTTATTGCGTCATAAATTTTTCTGTGGTGTGTCCGGCCTAAGAATATACCCCTCCGTCTCCTTCTATGGATGTCGTAAAAGCCGACTAAGGGATTACCCGGACTTGTTGATAAGATTCGTCGGTATAAGATTTGACCTGGCTGCTAGCTTATTATGGAATGTGTTATTACTGTAAGAAAGTGAGTCAGTTGTGGGAAGCAATAGCGGCGATGAGCTCACCACTTGTCACGTCTTTACTACACGATGGTGCAATCCACTGTGAAAAGAGGCCCATTGAGGCTCTGCCTACCCCCCTTCGGGGAAAAAGGCGTGTGTCTATGTATTGTATGTGTATCTGTGAAGAGAGTTTATAATAAAAATGGTGTGTGTGTGTGTGTGTGTGTGTGTGTGACGCGCGACTGGAGTAAATTCCAATCCAGTTCAGTTCAAGAGAGGGAAAACATAACGAACTTCATTTATTGTTAGCGCTAGATTTTACATAATGACTTGACATGCAAATGGTCTACAGACCGTTCACCGTAAGATGTCCCGTGCCTTGGTTGACGTCGGCTGTCTTTAACAGTGCATTACCTCAAAGGTCACGTCCAGCTAGGACGCGCCCTATGCGGCATTGCAACCGCCAACCTGAGATATAAAGATGGAAAGTCTCATGTGCCTGTAATATCGCTTGCTCCCTCTGTTCTCCGCTGATGTTCTCTTGGCGGTAATAAAAGCTCAGTGCGCGGCGAACACTCGCGCGCCGATAAACTGTGTTAGTGGGGAACAATTGATCAAAAGATAGATGTAGTTGTGTTTGACGAGCCCTGGAAACACGCCAGGGCTTTGATTCTATGACGTAGAGCAGCGTGACGGTTAGATACTAAAAAATGAAAAAATGAAAATAAGTAAAAATGTAAAAAAAATAAGATGTAAAACGACGACGTCTGTGGTGCGGCGGGCGATAGTTGGCCTGCGACGCAGGAGGTTGCAGGTTCGATTCCCGCCTCGGAACAAATATTTGTGAGATCGCAGATCAGGATGTTCTCGGTATTTTCTATGTATAATAAAAAATATCTTTTTAATTGAAAAATCCGGTAATAACTCACGTAGGTACTTGTTCCGAGTAAAACACCCGACTCGAATTTCTGGGACTTAATATCCCCTTCCTCAAGGAGTAATTTTATTTTTTATTTTTTTGAGTATTTTTTTCATTTATGAATATCACTCACGGAAGTTTTAATAAATTATCTAGCCCCAAATAGATCGGACTAACTTACCAAGTGACGTCCGATCCTCAATTATGGGAAATAATCTCGTCCTCATTTTGTAACTATGAACAAAATGAGTTACAAAATTTTTCTATAATTATCATTTGGAACGTGGCGCATTTGAGGAACTAAATCAGACTAATAATTATTATAAAGGCGAAAGTTTGTGTGTGTGTTTGTTACTTCTTCACGCTGAAACGGCTGGACGGATTTGCATGAAATTTGGAATGGAGATAACTGGACTCCCGGAATAACACATAGGCACATTTTTATCCATTTTTATTTAAATTCAGCTTGGCTGGGCAGCATTTGGAAAGCTTCGTCAAGTTTTCTCGTCGCCCATCCCACAATGCCTAAAGACAAAAGTATTTAACCAGTGCGTCCTACCAGTTATGACTTACGGAGCTGAAACGTGGACACTCTCTGTAGGACGGGTCCATAAACTTAAAGTCGCTCAGCGAGCTATGGTGAGGGCTATGCTTGGAGTCTCTCTGAGGGATAAGATCCAAAACGAGGTTATCCGACAGAGAACCAAAGTTCTAGACATAGCCCAGAGGATTAGCAAACTGAAGTGGCAGTGGGCCGGTCATGTCTGCAGAAGAACCGATAACCGGTGGAGTAAATGTGTTCTTGAGTGGAGACCGCGTCTTGGCAAACGTAGTGTAGGGCACCCTCTGGCTAGGTGGAGCGACGACTTGCGCGGGGGTGGCTGGCAGAAACTGGATGAGGAGAGCCGAAAACCGGGCTCAGTGGCGTGCCATGGGAGAGACCTATGTCCAGCAGTGGACTGCAGTAGGTTTATGATGATGATGATGATGATGATGATGATGACATTTTTATCCCGATATTCCCACGGGATCGAGACTTACGCGGGTGAAACCGCGGGGCGCTGCTAGTTTATAATAATTTGTATTAAACAGCGCCATAACAGGGCCACAAGTCGCGCCAACTTATACTTGTCAGGCTGTACTTTCAATTCTTACCAACATATATCAGAGTAGGATAGCTGAATTGAAAAAACCGGTAATAACTCACGTAGGTACTTGTTCCGAGTAAAAACACCCGACTCGAGTTTCTGGGACTATCCCCTTCCTCAAGGAGTATACGCGACGGCTTCCCGGCATATTTGCACCGTAGATTATATTGTTGTTGTGGGAGCAGAATACCAATTTTTCAGTCAATTCACAATAGTCTCGATTCGGTCAACTTGCAGCTTGCCTCCCTACATTATGCGTGCTAGACACCGATGTGCACCCATAACAGTTCCGTTTTAATTGTCTCTACGTTGCTTCATTGCTCTATAAAGACAGTGTGTAATTAGGTGTTCTTAGTATCTGAGACGGTGCGTTGTGTAACACAAACAGTGGCGGCGGAAACACCGACTCTTTGTGTCTGTCTGTCCTACGGCCGAACTTGGCTCTGTGGTGTTTGATTGAGATTATCTTTGATTTATTCCGGTCTTTAGCGTAATTCCCACTGCTGTACTGCTGGGACTCGGATGACGTCTGTGACGCGGCAGGCGAATAGCCGGCTGAGCTAGGAGAGGTAGCTGGTTCGATTTCCGCTGCGGGACAAATGTATGGGTTTGTCTATTAAAAACAAACAAAAAACAAAATCTACCACTTTTTTTTTTTTTTTAAGTACTACTGGATTTCGGTACAAGCAGATGGCCCACCTGATGTTAAGCGGTAACCTCTGCCTATGAACAGTGCATTACCTTATAGGTCACGTCCACCTAGGACGCACCCTATGTGGCATTGCACTGCGCCCGCCACCCTGAGACATAAAGATGAAAAGTCTCATGTGCCTGTAATTTCACCGGCACCCTTACCTTTCAAACCGGAACACAGCAAAGCGAGCACTACTGCTTTGCGGCAGAAATAGGTGGTAGTACTTCCCCGGACGAACTCTTTCACAAAAAAGCTCTACTACTACTACCTCGCTTTATAATATATGCAATATAATATAATATATTTATAATGAGAACTGCGAATGTCGAGCACCGCCGTAAAGTTGCATGCCTTTCGATCTTCTATAGGTTACATTTCGGGGAATATCCCAGGAGCTACATAATCAGATCCCACCATCTCCTTTCATCATACGACAAACAGGCGGACGGCTCAGTTCCATCCTTACCTCATATGTATAGGTCCCGCAATTCGCACTAAGCGTTTCGGTTCCACCTTTGTAATGCGAATGGCTAAGGAATGGAACTCACTACCGTCGTCTGTCTTTACATATAAAGGAACTCTGTAGTCTTTCCTGGAAACTATAATCTGGGTCTCTTCAAGGCTAGAGTGAATAGGTTCTTTCTAGACCTTCGTGCTCCATCTTCGGCCACATCGCCTCTTACCAACAGGTAAGCTCGCGGTCATCGAAGGTCTATTCAATGTAAAAAAAAAAAAACACACCACTTGCTCGACAATGTCCAATTACAGTATCATGCAACCTCAACGTAAAGTAAAGAATTATCCTGGATATAAAATTGTATGACACTCCCTAGGGAATAAAGTGATTTGAATTTGGAACATCAAATTCGTGTGGAAATTCGTGGAAAACTCTAAGTAAAAAAATGCCTATATGGCATTGTAAAGAGGTTTGTTTTAAAATCGAACTGGCCACCATAAGCAGAACTCAACAAAAAAAGGTTCTGTTACAAAGAATGTGAAAAAAAGACGGTGTTTGGTGCTGTAATTTTCAGTGAGTTTTTATTGTCTCGCAGAAGGTGTGAATAGTGGAGTATGCTCCTCTGGAATAAAGCCTGTCTTCGTCTTGGGCAGCTTGAACTCCTCGCTTCACTCTGGACTCTATATAACTCCCTCGCTGCTCGGGCGTTAACTCTAGACACCCTCGTTACGCTCAGGGTTCAATATGCCGCCCGCGAAGTAAGACATTGCTTTATTCCCATAGTGCATAATCTACTATTAGATGTCAAATCACGGGTCAGACCCAAGTTCACAAAGAAACAAATGGGTGGTTACCGTAACCAGTCGTCAAAGTGACAGATAATGTATGAAAACATGTGTCAAAAAGAGTGGTTTAAGCTAAACAGCCATTTAAACGCCATTAATGTGTTGGTGAACAGTGGCCTATGTGTTGATCATGGTGTACCTACATTGATGAGATCTTCGACCAAAAAAGGATGAGAATACTTATCTAAAATTAGGTTTAGGTTTTCCCGCTTGGTTACGACATGTGTCGCTTAAAGAAAAATGTTCATAAATTCCTTCAGCGCATCGACAATACCCCGGTGTTGCCGGTGTCTATAAGCGACGGTGGCCACTTTACATAAGGTGGGCCGTTAGATAGTTTACCATAAAAAAAGGGTGCAAACATCGTTTGTAGCCCTCTCAAGCGCCCCCTAGCGGTACATTTCTCTCCTAGATTTCTCTGAACCCACAAACCAATATTTCACCATGTGATGACGTCACACTATCTCGGGTTCCGCACATTAGTTTGTAAAAGCTATCATTGCGCCAATTCTTGCTTTATTTACATTTAAAATAAATTATTTTAGTTCGACTCGCCATATGCAATTAGACGTATTGGGGCTCCGGTTACGGATGACTTGGGACGTTATTCAACAACATAGAGATACGACATTTTTTTTAATGAAAATGCGAAACAATGTGAAACCAAATATTTGTTTCTTTGTACTTTTTAGATATTCTTATTTATTAATTGAATGTAGTGAACCTTAACTATTTGTTTTTATGTACTTATTAGATATTCTTATATAATAATTTAATGTAGTGAACCTTATTTTTTTGTTTTTATGTGTTTATCTATATATGTATTTTATTATAATTATCGTAGGAAATTATCATAGTTTTAGTTTAATATTTAGAGAGACCTATAATTGGCTGTATAACTTATATAATTAAGTGATTTTGTTTTATTATTGTAGCTGTTGGTCTTTTCAATAAACAAAAAATAAAAAAATAATAATATGCAAACTAGCTTACGGCCCACCTGATGTAAAGTGGTCACCGTCGCTTATAGACACCGGCAATACATTAATAAGATTTATGTTAAAAAAAAAGATACAAGCTTTCGTAAAATTTGTGATCTTAACCGTGTGCTGATCAAATGAGCCTAAACATAGCTAGTCTACTATTATCACTCGAAGAGTTCCGTTGTGCACCTTCCGTCTCCATCATCAGATCAGCTCGCTGTCACCATAATATTGCATTGTCATCGGAAATTGACAGGTATGCAAAATATCATCTCAATCGGTTGAGGATAACTGCTTTAAAATCCAGTTGCAAGATTCCACCCGGACAAATATACATATATACATTGCAAGTTAAAAAAAACGGAAAATACCATCAATTCAAAGATATTTTTAAATATAAAAAAATGGGAAATCTTTGACAAAATATAGCAAACCGAATATCGAGCCTGATTTTTTCAAGTTGTTCCAACAGCCCACATTTAAATATAAATTTATATTTGTACATAAAAACCAATACCTTTGAAGCTTTCTACCTTGATTCTATGGAGAAATCCTCATCCAGCAATGGACGTCTGAAGACTGTTACTGATGATGATGATGATTTTACTCACGAAAGTGACTTTAATATAAAAAACGGACAAGTGCGATTCGGACTCGCGCACGAATGGTACCATTATCAATAAAAACGGCAAAAAAAACATGTCTGTTGTATGGGAAGCCCTTAAATACATATTTATTTTATTCTGTTTTTTAGTATTTGTTGTTATAACTACAACAGAAATTCATCATCTGTGAAATTTTCAACTGTCTAACTACCACGGTTCATGAGTTACAGCCTGGTGACAGACGGACGGACAGCGAAGACTTAGTAATAGGGTCCCGTTTTACCGTTTGGGTACGGAAACCTAAAAAACAAAGATTTCGAAGTTTTGCATTCATACATTTTTTTTAAAGATAGAATATATTATCTGCTTGGCTCCTTCCTGCATTCTCTATCCGCTGTTTAAACGTGGCGGGACAGCATTTAACGAGAGCGAACCACAACAGTGTACAGTTACCTACCCGTGCTCCATAACCCATTACGACTATGAAAGTAAAAAAACAACTAGTTTTTTTTTCTTAGAAGTTTACAGCGAAAATCGAATTGGGGTCACTATTTTTTAGGAATGAGGGCGCCAATTATTAATTAGTTGAGACTGGTACTTCTGGTACAGAACATAACAGAAGTTTGTATATTGATTGATAGAATGATCCTCGCTTCACACACAATTTAATTTTATATATAAATTTAATTTAATTTTCACTAGGTCCTTAGAGCATTGCAGGCCTCCGTACCGGAGTGCTCGATGACTAGGTTTCATAAAATCTTGTCAATTTGACATATGTAGGTACTAAAATTGAAAATTGAGGAAGTAAAATTGTTGAAGATTTGATATTTAATTTATTTAGTTTAAGATTTCATTGTTTTTTTTATTATTTTATTGATTTATTGAGGTTAGTAGTATTAGTAGAGCTTGATTGTGAGAGTTCGTCCGGGGAAGTAGGTACTACTTTTTTCGTCCAGTAGATTTGTATAAAATAGGGTGTGTCAGACGAGAGTATCCCCGTAGGGCCGTAGATGTGTCTGGTCTAAGAGTAGACCCCTCCGTCTCCTCCCATGGATGTCGTTAAAGCCGACCTGACTTGTTTGATTTGTGCTAGCTCAATGGTTTCGTTTGTACTTAGGTACGTACGGAACCCGAAAGCCAGCACGCTCATTGTGTGGGTGCCTTGCCTATTAACATAAACGCACTATTTTTACATGCAACCTCGTTTTGATATTAAGATTAATATTTTTAATGAACATTAGTTTTACGAGAAGTGAAATTTAATGTGCTCATTACACTGAATTAGTTTCTGACTTCCGGTTCATCGGCACTTGCTAGTTGTGTGCTGAGAAAACAGATTGCTGGAAAATATGTTTTTCGTGTTGAGTTTCCGCGATTATATTTACGATATCCTCAGTTAAATCAGGAATAGGGTGCCTATATACGTGAGTTTACAAGTATTACCTACACAGCGCGTGCCACCCTGCGACGTTAAGGTAGCGCAAAGCTACACCTATAGGTACAGATAAGCTTTGATGTCAAAAAATAATAATTCTCTAAGTCGATAGGTTTACCTCAGCAGGCTTACATGACAGAAATATCGAAGCTCCTAGCTCCTCGTTTCACTTGAGGCGAAATTCAAAATATTATCGTGTTTTTGTTCATTACAGCTCATCAACACATTTTGAGATGGCGTTACCTTATTTTGCGGAAATTAGGAGACCTATCACGCATATTTTGATGGAAAGTGTCTCATAATTATCATTGGTCATTATGATGTCTACGTACGTCAATGAACAGAAAAACACTGTAAAAAATCATAGAATGAAAAATATGTACCAAAGACATAATAGACCTCTATTATGTCGACCTCGCAGGATGACAGTGGATGGAGGCGGTACAAGACCGTCCGTTTTGTCATTCTATTGGGGAGGTATATGTCCAGCAGTGGACTTCTGTAGGCCGATGATGATGATGATGATGATGATGATGACTTCCCCGGACGAACTATTTCACTAGAAGCCTCCAAATGATCAATAAATGGTTCAATGAGCCAAATGATCTCTCATTATCTGTCCGCACCGCGAAGTTAGAAGTCAAAAAGTCAAAGTATTTTATTCATTGAAATCACAAGGATCATTTTGAATCGCCTTATAAAATAAATTTTATCTTGTTCCAACGCGACCAAACCTAGAAGAATCAGGCAAAAAACACGGCTCGGCTTTATTTGATGATCCTTCTTACTATTAGGTGAGGAGCGCCTGTGTGGTGCCAAGAGAACAAGTGGAAGCTGATTCAAAGAAAAAAACCGGCCAATTGCGGGTCGGACTCACGTACCGAAGGTATATAAGTAAAAGTTATGGTATCTTTATTAAAAATATTTTTATTCTAAGGTGTAACTAAAACTTCATGCTTTTCGCAATTTTTTCTTTATCTGTGCTATAAGACTTGACTTCGTATCAAATTTTCATTTTTTCACGGGAAATACCTGTTGGTTTCGATTCCCTTGCGAGTGTCGAAAGTTTGCATCATAAACGACTGTATCTTTTGATTACGTTGGCTTAGAAGTTTGATTTTATCACAGCTGCAAGGAACAGCAGACTTGAGTAATTGATATTAATTTCAGACTGATATCTCTACGCGTTCCTGAGAAAAAGGGTCTTGACAGACAGACAGACGGACAACAAAGTGATCCTAAAAAGGAAAACCAACTTAAAAGCCTTAGGTAGGCAGTCAAAAGATGCTAGAGAGAATCAGCAAAAGTTGATAACGAAACTTCTTATAATCTATAAGAATAGATTATAAGAAGGTTACCTGATGCCTTCTTAGTCTTATTTTTCTGTGGTTTCTTGATAGTTACCAGTGTCTGATAGTGGCAGCATCAAATGAAGAGTTCTCGGAAGCCCACCCAGGAGCCTCGCTGCATCTGACAAACAAACAGACGAAGTGCAGAGCACGGTAGCGCTGCGCACTCTAGCGAGAAGAACGATTTTCATAGCCGATCTAAACGACGTATATAGAAGCAGTAGAAGTTTTAGTAGTAGTAGAGCTTTTTTGTGAAAGAGTTCGTCCGGGGAAGTACTACCACCATACCTATTTCTGACGCAAAGCAGCAGTGCTCGCATTGTTGTGTTCCGGTTTGAAGGGTATGGTTGCCGGTGAAATTACAGGCACATGAGACTTTTCATCTTTATGTCTCATGGTCAGTGCAATGCCACATAGGGTGCGTCCTTGGTGGACGTGACCTTTGAGGTAATGCATTGTTAAGACGCTATGTTAAAATTTTGGAGTCGTTTCGTTTCATGCTCACTCATTATCAGTAAAGGTTACAAACTTGATGTTAATACAGTAATTACTTGAGGATGTAATCTAAATAAATTATAGACTAGAAACACGATTCGCGAAACTTTTCTCGATAGCTTTATTTTTTGAAATTGGCTCTTCCAAAGCCCTTTTTAGGTCCCTCCTTCGACTAGAGAAAGTATTAAGCATATTTTTTTATATTATTCAGTAGGTAATCACATTACTTACATTAATTATAGATAATTTATTTTTATATTTGCTACTTTAGAAGCTAAACGAAGTTTTATCATTTGTCGCTTACGTCAGTTACTTCCGAGTGGCAAAAATCTATACCTCACCTTTTCCCGGGTTCAAGTGAGCAATAGCGCTGTCACTGTCTTACAGCTATGGTTTTCTGGCTAGACTCCGCCCATTCGGTATTTTAACATATCGCCTTAACATCAGATGGGCCATCTGCTTGATCCGTAATAACAAGTTGTACAAAAAACAAAAAATATAAAAAAAAACTATCTATTTATTAGCAAGCATACCTAGCTCATTGCCGTGGTGTCTCCGGTCTATAAGAAATAAGAATAGACCCCTTCGTCTCCTCTTATGGATGTCGTTAAAGCCGACTTAAGGATTACCCGGATTAGTTAGTAAGATTCGTTGGTATAAGATTTGTCCGGCTTCTAGCTTATTAATGAACATCTAGCATCTATCAGATATAACAGATAATCTACAAGCGACATGTTTGTTTAACAAACAGTTTTGGTTAATTAATTTGCACTCGTTTCGTTTCGTATGAGGTAGTGCTGGCCTCTGGTGTCAGAGTTTGTCAAGCCGCCCGAGGGCCTCTGACATGGCTGTACAATTTGCACTGTAAATTAAAATTTTCAGTGAAGTATTTAGAAAATGGAAATTGATCTGAACAGTGTGCTGATCGAAATGAGCCTAAACACGGGCAGTCTACTATTATTGATCGATGAGTTCCGTTGTCCACCTTCCGTCTCCATCATCAGATCAGCTCGCTGTCATCATAATATTGTATTGTCATTGGAACTTAACAGGTATGCAAAATTTCATCTCAATTGGTTGAGGGTTACTGCTTTAAAATTTACCTGCAAGGTTTGACCGGAACATACATACTTACACGTTGTATGTGTTGTATTCTTTGATTATAAAATGGCGCAAAACAAAAATTTTAAATTTTTCTAAGGTTGTAGTGCAACCTTAGAAAAACAAAACACTGTGACGACCTCTGTGGCGCAGCGGGCTAAGGTTCTTCGGGCACATCGTCACTTACTAACAGGTGAGATCGTGGCCAAACAAAGGTCTAACAAAGTTTAAAAAAAAAAAAAAAAAAAGCTTATTCGATTCCCGCCTTGGAAGAAATATTTGTACGCTCTGCAGATATTTGTTCAGGGTGTTCTGGGTTTCTATGTATAATAAAAAATATCTATCTATGTAATGTATTGTATTAAGTATATCAGTTATCTAGTACCCATAACATAAGCTCTACTTGGCTTGGGGCTAGATAATGTTGTGTGAACTGTCCAGCATTATTTATTTATTTATTTACTTTTCCATGAATAATTCGCGTTGTATGTACGCTAACTCGGTTAGATTTCTTCATCATGAAACTATCCTATACCTATGAAGTCCCGAATAAAAACAATGATATTGTTTTTCCAACTCCGAAATAAACTGATCTATTTGTATTGATGAATTTATCTACTAGTTAGTTACTGTCTAGTGTGTTTAGTCGGCAGTTAATGGCTCGCTCGATAAAACGCAGGCTATCAGTGGAAAACCCAATAAAATCTCATTTAACATCAGAGTTATAAAGGTGTAGCGCGTGCGCCTACGCCGTAGACCTACCTACGCCTACCTACGCTACGGTGGTCTAAAGTTTTGACCAGCAATTGACACGGATGTATGGTGTGTGGTGTGTAATGTAAGATGTAACCTATCACGGTTGTAGTATGGAAACTAAGGTTCACCTAAAGTATGTGTCTGCTAGGAGCTATCATGAGTGTCTCCAAACAAAATCAATGTCAAAACGAAAATCAGAGTTAATTTGCCGGCACTACGGCGAAGCCAAAAGGCAGGGTGTGTTATTTAATAACAGTAGTTACGTATGTTCCACCGTAGCGCCTAAACTACTCATTAAATTTTGATGAATTAAGTGTGTATACCTTTATAGCTACTTGTGTGCCATTTTAGAACTAGAGGGCGCTAGTAAAAAGTCGTCGATCCTAGATCGCGCTGACGAAAACGAACGGCTGTGAATGACTACCGCATTATAATTACTGTACTTCAAACGCGCTAAATCCTGTGTAAAGTTCTCATTGTTTGATCCCAAACAACCCTTTGCTGATTATACCTAATACCTATCTCTATCGCGGCTCCGATCCGATCTGTAGTTCGTACAAAGTGTCAATCGTTTCGTTAATATGGAACGGCTACATTTTGTACGATCAAAATCAATATGACGGACGGGGGCACACACACACCCATGGACGGGGTCTCTGTTTATTTTTATTTTGTAGTCGTACCTAGTGGTTTGTCAAATGAAAGACGAGAAAATTATAAGTTCATTGAAATTTGTATTTAGATATTGTAATAAATAATAAAAATAATAATAATAATTAATATATAAATAAATAAATAAATAATGCTGGACAAGTTCACACAACATTATCTAGCCCCAAGCTAAGCCAGAGCTTGTGTTATGGGTACTAGATAACTGATATACTTAATATAATACATTACATAGATAGATATTTTTTATTATACATAGAAAACATCCAGAACACCCTGAACAAATATCTGCAGAACGCACAAATATTTGTTCCGAGGCGGGAATCGAACCCGCAACCTCCTGCGTCGCAGGCGAACGTTCGCCAACCGCGCCACAGAGGTCGTCAGATTATACCTGGATACCAGAAGGACGGCGACCTCGGGGTCGGCCGAGAAAGCGTTGGCTCCCGCGATCTTGTTAATTTTGAGAAGGAGTGGTGGGACTGACAATGATAGGGACAAGTTTTTTTTGTTTTTGTTTGTAATAGCTCAACAAACTGGCTTACAGCCCGCCTGATGGTAAGCGGTTACCGTCGCCTATTGACATCTGCAACACCAGAGGTAGGTATTGTCAATGCGATGCCTGCCCTGAAGGACCCATTTTACATTTTTTTTTTTTAAGTGGAAGCATTTTTGGGAGATCTTAACCCAGCAGTGGGACAATATAGGTTAAAGGGAAAAAAATACTTACTACTAATACAAATATTAAACCTAAGTACTTAATATAGTAGTTCATTGTAGTCGTGCTACACTTTTTTATAACTTTACGCAAACTTTCGCATGGTCATAATGACCTAATAGCTATTTGACTGGTAACCGGTAAGTACCTTAGTACCTACCTAGATACGAGCAGCACTCAGAGGGTTGGTTTGTTTGCTAGCAACTAATATCTAGATTTTCGCGTGATGGGCTTAATTCCTCAAATGATGTGTTCCAGCACTTTTTTTTAAGATTCGTTGGTATAAGATTTGTCCTGGCTGCTAGCTTACTTAAGGGATGTATGAAAAAAGCGTTAGCAGAGTCAGTCGTGGGAAGCAATGTCGGCGATTAGCTCACCACTTGTCAAGTATATATCCCACTATGGTGCAACCCACGGTGAAAAGAGGCCCATTTGAGGCTCTGCTTACCCTTTTCGGGGAAAAGGCGTGTGTCTATTTATGTATGTGTGTATGTTTTCCAGCTAGTAGGTAGGTACTCAATCTCCTCTGCCCCGCTTGCATTTTAACAAGCTTTTATTTAACTTGACCTGTCAGTGCCACTTGCATCTACTAGGGTTAGCATAATTTAGGCCGGAGTTATTTTAATGCGCAATTATTTTGAACAGCGTGATTCGTTGAGATAAATCGTTACCTAGGATAACAAATTTAAACCGAGTTTTGAACCAGTTAACCTTGACCGATTAAGCTGAAATTTAAAACCTGTCAAGTTCTGACTACAAAACAATATTATGGTGACAGCTAGCTGATCTAATGATTGAGACTGAAGGTGGACAATGGAACCCCTCAATGGAAAATACCTAGTAGAATGGCCGCGTTTTGGCTTATTGTTATCAGGACACGGTTCCGATCGCTAATTTAATAAAAGCTTGTATTGAAAAACAAAGGAATTGTTCAAAAAAAAAACTTTTTGTTTATTCGAAATAACAAGGAGTGTTCATACTTGTTCATACCGGAACGTGCGACAGCCTGCTCGTCATAACTCTGATCATTTCACTGTAACAGTGGCGGGTATTTATTTAAGTGGTGTTATTGCCCGCCGGTGGGCAACCAGAGACCACACATTAAATTCAACCTCGTTTTGATTGTTTCTTTGTTATTGTGGCCGTTTTTCGTAGTGAACTGTGGCATTTAGGTACCTGCCTACCTAGGTAGTTTTAGGTAGCTATAGGTACTAGGTACCTCAAAGTAAGGGATGGGATGACACAAAGTGAGGCGTACAAGTAGGTAGGTACCTACTCGAACGCCTCACTGTGCCTAACCTAACCTAACCTACCTACCTAACTAGGTCGGTACCTATAGTGATCTGGCTGTAGTTAGTACTTACTTACCTAATTGGTCATGTAGGTATCTAATCCCTACAGCCATGCCAAATCGCGCGGTAGGAGAAGATAGTAGAGCTTTTTAGAGTTTTCCCATAGACCCAATGGCGTGGTTTATGGAGGGGGAGGAACTCGATTGTAATTTTTGCGTAATTAAATAAAGTAAAAATAAAAATGCACGCAAAAATGTATGTAGCAAGGAAGTTCAAATGTATTTTCTAAAGCAACTAAATATCTAACGATGGTGTCGCCATGGTTTCGTTCAACCGCCATACAAGCGAGTTACATGCCATCTAGTGAGTTAAATTGTACGTTGTGAAGATGAGTTGTTTTAACGTTTGTTACCGCCATCTTGTGAGAAATAGATAAACTACGTTTCAAGTAGTTACTGAAGCTTAAACTTCTCAACAACAGATGGCGGCTACTCCGAGACGACCGAAAATTTCACAAAAACCATTGCACTATTTGCACTGCACACACTCTCATACCGATGGGTGGGTACTATTAATTACAGAAACCATAATCAAATTGAGAAAAATCAAGATGCACGTATAATTTCATTCGTTCGAACCAAATACCACTAGCTTTTGAAACTTGAAGTAACCTTTTGCTTTCGGCACGGAACGCTACATCGGAACGTAACCACAAACGTCAAGTCAATCAAACAAAAATAAAAATGACGTTTGCCGTTGACAGTTGTGCTTTGTTATCGTCCAGATTATTTTCGTCTATTTTTCGGAAACCTAAATTCTCGTGTACCAGTGCATTCAATATTCATATGGCTAAAAGTGACGATGCGAAGTCAAGCATGGAGATCACCAGCGTACCGCCCATCGTGGCCACTTTCAGACAGGCACTTCATACCTTCAGTGACAAGAACAAACACGAACTAGAAACCAACATGAATAAGCTCAAAACGCTCATGGACAGACTCACAGCAGAAGATCTAGCGTTCAACAAGGATCTGAGCAATCCCCTCTACTGGAAGATGCCCTTCAAAGCACCTTGTACATACATTGAAGTGTTCCAGAACAGTTTACTGAACATGAGCATATTCGTGCTGAAACCGGGCTTCAAGATGCCTATGCACGACCACCCGCATATGCACGGAATGTTAAAGGTGATATCAGGTGAGGTGAACATTAGAAGTTACTCTGAGTATCCGCTGAAAGAGGCAATAAGTGAAATTGACTTTGCGACGCGCGCGAGGTTTGAAGCTGCCCGTATTGCCCGAGGAATCCACAAGAAGCGGCGACTATTCGCTAAAATATCGAGCGATCGCATTTGTAAAGCGAATTCATCGTGTTGTGTTCTAACTCCGACAATATCAAACTTTCATGAGATCGAAGCGTTGGACGAGCCCGCTGCTTTCTTCGATATCCTCTCCCCACCTTACGACTCTCTTATCGAAGATATCGGCCCTAGAAAATGTGGATACTATTTCGTTTGTAATGAGATTAGTACAAATGTAGTTGAACTTGAAGAGATGGAAGTGCCAAAGTGTTTCTACTGTGATCAGCAGCCATATCTAGGGCCCGTTCTCACATAGAAGTCGCTCCAGGGGACGGTTGGTTGCTGTTTGTCATAAATCGTTCTCCTGGGGCATCTGTACAAATTAATTAAGTATTACAGTCCTACTAATATTTCTAGGCCCTTGTAGTTAGCCGTTATATCTTCATAGATAAAAATATTTAATTGCTACAAATATGACATAAATGAAAACAATAAACATGATGATACCATAACATATAAATAAAACTAGCTCCCTTATTTGCTATGGCCAAACATAACACGGGCTTGTTACAATATCTGCATCTGCAAGGAATCATCGCTTAAAATATATTATGAAGTCACCAGCAAGTCAGTGTCCATAAAATAATATTGTATAGAAGTGAATAAACTACATGCAGAATGTTACTTGACTACATAACAATTTACACTTCAACCATATTCTTGATCGAAGAATTTACATATAAATAAATATATATCGGCAACTAATTTCCTATAAATTCTTTAGAGTAACATAGGGTGTCCTTTTCATATTCTCTGTAATTATTTCTAATTGTTTTAATTAAGGAATTTGATACCCTTTGAACCAAGTCATTAAGATTTATTATGAGTTCAAAATTATTTGTGCCTGAGTTTCTGTCTAAAAACATTACTCTGTACTCAAGGCAATTTAACATTCCATAAACTTGATTTGTCAGTGTATTGTGTTGACCCAACACATTTAAACTGCAAGTGTTTTTGACAAAGATTTCATACATTATCATCATAAATTCATTACTGTGATGGTTGACTTTAATTATAAAGTGTTTAGATCTAGTACAGCGTTGGATAGCAATGGAAATGTGTAAACTAGTCACTGTACACATATTCCCAGACAAATGAAGAAGTTAAGACAGAATAATAAATTAACTAAATATTAATAAATAATGCTGGACCGTTCACACAACATTATCTAGCCTCAAGCCAAGCAGAGCTTGTGTTATGGGTACTTTATTAGACATAGAAAATACCCAGAACACCCTCAACAAATATATGCAGATTGTACAAATATTTGTTCCGAGGCGGGAATCGAACCCGCAAAAATCAAATGTTGCCTTTTAGCAAACTGAAGGCATTTTTGAATGGTTGTGTGTGTTCCTACTACACTATATACACACATAACCCTCCCTAACACCAGACACACGCAAACAAGAGATGAGCATGGTTTTTATGCATTGTTTCACTCACACAGAAGGTGTATTTACTTGTAGTATGATTAGTTATTGTGTTATAAGCATGGTTTTGGGACTTTACTTGTATCATGCACAGTTCTGTCAGAAATTCTTTGTTACATGTTTACCAAACCCTCCACCAATGATGACCCAATACCAATCGAATGCTGGGCTCTTTCCGTAATTTTCGAAAAGTCGTCGTCTTCTTTTATTTTATTTATTTTGCTAGTGTTTTTTTGTTTAATTTTGGTGGCATTTTTACCAATGTAGCCTGTTTAAAGAGCACAAGTGTAAATTAAATGGAAGTGAATTGCGTGACTTTTCAAATTGGTGGAAATTGTCTACCAAAGTTTTAGTAACACAGCCACCGTTTTACTAAAACATGACTTGACTCAGTCAAGTCATGTTTTAGTTCGTCAAGTTGACTGTGACTTTGACGACTTAGAAGGAATGCAACATTGCAAAATTTAATGAACTACAACAAATAAACTGGAAAATGCCAAATACACAAGTCGTGCTGCGCCAATTGTAAAGAAAAAAAAATGCTGGATTCTTTGATATTGGATCAAATTCTGGATCAATGTAAATCAAGACATAGGGACACACGACAACTTTAAGAGGCGTTTAAATGTTGATTAAGTATTTTTTTTTTCCTTTTTCGAAATTTTTCAAGTTGTGTTAAAACCCTAAGTCCATTTATGGGTCGGCTAATTTTGGATTTAATATGAAATCAACTCATATTATGCTCTTCTTTCTAATTAAGATCATATCAATAAATTGCCTATAAGTATTAATGTGTGACATCAAGTAAATGAATGTAAATAGAATATGTAAAAGTACCTAAAATTATGTTTAGTTCGAGATGCCATTAATTATGTTAACCATTTTACTTTACGTATCAACATCACTTAGAATTAAGTCTGCTCAGTATTTATCTTTTGATAATTAAATTTAAAAGCACGCTTTATGACTGGGTTATTTAATAACGCCCAACCTTTACATAGGCGTAAGTTTAGGCGGTATTAAGTGCCTAACACCCGTTTGCACTTAACATAAGAATCGCCTAAGTTCTTTCCTAACTTGTTTAGACTACTCCTAAAGATAAATTTGCTTGCACTAACCCTAAGCCACTCCCTTCCTTAGTCCACTTAGGCTAGGCTGTTCTTAGGCTTAGGTGTATCTTAACTAGGACAAGCCTAACTTATGTTTAGTGCAAACGGATATTAGTCTAGGTTTGCCATTCGTTTTCTCGATCAGCGATTTGCGATATGTTTTTTTTATTGTGTTACTAAGTTTTGTATCCGGCCATGGTGTGCCCGGCCTAAGAATATACCCCTCCGTCTCCTCCCGTGGATGTCGTAAAAGCCGACAAAGGGATTACCCGGACTCGTTGATAAGATTCGTTGGTATAAGATTTGTCCTGGCTGCTAGCTTACTATGAAATGTGTTATTACTGGAAAGAAAGCGTTAGCCGAGTCAGTCGTGGGAAGCAATGGCGGCGATGGGCTCACCACTTGTCACGTCTATATTCCACGATGATGCAACCCACTGTAAAATGAGGCCCATTGAGCCTCTGCCTACCCCTTCGGGGCAAAAGGCGTGTCTATGTATGTACCTATGTATGTATGTTACTAAGTTTCTCAGCAAGTCCATTGGGGGCGCTCGTAATTTTCAAAAACTACCTTTAATTCGACTCGCATTTCGGAAGTAGAGATAACTAATGGAAAACCTAGACTAGGGATAATTGACACCACTGTCTGCTATTCAAAGATTTCCACTTGATTCACTCTTGCCACTGGTAGTCAATGTTTAGAATAACTAGTCTGGTGTATTGCCATTGTCTTTTCAATATTTATAAAATAAGTCGGGTATAATAAGGAATTGTTTAGGAGTTTCAAGCTTGCATACTTAGGTACCTAGTTTATATACAGTTCAGTTTACCAAAAGGGTTGATGCTCCCTTGTCGGAGGAGATCGCAGGAACGATCAGTCACAACTTAGCCATGTAGGCGCTGTCTCCAAGAGCGAGAGAATCGCGGCGATATTAACGTCGTGCCATGTATTTCTATGAACGCGTCTCCACACGGCGATGTTATCGCGGCGATAATTGTGCGCGCGAGCGCGGACTCGTCGCGATTCTCTCGCTTGTGGAGACAAGCGCCATATTGTTTTACAAGCAAAGCCTTCAGTTTATTTTTTTGACATACTACCAAGGTGTATAAGGCAAACAAGCTTACGGCCCACCTGTTGGCAATGCAATGGCAATGCCAAACGCCTGCAATACCAGAGGCATCGCACGCGCGTTGCCGACCCTTTAAAAAATTCCAAACACCCCTTTTGAAGAACCCCTGTTGTCACTTGGGTAAACCTCAGCAGGGAGTGCATGGGATGTGCCCAGGGAAGCTTCCTGCTTGCGATTGACACTTTCCTGACTGCCTGTTCAACGAAGTCCGCAACAACTACAGTGCTACAAGGATAATTTGGCACGTATCCTAAATCAGAACTAACACCGCCATATTTCCGCTACAAGGCGGCCACAAGACTTGCCAAATGATTCTTGTAGCACTTTTGACGACTAGCCTTTAAAACAGAGTAATAATAAGAGTGAAAATTTAAAAACAAACTAGGTAGTTATAAATGTAATTGTAAATTTTTTAATGAAATAGTTACACTAGCTTACATAATTAGCTTACTGCAATCAGATTATATTTTTAATATTGGATTTGCATTAAAATATCAGTTACCTACATTCCAGTATCATGAATTATATTCTTATAAACAAAAGGTTTTTGTTTTAAGAAAATCTATTAGGAATTGAGGCATTGGATCTACTACGCATAATCATCGAGGGCTTCCGTCTTATCATCAGATTGTCATCGGATTGCCACTGACAATACCCAGGTAAGATGCATTGGGGAACCTTATTCCGAAAATAGGATATTTTTTGGAAAATTTAAAATTATTCCAAACGATATTTTTCCATCAGCAAAATTTGCATAGCCCTTGGCCATCTCGATTGGACCGCGCGCGATTTTTCAGTTCATCCTTGTTTGAACAAGTGGAATTTTCTGGCACAAAGATTTGCGCGCACTTTTTGGATATAATGGCCAATTTTATTGAAATGTTGCAGCAAAACAAGTAGAGATAGACATACAATCTAAAACGGAACACACCACTATTACACTGCCTCAAAAAAAAAACCTAATTCCTTATATACACAAGGATCATTTTGAAACGTCAAGCAAGTCTCAAGGGCTAATAAACGCGACGGGTCTACGCCCTCAGCAGCTTACTTTTGGGTGGCGCTGTTTTTTCGACTTTGCCGTATACCCAATAATATTATTATACTACTACTGGATATTGCCACTTGAAATAAATAATTGAAGCGGAGTTTACTCACCTTTACGTATGTTTTCCATCTCACTCACTCAGTTCAGTTCAGTTCTTGAACAAGTGGCCCTTGTGCCCACAATTTCGCCAATGTCACGTTTTGATACAAGTTCAGCCTTTGCACGAAGGATATTCCGGTGTACTATGGAAAGCAAAAGTATCAAGTTGATCTACCAAATTATATCTACAAAATATACCTACAACTAAAATTATGATGGCAACCCTATATGGTTATTACCTAGTTTTAGCAGTTAGCAGTAGTAGTAGAGCTTTTTTGTGAAAGAGTTTGTCCGGGGAAGCCACCATACCTATTTCTGCCGTAAAGTTCCGGCTTGAACGGTATGGGTGCCGGTGAAATTACAGGCCCATGAGACTTTCATCTTTGTCTCAGGGTGGTGGACGCAGTGCAATGCCGCATAGGGTGCGTCCTAGGTGGACGTGACCTATGAGGTAATGCATTATTAAAGGCTTAACATCAGGTGTGTCATCTGCTTATTCCGAACTTCACGTAGTTTATTATCACGTAGTGATTTATGTAAGGTTATTTTTAACCTACGACGCAAAAACGACGGGGTGTTATAAGTTTGAAGTGTGTGTGTGTGTCTGTCTGTCTGTCTGTGGCATCGTAGCTCCCGAACCTTTGATGAAATTCCCGAACGGATGAACCGATTTAGTTTTTTTTTTGTTTGAAAGGTGAATTTGTCGTGATTGTTCTTCTTAGCTATGTTTGATCAAAATCGGTTCAGCTGTTTCATTGCGTTGAGGGTTCGTTTAATTTTTACAAAATTAATTACATGTTTAGTACTTCACTTTTTTCATCTAGCGGCAATACCCAGTATGGTACCTGTATAATATTTTTGCCTATACCTAAGTAACCTTACTAAGGTACCTTTTATGATAACTTTACCTGGTCGGAGCGTTGTAGTAGGTGTCGGCCCTTATTGCCAAGTATGTATCTGACTTACGTAAATTAGGTAAATCCATAGATTAGCGAAAATTCTAAGTCTATGAGTAAAACTTTGTATGTAATAAGGATTTTTAGTGGGTGTAGTATTCAAATGTTTTTGTTAATAAATTATTTTATTTGTTCTAAAGAATTTTCTTTACCTCTATTTCCATATTCTATTTCCACATTTTATTTATCTAATATATAAAAATAAGTCGGGTTTTCCTTCCTGACGCTATAACTCCAGTACGCACGAACCGATTTCCACGGTTTTGCATTCGTTGGAAAGGTCTCGGGCTCCGTGAGGTTTATACGTTTTTATTTTTTTTTGTGTGTTAGTTTCACCACTTATAACTCAAGAATGGGTGAACCGATTTGGCTGAAAATTGGTAGGGAGGTAGCTTAGAACCAGGAGATAGGACATAGTGGGAGGGGTAGGACGGGGGGGGGGGGGGGCGTTCACCGAGGGCTACCAGTGCGAAGCCGGGGCGAGTCGCTAGTTTACTATGAAAGCAAGGGCGCGTTTTTTTTTCTATACAGCTTGGAATGACGGATCAAGCAGATGCCCTACCTGATGTTAAGCGGTACCCTCTGCCTATGAACAGTTAATTATCACATAGGTCACGTCCACCTAGGACGCACACTATGTGGCATTGCACCGCGCCCGCCACCTTGAGACATAAAAATGAAAAGTCTCAAGTGCCTTTAATTTTACCGTCCTTAAATAAGTGTAATAAAAGTTAAATTAAGAGTACTTAATTAATTATTTATTGAAATATAACAGCAGCGTAAACTAATGATAACATACTCACAACAATTGCACATAGGAGCTAAAATTACAGAATGTATATGGTTAGTTAAAAATATTTTACATTATTGAATAGATAGTAATGAAAATAATATATTTTTGTATTGTGGTAAAGCATTAATACAGCACCTTATTACTTCTCATACATCTCTGAGATACAGGTGTCCCAAAGCATAGGTACCTAGTTGTAATAAATCAAACTCCGTCCAAAACTATGCCGTGAATAGAGTACGACACTCAAGCTAGTTAGGAGAGTTTTTTGAAGAAGTCTCATAACAGTTTGAGTCACGTTTCAGTTTCAGTCTAGTTCTCATCTCAAAATCGTCATTGAAAAATTAAGTTTCTTCTGCGCTCAATATCGTTCACAGAGTTTGATTTAATAGAACCAACTTTTAGGTAAACTCGGACCAAAAAGAACATGACAAAAAGCGTCTTTGACAAGCATGATTTTTATAAAGAATGTTTTCCTTGGAGCTACAGATGCCTAGCCCATTTTTGGTACACGCTGTATATAACTACAGGTCTAGTGCTTAACTGAGTTTGTCCCTGAGGTATGGGAGCGATACGGGAGGGGTGTTTCGTTTACATTATGCCACATGTCATCCGATAATATGAGAGACAAAAACACCCCTCCCGTACCGCTCCCATACCTCGGGGACTGACTCAGTTAAGCGCTAGACCTGTAACTTCCTTTCGCATTTTTTACTTTACTAATCCTATTCTTTCTTACTTTAAAATACCAACCATAGAGATATTAGATATTCTATGCACTGTTCAAAGACAAGCCACTATTGACTGCAAATCTAAAAGAATAAGATTTATTTTTACATGGCCTTTAGAAAAATAATACAGAAAGATTTTTTACTGAGTAAGTTTCTACGTGCGGTGTTATCGAACGATAAGAAAAATCGTAAAACGCGATAAAAATAGACTGCATTCTTAAATCTTATCGGGAAACTCCGAATACAAACAACTATACTCAAGTATTTTTGATTAAAACAATTAGGTAGGTACGCCTCTTGCGGATGAAACAATATCAGATTTTTGTATAAAAATCGCCAAAATTAATTTTTTTTATGCCTGAACTACGAATATATAGTTCCACTTGAAGCGTCAATTCCAAAATCAAGGGCTAATTCAGGGCGTCTGGTCGTAATGACGCGTGACCCGGGAGCTGGCTCTTATCTGGCTCAACGCATTAGTATTGCCATTCAGCGTGGCAATGTACCCAGCATCTCAGGGACGCTTTCGTCTGGTAGTGATTTGGATCAGTTGAGCTACCTTTAGATCGTTAGCAGCGGTCTTCAGGTAGCACAACTGTTACATAATATGTATTTTCCCTTATATGTATTTGTCACTAACGCGTGCAGCGCAGAGCGAATTCGGTTGAGGTAGGTACTTTCAGTATCTTGACAATTCTGATAGGAATGCTAGGAGGCTTTGTGACACAAAAAAAGGAAAAAGTCTAAAATTAAGGAATTTCTACCTTTTTACTCTTGGAATGGGATATATGATCTATAACTCCAATGTCATTCTGGGATGGAAGTTTGTAGGAACAAGTTCCAATACCCTTTTACAGTAGGGAACCCTCAGCACACGATTGTCGTTCGCACTTGTCCGTTTTACTGTCAAGATTCTGACATTCGATGGCAGCGTTAGAAAACTAACAAGAAACATGAAAATATTTACAGAACAAATATTAATATTTAATAAATCTTACTAAGTATATTAAAAATCGAACCGTGCAACTAACAAACGCAGAATATCTTTAGAATAGTTACACCGTGTTTTGTTTCTTTCGATCGAATTTGATCCCACCATCTCCTTTTCATTATAGGACGAGCAGACGCACGGCTCGGTACCATCCCTACCTCATTAGTATACCCTCTATTCGTACTAAACGTTTCAGTTCTACCCTAATAATGCGAACTGCTAATGCACTACCGTCGTCTATCTTTCCTGAAAACTATAATCTGGGTCTCTTTAAGGCTAGTGTGAATAGGTGCCTTCTAGACCTTTGTGCGCCATCTTCGGCCACATCGTTTCTTACCAACAGGTGAGATCGTGGTCAAAACACAAATTATTTTACTTACATGTGAGTCCACGTGTCCCTGTAGTTTATCTATTGATTTAGATTTTAGCAAGGTGTCACGGCGTTCATTAGACCGCGAGTGAACGTTTGTACAATTTGCTCAAACGCTGACGACACGCGCCACGCCTTACCAATTATCCTTACTTCAGATTTCTATGGTATAACTATTCAAAGGATAACCCAAATTTAATACAAACTTGTGTAACTATAATATAAAGTTATACAACGGCAGTGTGAGTGACTAAAGGTACCAAAAACATGAAAAAAATAATTAAAAAATCTGTTACGATTGTATTGTTACGCTTGTTTCTTAAAACTACGTTTATTTAGATTTTTTATAAACAGACTATTTAAAATCGCAATTAAAACGCTTTCGGTCCTTATAAACCACAGTACGCGGCAATTGATATGGCAGATAAATAACTTATTTTCATTTATTCATACAAAAATTCTCCTTTTTTGAAAGATTACGATGGTGCAACACACGGAGAAAAGGGGCCCATTGAGGCTCTGCCTTTTCGGAAGAAAGGGCGTGTTTCTATTATGTATGATTTTAATGTACAAGAAAATTTTGACACAGTTCGTAACATCCGATTGGGCTGAAATTTTGCGTATCCGTCAAGTTCTGATGACAATACAATTTTATGGAGACAGCAACCTGATCTGATGGTGGAGACAGAAGGTGGATAATGCAACTCCTTGACCGATAGTAACAAATGTTTGATCAGCCCACAGTTCTAAATGCTTATATGTTTAACAAGAAAATGTTCTACCTACTAGTTTTTCTTATCTGCGTGCCACATAAAACGCTGCGTACTGTTCATAATATATTTTTATTCAAATTATCAGGTATACAACTTACTAAAAAGATGTTGGTATGGTAAACAAACTAAGCACATTTTGATGAGATTTTAATGGTAGCACCTACAAAATGAGTCAGAGAGCTACATTTGAGATATTTATGTGATAATAAGAAAAATGATTTAAAATATAAAATAAACAATAGGACTAGTGAGACGTTGTACTGTCGAAATTTAACGAATTTCGATTTTATAAATAAAATACTAAAATTAAATAATAGCACAGATAATCTAGCACAAACAAAACAGGTTTTAGCACCTATTAATAGATTAAAAAGTGTAAAAAAAATATTTTGTATGATTCTTAATTACATTCAAAAGTTACTCTATATCTTTTTGATGTGTAACATCTTTCCTCTCGCTTTCCTATATGTGGGAGTGATTTCGTGAAAAGGGACGGAAGTGTGTAACATAAAGCGCGCATTATTCAGAGAGGTTGGTACAGTTTTACCCAAAATATAAGTCGCCTCGATGTACCTGCGCCGTAGACCAATTTCTATAGCGCGGGAACCTTTCTACCAATAGCAGTCGCGCGCTAAAATATTGCGCTGTTATTCGTTAATCGATTCGCGGCAAAATCGCGGCCGGTCGTGCGCCATCTTGTTCATCAGTCGACTCTTAAAAGTGAGCGGGACAGAGCTATACAGCGAGACAGAGCTATACTATACGTTCGGCTACTGTCGGATATCAGTCTGCGCTTTTCTGCGATCGGACTTATATGTTGGATAAAACTGTACTATCAGCCATGTTGCTAATTACCGAGGAGTCACCTCATGTCAGATGTTACACATCACATGCGACTACTGTAAGGCTCGCTCTTTCTTTTATGATTTCTAACATAATGCTATTGAATAATGTAAGTAAGTTATTTACGCATCTGCCCTGTAAGTATTTATTACAACTTATTGAAACCTACAACCTTGTTAGTTGACTAAACTAATATGTACGTACATTTTGCACCAGTTTTATAATTATTAGCGATATGTCGAGCCAAGCTTTATGGCCGGTCACTGCACTGGTTTTTTTCTTGGTACCATGTGCTAATCTGTGTCCAGGTTGAGGTATGAAGTATGGTTTGCGTGTCTACGAGGTGCATTGAATCCGTTCAACACAGATAGTTCTTTTACCCAACGATTTTTGTGTTCCCAACGATTAACACCCAAACGAGTCTCACTGTTACTAGTAGCAACTTTTTCCCGGGAGTATTCCCAACGAGTACCACCCAGTGTAACAAACCCATGTTCTTTACGTGTTTAATGTGGCAACCTGTACTTTGTGTGACACATACACTGCATCTGACAACGCCGTAGAAGTGGCAAAATTCTGGCAAAACAAGATATAAAAATAGAAAAAACGAAGGTCCACCATCGACACAACGAAGAAGAAGATGTGGCAACTGTTACGTTATACGCGGACGCACATTTCAGAGCCTCAATCGCGCTAATTTAGAACGTTAGTACTAAAACAAACCCAGACCGTTCAAGTTATGTCGTACGTCTGGATTGAGAGAGCCTTGCTTGAGTTGACCTGACCAGGCTTGAGGCCCAGGACCAATTACAATTTAGTAATTTATCAATAGCATTACCACCCATTCCACATTACACAAAGGTTGAAGAAAATGCTAATTAGCTTTAAGTTCGCCTATTTACTGCTTTTTTTTCTTGTGCAATAAATAATTTTCTATCTATCTATTTATCTAATTACGGCAGGTCTTGCCGCCAAATCAATCACAAACACCACAACCTTATCAGTGTAAAAGTGTTACTCGATGGGAAAACCCCTTGGGAACCATGCCTTGTTAGCGCCACCTTACATCAACCTGGGGGGCTATTGTCTACTTAAATTGGTAATCGCTTTCGATTACGATTTTACAGTACATTGCGCTGTTTGGTTTGAATATATCTGCTATTGAAAATATGCTAAAGTATACTGGGTAATGTACTGCAAAATCTTGATCGAAAGCGATTATTCGTATAGGGGTGATCACTTATGATGAAACTTTTGGTGCAACCTCCGATTGTGTATGTGTAGATGGTGTATGATTACACGGGTGGACTCTACCCATGGACCTACTACCCAAAGGGACCGAGCGTTGCTATAACAAGAAACAAGCAGAGCGAGAGGCACCATCTATAGTCCTTTGTCTCGTTCTTATTTGCTTATCGTAAAAATAAGATTCAGTTCATCGCCATTTTGTAGACAATCGTCATTGTTTGGTGTTGCCATTATTTGAAATATATGGTAAAATATATATGAGCTCATCACTTGTCACGTCTATTTCCCACGATGATGCAACCTACAGTGAAAAGAGGCCCATTTGAGGCTCTGCCTACCCTTTCGGGGAGGAATGTGTGTATTTAAGTAAATAAAAGTTATTCGCAGTTTGCATCAACAATGTTGGCAACACCATAATGGTAGTAGGTCCATGTCTACTCGACTAATTTGTTAAGAACATGTAAAGCTAAGGCCAAACCAACGCGTTCAGCCCGCGTCCTCAATGGCGTGCACGGTGGCGATCAATGGTAAGACAATGGATCGCCACCGCGGATGCGGGCTGAACGCGTTGGTTTGGCCTTAGCTCAGCGAATACACGTGCGATCTTCACCCGACTGCTTTGTGACACGCGGGCAACCATTGCCCGTCTGGTTGTATTATAAGGTGTAATGGTTTACGCGGGCAGCTCAGGTCGGGCACCAACTCCCCCCGCGAGGTCAAACACTGCTTGAGCCACTTCAGCCGCTAGTTTTTCTGCAGACTGAAACAATTACATACAATAAGTTAAAACAACATTCAAACGTATGACCAAAGACAGTTTCAAAAGAGGAAGACGAGTGACGCTCTAGCATAGCATATCCTTGGGCTCCAGTTGACTCGGACCGGCTCGGCGTCGCACGAATGTCTGGTTCGGAACTCCCCGACTGTAGCGTCAAGGCACACGGATGATAAGGATAGAGTGAGGCGCTAGAACATTTGTACGAGTGGGACAATGTCGGACACACAGATTGGAACCGGATGACGTTCACGCCTATTCGCTCTCTCAAACATGGGGATGTGGCATGGAGGTATAATAGTAATGGAGTGAGTGCTAAAAATAGCATAGAGTGTTCCTTCTTACTCTTATTCTAGAAGATAGCTTGCTATCCTATGTTAGAGAGAAACAAATATATTGTCACACGACAGTCGTCTTTCCGTTCCGTACCCTGAATTTTGGTATCATGCATATACATCTCCCTAGATTGTTACCATGAATGTACTAGTAATTTGACATTTGGCCTGGTACGACTAACACAAATAAGAACAGATAGATTTATGCTTGTCTCATTCCAACACATGAATACATTAATATAAAAGAATGAGACTGGTATAATCGCTAACGTTTCGTTTTTAGCCTTAGTTCCATGCCTTTAGTCCATCTTCCTAGGGATGTGGTCGGTATTTAATCAACAGAGTCTATATTTTTTAGCAAAATAACCTTTTTAACCATACTTACGAGTAGTTACGAGTGGAAAGTAACTCCATGAGATTTATTTTTCTTCCCGGAGTGATTGAAACACTTTTTAAATACACAAGAAGGCATTTTGATGCGTTTTAGGTCTATACTAGAACACAACCGTTCTCGACATTGTTCCAAGTGCGTTGACTCAGTTGAGCGGGACCAGCCCAGAAAGTTGAAACTGTCATTGCATATGAACAACATTTTCGAACCATGGGAACCTTCGTTTTTACAAGCTTTTATTTAACTTGCAATGTATGTATGTCTGGGTGGAATCCGTGTGGAATCTTGCAACTGAATTTCAAAGCAGTTATCCTCAACCGTTTGAGCTGAAATTTGGCATACCTGTCAAGTTCCGATGACAATACAATATGATGGTGACAGCGAGCTGATCTGATGATCTGAAGGTGGACAACGGAACTCCTCGATGGATAATTAGACTGGCCGTCTTTAGGCTCATTTTTATCAGCACACGGTTACGATCATTATGATTATAAATGCTTGAAAAAAATATTTTTCACAAAAAAACTTTTTCTTCTTTAACTAAGTGAATGACGGAACAAGCAGATGGCCCACCTGATGTTAAGCGGTAACCTCTGCCTTTAACAATGCATTACCTCATAGGTCACGCCCACCTAGGACGCGCCCTATGTGGCATTGCACTGCGTCCGCCACCCTGAGACATAAATAAGAAAAGTCTCATGTGTCTCAGTGCCGGAAGGACGCACGAACGAGCGTCCTTGTACCCTGATACTAGTTCGTTGATGCGGCTCTATATAACCTCACCTCTTGCGTATCGGCCTCTGCGTACACTCGCACCACGTCCTCAGTGCCGGAGGGACGCACGAACGAGCGTCCGTCCTTGTACCCTGATACTAGTTCGTTGATGCGGCTCTATATAACCTCACCTTTTGCGTATCGGCCTCTGCGTACACTCGCACCACGTCCTCAGTGCCGGAGGGACGCACGAACGAGCGTCCATCCTTGTACCCTGATACTAGTTCGTTGATGCGGCTCTATATAACCTCACCTCTTGCGTATCGGCCTCTGCGTACACTCGCACCACGTCCTCAGTGCCGGAGGGACGCACGAACGAGCGTCCGTCCTTGTACCCTGATACTAGTTCGTTGATGCGGCTCTATATAACCTCACCTCTTGCGTATCGGCCTTTGCGTACACTCGAACCACATCCTCAGTGCCGGAGGGACGCACGAACGAGCGTCCGTCCTTGTACCCTGACACTAGTTCGTTGATGCGGCTCTATATAACCTCACCTCTTGCGTATCGGCGTCTGAGTACACTCGCACCACGTCCTCAGTGCCGGAAGGACGCACGAACGAGCGTCCGTCCTTGTACCCTGATACTAGTTCGTTGATGCGGCTCTATATAACCTCACCTCTTGCGTATCGGCCTCTGCGTACACACGCACCACGTCCTCAGTGCCGGAGGGACGCACGAACGAGCGTCCGTCCTTGTACCCTGATACTAGTTCGTTGATGCGGTTCTGCAGACCCTCTGGTTCAGTGCATTGTCGTTCCGCGTCAGTTGTTGATATTGCGTTGCGGTCCTGAAATAAAGAAGAATAAAAATCACACTTTTATTAAACTAGGAACATATTTACTATTATTTGTAAATAAAACATTTGTAACTGTAAAAAAAAAATGTCTAAACAGAAGTGCTCGAAAATGACTAACGATATTGTTGAAAATAATTAGGACATATCTCAATTCTGGAGCATAACTCGGGGCATATCCTAAATTCTATTCCATCATAACGTTAAATTGTATCATAACTTTTTCTTTCTACTATTATTAAGCCTAAATGTGACTTCTATGTGTGTGCTATGATATATGTAAATTGCGGTACATCAAAACTTTTTTCTTCATAGTATTTATCGAAAAAACTTCAAACAAAACAAAAAACATATTCTCTTCGCTTCAAAAATTTGAAAAGAACGATTTAGAATATCGGCAATTTTGCAACCGTCCGTCTGTTTCCGTTGTTACCACCACTTTTCTTATGACTTACATAATATGTTGCCGGCCAAACTAGTTTGTACCAGTGTCTAAAAGGCTACTGAAATCGAGTATAGCCGATAACATACATATTTTGTGATTAGGGAAGGGATGACATATCTTCATAGTGACCTACAGCTGTCTACAAGGCAGGTCAGTATACGATGTCTACAAGGCAGGTCACTATACAATACAAAGCAGATGCCACATTGAAAGACCCCGAGTGATTTCAGGATTAAGTAACTGCATGGTCGAGCGTGAAGGGAAGGGATGACATACCTTCACAGTGACCTTCAGCTGTCTGCACGGCAGGTCAGTATACGCGCTCATCCACTCGCGCACGTTGTGTCCGCGCGCACACAGCACTGTCTCCACCATGAACATACCTTCACAGTGACCTTCAGCTGTCTGCACGGCAGGTCAGTATACGCGCTCATCCACTCGCGCACGTTGTGTCCGCGCGATAACATACCTTCACAGTGACCTTCAGCTGTCTGCACGGCAGGTCAGTATACGCGCTCATCCACTCGCGCACGTTGTGTCCGCGCGCACACAGCACTGTCTCCACCATGAACATACCTTCACAGTGACCTTCAGCTGTCTGCACGGCAGGTCAGTATACGCGCTCATCCACTCGCGCACGTTGTGTCCGCGCGCACACAGCACTGTCTCCACCATGAACATACCTTCACAGTGACCTTCAGCTGTCTGCACGGCAGGTCAGTATACGCGCTCATCCACTCGCACACGTTGTGTCCGCGCGCACACAACACCGTCTCCACCATGAACAGGTCCGAGATGGCGTCTCCCACGGTCTCATTTGTCATGTCGATGAAGTCGAGGAGCTGGGAAGCCGCTTTGCGCTGCTCTGGTTCTCTGTAAATGTAAATTCAAATTCAAATTCAAAATCTTTATTTCAGGCTTATTGAGAAATGCACTAAACCCAAACAAAAAGCAACATATTACCTTCGAATTAGAAACTAACATACATATTATTTATAACATAATCTAACACACGTGTGATCGCCGATGCGTCGCGGCCCGGGGTATCACGTGACAGGCGGCCCTTAAACCGCCGGAACTTCACCCCTTTCGGCCAAAAGTCTGGGCTCAAGGAGGTCTTCACACTTTCCGAAGGGACCCTCACCATAAATGAGCTAAAGCACACATTATGACGAGACTTCAACTTCATGCCCTCTCCGGCTTTCTTTTCGATGTACTCTACAACCTCTGCGGCCTTAACGTTGAAGTAGACACAAGAGTAAATAATACAGGGTGTAACATAATATCCTTATAAGCCCGGGGAGGGGGTATTCTACACATCAGTGCGAATAACTTTAATTCTACGACTCTTTAAATTTTGAAGTTTATCATTCATGAAATGCCTCGTAAGAATCCTGAAATTCCTCCAAAACCGTACGTAAAACAACATGAGGACGTTACGGTACGCTAGGGTACCTTGCGTGGGGCTGCCTTATGCTCTGTTAGGTACATTTTCTGGAGGAATTTGAGGAATTTCAGGTTTTTTACGAGGCACTTCATGAATGAAAAACTTCGAAATTTAAAAAGTCGTAGAACTAAAGTTATTCGCCATGATGTGTAGAATACCCACTCCTCGGGCTTATAGGGATATTATGTTACACCCTGTATAATATAACATACCACCCAACAGTCACATACATAGTCCTCATCCCCTAGGATCCCCTGTGCCATGGGTATCAGGAACTAGGAGTACCATGCTACACACAGACTAATATTTACAGATCATACAAACATTCACGTAACGCCGAAGTCACAAGACACACTAAATGCCTTGAAATGCTATTGGGCTATAAAAAACTTGATAAAGGGTTCTTCTTCCACTCAAACGAAAACTCACGAACGTGTGTATCCTAACCTACGGCGCGCAAACCTGGGCCCAAATCGCGCTAATTCGAACGTTCCAACTGAAGCTCAAACGTTAAAACTTTACTGCGTCTGGATTGGACAAGCTAGTTGCCGCCGCCGAACATGACCAACAACAACAACAACATTGACACACGCCTTTTTCCCCGAAGGCAGAGCCTCAATGGACCTCTTTTCACAGTGGGATGCACCATCGTGGAATATAGACGTGACGAGTGGTGAGCTCATCGCCGCCATAGCTTCCCACGACTGACTCAGCTAACGCTTTCTTCCAGTATTATCACATTCCATAAATAAGCTAGCAGCCAGGACAAATCTTATACCAACGAATCTTACAAACAAGTCCAATCCAGACTAATATTAATAGTGCCGGTGAAATTACAGACACATGTGACTGTTCATCTTTATGCCTCGGGGTTGCGGGCGCTGTGCAATGGCGCATAGGGCGCGTCCTAGGTGAACATGACCTATGAGGCAATGCACTGTTCATAGGCAAAGGGTACCGCTTACCAGGGCCATCTACTTGTTCCGATATTCCAAATTGGACAAAAAAACTGAGCCTTTAACCTATTTTGTGAATGTTAACTTGAATGACGGAACAATCATTACTACATTCATACTTTACTTTACTTTACTTTTTTTTTTTACTTTACTTCTTTATTATTATTATTACTTTTTTGTTAATTTTCTTAGACTTATGCAATATTTCCCTTCTTGTGCACTACCGATAAATATTTTTTCCGCAATACACCAAGGTTATCTGGAAGAGAATGCTTTCTAGCATTAAGTTCGCCTTTGTACTTCTTTGTTTTATGTGCAATAAAGAATTTTATATCTATCTATCATTTGGCCCACCTGATGTTAAGCGATAACCTCTGCCTTTAACTTTACCTCATAGGTCACGTCCGCCTAGGTCGCACCTTATGTGGTATTGCACTGCACCACCCTGAGACAAAGAAGAAAAGTCTCATGTGCCTGTAATTTGTTACCTATATTCTGCTATTCTGCTAGTTGCTAGTTGTAGTGACGAATTTGGACTAAGTTGTATAATAAACATGTATGTGCAGTTTTACCCAAAATATAACTCGCCCCGTTGTACCTGCACCGTCGACCTATTTCTATAGCGCGGGAACATTCTATCTACCAATAGCAATCGCGTGCTAAAATCTTGCGCTGTTATTGGTTAATCGATTTCAAGGCAAAATCGCGACTGCTCGACTCTTAGATGTGAGCGGGACAGAGCTATACAGCGGGTCAGAGCTATACTATACGTTCGCCTACTGTCGGATATCAGTCTGCGCTTTTCTGCGCAAACGAAAGCAGTCGATCGGAGTTATATTTTGGGTAAAAAAGCTGAGTGCTGAGTGCTTTTGCTGAGTGTGTTCTTGGCCGTGTTGCTGTACACGACGGTGCCGTGTCCGTTGGCCTCGAAGTACACGCCGACGTCGTACGAGAGCGCGGCGTGGTGCAAGTGTTTGACGCCGGTCTTCACATAGGACACGGGTATTTGGACTAAGTTGTATACTAAACATATACATACCCTTCCTCTGCTATTTTGCTGAGTGTGTTCTTGGCCGTGTTGCTGTACACGACGGTGCCGTGTCCGTTGGCCTCGAAATACACGCCGACGTCGTACGAGAGGGCCGCATGGTGCAAGTGTTTCACGCCGGTCTTCACACAGGACACGGGGATTTTCTGAAACATTATACACAGAAATAAGTTTCATATATTGACGACCTCTGTGGCGCGGCGGGCGAAGGTTCACCTGCGGTTGTGGGTTGGATTCCCGCCTCTGAACAAATATTTGTACGATCTCTAGATATTTGTTCAGTGTGTTCTGCGTATTTTCTATGCATAATAAAAAAAACTGCAATGTATTAAGTATATCAGTTATCTAGTACCCATAACACAAAAGCTCTGCTCAGCTTGGAGCTAGATAATATTGTGTGAACTGTCCAACATTATTTATTTATTATTATTTATGGGGGACAACTTTTTATCCGACACCACGCGTTTGATGAGGAGGCTAGTCTATTCTATCTATTCTATTTTATATTATATAAAGCTGGATAACGGTGACGGACTCACTGACTCATTGCATTGACATGGTTGTTCTCCCAGAAGGAGTCGTTTTAGTGATGGGACATGTTCTAAGGATTTGTTTAGTTTTTCAATCGGACCCGGGGAAAAGTCTGATATTTTCAAAAATCCAAGATGGCGGAGGTTTTGTCGCCCATTTTGTAAAATCGAGAATTTTTGCCAATTTTCTTTCCTGGAAACCTTTTTCAATGGATTAACTACAGCAACAAAACCGTCACGCGAGCTGCGCCCAGCTCGCGCACCACTGACCCACTAGTCTATCTATATAATTATACCTACCAACTCTTCCGTGATGTAGTTCGTGGAGGCACCATTCGCGTACGCAGTTTGCACTAAGCCCAGCGTGAGGTCGCTCGCTTCGCACGAGCGCAGCAGCTCGGTGATGTAGCTCGCTAGCAGGGTGGCTATCCGGTCGCCATCCAAGAGATGCATCCTCTCTCTGCAAACATCATAAACATGGAGCTATTTAAATGCAATGATTTTAGTAAGGTATTGAGGAAGCAGCTGTGAAAAATCCCAGTGCACAAGGTAAACTGCGAATCGGACTCGCGCACTAAGGGTTCCGTACCATTATTAGTAGTAGTAGAGCTTTTTTGTGAAAGAGTTCGTCCGGGAAAGTACTACCACCATACCTATTTCTGCCGCAAAGCAGTAGTGCTCACATTGCTGTGTTCCGGTTTAAAGGGTAAGGGTGCCGGTGAAATTACAGGCACATGAGACTTTTCATCTTTATGCCCCAGGGTGGCGGGCGCAGTGCAATGCCACATAGGGTGCGTCCTAGGTGGACGTGATCTATGAGGTAATGCACTGTTCATAGGCAGAGGTTACCGCTTAACATCAGGTGGGCCTCTTGCTTGATCCGTCATCCAAGTAGAATAAAAAAATAAAATAAAAAAAAACGTGTCCTATGAGGTAATGCACTGTTCATAGGCAGAGGTTACCGCTTAACATCAGGTGGGCCATCTGCTTGTTCCGTCATTCAAGTAGTATAAAAAATAAAATATAAAAACGGCCAAAAAAATCACGTTTATTTTATGGGAGCCCCCTTAAATATTTATTTTATTCTATTTTTTAGTATTTGTTGTTATAGTGGCAACTGAAATACATCATCTGCGAAAATTTCAACTGTCTACATATCACGGTTCATGAGATACAGCCTGGTGACAGGCGAAAAGACAGACGGACAGCGGAGCCTTAGTAATAGGGTCCCGTTTTACCCTTTGGGTACGGAACCCTAAAAATCTGCAGGAGAATAGTAAAGTAAGTGGTGTATAGTCATCATTTTTCTATTATTATAGATATGGTGGTAGTACTTCCTCAGATAAACCCTTTTTAACCCCGACGCCAAAACGACGGGGTGTTATAAGTTTAACGTGTGTGTGTGTGTCTGTCTGTGGCATCGTAGCTCCCGAACGGATGAACCGATTTTTTTTCTTTGTTCGAGAGGTGAATTTGTTGGGAGTGTTCTTAGCTATGTTTGATCAAAATCGGTGCAGACGTTTTATTGCGTTGAAAGTTTTTTTAATTTTTACAAAATTAATTACTTGTTCTAAAAATAAATAGATATGATGGTAGTACTTCCTCAGACAAAGTCTTTCACAAAAAAGCTCTACTAGGTACTACAAAATACCCCGTTTGGTATACTTTGGGTACCATGACCCTAACAATGTAACTACAATAACAATACTAACTTGTCATCGAGATAGTAGTAAACGATGCGATCGCCATCCCCGTCGAGTGAGGCCACGCGTTGGAAGGGCTCGTGTTTCACGCCAACTGGTGGCTTCTGGGACACCTTCACGAAGTCTGCGCCGCACTGACCACAAAAATAACTAATTAGATCTGAGGCAGACATAAATAGATCTTATTTGGCACGTACTGATGCTTAGCATTATCCCTATCACTTTCACACACATGACAAATCATGCGTGCTAGAGAGGGACAGAGACAATGCTAAGCATTAGTACGTGCTAATTTACGTCTAATTATCTCAGCCTGAGAGCACACCAGCACAAAATACATAGTACAGAAGGTCCGTCTGGCCGAATTTGATTTTAATTACCTACGGTCGACCGTAGCACTAGGGCTGGCAAAAAAAGACAATTCTTTTGTGTTCAGTGTTGTGTTTAGATAACCAAACACAGAGCGATTCATGTACGATCGTGCATTGCACAATTCACAGTCACAAAACAAGTCACAAACAAATAACAACAATACTTAAGTGACAAGACACAAAATAATCACGTCTATTCGCCAAAGCGCCGGCACTCGCGACTTGCGTTTGACCGAGTTTCACCGAGATCGTCGTGTATAAGTGAGTACTTGCAGCAATAAATTGTTAGACGCGTTTACACAATGAAAATTGCTTGAGCAAGTACTTGCTGTTCAGGGGTACGTCCAATGGGTACACTCTGAGTGTTGGTTGTCGCCAGAGCATATGGGTTGTTAGGGGTTGTTGGGTTGTAGGCTCAGTTAGAGCGTTTGGTTAGCATCAAGTGACCATAACCGAACAACCACCGTTTGAGGTGGTCGTTCGGTTGCATGGACTTAGTATACAAATAGGACTGAGCGCTCGCAGCTGAAAAACGAGCCGATCAAGATATGAACTACAGAGTTAGTGTGTCTACTTCTAATACGGTGACCATAAAATAAAGTCATGTCCAGGAGACTTTTTCCATAGACACTTATGAACGTGGAGTGGAACAAACATTATTTAAATCAAATTATCACAGTTATTTATGCAGACAGATTCATACTGGAGGCTTGGTAAGTGATCAGTATCACGAATCAATAACTCTTTTTGTTAATTTCGTAAAATAAAATGTTGACCTCCCATAGTAGATACACGTTTTTTTTTCTAATATCACAAAAAGTGTTGTCGAACCTTGTTACTGATTACTTACCAAGTGTTACAGTGTCGGCAAACGGCGTGACGCAGCCATGCCGTGATGTTTCTCGTCTGCCGGGCGTCCCGCGACGGCCAACCTTTAGATTTGTAGTATCGATGACCTCTTAGTATTTACCTATACAATGGTTATGGTCACCCTTGCTATCATAAAGCTATCATTTCATGTGTTAGAAAGGGACAAACTAACTCTATTCTACCTATCTCTCTTGGCTCGTTTTTCCTCTATCTATGACGGTAATCTAAATTGAGACTTAACCTAATGGAATAAGGTCTTGTTTCGGTATTATAATTTTTTAGAGCGCTCTTTCCTGTTTGTATACTAAGTCCATGTTCGGTTGTTACAATTTTGACGTGAGATTGCTGTCAAAGTCAAGTCCATCCCTCCCAAAAAAACCTATTCCTAATGTTTACATACATGTATTTACCTATTCTTAACATACGAGTACAAAAAAGAAGTATAAAGGCGAACGTAATGCTAGAAAGCATTCATTCATCTGTCGTCTCATCAATCGAGATTGAGAAAAATTATTGAAAGCTTAGGTGTAATTCAGGCCAAAAACTCAATGAGTTGTATGGAAGATAACCTTTAAAAGCTTGAAGATGAGACGACAGATGAGTGAATACTTTCTAGCATTAAGTTCACTTTTGTACTTCTTTTTTTGTATGTTGATGAACTCACATTCAAATTGAGTTTCCCTCCGTTCCCTCCCAAGTTGAAGAGGTTGAGGTCCAGCTCTCCGTCGAGGCTCTTCCTGATGATGTTGAGCTTCTTGCCGCCGACGCCATTGGCGCCGTCCACGTGCAGGCTCGGGCTGTACGCGCCGTACACGGGCAGCTTCTGACGGATCTTCTTGAAGGCGCCTACTATTTTCTCGTAGTAACCTGAAATTAATTAATTTAATAGTATCACTAGTGGAACTTCAGCATAAAATAATAAGACTTTATTTCAGACCCACAGATCCATAATTTGGTTCGTAACAAAACACAGCACCTACAACTAGACACAGTTCAATTTTTATTCTATTCTAACTATTAGGCCAAAAAGCATTCAGTAATATGTGTCCTCAGCATCCACCACAGTAGTCAACCAACATCAATACTGCAATCACCAATCCGCTTGCCATGTGTGATGATTATGGAAAATCCCCCAAATGGCATTCTATACAATTTGTGATCGTAACCGCGTGCTGATCAAAATGAGCATAAACACGGCCAGTCTACTATTATGATGTGATGATGTGTGATTACCTTCCTCAGTGGGTGTTCCGTAAGAGTTGTCGTTCCTGCACTTGACGCAATAGTGGAGGATGGGCGTGGTCACGATGCCGAACTCCTTAGCAGTGCCCTTGAGGGCCATCACGCCGTGCACCGCGGCGGCCGCCAGGCGGGGACTCGTGTACCTTACACATAATAACAGTATTATTGAAACGCACTCGACATCGCGGAATTATTTCCATACAAACTTCAAGACCACAGGACCCCAGACCCTTAGGGTCTGAATTTCAGAAATTCCTTTCTTAGAGCATCCCTAGACCACAAAAAGAATATACTCTCCAAATTGCAGGGCTCTAAGACTACGAGCGTTTTTACACTCTCCAATCCGATATCGTTATCGGACATCATCCTCCTCTCCACGACCTCTTGGGCGCGGCGGGCAAAAGTTCGCCTACGACGCAGGAGATTGCGGATTCGATTCCCGCCTCTGAAAAAATATTTGTACGATCTGCAGATATTTGTTCAGGGTCTTCTGGGTATTTTCTATGTATAATAAAAATTATCTGCCAATGTAACAGTAATGTATTATGTCCTACCTTTGCCCTTTGCCCAGCATTATTTTTATTTATATATTATTATTATTCATTATTTATTTTTTCTTTATACCTTGTATCCATTCCGATGTAAACGCTAGCTTTGAGCGCCATATCGGCGTTCACCTCTTTGATGACCTCCGCCGTCGTAGCCTCCAAGTCATTGTCACTGAAAAAACAAACGTACTAATAAACCACTGTAAAAAAAACGAATTTAGGTTTTTAGCCTCTATCATGCTCTTGGAAATATGACGCAGATTAACATATTTTTTTAAAATAAATAAATAACGGCTTATTACCACTGTATTTCGTCGCTTTGCTTGGTTTATTTATTTAATATGATTCCCAACCACGATAGTTTCAATTCTATATTTTGGTTGTTGTAATAAACTGTGATGATTTTGTTAAAAATACGTTTAAGAGATTCCTACTTGACACTTGACACACTCTTAGGACGATATATTAAAATTTTGGAGTCTTTGCGTTGCGTTACACGCTCACTCAATAACGGTAAAGATTACAAACTTGATATTAACACAGTAATTACTAGAGGATGTAACATAACAGCTACACAGCCAAATAAAAATCACGTTTGTTGTATGGGAGCCCCCTTAAACATTTATTTTATTTTGTTTTTTAGTATTTATTGTAATAGCGGCAACAGAAAGACATCATCTGTGAAAATTTCAACTGTCTAACTATCACTGTTCATAAAATACAGCTTGGTGACAGGCAGACAGACAGACAGAAAGAAAGCAAGAAAGAAAGAAAATAATTTATTTTGACCAAAACTGCACACAGAATCAATAAAAAACTAAAACAAATGTAACTACGTGTACAGCTGTACAGTAGCGTAGCGTGTGTAGCTGTATACTGTACAGACAGTGTGTGTATAACTATAATAACTATATATACGTATATATATATATATGTATAACTATGAACTATAACTAATAAATAAATAAATAAATAATAACTATGTGTGTAGCTGTATACTGTACAGACAGTGTGTGTACAGACAGACAGACAGACATACATACATACAGACAGACAGACATACATACATACATACATACATACATACATACATACATACATACAGACAGACAGACAGACGGACAGCCGAGTCTTAGTAATAGGGTCCCGTTTTACCCTTTGGATACGGAACCCTCAAAATATGATTTCAGATAGTAGTACACACGTAATAATTTTCACTAGAAACGGGATATATATATATATTTTGGTATCGTTCGTAATAAAAGAGTGAGAAAGAGGGTAGATCGATATATCTGCCAATAACAATATCTACTCGCAAATAGACTAGACTTTAGTTAGTTCTCCCGTGGTCATGGCGCATGCAACTGTGCCAAAATATCGGGAACATTTAAAACTCAAAAATCATGGTAAATATCCCGTTTCTAGTGAAAATGATGTACATAACCATGATAGTTTCAAAAGTCACACGTAATAAGGTTAAAATTGGCGTACCTGACGTTGGCAAGTCGCGTCGCGATGGCCTCCCAGCTCTGCTCCAGCATCTCGCCATCAGGGTCGATGAGCTTCACTCCGTTATCGGGCTCCAAGTTATGCGAGGCTGTTATCATGATACCTATTGTTCGACCTGCAAGTAATAATGCACCCAGTTACAGTGTGAAGAGGATAAGTATAGGCTTCGACCAAAATAAACACAAAACACCAAAAACACTAAACACCTATAGGCAGATAGGTGGGACTCTCCGATTTTGGGGCACTGGATAAGCCTGCATACAACACTTTTTAAAGGGCGGTGCCCCGGTATCTGAGGGTCCCTTGTGTCTGCGTATGTATTTATTTGTTGTATTTGTTTTGTTGTGTTGTTTTGTGCCTCCTTGTTGTAATTTGACATACTTAAATAATTATTTGTAAATTTTGTTTTTAAAACTTAATAATGTGTCTTTATTACGTCTTGTAACGAACCATCTTTACTGGATTCATTAGTATCTCACAAATGCTCAAATAAAATTATTATATCTTGTTATCAAATAAATCGAGCGATACTTGAATAATGAGGTCGGAAACAATAGAGGGTTTGTTCTGTCGTTTTTTCAGAGAATTTGGCTGTGAGAATGTTTATATACAAAAAATATAAACATCCGATTTTCAGAATACTTTGAAGGAACACACCAATTCCTATTTAGGAATCGTATGAATAAGATTCAAAATTGAATGAAATGTTTTATCTTGGTTGGCGACTTTAAATAGAGATGTAACAGCTGAAGGGGGGGCAGTGCTGGATAATTCTGGAAGTAGTATCACGTTTGCGTGGTAACGCTGGGGTAAAATATTAAATTGTGTTAATTAATTACGAAGTGATTTTAAAGTTCGTTTAAAAGCTAGAAATTTATACCTTGAAATATTAGGATTGATTCTATAAAGTGGAATAGTCCATAATAAGTGAAATTAAATATAATTTAGTGAAAGTTTAAATTTTGTGAAATATAAAAATAATTTGAAAGACCGCCCAAAATTAGAGAAATTAACTAGTTTCTTTTTGGTGATGTTTTTCAAGTGTTCTTAAATATTCAAAGTCAATGGGGAAGAAGTGTTTAGACTTGTGACAAAGTGAACGATTTTCGAAGGAAGATATTTGTTAGACTGTCGTAGTCTATAGAATATCTTCTATTTTTATGTTTTCAGGGTCCGATTCTTGTCAGTCAGGAATACCTTTAACTCTCGAAAGAGTGATTGGTGAGTCCGCCAATCAGACAAGTCTTATCCCCCCCATAAACCTTATTCCTGACCTCTAGGCTCCGTCTGTCGCTTTAGGTTACACAGCGACAGATTTCCTATCCTTAATAGTTCAATCTAGGTATTCTGACCTTGCACCTCGTCAGAAGACATACACATTTAACTGCACATTTAAAACAAAATGAGAACGGTTTTCTCAAAGTTTGAATCACACACACCCAATTTAGCCAGGTAATTAGGCACACTTATATAGGCATTGTATTAGTGCGTATGTAGACCAATCTTACAAATTGGCATTTTCTAAAATTTAACCGGTGATTTAATTTAGTTTACTATTATTCTTTCATAAAGGAACGGGCAAAATAATTATCAAACGTATTAAAATACTAGATAAAAGGAGAATCTTGTAATTGAATATTATCATTCTCGGAAGGAAAATTTCATTTAAATATAGTCTAGAATTTTCACAAGCGATTATTCCTACCTGGATAATCCAACTAGGAATTCTATTTATCCTACAGAGAATATTTAGAATTATTTGTAAGTAAGGGGTATGAATCAAGTAGGGATTTTCCTAGGCTTCAGGAAGCCTAGATAAATCCCAAAGTTAACCAAAGGTGAAGGATGTATGTGGTTGATTTTGCGTTATTGATTAAATGTAAAATTCCCTGGAATGTTTGAAAATGACTAACAAACTTACTCCGACGGAAATAGGTTCGCGATCCTCTAAAATCCCTTGTATTAAAGTAAAAAGGAATTGATTTTAATTAGAATATCATTTGGATAAAACTCACGGACAATATTAGGTAATTACCTATGTCCAAGCGAGGGAGGATTGACCAAAAGCATTGGAAGAAATCCACCGAGGGCAGCGCGGACGGGGCTGTTCTCCAAAAAGTCGCTTATCTCTGGATATGAACCTTATCAAATTTGGTTCATCCTTCAAATAATTAAAGAAATAACTTAAAAATTCTATCTGAGAAGCAAATAATTTATACAAGTAATTTCTTGTCATTTCCCTAATGGATCTATTACAGATGCAAATCTGTCACGTAAAAGTATCTTGAAATAGCACAAGACAAACATGTCTGTATCGAAGCTAGAGTCAAAATCAATAAACCTCAGAAATTGTAAAATCAGAATGTTCAAAATATTACTAGGAACTTTAATTGTAGCTTATTCTTTTACAAAGGAATAACAAACTATAATGGAAATAAATCTCTGGAGTAATCTTTTAATTAATTGTTCCGATGTGTACTGAAGTAAAATAAAATTTAAGTAGGTATCTTTCCTATTAGAATTAGTAGCAACTATTACGAAGATATCGATAAAAAGGTAAAATATTTTATGTAGTTAGGATACGTTAAGACTCGACAATATTAACAAATAAAGAACTCGAGTTATTACAAGACACAACGTAGGTATATATCTAGACGATCATATGGCCACTTTATAGTGTTTAAAGAAGTAGGTAAGATTAAAGTTATCGTAATTCCACAGAGTAAAGTAGGAAGTCGGTGAGTGCGCGCGGTATAATAGGTAGTTAGATTATTAGGTTAAATAGAGAAGGTATTAGGGGGGGTATTACAATTTGGTGCCTACGCCAGGATTAATTTTGGTTGTTAAGAATACTGCTAAGAAATAATTAATTAATGTAACGATAACTTTCTTACTTTTTAAAGCCATAGTAAAACTTGGCATTTGTTGCCTGTGGTATGGAATCTGTTGTATTGTCGAGTCTTATTCACGGTATAATTTAGCTTTTTATTGTTGGTAGTTTCTTTCTAGTAGAGTTTTCGATATAAACAAAATATGTGGGTTATTAGGTCATTCTTTAACCCACCTACTTAGGAAACAAAGGATTATTGTTGCGAGAGTACTCCACTCAAATCGTGAGTGATTAGTTTCACTAAACAAAGCGTTGTTGTGTGATTGTTGTCGAGTGATCGTTACACTTGAGACGTGAGAACTTTCATTTCACTGAACAGGACATTGTTGTTGATTTGCTATTGACGCGTGGGTATTTTATGTCATTAAGTGGGTAGTGTGAACTACTCACTTTTAAGTAGCAGCAATTGAGTGGGTTGACAGATTGGTAATATTTATAAGTTGTTTATAGAAGTTCTTTTGATTTGGGGGTAATATTTATCTTAGTAACTGGTGGTCCGCCCCGAACTGGGACTTCGTAGGCACGCGTGGTTTAAGTGGATTTGGTTAATCGTTATTTAGGAGAGGTGTGAACCTAAGTACTATCGAATTCGGAACACGGAACGGTCTGCTAGCGATGCGCGACTATGAATAAAAGTATTCGACTTATTCGACTAACAAAAATATTCAACTAGTGCGACTGAAGTCGGTAAACACTGAATGAATTCATTCTTCCAATGCAGTACCACTAATTTTTTTCGTTACCTAGCCGACTCGCGGTTTTCCGTTGCGAATCGGGTGCCTCCGCCTGTTCTTCCACTATTTATTTCGGTACTTAACCGACTCGCAGTTTTCCGTCGCGAATCGGCTGCCTTCGCCGGCTCAGTGCTAGGCCCTTCATATTGCGTGAAAGGGACACTACCTAGATACTATCAGCTGCGCTCGTTACACATGCATAACAGTCTGTCTGGACTCTGGAGTTGTGCTTTTGATTTGAACTAGGTACCTGCATACTATACGTGACTCGTGCAGTCGACCACATGGGCAAGCCTATATTCATTGAAATGTTCCTTGTTCCGTGTACACAGAGATCATTTTGAGGCGCCGCGGTTCGTCTTCGTACTATTATTACCTACTGAATTAAAATAGTATTCGTTTATTCGACTAACTTTTTAGTATAGCACTATTTTTTTAATTCAACTTAACAATTAAATAGTGGCTAGTTGTTCGACTGTTCAATTTAGTTAAAGTCGCGCATCACTACGGTCTGCCATACCGCTGGGCCTTTTAAAGTAATCAATTATTATCTAAAAAAGAACAGGGCATTATTGTGGATGCGTGTGAGAGAGACGGACTCCACATGTTAGAGTAGTACAGATTAGTTGAGTATTCTAATCTTCAGCTCGGAACGCAATGAGCGACGCGAAGTTGTCGATTCGTGCAATACTGGCTGTTATGAGACGTTGCCACTCTGTTTTCTTCGTATTGCCAAACAAGCGAGAGACAGAGACGATGTGCGTAACAGAGCGTAGTGAAAGAATGAGAGAACACAGTGACTCCGGGTGCGTGCGTTGTCTTGTGTGAGATATTGATGTCATCATTAGTATGGAAGCGTTCTGAATAGTTAGTAGTAGAGCAAGCAATGGAAACTGGGTTCAGAATTGTTAAAAATGTACCAAATAGTACTGCCTCGTACATTTTCCATTATCTGACTAATGTTTTATAATAGGTATCTTAGCATGCATAATGATAATCGTTTACGATTCAAAAATAGAAATTTTGTTCGGAAATTAATTACAAATAAGTCAAAACGTTACGATAAATACATTCTAATCTTTCCAGTAGCGACATCTAGGTAAAACTATGCGAAGCTAGTACCTATAACTATGAACCGATTTTTCGGTCCGGGCTGTTGATTAGCTAAGGCAAGGCGATGGCGGAATTGACAGAATTTTACGCCAGAGGTCGACACCGTCTCATACGAACCTACGATTTGTTTGCGACATAGAACGGTAAAGATCTATCGTTGAGTAGGTGAACTAACACGGGATTTAACGATTTTATCTTAGAGTTAAAATTCAACAACACTAGGCGCGTTTATCAATGTGACTCTGGGTGTTTTGAAATAATAATTACTTTGTCATTTATAAAGTTCACAGAAATCTAGGACAAAAATTAACACTAGGACTAATATCTTTTTGAATCTTTATACAAAGTAAATCGCGATTAACAAAAGTTTTGAGTAGGTTCTGTGCTGACATCTGGTGCCCAGAGGAGGAACTCGGTTGGTTGCTTGTATGAGGTTCGTTTCACGCGTTCTACACGATTGGAATTTGAAAGCATTTCTTTGCGAAGGCCGGAAGGTGTCACTAGCCGCATGGTTAGCAGTAATTAGTTTAGAATGAGTACCTACCTATTATCAGTAACCCATACAGTTATCTTTGTTCTGTATATACAAGGATAATTTTTGAGACACCGCGGTTCATTTTCGTATTATGATTGTCTACTACATCAAGGTAATATTAGTTTCTCAAACCATAATTTATTTGGATCTTCTGACAATTAATATTGGAAAGCAACGATTAATATGATGTCGCAGAGCAAATCTCAACATAAATAGAGACAACACACTCGTGAACTTTCACTTTTTGAACGCCGTGGTAAAGTCAGATCAAATTGCCACAGAGTAAAAATTATTGTCATTTGGCAGATCGAATTAGGGAGGCCGGTCTAAGAAGGTACGGTTAGATTTGGCGTAATATTTGGAACGTTGGACCCATTTTTCTGGCGCAATATATCTTAAGACTGATCGAATTTGGCTAGGATAGGTAGCACGGTTTGATTACGTGGGGCTGCTTATTCAACTAATTTTTTAGTATGGAACTGTTTCCCTTAAGTCGGCTTAAAAAAAAAAAAAAATAATGGTTTGTTGTTCGACTGTCTGATTTAATTAAAGTCACGCGTTGCTAAAAGGAGCTGTTGGCAACAATTCCATCCAACGCTCCAACTAATTCATCCGGCAGTAGCTCACAGATATTAGAGACGAATGTGCGCTCGTTTGGGTCTGCTTATCTTACGTAAAATTACGTAACATCATAAAGAAATGTATGAATTTAAACATTAAAACGTTATAGTGATATTACATATGTAAGAAAATATGTATGATTGAACAATACCAATAATAATTTGCTTAATGATTTTATCTGGGGGGGGGTTCATATTATAGATTGAATTCGCAAAAGTCAGGATATTTAAATAAAAATCGTGGGTTACTTTGACAGATAGATAGGAATATGACGGGTGGCGATTTAGGTTACACAATTGCTATGTCTAGTCTGTAAAACATAGAAGATTAAAGGTTTCTTTTATAAACACGGGATTTTAAAAATATTATCATTGTTTGAGAAAAATGGATTTTCAAATTTATTCTTAAAATAATTAAGTTTTAACAAACTTAAATATAATTTTGTTTTAAAAAAAAAAAAAAAAAACATTGGAGAGCGAATGCGGATTTCAAAAGTATAAAATTTGGGGGGGCGTTAATATGATATAAAAAAAAAAAAAACGGAAATAGTTTTTCGATGATAGTGATATTAAAAAAAATGAATAATAATTATGATAGATAAATAATAATAAAAAAAAAAAAAAAAAAAATATTATATAAAAATAAATTTAAACCTTAGTATTTATTTTGTAACTTTTATTTAAACTTTGAATAATTTTAATTAATTTTGATTGATTTCGATTAAAAATATTATATAAAAATAAATTTAAACCTTTGTATTTATTTTGTAACTTTAATTTAAACTTTTAATAACTTTGATTAATTTTAATTCGTTTTGAATAGATTTGATTATTTTTAATTTAACTTTGAATTAATTTAATTGACTTGATTACTTTTCACTAACCTTGTTTTAAGCATAATTTACTTATTTATTTATTTTATTTATCAAAGTTAAAACATGGTTGGAGATTAGGGAAGCTATATTATTTTAATTTCAGGAAAAAACCAGAATTGAAAAAAAAAAAAGGGGTTATAATTAAATAAACTTTAGGCAAGTTTATTTATTTATAAAAAAAAAAAAAAAAAAAAAAGGGAGTGAAGTCTAACCGAAAAACGAAAAAGCTCAGAACGCTTTAAAAACAAAGAAACGGGAACAAATCGTAACCAATCAAACAAAAAAAAAAATGAAGCCTATACGAAAGCGTAAAAGGCCAGAGCGCTTTGGAAGTAAAGAGACGGAAACAAATCAAAATCAAGAAATCTTGGAGTCGGAAAGTTTTCAAAATTTGGAAAAAGAAGATAAATCTACTTCAAAACGTAAGAAGAAATCAAATTCTACAATCAAGGAAAAACCAAAAAGTGGAAAATCCACGGGGACCTTTTTAAGAACATTGAAACAGACCATGATGTCCTTAGCTACTAAAGTGGATGCCTTAAGCGAAGAAGTCAAAACATATAAAACTCAAGCGTCTAACGGATTAGAAGCGGAATCGGTGGCAGAAAGTGGAGAGGAACACTGTAAAACAACCAATACGGAAACAACAGTACAAAATTTAAACAAAGAAAAGGAGAATAATGAACAAATCAAAGAAAATGAAATATCCAGGGAAGGTTACAAAAAAGTGATATATAATATAAGGAATTTGAATATGGACAAACCTAAGTTTGGGGAAAAGGATCAGATCCAACCTATGACCTTCTTAGAGGATTTGGACATTTATTTAAAAAAGGCTTCAAAGGATGGCAAAGAATTAGAAGTCATTTTAGAATGTTTGGTGGGTGATGCACGTGAGTGGGCTCGGATTTATAAAAGTAGGTGGGAGACGGTTGAAGATTTCAAGGTGGATTTTCTTTCAACTTATTGGGGAGAGAAGGAACAAAGCGAGCTTAGAAGAAATATAGCACAGGGAGTTTGGGATCGGGTGAAAACACCTTCTATGCTGAACCATTTCTTACGACTAGCAGGGAAAGCTCAGATGCTTACTTTTAAAATTCCGGAGAAACAATTAATAGCAGATATCATCCGCCATTTTCCGAAGTACATTCAACAGGGGTGGTTTACATCCAAGATTGAAACCACGATAGAGACGGCAGAGTTTTTGAGAAATATGGACGATATAAACAAACAAGAGACACACGTCTCGACGGCATATGGGGCCGGGAAGGACAAGGAGAAATTTAGGGAAGTTCAACAGAAATATAGAACCTGGCAGCGCCCGTCAACAGGACAAAACAGAATGGTAAACAACAAGCCAGCTGGAGTGAATGCAGTGACAGAAGCGAACAAAACTAATAATGAAAATTTAAACTAAAAGAAACTGAAAATGTAGTTCCCGATTCAGTTAAATTCACAGGGAACGTAGTGTTAAAAATAATGAATCTGATGGGTTGGGAACCAGGACAAACGTTAGGTAAGAAAAATAAAGGATTGATGATACCAAAGCGGGGATGGTTAGTAGACAGAGGTAGACGAGAGGGGTTAGGATTTCGGGAAGAAGTACAAAGAAATGACCAAATATTAGAACAAATAGTGGAGGTATTGAAACTAAAAATAGAACAACACTCATTACAAGATATAAAAATAGATAAAGTTAATTCTGTATTTGAAGAAGAATCAGAAGAAAAGGAGTATAAACATTTCAAATCGGAAATAACAGCTCAAATATTTGAATATGAAGTAGTAAGTTTAATAGATACTGGTAGTGACATAACCTGCATTTCTGAGGAGTTATGGAATGTGCTTAAATCAAATCCAACAAATCAAATTCCGCTTATGCCTGTAAAATCATTTCAAATTAGAACTGCGGTAGGGCATAAAAGTGTTGAAATACGTAGTATGGTTCTTTTGCCTATAAAGTTGAACGATATCATCATAGAAACGGGATGTTTAGTAGTACCCGGTTTGGTCAATCACATAATCTTAGGGTTTGATTGGTTACAACAAAAGGAAGTTACAATTCAAATAACTCGAGAAAAAAGGGGTATAGAGTTTGAAATAAATGGAGAGAGACATTTAGTAAATTTTTTAAAGACCGAAGAAAATCTAGACATTAAGAGGTCACAAGAGATTAGCATAGAAGAAACAGAAAATTTAGAAAAAACGCTACAAGAAATAGTAACTGGGACAAAACTAGGGATTGATGAAAGGGAAAAATTAATGAAATTATTGAATAAATATAAAGGGTTATTTTCAGAAAAATTGGGGAGGGCTAATTGTTATCAACATAACATAGAGATGGAGTCGCATTTGGCCATAGTAAAAAAAACATACCCGGTTCCTTATGCGTATAGAGAAAAGGTAGAAAAGAAACTAAAGGAGATGGAAGAACAGGGAATAATTAGTAGATCATCTACCCCTTTTTGCAGTCCATTAACATTTACTTTAAAACGAGACGGATCTATTAGAGTATTGTTAGATGCCAGAGAAATTAATAAATACATGGTGGCTGAAACAGAAAAACCTCCACTTCAGATAGATGTCATGAATTCCTTCCATGGGGCAAATTTTATTAGCGTAGTTGATTTGAATAATGCTTATTTCCAAATTCCTATTTCTGATAATAGCAAAAAATATACGGGCTTTACTTTTAATGGGAAATCATATGTATACAATGTATTACCACAAGGTCTCAAAACTTCTGTTGGAAGTTTTAGCAGGGCTATGGACAAAATTTTAGGCCACGAAGTTAGAGATTTTTGTGTTAATTACTTAGATGATTTGGCCATAATAACGACGGGAACTTACACGCAACATATTGAACATTTGGAAGTAGTATTAGGGAGATTACAAAAGGCGGGTTTAACTTGTAATTTAAAAAAATGTGAATTTATATGCAAAAGGGTTAAAATGTTAGGGTATATAATATCTACAGAGGGGTTAAGAACAGATCCAGATAAAGTAAAATCAATTCAAGAATTCCCAGTTCCGAAAAAGTTAAAACAAATAAGGGCATTTCTGGGATTGTGTAACTTTTATAGGAGGTTTATACCTGATTACAGTTCCCATTCTCAAGTTTTATGTGAATTATTAAAAAAAGGGACAATTTGGAGGTGGGGTGAAAGAGAACAACAAGCTTTTGATAAAATAAAGAGGTTATTCATAAAAACGATAGAACTTCAACATCCGGATTTGAGAAAACCATTTTATTTGCAGACTGATAGTTCGGGCATAGGAATGGCAGGGGTATTGTATCAACTAGATGATCAGGGAGAAATAAGAACAATAGGATTTCATAGTAAAGCTTTAAGAGGGGCTCAGTTGAATTGGACAGTGACAGAACAGGAATTTTATGCGGTCATAAACTGTTTAGAAAAATTCGAAACTTATTTAAGGGGAACTAAAGTCATAATTAAAACAGATCACAAAGCCTTAACTTTTGTAAAGAATTGGAAATTATATAATGCGCGAGTTACGAGATGGATAAATTATTTAGAGAATTTTAATTATGAGGTAGAGCACATTAAAGGAAAAGAAAACGTAGTGGCAGATGTTTTGTCTCGGTATCCACCGGCAAGTGATCTGCTCCAAGAAGATAAAGTTAGATTGCCAGAAATTTTATATGTAGGAAAAAGGGAGAACCAAGATCTGATTATTAAATTAAAAAAGATATCCGAATTACAAATACAAGATGAGGATATTAAATCGATATTAAAATCAAGAGAAAATAATAGTGAAAATCCTACAAAATTTAAAAGACTAAAAGAAAGGATTAAACAGGAAAAGGGAATTTTATATATTCAAGTAGGTAAGAATAAAGAATTTGTAGTTTATTTGCCAAAATGTTTAAGTGAAGATGTAATCAAACAAATACATCTGGAGATGGGTCATCAAGGGGCTTTTAAAGTAATTAAATACATAAGGGATAGATTTTATTGGAAGGGACTTACTCGTCAAGTCAAACTTATATTGAAGAAATGCCATGAATGTCAAATCAATAAACCCGCAAACAAAAACTTTGTAGGGCCATGTCAGTCTATAATTACAGAAAATATAGGGGATATAGTAATGGTGGATTTATACGGACCATTACCAACTGGAGCTTTTGGATATAATTATATTTTAATCTTTCAGGATACTTTTAGCAAATTTGTTAAATTTTATGAATTAAGACAAGCTACAACTCGTTCAGTATTAGGGAGGGCAAAGAAGTTTTTTGAAATTATAAAACCGCAAGCAATAATGTCAGATAATGGTTCACAATTTGCAAGCAAAATTTGGAAAGAATTTATGAAACAAAAGGGGGTAAATGTGATTTACACTACAGTTAGAAACCCAAGACCCAACACCGTAGAAAGAGTAAATAGGGAATTAGGCCGATTGTTTCGTACATATTGTGGGCATAAACATAATAGTTGGGTGAAAGTTTTACCTGAATTGGAGGAATTGTACAATAATACATACCATGAAAGTACAGAGTTTACTCCGTGCGAAATTATGTACGGGCAGTCAACCACACTAACAATAGATAAATATTTAGGGACCGGAGAAATAAGATTAAATTCGGTAGACCAAATTCGAGAGCTGGTTCGAAGGAATTTAAAAGAAAAAGGGAAAAAACGTAGACAAAAGTTCAACCAACGATATCGTTTAATTCAATATGAGATAGGGGATTTGGTAAAAATTAGGAAAATAAATAAATCAAAGGCAAAAGATAAAATAACAAAGAAGTTTGAGTCGTTGTATGAGGGTCCGTTTGTGGTATCAAGTAATCCTTATAAAAATGTGTATATTTTAACAAATCCTGAAACTAAAGAGATAAGGGGTAAATTCAATACAATCCATTTAACGAGATATTATAAATGAACATTGCTAGTAATTAATATAGGAAGGAAGAGAACTGCATAGAATTAAGTTTTGAAATATGTAAGAATATAAAAAAAAAAAAAAAGTTAGTATAAGTAAATAACTTAGTGAGTTATATAAGAAAAAAGATTTTAAATTGTTTAAAGGTAAATTTTAAGTTCTGCGTTTATAATTATAGCTTAAATACAGTTGTATTAATATGTATCATTATTATATATGTTTGATAAAATTTAAAATATTAAAATAAGAGATTTTGTTAAAATAATAAATAAAAAATAAAAATAAAAATAAAAAATTGTAACTGGAGGCTTGGGGGAAAGTTTACTTATAGATATAAAGTTCTGGTTGACCCTAGTTTTGAATTCAGAAAACAATTTGACCTGTAAAAAAAAAAAAAAAAAAAAAACAGGATTATAAAAATATAAAGTAAAATTAATGTGGATCAATTGGGATTAGTATCCATAGGTAAAGGGGTGTGTCGGTGACTTTCCTCTTTTCAATCAAAATATTTTTTTTATATTTTGAGATGTACAACGATTACGATCTTTAAACAGGAATTAAGAAGTCATTTTGATTTATATATAATAATAATTTAAAAAAATTATAAAGTGAAACAAAATAATGTGTAATAAATACTATAACACAAACCACCATGAGTGGTAGAATAATAATTGTACAACAACAAACTGACAAATAATAAAATATTATTAAAAATATTTGGTTGACAGCTTTTACGGATGAATTGTTCTCTATTAAATTCATTAACATACTAGAATTTGGATTTGAAAAGGGAAGGGTATTTAATTCAGAATTATAAAAATTTCTTTTTGGAGACTTAGTTTCAATTTACAAAAGAAACCTTAGGTTCATAGAGAAGAAATGAAAGTGAGAAAGGAGAAATGAAACAGAGGGAAAATTTGAGTAATGGAGTGAATAAAAAACAAAAAAATAATTTGTATGAAAGAGTATGGAATGAATTACGTACAATGAGAAGTATTATGAGTAAATGTGTGAATGTTTTAAAATCAGAATGAGGGCTCTGGGAAACTAAGGATCTGTAGAGTGAAACACTTTACTAAGGTTGTATTCAACAGACATCACATTTCACAAAGGACGGTTGACTAAAGAGGGGTTTGGTGTTAGGTTAAGGTCAATAGACTATGATTCCCTGTCACAGAGTGCTTTAGTTAGCAGTTCTATTTATACGTGCGGCAAAATCGGTTTTTTTTGCCCGGATTAAGCACACGGACAACTCCAATGGTTAAATAAATGCATCGAATTATTGAGGTTAGTTTAGACATGTTATACGTGCTTGTCTGAGGATTGAAGACATTGGGAGGAGTAGATTGTAGTTGGCAAAGGAGCGCTCTCCAGGGAAACGTAATGTTGGTTGTTCCTAGGACTGTGCCGGCCTTAGTTCTACTAGGGATGAGATGGATCCACAACCCATTTTCCTTCGTGCAGTCTTTTCCAAGCTGGGATAATGAATCAGATAAACTAGCGACAACATGTAGTTGATGTCAATATTGGTATGAAGATGTACGTTATTGATTATTGGTCTAAATTACACTAATCAGCTAGGTACTCACGCACACAGGTGAAACACACATATCGATACTGTTTGAATTTGACCTTAGTAAATTGTAAAGAATTTTATTTTGCAATGGAGAACAAGACTTCTGAGAGTTGTTGTAGCCAAGTGGCTTAAGAATAAAATAAAAATAAAAGAATATATAATAATAAATATACAAATATATATATCGTAAGAATAAAAAAAAAAAAAAATACATTCAGAATATAAAGGAAACTGATTCCAAAATAAAAAAAAAAAAAACACTGTCGAAAAGGGGTTTTGTAAATAAAAACCAAAAGGAGAAGATAAATTGATTCTGAAATTAATATACATATTTGTGAAGAGATGAGAAAGGATTTAGAGATTCTTGCCTTTTCTTCACTCGTGGTTAGAATTAACTAGTAAGTTTAGTACATACTTTGGCCAAGCAAAGCAGTGCCTATAATTAATTCATACTGATACGGGTGAATAATTATTCTTCAAAAGTCCCTGTCTGAATTTACTCAGTTTTAAGGTATGAAGAACCATGCCTAAAATTTATCTATGCTAATACCGGTAGATAAATTTTCTTCAGAGATTCCTGAGCTATGTGATAGCAAATATTTTACAAATTTATAGTATATGGAATTGATTTCAGAATTAATCAACATAAATAAATAAAGGTTGGGGTGTAAATAATATTCTAGTTGAATTGTTGAATTAACAGAGGCAGAATGACTGAATGAAAGTGTGGAAACCAGATGATTTGAAAAAAATATTTTGGGGTTGGGAATTAAATTAATAATGAAATAAAAAGCTTATGTTGATTCAACATGGATCTAGATGAGGATTAATTTTAATAAAGAATAGGGTAATAATAAAAAAAAAAAAAAAAATTTGGAAGATATGGTATACAAATATCATAATTATGATTGTACTAAACAATATTTGTGAGATTAATAGGCGAGGAAAATTTTCTCCGGACACAAAGTTGAGTGTCTGCGTAAATTTTGAGGGGCGACTGTAACGAACCATCTTTACTGGATTCATTAGTATCTCACAAATGCTCAAATAAAATTATTATATCTTGTTATCAAATAAATCGAGCGATACTTGAATAATGAGGTCGGAAACAATAGAGGGTTTGTTCTGTCGTTTTTTCAGAGAATTTGGCTGTGAGAATGTTTATATACAAAAAATATAAACATCCGATTTTCAGAATACTTTGAAGGAACACACCAATTCCTATTTAGGAATCGTATGAATAAGATTCAAAATTGAATGAAATGTTTTATCTTGGTTGGCGACTTTAAATAGAGATGTAACAGCTGAAGGGGGGGCAGTGCTGGATAATTCTGGAAGTAGTATCACGTTTGCGTGGTAACGCTGGGGTAAAATATTAAATTGTGTTAATTAATTACGAAGTGATTTTAAAGTTCGTTTAAAAGCTAGAAATTTATACCTTGAAATATTAGGATTGATTCTATAAAGTGGAATAGTCCATAATAAGTGAAATTAAATATAATTTAGTGAAAGTTTAAATTTTGTGAAATATAAAAATAATTTGAAAGACCGCCCAAAATTAGAGAAATTAACTAGTTTCTTTTTGGTGATGTTTTTCAAGTGTTCTTAAATATTCAAAGTCAATGGGGAAGAAGTGTTTAGACTTGTGACAAAGTGAACGATTTTCGAAGGAAGATATTTGTTAGACTGTCGTAGTCTATAGAATATCTTCTATTTTTATGTTTTCAGGGTCCGATTCTTGTCAGTCAGGAATACCTTTAACTCTCGAAAGAGTGATTGGTGAGTCCGCCAATCAGACAAGTCTTATCCCCCCCATAAACCTTATTCCTGACCTCTAGGCTCCGTCTGTCGCTTTAGGTTACACAGCGACAGATTTCCTATCCTTAATAGTTCAATCTAGGTATTCTGACCTTGCACCTCGTCAGAAGACATACACATTTAACTGCACATTTAAAACAAAATGAGAACGGTTTTCTCAAAGTTTGAATCACACACACCCAATTTAGCCAGGTAATTAGGCACACTTATATAGGCATTGTATTAGTGCGTATGTAGACCAATCTTACAAATTGGCATTTTCTAAAATTTAACCGGTGATTTAATTTAGTTTACTATTATTCTTTCATAAAGGAACGGGCAAAATAATTATCAAACGTATTAAAATACTAGATAAAAGGAGAATCTTGTAATTGAATATTATCATTCTCGGAAGGAAAATTTCATTTAAATATAGTCTAGAATTTTCACAAGCGATTATTCCTACCTGGATAATCCAACTAGGAATTCTATTTATCCTACAGAGAATATTTAGAATTATTTGTAAGTAAGGGGTATGAATCAAGTAGGGATTTTCCTAGGCTTCAGGAAGCCTAGATAAATCCCAAAGTTAACCAAAGGTGAAGGATGTATGTGGTTGATTTTGCGTTATTGATTAAATGTAAAATTCCCTGGAATGTTTGAAAATGACTAACAAACTTACTCCGACGGAAATAGGTTCGCGATCCTCTAAAATCCCTTGTATTAAAGTAAAAAGGAATTGATTTTAATTAGAATATCATTTGGATAAAACTCACGGACAATATTAGGTAATTACCTATGTCCAAGCGAGGGAGGATTGACCAAAAGCATTGGAAGAAATCCACCGAGGGCAGCGCGGACGGGGCTGTTCTCCAAAAAGTCGCTTATCTCTGGATATGAACCTTATCAAATTTGGTTCATCCTTCAAATAATTAAAGAAATAACTTAAAAATTCTATCTGAGAAGCAAATAATTTATACAAGTAATTTCTTGTCATTTCCCTAATGGATCTATTACAGATGCAAATCTGTCACGTAAAAGTATCTTGAAATAGCACAAGACAAACATGTCTGTATCGAAGCTAGAGTCAAAATCAATAAACCTCAGAAATTGTAAAATCAGAATGTTCAAAATATTACTAGGAACTTTAATTGTAGCTTATTCTTTTACAAAGGAATAACAAACTATAATGGAAATAAATCTCTGGAGTAATCTTTTAATTAATTGTTCCGATGTGTACTGAAGTAAAATAAAATTTAAGTAGGTATCTTTCCTATTAGAATTAGTAGCAACTATTACGAAGATATCGATAAAAAGGTAAAATATTTTATGTAGTTAGGATACGTTAAGACTCGACAATATTAACAAATAAAGAACTCGAGTTATTACAAGACACAACGTAGGTATATATCTAGACGATCATATGGCCACTTTATAGTGTTTAAAGAAGTAGGTAAGATTAAAGTTATCGTAATTCCACAGAGTAAAGTAGGAAGTCGGTGAGTGCGCGCGGTATAATAGGTAGTTAGATTATTAGGTTAAATAGAGAAGGTATTAGGGGGGGTGTTACAGTCTGTGTGAAATTATGAGCTATCAGCCTGAAATAAATGAATTTGAATTTGAAATTGAAAATAAGAAGTATGGTCGATAGTTTTGGGGCTTATACAGTGAGTGAGCTAATTCACTTCGCTTCGGTCTTTGTGACGGCAACGAGCGACACTCATACCCTTAAAACCGGAACATAAGAATGCGAACACTACTGTTTTGCGGCAGAAATAGGTATGGAAGTAGTACTTCCCCAGACGAACTTTTTCACAAAAAAGCTCTACTACTACTAAAGATCTACTTTCAAAATGAATGTTTTTTTTTTAATTGTAAGTTACACAGAACGCAATTAATTATTCATTCCTAATATACAACAAAAATAGTGTGCGGTATCGGCACAGAATAAATAATAGTACAATAGAAGTAGTAGAGCTTTTTTGTGAAAGAGTTCATCCGGGGAAAAAATAGCAAAGAACTAACTTCTTTCTGGGAAAACCAAGATCACCGACATAGCTCTCAGAATTAGCAAGTTGAAGTGGCAATAGGTAGGCCATATAACGTACTATTATATATTCTGTGATATAACTGATAACCGCTGGGGAAGAGAGGTTCTCGAGTGTCCGGACGACGCAAAAAGAGGAATACCCCCTTTATATGGACCAAAGAGGTCGCAGGAAGTCGGTGGATGACGGCAGCTCAAGACCGCGTTCGTCGTGGCATTCTATGGGGAGACCTTGTCCAGCAGTGGACTTCTTTAGGCTTATGATGATGATGGTGATTGGCACAAATAGAACGACCTTTGTAGCGGAAGGAAGTGGGGTTCTGGCCGTGTTAGTTGCCACAGCCGAAGATGACACGATAAAGGGTATGAAAATATCGTTTGAAAATTAGCTTTAACCCGTAACAATAAAGATGCTTTTAGAACGTACAGAGGTGGTATCGATTTGTCTCGTCGTTAATTTAGAACAGCCTAGATACCTAGTCTAGATTCTATTAGTGATGGGCTGAATAGGTATTTTAACGAATACGAATAATTTACCGAACCGAATGTTTGGCCGAATATTCAGTAGCATTTAACGCGTTTCGTCGTGCGTTGAAATAAGTTTTTATGTTGAAAAATATATTTGTCAAGACAAGCTTTTGTAAAATTAGTAATCGGAACCGTGTACTGATCAAAATAAGCCTAATTTCGGCCAGTCTACTATTATCGAGGAGTTCCGTGGTCCACCGTCTCCATCATCAGATCAGCTCTCTGTCACCATAATATTGTATTGTCATCGGAACTTGACAGGTATGCAAATTCTCAGCTCAATCGGTTGAGGATAACTGCTTTAAAATTCAATTCAATTCAGTTGCAAGATTCCACCTGGACAAACATAATATCTCTGTGGCGCGGCGGGCGAAGGTTGGCCTGCGACGCAGCGAATTCGATTCCCGCCTCGGGAACATATATTTGTGCGATCGCAGATATTTGTTCAGGGTGTTCTGGGTATTTTCTATGCATAATAAAAAATATCTATCTATGTAATATATTGTATTAAGTATATCAGTTATCTAGTACCCATAAATAACACAAGCTCTGCTTAGCTTGAGGCTAGATAATGTGTGAACTGTCCAGCATTATTTATATTTATTTATAGTATTTATATTTAAATTTTATACATACATTGCAAGATTAAAAATAAGTCAAGGCAAGTGAGTGCGTTGCAGTGCGCAAACTGTCTGACCGCTAACCCTATAACAAGAGAACATTGTACCATACGGATATAGCTCTTATGGTTGTTAGTTATTTATTGGTCCACGTCAAGTAAGCAATGGACGCTTTTAGGAAGTTCGGCATTTACAGAATGATACCTATGATGTTTGATGATACCTACAAACTATGGAATGAGCTTCCATCTGAGGTTTTCCCGCTTGGTAACGACATCTTCAAGAAATATGATCATAAATTCATTCAGGGTAGGCAGCGCAACGACAATACCCCCGGTGTTGCCGGTGTGACGTGACCATTTTACATGGTGTGCCGTAAAGCTTCGCTCTCGCGACCATAACGCACAACACTGCGGGTATGCGGTGTGCGGTGTCGTACACATAATTGTATGAAAACATCGTCAGCGGTGAGGAGTAAGTCGTGACGCTGCGGTGGAGCCGCGTACCGCAGCGTTGTGCGTTATGATCGCGAAAACGAAGCATTAGCTAGTTTGCCAACAAGTCTCATAAAAAAAAAACGGCCGAATGTTCGGTTAATCAACGGTTAATCTGTCGAATATTCCGAATACCGAATATTAAACGAAAATTCGGGTCATCTCTAGTTTCTATTGCCTAACGCTTTTGAAACAGTGTATGCACCAGTAACTTTAACTAACGTTCATATTTTATTACTGAGTCATAAAGAATCAGCCTTCTTAAACATGAATCCACGCAGACTCGCTCTCATCATCATCAGCGTATAGAAGTCCACTGCTTGATATACTTACACTACTCTGTTCGTGTACTTCGTGACGTGTTCAGCTTATGAATAGACCCAGCCATCGCATCCCGTGGATGTCATGATGATGATACAAACTTTATATAGTTTCGAAAACTATCAAAACTTGTACCTACTGAAGTCTCAGCAGTGGCAGCATACCAGCTAGAACTAGGTTAGTGAGGATATTTACCATTTTTGACCCTGGAGCGTAGCACTGCCAGCAATCCCATCCGGTACACCACATGTTCCAGCAAGCTGGCTCTGGAACAAACAAACACGTTCAATTTATATGAGGTAGCGGTTGCGGTAGTTTCACTGAGGTTTATACCTAGAGGCTTCGACCAAAGGGCTTCGACCAAAGTACTTTGGGATCTGAAATTCAGGATCAAAAGAAAGCCAAGTTTTACTCCATGTATAGATCTTTTTTTTTTTTTTATTGTACCAAATTACACTAAAATTAGCTCAACCGTTTAGTCGTTTGTGTAAGAATCTTCGTGTGTTACCAGTGTGTAACAAACAAATGCGCCAGGAGCAGAATTCAACCTGAAAATTGATATACAAACATTGACACAAGCCTTTTTCCCCGAAAGGCCTCAATGGGCCTCATTTCACCGTGAGTTACACCATCGTGGGAATATAGACGTGACAAATGGTGAGTTCACCGCCGCCATTGCTTCCCAATACACGACTAACACTTTCTTTCAGTAATAATAGCTAGCAGATAGGACAAATCTTTTACCAACGAATCTGGACCTCAAACAAATCTTGAAAAAGCTAAAAACAATTATCAATACAACTTTGCTTAACAGTCATTTAACCGCTTGAATAATGCGTTGGTGAAAACTGGGCTAAGCCTTGTTTTGCAGACGAGAGTTACATTACATTTAACTACCGTGTTTTCCGAGTCAAAACAAGCGGAGAAACACAAACAAACACGGGGATGTCGATTCTAAATCGGTGCCTTTGACCGGTTTCAGACGTATAATAATATATGCATGTAGCCGGCAACGTCGATATTTGATTTAGGTGCAATTCTGTTTGCTACAGTAGAGACAATGAGTGCTCATTGGATGATAACGACACGGCACGATATCGCGACGATATCGTCGACGATACCACACCACACACGACCGACGTAAATACAGCAAAAAAAGTGCGGAGCACAGATTCGAGCCGATTGTTTTTTTTTTTTTATACTACTGGATTGACGGAACTAGCAGATGGCCCCACCTGATGTTAAGCGGTCCCAAATACCCAACAATAGAGACGAATGGAAAGAGCTAAGGAAGGTCCTGCCTTTGTTTTTTTTTATACCCATGGCCACCTGATGTTAAGCGGTACCCTCTGCCTATGAACAATGCATTACCACATAGGTCACGTCCACCTAGGACGCACCCTATGTGGCATTGCACTGCGCCCGCCACCCTGAGACAAAAAAAAATAATAGTCTCATGTGCCTGTAATTTCACCGGCAACCATACCCTTCAAATCGGAACACAGCAATGCGAGCACTACTGCTTTGCGGCTGAAATAGATATGGTGGTAGTACTTCCCCGGACGAACTCTTTCACAAAAAAGCTCTACTACTACTAAAATCCTCCCTGCAGTAGGGCACCACAGGCTCATAATATAATATAATATAAATAATGTATAGTATAACGTATAACAATAATTTTGTATGTATAATGTATAATGTGTAACCTTTAATTTGTAAAGATTGTTTCACATACCTACGTTTTTATTAACAGAAAAATAAACTTTTTATTCTTTTCATACATTTTTATATCAAACGACATGCATGGGAGTGTTTGGAGGAATCTTGGGCCTCCAAGATACAGGCTTCGCCTAGTTTGGGACTCGCTGGAATGTAATTAGATAGTAGATGTTATTAAACATTAGTTATTGTAAACAGTGGATTTATGACATGCCTACTCATTGTAATATTCTATGTATAACTATGTTTATTGATGTCTTTTATAACCGTGTTTAGTTAAATAATAAATTTATCTTATCTTGTGTACTCTTAGGCCGAGATCACCACGGGTTTGTACATACAGATAAGTAAATAAGGTCCATCATGACATTCATGTCACCCATCGCCCGTCCGCCACGCTAGAATATGGGGCAATCATGCGTGACTGATACTGATGATAAGTTATCGGTGATCCTAATTGGCAATATTGATTTTATATCGTGTGCGACAATAGGTCCTTACCATTGATAAAATTATTCAGGACAAACAGTACTTTATTGTCTATCTTTAAGGCGAGGCATGATAAACCATTATTTTGTATAGGATTGCGCATAAGGTCGTATACGCTAAAAACGTTTAAAAACTATTAATTTAAAAAAAATACTTACTAAAATATTTAACTGTGTGTTTGGACGAATCTACCCAGAAAATTTGAAAAGAAAAGGTTTCTTTGTTTTTTTTTCTCTGTTATAAAAGTTAACCATACATGTTGACGACATCTGTGGCGCGGCGGGCGAAGGTTCGCCTGCGACACAGGAGGTTGCGGGTTCGATTCCCGCCTCGGAACAAATATTTGTACGAATGGCAGATATTTGTTCAGGTGTTCTGTGTATTTTCTATGTATAATACAAAATATCTATCTATGTAATGTATTGTATTATGTAAAGCATATCAGTTATCTAGTAATTAGGTACCTATATCTAATAATATAAATACGGGATCTATTAGTACAATGGATCAAAGCCAAGATGACTTGTTGAGAAACTCGTTAAAACCATACATAAACACAAATATCGACTAACAATCCGATATTCGGGATACCGAATACAAAACTTAGACAAACCTGTACTAGGCCCTCTGGAATCTAATTTTGAGTAATTAGTAACAGATCCTGTGGACTTAACATTGACTGCATACAAAAACGACATTTCGACTCGCAATTCGGTTTTTGTTATACCGAGTTTCAGATATTTGAGCCGAGCATTCTACATTTGGCAGATCCACATTCGGGCACAGAATATATAATAGTATTCGGGCAACACTAGTCATTATATCGATTAATAGTTTTTCACTGCAAAATCAATACCACACAGTGCACAGCTGTTTAATATGCAGCTCATGACATCACCGTTAATCGGAATGCAATCTGGCATATTGCATAGCTAATAGATCAAGTTCTACGCATTTAAATAGCACACACAGCTCACAGTAATTGCTTCAAGTTAAAAATATACCTAGTATATGGGATGGGCTACGTTCGGAAAACTAGAGGACATTCTCAGGGACCCCAAAATGCCTGAAACTCAAACTGTAAAACCAATGTGTCCTGCCCACAATGACGTACAGCATGGACGCTCACTAAGGAAGCTGTGCATAGAATGAGAGTCGCCCAGAGGGCTATGGAACGTGCCATGCTTGGAATATCTTTACTGGACCGTGTCCGCAACACGGACATCCGAAGGAGGACAAAATTGGCAGATATTGGATACCGTATTGCGAGAGTAAAGAGGCGCTTGGCAGGACACTTTGCCAGATTTGGTGACGGCAGGTGGTGTAAGGCCCTGACCGAGTGGTGGCCGAGAGGGAGCACTAGAGGCCGTGGCAGACCATACATAGTATAGTTATCGGCAAATAAAATTGTTGTGTCACATTACAAGACGTAACACCCAAAAGTCACATACATAGTCCTGATCCCACACTAGGATCTCCTGTGTGTATCAGGAACTACGAGTATCAAGATACCACAACAAATACAGAACAAATATATGCAGATCATACAAACATCTGTCCCACAGCCGGAATCGAACCCACAACCTGTCGCATCTCAGCTGGCTACTCGCTGCCGCGCCACTAAGGTTTTAACTACCTTTTGAGAATTAAGTGAAAAACAAATACAAAAGTTTAAAGTTACCTTTGACAAATAATGAGCAAAACATGGCTTGACATACTATTATTTATTCTGTGTCTATTTTTTTTCCCCCACACTTTTTTTGTTGTGTATTAAGGATGAATAATTCATTGCCTTCAGTGTAACTAACAATTTAAAAAACTCTACTATTACTAAAAATCAAAATAAAATTGTTTACCTATATCATAGATAAAATAATACTATACTACCTATATCAATATCATGTGGTTAGTCTAAATATTGAAAAGCTCTTCAACTCTTGCTATTTTAAGCTGATTATGAATACCACAGAAGTCCATAAATAATTTTATTCCCAGAATAAATCTTCATAAAACCAACATTATTTAGATTTAGACCACAAACAGTCAAATTGATCCGAGTGGCTGGCATCGTGCCAACATGATAAAGTTTAAAAGGCACTCAATGGTATAGGCAAATTCTGTTACTCAAAGAATTCCAGTTTATTTGTTTAGCCTGGTTAAAGTGAGCAGATGAAAATAGTTGCGTCTATATTATATAATTGCGATTATTGGAAATTATTAAAATAAATAAAATGTAATCAGCCTTTTTTTTTATACTACTTGAATGACGGAACTAGCAATAGGCCCACCTGATGTTAAGCGGTAACCTCTGCCTATGAACAGTGCATTACCTCATAGATCACGTCCACCTAGGACGCACCCTATGTGGCATTGCACTGCGCCCGCCACCCTGAGATATAAAGGTGAAAAGTCTCATGTGCCTGTAATTTCACCGGCACCCTTACCCTTCAAACCGGAACACAGCAATGCGAGCACTACTGCAGAATGTTTTTATTCCACTAACCTTAAGCTACTAATCTAATACATACATAGACACACGCCTTTTTCCCCGAAAGGGTAGGCAGAGCCTCAATACAGCCTCTTCTCACTGTGGGTTGCACCGTGCACCATCGTGGTGTAAAGAACCCCCCCCTATTAGAATCGTATTTCCCTAGGAATATTTTATGAAATGAACTAAATGCATTGGCCGGCGTGATCGTCTTTATGGAAAGGACTCTACGTTGTGAAATCTTAGCAGTAACTCAGTTCTTTAAGGAAAATCTTCGAAATGGAACAAAATAATTTGGTTTTGCAGTAAAGAGGGCGCACCTCCTACGCGCTTCTCAGTGACCCTCAGCACATATACTCTGGTCAGGTCTCCTCCGCAATATAAAGGAATTTACTTTAATAATAAATTCTATAGTAAGTCTGTACGTATAGTCTCTACCTTCAAAGAGAGAAAAGAGGAAAGCTTTACTAAGTTCTCCCCAAGGATCTCTATAAACCCTCGCATGTCCTAATACTGTAAAAATACGTGAACAAAGATCTCACTGGAGAGAAATGGTAAAAATAAATGTTAATTCGAAGATCAGGAGTTATTCCTGCAAATCACTACTCGAAGGCGTCTCTCTGAATCCTCAAAGAATAATTAAGGCGGGGAAACTCCCAAATAAAGTCAAGAAACTATTCCCATAGGGCCCTAGGACTTTCGTCCTTTAAGTTCAAGGTCCCAAGGTTTTACGGAGTCCTGTATTGGTTTAACAGGAGTGTCCAACAGTACTGCTCGGCATGACTGGTTATGGGTTTAAACTAGCGATAGCCAATATATTAGAATAGCCTTTCGACCATGGATTGAAGACTCATTTGACGCCCGTAGAGCCAGGTTTCACAGGAACTCCTCCTGATTACAATTCAATATAATAGATTTCAGTTCTTAGCATATTTAGGTTATGAAGATATTTTATTTGTTATTTAAGGCAGGGAATCTCCCAAATAAAGTCAAGAAACTGTTCTCATAGGGCCCTAGGACTTTCGTCCTTTAAGTTCAAGGTCCCAAGGTTTTACGGAGTCCTGTATTGGTTTAACAGGAGAGTCCAACAGCACTGCTCGGCATGGCTGATTATGGGTTTAAACTAGCGATAGCCAATACTAGAACCAGCCTCTCGGCTCTAACTTGGAGACTCAAAGTGAATTATTTAGGTTTTCAAAGCAATTTCGCGCCCGGATATGTAGCCTAGCTAATTTTCCTAGCTAGAAGTGTTTTTATTTAGCCAAGCTTGCATTTGCTTGTCTTTTTAGTTATTTGTGCTTGTATTGTGTGAATGTCAGAGTACTAGCTTATTCCCTAGGGTTATAAGAAGTGCCAAGCAGTATCCTGGACGAAGAAACGCTCTAATACTGATGAAGACCTATAATGTACCTCATATACCTATCTATTCTGGGTGAGTAAGTGGCAAATCTAGAGCACGCGAGCTCACATTTATGTGCAAGGAAAATGTGTTTGTCTCTCAGCGAAGTGCAATGCTGAGATACCTATTCTAGAGAAACTAGGGGGGGCATGACCATAGGCCATGGCCAGGGATGTCAGGCCTGGACGGAGAGCCTATGACATGTACCCGAGAACCACCGGGGACGATATCGCTTTCACTAGAGGCAGATAATTATGAGTGTCACAATGACTTGAAGGGCTTCCTGAATTACTTCCTCACCTCCGCCACTAGCAAAAGCAAAGTCGTGGGCTACTGCAGGCCTATAAAACGGAAGCCATAATACTTCCTGAATTACTTCCTCACCTCCGCCACTAGCAAAAGCAAAGTCGTGGGCTACTGCAGGCCTATAAAACGGAAGCCATAATACAGCCTAGGATGCCCAATCTGATCTAGGTACGCGATTCTATCTTCTGAGGTCCGCCTTGTCACCATTCCCAAGACTTCGTCAGCGACGCAAAGCAGTTAAGTTTGCGTTTTCCATTTGAAACAGCTCTCTGGTCCTGATAGAGAGCTGCCCAAGGCGCAATCATTCATTTCACTATCTCCTGGATTAATCACTTTTTCAATACTGACTCGCAGCGCTTCCACGTGTTACTTTTCCTTCGGGCTCACAAATCTGACTGCCCCCACTGACCTTTCGTTTCATACCGTTCCTTCAATATTCAAATTCAAAAAAAAAGTCTCTATTCTAAAATAGTACTTGTGTTTTAATTCTTGAAACAACCTAAGAGGTTCTTGTAAATCAGACTAATAAGGCTGAATCATTACAGTGGGAATATAGACGTAACAAGGGCTGACCTCACCACCACCATTGCTTCTCACGATTGACTCAGCTAACACTTTTTTCCAGCAATAACACATTCCTTAATAAGCTAGCAGCCAGGACAAATCTTATACCAACAAATCTTACAAACAGTCCGGGTAATCCCTTAGTCGGCTTTTAGGACATCCACGGGAGGAGACGGAGGGGTCTATTTTTAGGCCGGCCACATAATCTAATACAATTACCTAAATATTGTTTACACTAAATCCTTTAAACATCGGTAAACTATGTTTTGCTCATTTGGTTAGGTTGTCTTTCGACATGGCCTTCTCCAAATCTTCAGCTCTTAATTTAGGAGTCTTTTTAATCTACTTTTAGGACACAATGTTGTGCCCTTATGATGGAAACAGGAGTATATCTCGGTCCAAATTGTATTATTATAAGTTTTTACTCAATTACCATCTGGCTTAAGTTTAAGGAAATAAATAGAACAATGACATTTATTTATGGACAAGGAATTTACCTCTAAACAAATGTGAATTAACACAGTAAATAGTGTACATTCTGTGCTGTTTTTACTCAATTTAAACCACATAAAAAAATGCAGTCCCTTTTAACAGACTGTAATCAAAGGGACTCCTACCAAACTTATGTTTTTAGTATCATTAGGTACCTAAAACTGCAAACGATAAATAAGGTTATGTACTATTTTGTACTATTACATATTTTGTATATATCATAAACTAGCGACTCGCCCTGGTTTCGCTTCAAACTAAACCGTAATGGAGTTGATTGGGACTACACATAACGCAGGCCTAGCTGCTGGTGGAAGCTAATAAAACATACCCGTGCACTAAGCACTAATGTAGTTTTCTATTAAAAAAAACAAATGCTGGACAGTTCATACAACATTATCTAGCCCCAAGCTAAGCAGAGCTTGTGTTAGTTATGGGTACTAGAAAACTGAATACTTAATACAATACATAGATAGATATTTTTTATCATACATAGAAAATAAAGAGTTTCAAAAAGTTTATACTTATTACAATAGTAGAAGATCGAACAATCAATCCGTTTTTTTTTTAAAAGCGTGGTGTGCTTCATAATGTAAATATAACAATCATTCTGAATCATCTGACAAATACCCAGAACACCCTGAACAAATATTCGCAGATTGTACAAATATTTGTTCCGAGGCGGGAATCGAACCCACAATCTCCTGCGTCGCAGGCGAACCTTCGCCCGCCGTGCTACAGAGGTTGTCAAGTGAAATAATTTAAAAAATATGTGAAGTATTTTATTAGTTTATCCATTACAAATAAACATACAAATACACGGGAGTAGCCGAGGGGAAAAAACTAATAAAACATACCCTATGTTACTAGATAAAAGATTACTTTCAAAAAAAGACTTGACAAACATTTAAAGTGCTCTGATAAGTACTAAGATATACACGCATCAGCTCCGAGAGCTGCTTGTGTATTATAAATAAATAAAATAAATAAAATTTAGCTTTCTACAGATGAAATAATTTTTAAAAACTTTTAAGTATTTGATTAGTTTATCCATTACAAACAAACAATGTTTACCTCTTTATAATATAAGTAATAGATATAATCCCATCTCTATTACTTACAACCATATAACTACCTATCATAAATTCTGAATATTTCTCAACCTTGGTTACAACAATGAGTTTTTCTGAAGCTAAAATTAAGTGCTAAATTTATGTTATTGTCCATTATTTACAAAAGGCCTCTGAATAAATAGGAATATATAAATAGCATTCTATAAATAACCCGGAGACCCCCCAGGTAGTGAGACAGCAGGATGTGGACTACAATTAACTCCCAACAGACTCACTTAATTTATTAATTGCAACAAGGTCTTTCGTATGCAAGCTACACACACCTACATACTATGAACTTGAATTGCCCTTTTAAGAAACCTGACTAATATCTAGCAGTAGGTATGTCTCACTAGACTAACCTACTCATTGTTTTGCCTTATAAGATTACAGTCATTGACCATATGATAGATAACTATCGCAGACTTCCCGTTACTAATTTATAAACGATCCCGAAGATGACTCACAGCGATACTTATTGGAAAAAGTACTTGCTAACATGATTGCTTACGTGACAAGGGGACGGTATAAGAGAAAGGTTTAACAAAAATGGTATTAGTTTGTATTATTGACCTCAAAAACTTGTTAGAATAAAAGATAAGGGTTTAATTTAATGTTTTACTCACTTTGTCCGAAATCCAGCGGTACCGTACTCAATAAACACATCTGTAGTTTTCGGATGCATTTCTCTGGCGAACGCGTAGACGACTCGTAAGCTACTTGGCGGCATTCTATTCGGCGAAATTTATTTATATGGTCGCGTATTGCTCAGAGCTCAGACAATCACTTGGAAATCAACAAAACGAGATTTACTTTCCCGCTCCGATACTCAGCAAGTTTCATTCAATTTCAAATACTATGCAGCAATCAATTGAATATTTTCGCGTTTGACGTTTCTACTACACGCCCAAATCAAAATAGTTAGAAAGATATCGCCTTTATCTAGCCCAAAGTAGCCTTTGTAAATGGGTTCCATTTTATATCTATTGACACATGTCAAATTACAAAGCACCAGTTATCCAGTACTGCTACCAACCGCTAGATGGCGGTTTTCTCATTTCGAAAGTTCTTACTACTGTACAATAGATGTCAGGACCAGTAGATATACTCACAAGTGACATCTCTACTTCACCTTCTAAAACTGTATAATACAGTTCACATGAATGATAAGAGATGGCGCTAGCAGTTTGTTCTTACAAGTTTTCAAGCTAATTTCAGAATTAGAATACTAAATTACGTACAACCTACTAACTTTCTTACACAAATACTGTCTTTTATATTTTAAACAATGTATTTCAAAATTATAAAAGTTACTTGATTGTATTTCTTATAATGAGCCCTTCCAATGAACAAAAGTTTTTATTAGTATCCTAGTTCGCCCCGAAATTAAAAATTTGTATTTGAGGAATTTTCTAATGAATTTGAAGTAATGCAAAGTAGACGTTTAGAGAACACAATAAAGATACCACCTCATAAATCAGCGCTGCTCTACAAAAGTGTATTCTGTACAGCTCCCATAATATACCTACCTATAATAAGCTGCCTAGAGAAATTAATTAAAGAACAAGAGAGTTTTCAAATGTTTAAGAATAAATTGAAGTTTTTCTTGACTTCTAAGGCTTATTACTCGATTAACGAATATTTGGCAGACAAAAAACATGGGTACCTACCTATTTGAATGATTATTATTATTTTATGTGAAAATGCTATTCTAACAATATAATCAAATTAATGTTTAATTTACTACTCTATAATGATATTGCATGAATTTAATTACTAATTACTTCCTGACCTACCTACTTAAAATTAATAATTGTATTTAAAAAAAAATTGTATGCCTTGACAAGGCGAAACATGGTGATACTTTATCTTTAATAACATCTGTATGTAAACCTGTGTTTCGGACAAATAAATTATCTTATCGTATCTTATCTTGTATAAAAAGTAACAATAAAAAGTTTGTTTCTGTGACAACAAAAACATATGAAACGCAATTATAACTGATTTTTTTTTTGTACTTTTACTCTAATCCGTTTGTTGCCCGTGGTGCTACCAGTACCTGGTACGACCAGTAATACCACGGGTAAAAAACTCCTGTACAACTACCAAGCGATCCAGAAGTAGGTAGGTAGGTACCTACCACGGGAAGTTTTTTCGGCCATGATTAGGTACGATTTTTTTTGGCCAGAAAATTGGCTGTGACAGACAGACATGCATCCAAACACGAGAGTGAGAGTGGTTCCGTTGGTAGGGTACCTTTTAGAGGGTTGCCATCCGTTCGGGTTTCCCCTGATTTGTCCATTTATAGGACAGGGCGTCCGGGGAGGCCGCACTGCGACCAACGCAACAGAATAATTAGGTATACAGAATTACAAATAATGATTATTAATATACAATTTAACAAACAGTAATAGGATTCTGTTTTGTTACATTTAAAATGATGATAAAAGATGACTCGATGAGATTTTTACCTATTTCTGCCGCAAAGCAGTAGTGCTCGCATTGCTGTGTTCCAGTTTGAAGGGTAGGGGTGCCGGTGAAATTACAGGCACATGAGACTTTTCATCTTTATGTCTCAGGGTGGCGGGCGCAGTGCAATGCCACATAGGGCGCGTCCTAGGTGGACGTGACCTATGAGGTAATGCACTGTTCATAGGCAGAGGTTACCGCTTTACATCAGGTGGGCCATCTGCTTGTTCCGTCATCAAGTAGTATAAAAAAAAAGTTTACCCGGACTTGTTGGTAAGATTTGATGGTATAAGATTTGTCCTGGCTGCTAGCTTATTTAGGGAATGGTTATTACTGGAAGACTGCGTTAGCAGAGTCAGTCGTGGGAAGCAATGGCGGCGATGAGCTCACTACTTGTCACGTCTATTTCCCACGATGGTACAACCCACAGTGAAAAGAGGCCAATTGAGGCTCTGGCTACCCTTTCGGGGAAAAAGGTCTATTAGGTGCCTATTGATGTAGTAGGTAATGTCGTTGAAAATAAATAAAAAGTTGATTTATGACTTTTTTTAATTGTTTCTTATTATACTGACTATAAGTTTAACAAGAAAACTGTTGACATGTCTGGGTACTGGGCTCCAAAATCCGGGGTTTTCACGCGTCTTGTCCTGGTTGCCAAATTTTAGAGATGGCAACCCTACCTTTAAGGGTACCTACGGAACCTTAAATAGAATAAAAACCTCCACAAAGAGACCACCGATGTGGAGAGTCGTGATATCAACAAGCATTAAATTAAATCGACTGTTTTCAGTCTACGGTGTGGTCTGAGCATTACCTATATGCTTGGATAGTTCAAGCCTCGTCGTTAGCACAGAATAAATAATAGTACTTGTTAGTATTATGTATTGGAGAATGGTTTATTTATGAATTCGGGTTGTTGAATATTAAAATGGAAGATTTATGACAAAAAAAATCTTTTCAGGGTACAATGGCGATATGGTAAAATTTTGGGGTCGCCGCTTTACATGGTACCTAACTACCTAAGGTTACAAACTTGATGGTGTTACAGTGATTAGGTACTTGAGGGTGTAATCTAAATAAATCAAAAACAGAAACACGATTGATGAAACATCTATAGATCGTTTTTTTTTTCAATCGGCCCTCCTGAAACCCGTTTTGGTTCCCTTCTTCGAATTGAGAAATTATTGTAAGTTAATGTTTATTAGCACAATTCAGTAGGTACTTAATCACAGTACTTACTTATTTATTTAATATCTTCTTCTTTTATAGAAAACAAGGTTTTAGAATTTTTTGCTCACATAATTTACTTCTGAGCGGCACAAATCTATACCTCATCTCTTCCCGGGTTCAAGTGAGTACGCTGTCACTTTCTTGCAGCTATTGTTTTCTTGCTAGACTCCACCTATTCAATATTTTAACATATCACCTATAGTCGCCTATCTTTTTGTTTTTTTTTTTGTTCACGCAACATTATTTAGCCCCAATCTAAGCAGAGCTTGTGTTATGGGTAGGTAATGAATTACCTACATAGATAAATATTTTTAATAGACATAGAATACCTACGCCCTGAACACTATGAACAAATCGCACAAGTATTTGTTCCAAGGCGGGAATCGAACCTTCAACCTGCTGCGTCGCAGGCGAACCTTCGCCCGCCGCGCCACAGAGGTCGTCAATTTAACCACGGTGGTCCTCAAACCTCATCCGTTCCAAGAGTTAAATCACCTGAGGTGCTTTTATGTACTTTCATTCCAACACAAGAAAATACTCAACGGATTAAGATGGTCATGTTAATAGAACATCTATCATCCGACCTGTGTGTGGGCCATTCATACAATTAGTGTCCGCCTGGGAAAGGTGAGTGGAATCTTGAATGACATTCCGGGAGGCGGAATGGTAAGTCGATTGGACTAAGTAGAACATACCTAGTACTGAGGATAATACAACCACAGATAAAATAATACTATACCTACAAGTACAACTAAAACCTCAGAAGAAGGATTCTGAAAAAAGCTAAACGAATAGCTATCATACATATACTTAGTAATAATAGACTTGCATACGTTCTAAATATAGCTCAATTTATCCAAATCACTAACAGAGGAAAGCATCCCACAGATGCTAGCTGCATTGCCAGATAAGAGCCAGCTCTCAGGTTACGTGTCCTTCGAGCCACGCCATATTAAGACCGAGCTTAGCTTGTCGATTTATAGAAAAAAAAATAAGGCTTTTTCTTATATTGAGTCTCTACCCGGTCGTGTTTAGTAAACTGTGTCTCCCCCATGGACTTAGGAGTCTCCCCTTACAATCTCTAATGTCCCACGCTACAGATCCACCAACTTATCTGTAGAATGAAATTTATGTAGATGATAGAAAACTACATACATTTCATTCTACAGATAAGTTCGTGGATCTGTAATGACCGTTTTCAGCCAGTAGGTAATATCATTTGAATTTTTGAAGTTTGAATTCGTTCTCTCTGCCCGAGGAATACAAACTATTCAATATTCTGTGACTGATGAATTAACGAATAGCGAGCCGTAATCAAAAAATGTGTTTTGTGGAAAATCGTGTTTTTCCAGTGATGGGTCGTTTTTTGAATATGGATACGTAGCAAATTTCATCCAAATCGTTAAAGCCGTTTTCGAGAACGGGATTACAAATTCAATATAAATATAGTAAGTAATGTTATATATAATAGAATAGTAGTATACGTAGGTATATGGGCGAACACAGTAGTATAATTTTGCACTGAAATGACAGTTGTTGGCTTTTATAGGTTACCTATTGGTAATTATCTTATTTGGTTGAAGAAAACAGTGGATTATTAGAGAAAATAACATCGAAATAAATATAGTAGTAGCATACTAGCACAGAATAAATAATAGTACAAATACTAGTAATTATATCCAATCTGACGATTTCGAAATAATTTACGGATTGGAACCCTCAGGGAGCGAGTCTTACTCGCGCTTGTCCGTTTTTATCTAATGAGTAGGTACCTACAAGTACTCACTCAGGTAAACGTAAACTTAAATAAATATAGATTATCTACTAACGTAACACGAAATCGAATTGATTTCAAAACGGGCTAATAGCGAAATTGCTGGAATATTACTAAATAACTTAATGCTCTGCTCTAGCTCCTAAACTCTAATATTGTATTAAAACTCCCCTTTTAATTTTTTACCAACATAACCTCCCGAAAAACTCAAACGAAATTAAACTCAATCTGTAACAAAATAATGTTTGGTTAGATTGTAAAAGATAAGTTTGTGAGTGGCTCGCAGAGGGGGCATGGTGTTCCAAGCTGTGTTGGTGCGTAATACCGAATCGCTCCCATTAACGTTGTCTATTACGGCAATGATATTACCTACAATTTGGTATCATATCAGTATTAATGGATTTATGCCTCGGATAGTGGGCAATCTCTTCTTTGATGGATAGTTTTGGATGTTTTTGATGATAAAGCTATTGATTTTAATTTTAAATGTTTCTATTAATTTATCGTACCAAACGAATACCTAATACTTAACCCACACGTTTTCAGTACACGCAGATTTTTAAAAGTAATAGGTATAAAGCTATAAAAACAATAGCAACATAAGGTACCTACATAATTATATAAATACAATATTTTTATTTCCTTAGGTTTTTGATTGACCTTGGGTTTTTATTGGTTGATTTTTGTGACTAGATTTTAAACACCCTCGATTTAATTATTATTTGTTAATTTTAAAAGGTTTTTTATAGCTACTTAAATGACGGAACAAGCAGATGACCTCTGCCTTTAACAACGCATTACCACATAGGTCACGTCTACCTAGGACGCACCCTATGTGGCATTGCACTGCGCCCGCCACCCTGAGAAATAAAAGTCTCATGTGCCTGTAATTTCACCGGCACCGTTACCCTTCAAACCGGAACACAGCAATGCGAGTACTACTGCACTGCGGCAGAAATAGGTATGGAGGAAGTACGGCTTCCCTGGACGAACTGTTTCACAAAAAAGCTCTAAAAATTTAAATAGACTCGGAAGGTTGGTTTAAATCCACATTGATCTTTTAAGATACTGTTGAAGTCTAAGGTTCCCTTCGTCCAAATCAGGTGTAACTTGGACAGCTATCCCTCATTGATCATCGTATTGACGACACGGCTGTCGACACGACACGACAATGACGAGACACGACAATGTCGTTAATAGACTGCGGATAGAGTCCTCCGACATGGCTAATCACGTATTGTTGAATCGCAATTGTACTGCAGATGTTAAGGCTAGGGTGACCTCACAATCACTGAACATTTTAGTAGTGCAGAGCTTTTTTTGGAAAGACTTTGTAAGTACTTCCTCCATAGGTAGTTATTTCTGTCGCAAAGCAGTAGTGTGTTTTCTTGGTTAGAAAAAGGTTCTAACGGAAGACCAGCGCAGGTTGTTTACAACCTGCATTTATGCTGAGTTAGGGATCTTTTTGTAACAGCAATTCTAGCTATTATTTTGTATTTTTTATTATGTTTGAATCTGTCTTGTTACAAATATATAAAAAGTATTCTAATTCTATTCTATTCTTCTATTCTCATTGATGTGAAGGGTCCGGTTTGAAGGGTAAAATTACAGGCACATGAGACTTTTCATCTTTATTTCTCAGGGTGGCGGCGTGGTGCAATGCCACATAGGGTGCGTCCTAGGACGTGATCTATCAGGTAATGCATTGTTAAAAGCAGAGGTTACCGCTTACATAAGGTTGATCTGCTTCTTCCGTCATTCATTCAAATAAAAAGACGAGCGAGCCTCACAGCAGTCGCATTTGATGTGTAACATCTGACATCTAATAAGCACCCTGATAGTACCAACCTCTCGGAAAATGCGCTCTGTGTGTTCTATCGGCTCTATAATGGGGAGTGCTCTGAGGAGCTGTTCAATCTCATACCTGCATCCAGGTTCTATCATCGCACTTCTCGACAACGCAAGGGAGCTCATCCACACATCATCGACACGTGGGTATCTCGTACTGCTCGCTTTACGAAATCTTTTTCCCCCATACGTGCAAGTTGTGGAATGGGCTCCCTCCGTGTGTGTTTCCGCTAAATTACAACATGAGCCGCTTCGAAAAATATGTAAAAAAAGTCCTTCAGGGCAGGCGTTTTTTTATATATTTAAAATCATGGTAACCCTAGAACACGTTTAATTACCCATGACCGATGTACTTGTCATTATTTAGCATCACTATTCATACGATGGGTATCCGTGATGGATGCTGTGTGGGACAGATGCACGCCTAATGGAGCCTTAAATATACAATAATGCATCTGATTTGTTGGTGGGCGATCTCATTATTGATTGACAATAGGTATTTCAATATACGAAGAAGCATCGAACAAGTGTTTTTATGCTATGGAGATCAAAATACAATAAAAATGTATAAATTAAATTAATTTAATTTAATTTAAAATGTACTGTTAAAAGAACATGGGCAACTCCCCATACATTGTTTGACCCAACTTTTTTGACTAACGTAACGTACAGTGAGATACTTTTGGTTATTGATAAATATGTTATGGTAATGAAAAAGCTAATTTAATTTCTTGCGTTGAAGTTGTGGGAAAGTAATGAAGCTTGTTGCGTTTTGTTTGACGGAAATGCAATGAGTTGATTTATATAATTAGTTAGAAATACAACTTCACCTAAGTTTTACTACGTCTAAATACACTGAAAACTGGCTAAATTGTAGTGTAATTTTTTTACAAAGAAAACGTGCTCATGCCTTTTTTCATGGAAATTTCAGGTACCGCTGAAACACGTGTTTGTTAATTTTATTTCAGGAATCTCCTTGTAATATCTGAAGATTACTACTAACGGTTTCCGAAATACCGAGCATTTTTTTTAACGATAGAACCCGATTCTGAACCCTAAAGGATGCGATTTTTTTAAATTCCGTTGTTACTACAACCCACTACTAACACACCCTCCAAATTACAAGACTCTACGACCAGCGGTTTAGGCTGTGCGTTGTCACTCGGTCGGTCAGTCAGTCAGTCAGTCAGTTAGGGCATTACTTTAGGTAGTTAAAAAAAAACTTTAGGTAGGTAGGTAAAGAGACCGGTAGGTAAAACAAGCAATTTTTATTTTATTTCACAAACAAAGTAAGGACTGATTTCTGAGAAAGCATATTCTCGTATGTGTATACCCTTTATATTAATTTATTATCCTTAAAAAATCGCCCTTTCGATGGCTATACGCTAATTTTCACATTGAATCCTTACGCTAAACGCGGAACCCTAAAAAGGATGCAAACGTCTTTATCATAAAACCAACAATAGATGTTCGTTTTTCATAAAAAATAATAAACGGGTCCCTTTTAGCGCCTCTGCATTCAAGTTTCCCAAACACTACAACTATAAACACTAACTAAAATGGTCCGTATGTTACAGGCGTAGAGTTCAAAATGTTTAAGAGCTTTATTAATGGACGAGAATACAAAATGGTTTCGTGACGGTCATCTGTCATCGATGGATGTCACATTATGACTCTTCGGGTGCACAAAGCATTGGGGTTTAATCAGTCCCACTTTCAACAGGCGTTTGACGATCTCCCAAGACGAGTTAGTTACGACGTGGTTGCGACTATTAAGGTTATGAGAATAGCTGTGGCTCTAGTCTATGGTTTTTCCTCCTAAGGGGTTACAAAAGCTATAAGTAATCCCGGAAAAGTTGTATAAAACAAGCCTCTTCCACCTCTGAGGCACAAATTGATGTCTTCCACTACTTCTTATACCCTAGCTACTACCCTAGTTTATTTTCTGAATAAATAAACTATATATAGCCCGAGGGTAAACACCATACCATATTCATTTCCCTCATGAGATCCTTAGATTTTCAATGTACAAATAGAGGGTGATGTGGCATTGCACTGCGGACGCCACCCTGAGACATAAAGATGAAGTCTCATGTGCCTGTAGTTTAACCGGCACCCATACCCTTCGCAGTAATGTGAGCACTACTGCTTTGCGGCATAAATAGTACTTCCCCGGACGAAATCTTTCACAAAAAAGCTCTACTTCTACTGAAACGACTTGTTTTTTTTATAATTCTAAATTATGCATACATATACGTATAGACATAAGCCTCTTTCCCCAAAGGGGTAGGCAGAGCCTCATCAATGGGCCTCTTTTTACAGTGTATGAAATTTATGCCAATGTAGTTCTGAACGCTGGAAATCTAGAGTGGGTATGGGCTGGACACGATAGCAGCATGCATGATGACCTCTGGGCTAAGATAACAACAGATTTGGTTCCAAACGTGCGGCGGCCACGTGGCAGACCCAGACGGCGATGGCGGGATGAGCTTGACTCCCACAACAAGGACTGGCCACTAACAGCTCAAGATAGAAATGATTGGAAAGAGGGAAGAGAGGAATTTGCCCTGCAGTGGGAAACTTCCAGCTTTTTTGCAAAATAAAATAAAATAATAAAAATAAGTAAATAAATAAATAAAGCTGGACAGTTCACACAACATTATCTAGCCCCAAGCTAAGCAGAGCTTGTGTTATGGGTACTAGATAACTGATATACTTAATACAATATATTACATAGATAGATATTTTTTATTACACATAGAAAATACCCAGAACACCCTGAACAAATATCTGCAATCGCACAAATATTTGTTCTGAGGCGGGAATCGAACCCGCAACCTCCTGCGTTGCAGGCCAAGTATCGCCCGCCGTGCCACAGAGGTCGTCAATGATGATAATTTACTAAATAACGGCTCAACACAGCACGCCGAATCATCATCTCTACTACCAAAAAGTTTGGCTGGTAGAAAATGTATTTAGCATTAGAATTTTATAGCAGTACCCTTTAACCTTTCCTGCCCCCACCCCTCCTCCCTTGCCCCAGCATCCAGCCACATACCAAATACCATCAAAATCCGCTCTACCATTGATCCGTGAGACGTTGCAGAATGGTCTAGGGTTCATACAAAAATCTCATAGAAAAAAACACTTCAGTTTTTCCCGAATTTTAAAAATTTTCAATTGAATATCCACCTATTAGATACCGTGAAAGTTCTGTGTGAAAAGTGGCCCATTGAGACTCTGCCTACCCCTTCGGGGAAAAAGGCGTGTGCCTATGTATGTAAAAGTTCTGAAGCTCATGCTCATTCCTAAAGCTCTAGGCTTGACTCCAACACGAGCTACCTGGAGGCTGTGCGATTAGCAGAGGCTGTCGCTCCTCTCATTACGGCGGCCTAATTACGCCAGCTCCGTCACAAAAGAGCCGCCCGCTTTCATGTTGCCGCGAGGGCGCGGATGTGGTGACGAGCGGGTGGTTCAGCGGAAGGCGGAGTCACTCGAAGTTATTTTTTAAAATCATTCATCATTCATCAATCAGTAAATCATAAGTGCATAGCTTAGAGCATTGCAGGCCTCCGTATTCCGTGTTGCTCGATGGTGCATAGTGATAAAGAGTAAGTCTAGTTGTTTAAACAGAGAATTCTGTGATTTTTCAGAGTGCAAGCAAATTACTGCTTTTCATTCCCCCTTCCCTCTACCCCCTCTATCCACAATTCAAATACCATCAAAATCTTTCGACCAAAATAAAATTTGGTCGAACTCAAAATCTACTAAAACAGTTTCCAATTCCAAGCAGAAGACATGCAGATATAAAAAGTGTTACGTAAGCATGATTTCAACCTAGATAATTATTTTATTTGGCGTAGTGGTTATTATCGGTTGCCTACTTGTACGGAACCCTAATCTTCAAGTGCGAGTCAACTCGCACTTGACTGGTTTGTTGACGAGGAACGTCTTTGTTTCCGATTTCCACTAGTGCGAAACGAATTAATAAGAAGGTAATTTAAATGTTAGGTATGTCTCCACTCCGTTTTCAATTTAAATACGGTTCTATCATAATAATTGCAATATAAAATTAATTAAGTATTCATAAACAATACCTAGGTAAAAAATAATATGCAATTTAAACAGAGTAAAAAACCGTTTTAAAATACAATTGCACGTGCAATAAATTTGAACAAATCTTTATAGATCGCTTCCGCTCCTCAATAAAATCGCTGACCATGCCACTGTGCCCTATATACAAAAGTTAGTGCAGTTGAAAAAAAAATATCATTCGCTTGTTTAGCTAAAACAGCCCTTTTTGCCTTAAAAACAAGGATAAGATAATTTTTAAAAGAAAAACTTGAGCGCAAAAATACGTTGGTATTTTAATAATTGTTTTTTATTAATTTATGACCCCCATAGAGGCAGAAAGGTGGTCTTAATAGCCTCTCTATTAGCAGTGAAGTTATCATTTCGGATTTGTACTAATTTTATTACGCTAAGTCGGTTTTTAACTTTATTGAAATGGTCTACAGTTTTTGGTAGCGATTTAAAGAGTATTAATTAAGAAGGTATCATTTAACGAGCTATAATATGTAAGTATTTTGGTAAACGTCGACTAAACCGGTGCATCATAGACGGACAGAAGCCCAATTCTCGTATTAAAAGTTAGAGCATTGCAGGCTTCCGTTAAAAAATAATGTAACATCTGACATCTTACCTCCTTGGTAATAAATAAGCAACATGGCTGATAGTACAAACCTCTCTGAAAAATGCGCACTTCCTTTTACACACTTCCGTCCTTCACGAAATCACTTCCACAGATTGCAGGAAAGCGAGAGGAAAGATAAATAAATAAATAAATAAATAAATAATGCACGACAGTTCACACAACATTATCTAGCCCCATGCTAAGCAGAGCTTGTGTTATGGGTACTAGATAACTGATATACTTAATACAATATATTACATAGATAGATATTTTTTATTATACATACAAAAATACCCAGAACACCCTGAACAAATATCTGCAGATCGCACAAATATTTGTTCAGATGCGGGAATCGAACCCGCAACCTCCTGCGTCGCAGGCCAACCTTCGCCCGCCGCGCCACAGAGGTCGAAGATGTTACACATCAACAAGTTTAATGCACTTTTTCGTTTGTTTAAGGTGGATCTCCCGCTTGTGGCGCGAAATTATTAGTTTTTTGGTGTTTTTGCTCATTACAGCTCATGAACACTTGTTACCTGAACACATTTTTAGTGTTTTTTTTTTGTTTATGAGGATCTTAGCTAAACAGACGATATTTATGAGATACTATTAATTAAAACATGTGTGTGAAGTCTCCTAGTTCTCGCGAAATAAAACTTTTGCTATCTGAAGAAGTGTTCATGGGCTGTAATGAGCAAAAAACACCAAAAAAAATGAATTTTGCGCCTCAAGCTAGAGCATCCACCTTAAGTCTGAAATTCCGTATTACCTCCTAACTCCTAATCGATAAGGAGTGCTCTGGCTTTCATCATCAGCTCACGAGCACGAGATAATGACTCCCAGACGCAAACAACTTTTGAAAGTTATGAAAAATTAGGAAACAGGCTGTACATGCCATTGGTTTTTGAGGGTTTCCCTCGATATCCCTGCGATTCTCATCAGATCTTGACTTGGTGAATATGAGACCACCTCGGGAGTATACCTATTCAAACTAAAGAAACTAAAATCTACTCTATATTTTTTTTTTAAGTTGGATCACAATTTATGTAGATATCGAAGAACATCTATATATATAAAACAAAGTCGTGTTAGTTACACGCTCTCTATACCACCTATACTACTCAAGATCGGCTGGACCGATGTTAGTTATCTCTTTTTTGGTGGATTCTTCTCCGCTCCGAATAGCAGAATAAGTAATAAAATATTGGGCGGGGGGGCTGTTTTTCACCGGGGGCTACCCGTGCGAAGCCGGGGCGAGTTGCTAGTTAATAATAAATAATAATAATAAATAATGCTGGACAGTTCACACAACATTGTTTAGCCCCAAGCTAAGCAGAGCTTGTGTTATGGGTACTAGACAACTGATATACTTAATATAATATATTACATAGATAGATATTTTTTATTATATATAGAAAATACCCAGAACACCCGGAACAAATATTTGCAGATCGCACAAATATTTGTTCCGAAGCAGGAATCGAACCCGCAACCTCCTGCGTCGCAGGCGAACGTTCGCCCGCCGCACCACAGAGGTCGTATATATAAAAAAAGAAGAAATCAAAAAAACCCCAACGCAATGGAACGGCTGAACCGATTTTGATAAAAGATTTCTTAGATCATTGCTAGAAAACCTGCTTTGAAATAAAGAAAACTTCATTCAAATCGGTTCACCCGCTGGACCCGAGGCGGCAATCGAACCCGAAACCTCCAGGGTCGCAGGCGAACCTTCGCCCGCCACGCCACTGAGGTAATCGGCTTTCGGATTATATTTTTCAGCAAAGACAGACGTTTAAATATATTCCATTCCTTAAGAGCTTTTCAATTTAATTAATACAGTAACTAATGGTTGGGATTAAGTCGTAATATGTTATTAATAGTAAATTAATTCATTTTATGTGATTAGATAATCAAAATCAATTCTAATTCAGGCTCCTTTCACAATCTGGTTTAAAAAATTCAACGCTAGCTTAAATTAAATACATGTTCTTAGAATTATTAATAAACACGTATCAATACTGAAACTTGTAACACAAGCTATACAGTATAGTCATCAGGTAGCAGCCTTTAGACGTACACTGATGGACAAGGCCTCCCCCACAGAATGTAATGGGGGGGGGGGATTTGCCATAATCACACACCTGGATTGATGATCGCAGTATTGCTGTTGGCTACTCACGTGGATGCTACTGTCCATTCCGTGGGCTTTTACGACATCAATGGAAGGAGACGGTCTGTTCATAGACTGGACACACGACAGGTACGGATTTGTCGACACATAAAGAGAAAACGTGTTCCAGTGTCTTCTTCATCTTTCGTGTCGATGTCTCACTCAAAGCCATTTTGACCAATAGGTTGTCACACCCACAGCACTGTCGGAGCAGGTTATTAAATCTTCCATCGTGCAGGAGTCAGGGCAGGATGGGCATACAAGGGCGTATGGCATGGTTTGGGTCTGGGCACCACAGTCGCATTGCGTCGCGGAGGCTGCACTCATACCCCACTTACTGAGATTGCACCTGCAGCGGCCGACTTGAGTGCACAGTCTGGGTAAGCCACCCTGCTAGACAGCCTTAAGGGTATTCCACACTGGCCAGGGTAGTTGGTGGCCAGGGGGTAATTCCTCTGCAGTCGTTATTAGCAATGGCTTTTTTTAACGTCCATAGATCAAGGCGAGCTTCACTTGCATTAGTTGCTTTTACTTGATTCCAGTTTTAGTGATATCATTCGTAATAAAAGAGTGAGAAAGAGATATATCGAGATATCTGTATTGTAGATCGATATATCTGCCTCTGCAAATCTCTATCTGCCATCTACTTGCAAAGACTTTAGTTAGTTATCATGGCGCATGCAACTGTGCCGAAATATAGGGAACAAACAAAACTCAATAATCGTGGTAAGTATCTCGTTTCTAGTGAAAAGTATGTACATAACCACGGTAGTTTTGTTGGAATAGATTGCAATTTTATGCAATTTGATATGTTATCGCTATCGTTCGCCAATCGGCATGCAATCCGAAGAAATCGAGCTATTATTGTATGTAATAGCTTGGAAATCAGTGGTTTACATATATTTTTTCAGCGAATTTACCATCTATGGTGCCTAACTTGCTATACAAGATCATTTTTCTGGTAAATAATCCTGTTCTTTACGAATAAAACAAATTACGAAACGCTGTTTCTTCAGTTTCTGTTAGCCAGTCACGCCTTAAGCTTGGGTTTAAAATAAATACTTACTATTTGTGCCTGTTTGTTGCAACGAAACAACAGTCCCACTGAAATATTCTCGTAAAAAACAAATAATTTCCGTTTTCCTCCAAAAACGATATTACAAACGATTAGGCCACACATTGCGTTCACATATAAATGTGCCGTAATAGCCACCTCGGAATTAAGGCCACTAATGTACGGAATAGGGTACGCTAATGTATGTAATAAGCCCCCAGGACGTTTCCGTATTTGTTCCATTTGAAAAAAGAACGTAATTTTTAAATAAAAAAAGAAAATTTTCCTATTTTAAACTTGGAATAAAAATATTCCATGTTAACTTGCGCTGGCCTCGAGAGAACATCGTTAACAATGATATTATACATACGTTAACTTTTACCAATAAGCAAATACCCGATGCAAGCTCACCTCAATTTAAATGATCTATTTGCAGATTAAATTGCTACCTGACTTCACACTTCCTGTTCCAAAGCAACCGCAGTATCAATTTAGACAACACCAATTTGACAGAATAACGACTCCATCGTATAATCGATCTTTTTGATAGCAAGCCTCTTTTCGCATTCAGCCAGTGACGTGCGTCTCCAGAGGTTTGACGTGAAAACGATCTGGTACTTTAACGAATTTCAGTACTTTATTGATTCTGTTTTTGACACAAACGGTCTCCTTAGACACAAAGATTGATTTTGGTATAGGTAAATTGTATAGAAAAATGTGTTATTTGAGTAATCAATGCAGTGAAATCGTGAAAGAACTCTAGCAATTATAGCATGATGTAAAGAATATATTTTGACGAAAGTATCTATTTTCCTCAACTAGTTAAAACTTAGTAGGTACTACTTAGGTAGGTATCCATTATATGTTGCTGAAAATGGGTAGTGACAAATGAAAAGAAATGTGCTCAGTTTGCCGGAGCCGTAGACTTTTCGTTTTAAATGTAATTTCATACCTCATTTCTTTACATCCGTTGCATCAAATTTTCGGTCTGGCTCGGTAAAACGTCAAAAACAGGCCTACGATCACTAGAAAAGTTAGCGAAAATTTAAAAGCATTCTCGTTTCAATTTTATGATTTAAATTAAAGAATATCTGTAAAACTGCCTACGTAAAGATCCATACTACGCTTGTACGTAACGTTGCGACGTATTCACGTTAAAAACATAGAGTCCTATCAAACCTCGAATATTTTTAATGGCCTAGCACATCTTGCTCATTCAGCCAGCGTACCCTATATTTAAAAGTGGCAAACTATTTGGTGGAATGGATAACGGAAATAAAGGAACGGAGCGGTGTCATTAGGGGCCTCTAGCACCCGCAGGCACGATAGAGCTTGGGCTCGCGTTTATGTCGGCGGATAAGACGCAGCCCAGGCGTAATCCGTGCCGATACGTAAATGAGCAACCAATTTTTCCTTTGAGTCTGAGTAAACCTTGATCAATTTATATTTAACACATTATTTATTATTATGCCATGAATCTTGGCAAATAACCTTGTCCAGTTAACCTTGACCTATTAAGCTGAAATTTGACATACCTGTCAAGTTCTGATGACAATACAATATTATGGTGATAGCGAGCTGATCTAATGGTGGAGACGGAGGGTGGACAACGGAACTCCTCGATGGATAATAGTAGACTGGCATATTTATGTGCTCATTTTGATCAGCTCACGGTCCCGATTACTAATATCATAAAAGCGTGTTTTGAATTATTTTTTTTGAATTAAAAACTTATTACTTATTCATTTTTCGAATGAATGAGTAATATTCACTCAAGTTATTGTCCGAATGCAGCGTCACTTACGGGAACACCGTCGGCTTACAGATCGTAATTTGGGAGTTCGGGTGCGGTCATTATAACACGTCTCAATTTAGTTTCAACACATAAATTGTATTAAGTAGACGCCTCGAATGCGGGTGGCCTTACATGGAGTACATATTATTAGGGTGATTCACTCGGGAACGGATCAAATTAGGCTTGGACACAGAATAAAGTAGATACCTACAGTTTTTTTTTAAGATGGTACTTTTTATATAAATAAATAAATAATGCTGGACACAGTACAACTTCAAAGTCAAAGTCAAAAGTATTATATTCATTGAAATCATTAGTAGTTTTTTTATTTTTTTTAAACTTTGTATTCCTTTGTTTTACCACGATCTCACCTGTTGGTAAGTGACGATGTGGCCGAAGATGGAGCACAAAGGTATAGATGGCACCTATATGGACAAAATAAAATTGTAGATCTGAAATTGTTAACATTGTAAAAAATATGTGCTGTCTTATAATGTGTAGTTAGTATTGTGTTGTTTCATTAATTTTAGGTTTTCAAATTTATAAAATAAATGCTTAGAATGTCTCGGAGTTTTCAAATCTTTCACCGACTATCTTTTTAAACACCGATCATTCTCCATCGTTTGCAAGCCTTACTTACTATGTGACATTGGCGAACTACTGGCAACACCACTCCAAGCCATTCATAAAAAAATAAAATTGAATTGAATTCACAAGGATCATTTTGAACACACATCATTACCTAGCCCTAAGCTATGTAGAGCTTTTGTTATGGGTACTAGGTAACAGATATACTTATTACAATACATTGAATAGATAGTTTTTTTTATTAGACATAGAAAATACCCAGAACACCCTGAACAAATATCTGCAGATCGTACAAATATATTTATTCCGAGGCGGGGTCGAACCCGCAACCTCCTGCGTCGCAGGCGAACCTTCGCCTCCCGCGCCACAGAGGTCGTCAAAAGAGTATACTTAGTATATCAAATTATCAAGTTGGGGTGGCAATGGGCAGGTCATATTATTGCGTGACTTTCCAAATTGGTGAAAATTGTCTACCAAAGTTTTAGTAAAATGACTACCGTTTTACTAAACATGACTTACAATAGAACACTTAACACATAACTTTGACTTAGACGACTTGGAAGGAGTGCAACGTTAAAAATTATATTGAAAATACACTAATGAAAATAAAAAATAACTTGAAAATGCCAAACGCTGAAGCCGTGCGGCGCCAATTATCAGGAAAAAAAAGCAAGAACTCCCTTTTTAACCCCCGACGCAAAAACGACGGGGTGTTATAAGTTTGACGTGTCTTCTGTGTGTGTGTGTGTGTGTGTGTCTGTCTGTGGCATCGTAGCTCCCGAACGGATGAACCGATTTCGTTTTTTTTTTTGTTTGAAAGGTGAATCTGTCGGCAGTGTTCTTAGCTATGTTTGATCAAAATCAGTTCAGACGTTTCATTGTTTTTTAATTTTTACAAAATTAATTACTTGAGTTTGTATAGAACTGCTGATAAATGTGAGGCTTTTAAAAAAGCCCTCTGCTACTGATTTCCTCTCCCATACACAAGTTTTCGAAGCATTTCTCAACGAACGTTGAAAGCCGACCGCACTAAAGCTAAGTAATTAAATTAAACACCGAGCACAACATGCCACCCACGCCACAATTGTATGAATTGTATGAAAGGCATAACAATAATTGTATGAAAGAATGACGGACGCAATTATCTTCGTTGTGGATTGTGTATGATACTTTACCGATATGTAAGTTGGTACTTTGTTTTATATCCACATAGGTGGGCTACACGATCGATTAAACAATTCATACTTCAGTCTTTCAGTGTTGACTTTTGTTTTTATTTGTATAATGATGGATCAATCAGACGGTCGAATTAGCGTATCGCCGGTCAGTTTCCTTATTCGTCAATTTTGCTGATTCAACAGTTTAATGGTTAGACTGTTTCTTAATTCGCCAATTTCCTTTTTTGCCAGTTTCACTAAATTGTCAGAGCCTCTATTAAGGCAGTTTCTTGACTCGCAAACTTCCTTATTCCTCAATTATCTGAAGTTGTCAGTTTTGCTATTTCGTCATTTCGTCTACTCCAATATGTTCATCAACTATCTGTTCAACCAGTTGAACAAATTGGATGAGTTTTCTCCAATTTTTTCAACTTCAAAATGTAGTTGAACTCTTTGGACTAAAAATTACAATAAGTTCAATTGCTATGTTTTTATTAATAAAACAGGGTACTCCTGCAGCTTGATTTTTGACATTGTATAGAGTGCTTTTGATAGAGTCAAATGCTGGAACTTCTGAGATTTTATCGAGGCCGATATCTTTTATAGATTTAACTACTTTTTTATAAATTTTGGGAACCGCTTCTGTTCCATCTGATGATTTGATTTTCTGTTTACATTCGTCAATCTTTTTCTCAATTTAAATTTTTCCAGTATCTGATTTGCAATGATCACTATGTTTTTTAGTTTTCAAAATTTTTTCATTCTGTAAACATATATAAAATATTAAAATAAACAAAAACTTGCATGAAAAACAAATTTTGCATATAGGTAGGAATATGGATAGTTAGGGCAATAGCGCACTAGCGGCTAGGCCGCAGCGGCCAGGTCGCGGCGACCATCGAGATAGATACATTAGTATGAAATCGCCATAGAGCCCGCGCACCTGGCCGCACGCGGCCAGCGCCCACACCAAGCCGCAGCGGCCAGCGAGATCGAAGCGACGCATTGCGGCCCGTGTTCAGTCGCTGATCGCTGCGGCCACTGAGATCAATTGCATTGTAGTTAAATCACCAGTATGTGCGCACTAGCCGCGGCGGCCGCACGTATTGTGGAACTACAGCGTGATTTGGATGACAGCTGTCAAAATTGAAACAGGCATATTTCGGAAACTACTCCTGCTAGAGTTTCGTTGTTTGGCTCAAATGAAAGGTGATGACAAAATCTACATTTTGGATGACAGCTGTCAAAATTGAAATAGTCATATTTCGGAAACTACTCCTGCTAGAGTTTCGTTGTTTGGCTCAAATGAAAGGTGATGACAAAATCTTCATTTTGGATGACAGCTGTCAAAATTGAAACAGTCATATTTCGGAAACTACTCGTGCTAGAATTTCGTTGTATGGCTCAAATAAAAGGTGATGACAAAATCTTCATTTTGGATGACAGCTGTCAAAATTAGTTTTGTGCTCATCTAAGGCGCTCAGAACTCGTTGCAATTTTGAGCTCTCAGTTGCGGCAACCGGCGATTTTCACGATATTTTCTTAAAATTTTGGGAAATTGCGCAGACGTAGCAAACTCTAGTTGCGATTTTCGGTGGTCGCAACAGTTTTCAGTTGCTGCAATCGGTGACAAAAGAGCGATTTTACTCCCTCCACGTACCGTCAACACTAACTGTTGACCATATGGAACGGAAAAGTTTAAAACAACAAATACTAAGAAACAATAAAATAAATATTTAAGGGGGCTCCCATAAAACAACCGTATTTTTTTGCCGTTTTTATAGATTATGTACGGAACCCGGAATTCACACTTGGCCGGTTTTTTAATACCGTCTGTTTTTTCCTATCAATCAATGGTGCAAACATAACTAACTAGTAACGTCTCCACCATTAATGGGGTAAATCAATGGTGCAAATATAACCGCAGGCGCGCTGCCAGGTCGCTAGTGCTCTCACCTCTAGAGTTAAAGAACCGACGCAAGTAAATTTTCCTTGGGCTCTCGTTGAACACATCCATATAGACGATCCATTTTCATATTTCCTTATACGATAATATCGATACCCGCAGTGGACTAGCACTAGACCTCTGCCTTTTTGTAAAAAACACAAATCTTCATCGATCTCCATTGCAATTTATAAAAAAACAGGCAAGGAAAATCAAATGCTGTACTCTTGGAAAACTGACGTCATCCAAAATGTAGATTTTGTCATAACCTTTCATTTGAGCCATACAACGAAACTCTAGCACGAGTAGTTTCCTACATATGACTGTTTCAATTTTGACAGCTGTCATCCAAAATGTAGATTTTGTCATCACCTTTCATTTTAGCAATACAACGAAACTCTAGCACGAGTAGTTTCCTACATATGACTGTTTCAATTTTGACAGCTTTCATCCAAAATGAAGATTTTGTCATCACCTTTCATTTGAGCCAAACAACGAAACTCTAAAAAAAAAAAAAAACTCAAAAACATAGTGATCATTGCAAATCAGATACTGGAAAAATTTAAATTGAGAAAAAGATTGATGAATGTAAACAGAAAATCAAATCATCAGATGGAACAGAAACGGTTCCCAAAATTTATAAAAAAGTAGTTAAATCTATAAAAGATATCGGCCTCGATAACATCTCAGAAGTTCCAGCATTTGACTCTATCAAAAGCACTCTATACAATGTCAAAAATCAAGCTGCAGGAGTACCCTGTTTTATTAATAAAAACATAGAAATTGAACTTATTGTAATTTTTAGTCCAAAGAGTTCAACTACATTTTGAAGTTGAAAAAATTGGAGAAAACTCATCCAATTTGTTTAACTGGTTGAACAGATAGTTGAACATATTGGAGAAGACGTCGTCATTTTCCTAATGCGTTACTTTCTTTGTTCATCTGATAGTTTAGTTTGTCAGTTTTCCCATCTCGTCATGTTTATGATTTGCTAATTTTGGGGTTTCGTAGTAAACTAGGAACCCAGCTGTTTTTAAGGCGATCTTAAGGCGATACAAGACATATTTTGTACTCAGCTAAAAGTCACGAAATGTAAGTTTAATATTTTTAAACCATATTGCCGTATTCTTTGTAAAAAAACATAGTCATGTCTTATTTTACACTAAAGCTGATGGAATAACAAATAAATATTAAATATGTAAAAATTAATTCAATCACCTTGTATATTTGATACACCGAAACAAGACTATAAGACCCTGGCAACTAGTGAAACTGGCGAATATAGAAACTGATTATCTAGGGAAAATGACCATTTGACCAAACTGACGAATAATTAAATTAGCACATACGGAAACTAGCAAATTTACGAAACTGAATCCTAGCAAAACTGGCGAAGGAGTAAACTGAAGATTTAGGAAAATGACCCACTAGCGAAATTGTCAACCTAGTAAAAATTACCAGAAGGTAAACTGTTGAATCAGCAAAATTGACAAATAAGGAAACTGACCGGCGATACGCTAATTCAGACGGTCCATATAACGTTAAGCCCACGTTAAGGCGCGATAGGTTCTCAAATGTCTCTAGAATTTTAAAGTTTTTGATAAGAATTTTCATAGTTTTCTATGAAGAAAAAAATATATGATATTCTTTAGCTTTTTATCTAGTGAAATCAATAATTCAATATAATATTTGAATAACTTCATTCGATAAAAAAAAATAACAAAAATACCTCCTTTTTAAAATGTAAATGCTATTTTTCACTCACTTCTCTCACGTTTTAATTTTTGAAACATTTGGTTACATGTTAGTTATTATTTGAGTTAGTGAATTCATCAACAAAATTAAACAAAACTTTGAACGACATTTTTATATAATTTTTTATACATAAAAACACGGTATCAGAGCGTGCGCTCGCCTTCTTCGCCTCATACAAAAATGTTCGTTGAACCTATAGCGCCTTAACCTCTCCCAAAAAATATCATCATCATCATCATCATGATCAGCCCACACTAGTCCACTGCTGGACATAGGCCTCTCCCAATACGCGCCACGGAGCCCGGTGTTCGGCTCTTCTCATCCACTTTCGCTTCTCATCACTTTGTGATCGCTCCACCTAGCCAGAGGGCACCCCACGGTACGTTTGCCAAGACGCGGTCTCCACTCAAGAACTCTCTTACCCCAAGCCTTACCCTATAAAAATGCGTTACCTCATAGGTCGCGTCCACCTAGAATGCGCCGTGGTATTGTACAGCGCCCACCCATGAGCCATAAAGATGAAAAAACTCATATGTCTGTAATTTCACCGGTACCCTTCAAACCGGAACACAACAATGTAAGCGCTACTGCTATGCGGCAGAAATAATGTGTGGTGGTAGTATACTTCCCTGGACGAACTCTTTTACAAAAAAGCTCTACTATTAACACATATTTATCACTTATCACTTATTTTAGTAGTAGTAGAGCTTTTATGTGTTCCGGGGAAGTAACTACCTCCATAGCTATTTCTGCCACAAAGAAGTAGTGCTCGCAGTGTTGTATTCCGGTTTGAAGGATATGGTTGCCAGTGAAATTACAGGCACATGATACTTTTCATCTTTATGTCTCAGGGTGGCGGGCGCAGTGCAATGCCACATAGGGCATTGATTTTATATTATAAAGGGTGGCCCAGAGAGAAATGCACTTTTGATTTCGCGCGCATTTCTAAACCACATGAGAGAGGGGCGCGGGAGTGGTATGAGTCGTTACACGGGAGAGCAGCGCGCGATTTGTGTCCGTGCATTTTATGAGAATGCTCAATCTTAAGTGACTGTTCGGCGGCTTTACCGTGCTAAATTCAAATTGCGGCGCATCAGTGAGTGTCCAAGCACTAATTTAATTAAACAATGGATTCAAAGATTTGAAGAAATAGGATTTAAACAAAAAATGCGGCCTCGCGGTCGGCAAAGAGTTTCACGGACCGATGAAAACATTCAGCGAGTTCGGGAGTCTGTACGCGCGAATCCACGAATGTCAGAGCTCAAACGTTTTTGATTCCAAAGCTGCAAGAATCGCGAGGCTATACCAGGAATACTTGGTTCCAGCAAGATGGGACTATGTGTCACACTTCTAATGTGAGCATTGAGGTGGTAAGAGAAATGTTCCCACAAAAATTAATTTCACGAAGGGGTGACATCTCCTCGCCCCCAAGAAGCCCCGATATCACTCCAGCAGACTTTTTTTTGTGGGGTTACCTTAAGAGTAGAGAATACTCTAATAATCCAACAACTCTGCAGCAGTTGAAGCTGAACATTCGGCATGAATTGAATCCATTTCGAGGGAAACTAACGAAAGTTTTCGAAAATTTTGATGCCAGTTTGGAAGAATGCTGTAACCTTGAAAGACGTCATTTGGACGACGTAGTTTTTAAAAAGTAAACTTCATTTAATTATCTTTGAATTATAATAAATACTATTATACAAAAGTATACAGAATTTTTTTCCTTGAATTTTCAAAAGTGCATTTCTCTGTGGGCCACCCTTTATATTAATTATAAACTGTAATTGTCTTTAGTTCTAGTTTTTTCCACCTGAACAGATAAGTTGGCGGCGCTGTACCAATTACTTCAACGTAAGAGACCTACTTACTTAAAATTTTGATCACGTCTACGTAACGTCTACGTTATAGGTAAGCGGCGTCTACGTTAGCGTAGTATATCTACGAACTCGTAGCAGTTGCTACGCTACGGTTGATTAACTAAATTCTTGATACATTTGCATTCCTCTATCGCAAAAAAATATTAAACAGGTATGATGCCGTGGTGTGTCCGGCCTGAGAGTAGACACTCCGTCTCCTCCCACGGATGAAAGCCGACTAAGGGATTACCCGGCCTTGTTGGTAAGATTCGTTGGTATAAGATTTGTCCTGGCTGCTAGCTTATTATGGAATGTGTTATTACTGGAAGAAAGCGTTAGCTGAGTCAGTCGTGGGAAGCAATGGCGGCGATGAGCTCACCACTTGTCACGTTGATATTCCACGATGGTGCAACCCACAGTGATTATACACAGTTGAGTTGATGTAAATTCTTGCAGCGTATAGCTCTTAGTACCTAATTAGAATGACTAAAGGAAATAGCAGCAAGTAAGAACTATCCTCAGCTTCCTGTATCGTGATGGTAATAATAATGTTTGAGAAGTATATTAGCTGACCAACCGGATGGATTTAAATCTAAGAGGAAATACCTACTAGATTTATGTGTGTACTATTTAGCTGTGGTGTGTCCGGCCTGAGAGTAGACCCTCCGTCTCCTCCCACGGATGTCGTAAAAGCCGACTAAGGGATTACCCGGCCTTGTTTATACGAGTAAGATTCGTTGGTATAAGATTTGTCCTGGCTGCTAGCTTATTATAAAATGTGTTATTACTGGAGGAAAGTGTTAGCTGAGTCAGTCGTTGATGCAATGGCGGCGATGAGCTCACCACTTGTCACGTCGATATTCCACGATGGTGCAACCCACTATGAAAAGAGGCCCATTGGAGGCTCTGCCTACCCCCATATGCACTTCGGAGGAAAAGGCGTGTGTCTATTTATGTATATGGGTATCTATGTATCCTATATCTGTTCTTATTTCTGTTTTTTTAATCTGTTTGACGAACTCTGTGGCGCAGTGGGCAAATATTCGCCTGGGAAGCAAGAGGTTGCGTGTTCTATTCCCACCTCGGAACTAATATTTGTACGATCTACTGATATTTGTTCAGGGTGTTCTGGGTATTTTCTAAGTATAATAAAAAATATGTTTCTATGTATTGTATTAAGTTTATCAGTTATCTAGTACCCATAACACAAGCTCTGCTTAGCTCGGGGCTAGATAATGTTGTGTGAACTGTCCAGTTTTATTTATTTATTTATTTGACCCGAAATTTAGTTGCCTCGTAAATTTATCCAGGCTAAAAAAACAAAATTTACTGCTACTGTAGGTATAAATCCTTGATACATACATACATAGACACACGCCTTTTCCCAAAAGGGTAGGCCGAACCTCAATGGGCCTCTCTTCACTGGGTTGCACCATCGTGGGAAGATAGACGTGTCAAGTGGTGAGGTCATCAACGCCACTGCTTCCCACGACTCTGCTTTCTTCCAGTAATAACACACTCCTTAATAAGCTAGCAGCCAGGACAAATCTAATACCAACGAATCTTACTTACAAGTCCTTGATAGACTCTCTCCACCATTTTAGAAAACGGACCTCTTCTACTTATATTTTATTTAATTTACTAGTATTTTCTTGAGTTATTTTATTTTATTTTGGTGGCATTTTAACCAATGTAGCCTCGTTTAAAGAGCAAAAGTGTAGTGAAATGAAATGACTTTGACGACTTTGAAGGAGTGTAACGTTGCAAAATATATTGAAAATACAATCAAATACAAAAAACTTCAAAATGGCAAATGCACAAGTCTTGCGGTGCCAATAATAAAGAAAAAAAAGTCGATAAAAAACAATTATTATTAGTACCGCCCCTCTACGGCGGGGGTCATAAAAGTAAGTACATATTGCCATTTCATTCTCAATTTAATTTATCAATTTTCGAACGCACCGGATAAAGGAATTATTTCTATGATTGGCTAATGATAGCGCGGGAAAGCGAGCAATATGGCGTCTGTTCCGGAGCGTTTACGAGGTTGGATCGAATTCACTTTGTTTGAAATTGATTATTTTTATGTCTTTTATAGTTTTATTATTTACACAACTATAATAGGTACGTTAGTTACCTTATTGCAGGAAAGTATTAAATGTTTTATTGCGTTATTGAATCAAGCAACACGTTTATGCCTTTTACAGATTATGGTACCGTGAAAAGTCTAAAGAGAAAAAAAAAAAAAAAAAAAACTTTATTGACATAATACGATGTTCTAAAAGAGAACATGTTGAGAGAGATGTTTGATGGTTGAAATCTGCCATTTTTTAAAGAAACGTCGTCATTTTTATTTTATTACATTTTAATGTGTTTTTTCGAGTTATTTCGTGTAATTTTAGTGGCATTTTAACCGGTGTAACTTGGATAAATGGCACATGTGTGATGTAGTGAAATTTGAGTGTATTGCGAGTCTTTTCGAAATGGTGGTTTTTTTCCTGTAAATTTCAGTTTTTCTGCCACAATTTAAACTGGGTTAGGACTAGACGGATACTCTTGACGACTTGACTTTAAACTATAATAATTATATCACTTGACATTGGCTAAATTGTTGCAAATAATGCACAGAAGCCATTACCTAAGATAAGAAGAAGAAGAAGAAGAGAGAGATGTTGTTCTAGAAGATAACTTTATTGCATTTTAGGTTGTGCAGACGTAGGTATTTTGACCAAAACAAGCTAATTGACCAATAGCGTACATATAAAGTCGTATTTATATGGCCTTTAGTAAGTTATTAGGTAATATTTAAAACTTATCCTAAAATTTAACAGAATTCATGTTTTTTACAAAGTAGGTAGGTAGGTACTGATTTTTCCCTAGTTTAATTTCATATTGAGCTATATAAATTTTGAAACTATCATGGTTATGCACATAGTTTTCAAGAGAAACCAATTCCAATATCATCTACTCGCAAAGACTTTACGTTCTCCCGTGATCATGGTGCATGCCATAACTGTGCCGAAATATCGGGAACAATCAAAACTCTAAATTCATGGTAAAAAGTCCATTTCTAGTGAAAAGTATACCTATTTATCGTTGTACATATTGGTCGTTTAGGTCATTTACAACCAATAAGTAAGTGGTACAATTATTCTCCTTCACCTACGTATTATACATACCTACATGTTCAGCCAATAAGTTTCGATCATTGTGTGTTTTGTGCAATATAGAATAGTTTTTATTCTTAATTCTATTGTATTCTCCGTGGACCTTACGGGTCATTCGCGTAAGGTCCTTCCTTGTTGGTCATTTTGCGTATTGGTCAGTTGACGTTTTGTTCCAACACTGCTAAGTCCCGCATTAATATAAAGCTGATTCCTTAGTCATTCACTATTTGGCCAATTCTACGTGCAAAATAACTTTTTTTATTTTTTATCTAAAAAGTTATTCTAACACCCGTTTGCACTAAACATAAGAATCGGTTAAGGTCTTTCCTAACTTGTTTTGACTACTTATATAAATAAATTTGCTTCCACTAATTCTAAGCTATTCCTTAGTCCACTTAGGCTAGGCTGTTCTTAGCCTTAGGTGTATCTTAACTAGGACAAGCCTAACCTTATGTTTAGTGCAAACGGGCATAAATCTTAATCAAAGAACATAAAGAAATTCCCCACCAAAGTAGTTACTTATTATAATTTTAATTACACACACGTGATGGCCCCTAAGCCCTACCCCATGGCTTTGCCTCACTGCCTTCGTAAACCAAATTAAATGTCAAATTATTACTTTTTATTCGTGGCCACTATCCGTGAAGAAAACAAACAACGAAAATGGCGGTTAACGTAACCGATTTTATGTAAACATTATTTTTAATTAGATTAAAGAAATGGTAGATGTGTTTCTAACAATAACAGTTGATGAAACTTGTTTACTAAAATGGAATAGTTGGTATATTCGGACTTAGAAAATATAATAATTATATTTTTTAAAGAAAAGGTTCAAAAAACTGTTGTTGCTATAACTAGGTACTAATTTTTGTTATATTTTATAATTATTATGTCGTAAATCAATAGTAATGTTTAATTAATTAAACTGTGATAATTTTTAAAATAAGAGACTTGTAAAATTTGATTTTATTAATCAATACTTATTTGTATTTGTATTTTGTATTTGTTAACCCGTCTTGAAAATATGTTGTAGAGTTGCCTAAGCTCTAGTTTATTAGTGCTAGGAAGATTAGCTACTAGAGTCGCATAACCAAATCTTCTAAGTTGGCACATTTACCATATAGCTAATCTTTCTAGCACTAATGGAAATTACATGTTGGATTCAGAGTACCTATACCAGAAAATGGTAAAATTATGCGGCCTCTAGGTATCGGTGTGGTAGAGGACAAAACGGCATATATTATTTATTTAATGTATACGCAACTAATCTTTATCTTATAAACCTTCATAGTAACATGAAAACTGCACAATACGCCGAAAATTAACAAATACCATTTATCTAAACACGTGTTCGATTCCCACCAACGACCATCTTAGAATAAGTTCCTACCCATAGGTAGTACTTATAGGTAGAGTACCTCATCAGGACATCGCGTTTCGACAATTAACCAATGAACTAATAAATGAAGGAGAGTGGCAATTTCTCTAGTGACAAACAGCGGCCTTATCGACGCTAAATAATGGAGCGAGTAGGTAGTTAGACTCGCGTCTTCATCCTGATAATTAACCACCACCCCCCCTCACACCGCGCCTTCCCCCCTAGTCCACCCGCGGCGGCTAAATTAATCACACCACGAATCTCGCCCCCAATATAGGGCCGGATTAAAAAGTTTTATTGGAGATCCGAGTGTGACAATCCTCCGCGCCTTGCTATACCGAACGAACCAATCACATCGGACCGGCAATAAAGCTGATCGTTCCTATTGGCTGAAGCTTAATGGGCCACGCCCACCGACACCGCCCGACCCAGGGCTGTCACGCGCCACGTCAGTTGACCGAGGCGCGTCGACCCGTCAGCCGTATCCCGTGTTAGCGATCGCGTTAGTGAGATATACTAGCGGAACGATTATTGTATCGCCGGTGACTGTTGTGTGATGGATCTGTGAAAGATGATGGAGGAGGAGTCGATGTCAGGACACAGCTGCTCTGAAGACGACATCAGTGTTGGGCGGCCGTCGCCGGCTCCGTCGCGGTCTCAGTCGCCCCAAGATTACTTCCGACCCCTCAAGAGACTGAAGATGGCTTCTGAGCCAGTGGAAGAGCGCCGCGGTGATGGTGTGAAGAGTTTTTCTATATTGGACATTTTATCGCATAGTCCGCGTACTCCACCGCGTATTGTACGCCCGTGGGACGCGTCTGGTTTCGAACGATTACAACGGTTGCAAAGACTAGCTGGTGCGGCTTTGCTGGACGGAGAGAGATGGCGGCTAGCAGCGCTAGGACTCCTGAGGCCCAGGGACATGGTGCCAGCTGAATGTTGCGATTCAGCGTCTGAGAGATCTTCGTCTGCATCTGATTGCTGTTCGGAGCCGCGGCGAGCGTCGCAGCCTGGCGCCAACGCCCCTCACACTCCCCTGGATGCGCTGTTCCATATGACGAGCAAAACCTTCGAGGCTAATAATCCTGACAGTCAAGGTAAGTTCAGTACTTACTACGTACTATACTTCTGTTTTAGTTTATGAAAGACTACGCAGTACACTCCTACCTATTGCATCGATGAAGAAATCAGTCATATCAACTAATAATTGTAAAATGATTATTTAATTAACAGTTGATTAACTTGAAGATAGTAAATTAAAATTAATTAACTATTGAATTGTTCGATGCATTGACTTTCTATAAAATCAGTTTCTTATGCAGAAGTGTAATGTAATTTGAGAATGTAATTGTAATTTTGTAATGTTTTTGTGTGAGAAATAAAATGATCTCATAATATTGTAAGGTACCTACTAAGGTTTCAACCATTCCAGTAAGAAAGTGTGTTATTAGCATTAGAGATTTGTAATTGCTAGAAATTCAGGGCAAATGAGGGACCATTTTTAATTTCATTGCTACTAATTACAGTCTTTGATGACTATTAAGTATGTATTACCTATATTATGAAGGAAATTGTGCGCAAGTTGGTGGTAAAAAATATGCACAATGTTTTTCTATACTACGGTATTTTTTGCATGTAAATTTACCACCATATCCTGTCATTCAAAATGAGCAAGTAATTTTGCTAAAAGGCAGAGAACGGTTTCTGCGTTCATTGATAGTAGGCTTAGTAAATGTTTCCCTGAATAACATCAGAAAGAAGATCTCTATGTAGGTACTAGGTTACTGTACCTACAGATCTCTTCTTTTTTTATTGTGAGGGTTCTTCCATCTCGATTCTCGGCATTCATTAATTCGTTCATTCATTTCTTCCATCCAGTTAACTTGCTGGTAGCCTATATACATATAAGATCAAATGACAGATAATAATTATACGTGTAACAACATCTACCACGTTTCTTAATTTAAAATAATTGACAAGATATTTTATAATATTAACTCTTGGCAGCAATAGACATTCTTAAATTAAAACAGTACATCATGCAATACAAGATTTATTATGGATAATAATAGATTGTTGCATCACAATCGGTTTAGCAAATGAATTGTCTTAACTAATTAGGTAGGTTTAATTAGACTGATGCATTGTTTCAGACAATGAATCTTAGTTTTCTCTAATTAATAGGATTGTAAGTAGATAAATAAACAAACGGTATTTGAAACTGCTTATATAGTCTATTTTTGAATTAGTGTTTATACAATTAAGTACCTAGTAATATTGATAGGTAAGGTATAGATTATTTTATACCGTAAAAAGCTTTATTATACCTTTTATCATACCTACTATATATATATATTTTTTTATACATTTTTTAATTCCTTTTATTGGTAGGTAAGTATAAAAAATTAGTAACTAACAAACCTAACTCAAAAATAAGATATACGTACAACCAAAATTTATTGTCATTAATAAAAATGTTTTTGGGTTACCCGTAATCTTAGGCAACAATCAACACCATAAAGCAATAAAAAAAACCTTTTTACTACACTCTAGAATCAACCTAATAAAGATGCTTCTGTATTTAAATTATTATGATTTTGATTTTTTGCACCAATCGGTAAGTATGGTATAATATAATAAATATAATATTCGGTATGTCATAATATTTATTATATTTGTTTTTTAATTCGCTTCTAGAGTCCAACTCCAGTACAAAGGCCGTCTTCCCATTCTAATTAAAAATATAGCCCATTTCTGGCATGCACCTTTATTACCTATTGTGTACTACCAACATAACAATATTTTTTAACTGACGTTACAATAAGAAGTTTTTATTGCCCCCGAGTTACGCTGCCCTAACGCCGACTCTTTGGTATTTATGCATAAGTATAATTTTATCGCCAATCATGAATATGACGCGAAATGTATTTATTATGCTTTTATTTTTCACGTGTTAGACAACACTGATGAGCAAAAGTTAATTTAAAAAGTCTCTATTTATTTACAACAAAATACCTGTATCACTGAGAGAGTTGCCAACTTCAATGTTTCAGAGAAAGCTGATAGCCATCTTATCTGATAAATGTTATTATAGGGTAAATGAATTTATGATCGATATTTTTTTTGCCAAGTGATGACATTTCTTATAATTTATTTGAATTTTTGTAATTTTTAGGACATGTTTAATTAATTTTATTTTATGTTTTTTTTTTGTTATTCATATTTCTACTATTATTTTTAATTCAAATTATTGTAATAAAAATTGGCATTGCACGCCCTTAAAGGGTAGATTACATTGAATGCAACATTTTATCTATAATAATTATCTTTTTGACATGTAATTCAGCAATAAATATACTTTGACTTTGACTTTGTGTCTCAAATTTTGCAAATGAAATATAAACCGACCTCACAACCGACTGAATTTAAATGTTTCATACATACCTTCATACATACATCATACATACATACGTACAGTTACGTCTGTTTCCCGGAGGGGTTGGCAGATACCACGGATTTCCACTTGCTACGATCCTGACACACCTCTTTTGCTTCATTCACTCTCATCACATTCTTCATACATGCTCGTCGGTTAAGGGTACTCTTGACCTGGCCTTGCTCCAGAACGTCTCCGATCTGGTCTGAATACGTTCGCCGTGGTCTCCTCCTTCCCACTGTCCCAGTCACGCACGTCTTATTCGTCAATTTACTATCGTCCATCCTTTCTAAATGCCCAAACCATCTAAGCCTCCGATGACCTCTGTGGCGCGGCGGGCGACGGTTCGCCTGCGACGTAGGAGGTTGCGGGTTCGATTCTCGCCTCGGAACAAATATTTGTGCGATCTGCAGACATTCAGTTCAGGGTGTTCTGCGGGTATTTTCTATGTAGGTATAATTCAAAACATAGGTATATATTTTTGTAATGTATTGTATTAAGTTTATCAGTTATCTAGTACCCATAACACAAGTTCTGCTTAGCTTGGGGCTAGATAACTAACCAGCATTATTTATTTATTTATTTATGTACGCATACCTTTCTCAATACTATATAATCACTAGGTACGTCTTAATTAATTTCACAACGCTATCCTATCACCTCTATCTATATTGAAATTATTCATACCTGGTCAAGTTCCAATGACAATACAATATTATGGTGACGTCGTATATAGTAGATCTGACAATGGAGATGGAAGTTGGATAGGTAATGTAACTCCTCGCTGGCTGAAGCAGCCTGGCAGTGTTTGGTTTCATTTTGATGAGCTCACGGTTCCGATCACTAATTTCATAAAAGCTTATTTTGAAGAAAAAAAAACCAACAAACCACTTTTACATAAATAAAACCACTTTTTTTTCTTTATGATTGGCTCCGCACTTCTTGTGCATTTGCCATTTACAAGTTATTTTTAATTTTCATTGTTGTATTTTCAATATAATTTGCAACTTTACACTCCTTCAAAGTCGTAAAAGTCACAGTCAAGTCATGTTTTAGTAAAACGGCGGCCGTTTTACTAGTCCGTCGTTATTTTTAATAGACATTTGTTTTTATCTACAAAGGAAGGAGATTAAATTATAAGCAAAGCGTGCGTATATATTTTTTAGAAAGAGGCATTTTTTTTATCTATTCGAATCATGCGGAGATTAAGTATTCAGCAGAGCTCTCTCTACTATTAATTTTGCCATTTAGTGTACATAAATATTTAGTTACTAATTGTGAGCAATTTTATATTCCTAGAAACATAATAATGTTATTTTTCTATGAATATGATTACCTATACAATTATCAATAAACGGCCAAGTTTTACGGCTCGTCAATTACGTTAAATAGAAAAATATTTTGAAATGCACTATTAGATGATTAAAGACTAACATTGAATCATTTATTTGACACCAAATTTGGTTGGCAAATATTCGTAATTGGCCAATTCGTTTGGAATAAAATTGCCTTGATGACTTTGACTCGAGGCTTAGTCATGTGATAATCATGAAGTGGGTTGAGGTAGGACTAGCGGTATGCTCGCGACTTCGTTTGCGTTGTACGGTGGTCTAGAAACCTTACTTTGAAACTTAGAGCAATCCGGCCTCCGTATCGGAAATGCTCTATGACGGACAAACAACTCACTAAAATGACATCGTTAACGGCGTAATACACTGAAACATCATCACCCTTCAATTTTACAAGCTTTTATTTAACTTGCGATTTATGTTTTTCTGGGTGGAATCCGGGTGGAATCTTGCAACTGAATTTTAAAGCAGTTATCCTCAACCGATTGAGATGATATTTTGCTTATCTATCAAGTTCCAATGACAATGTAATATTATGGTGACAGCGAACTGATCTGATGATGGAGACGGAAGGTGGACAACGGAACTCCTCGATGGATAATAGTAGACTGGCCGTGTTTAGGCTCATTTTGATCAGCACACGGTTACGATCACGAATTTTATAAAAGCTTGTACTGTTTTTTTTTAACTTATTCATTTTGCTTTATTCAAAAGCTTTTTAGAAGAACTACTAAAAGATCAATTTATAAAACATTCAATCAATTATAAATTACTTGCGAACGGCTGGACCAAATTTGAGTTTATTTTAATATGTTTGCAATAATTGGTTAAGGTTTATAGGCTAAAAAAAAAAGTCTTGTTTTTTTTTTTGAAAATTCTGGATACAATTATATTGCTTTTTTCTATGGAAATCCCATATACAAAATGTATGAATGATGTATGATGTTTGTATGTACTCAATACATTTGAATATAACGACGTCTGGTCAACTGGTTGAGCAGATTTTGATGAATATAACTAACAAACTATATCTCTTTATAACAGAGTAGATATATATACTTATGGTAATTATATGACTTTAGAAAGGCAACAACTTTTCCCACGCGTCAAATTAATGGTTAATAAAACAAAATCACCATCTTATATTTATCTTATTATTTACTGTTAATTTTATTTATTTATTATTAAACATTATAGAATACTATGTCTACATTATCCATCAAATAATTATCATATATATAGGATTTATCATTATATTTTTATTTATGATTTTAGCAACGGTCTTCAGGTAGCGCAACTGTTTTTTTTTTTTTTTTTTTTTTACCTAAAATAGGCTTGCGTTTGGCTACATCTCACCTGATGGGAAGTGACGATGAGGCCTATTTAAGCACGCTCGCCTAGAAGATGCCTAGTCACTCTTCGTTTGAAGACGCCCAAGTTGTTGTTTGTGTTCTTGTTTCATATGTATTTTATTAAATTTTGTACGTACTACTTATATTAGTTGTATTATTATTATTTTTGTGAATAAATGTATTACATTATATATATTTGTAGATACTCACGTTCTATAAAACAGCTCAAACGATTTCGATGAACTTTGCTATATGGAGGCGAAAAACTGTTCTTACCTGTTGGTAAGTGACGATGTGGCCGAAGATGGAGCACAAAAGCCTAGAAAAAAAAAAGCTGAACTGTTCACACAACATTATCTAGCCCCAAGATAAGCAGAGCTTGTGTTATGGATACTAGATAACTGATATACTTAATACAATACATTACATAGATAGATATTTTTCATTATACATAGAAAATACTCAGAACATCCTGAACAAATATCTGCAGATCGTACAAATATTTGTTCCGAGGCGGGAATCGAACCCGCAACCTCCTGCGTCACAGGGGTACCTTCGCCCGCCGCGCCACAGAGGTCGTCAAAGCAACCACCTACTTACTCTATTCACCTAATAATGGTGATGTTGATGATGAAGCTAACTAAATCCATGCCCTTGTGAACTGTAATGGACTTTCAAGAACTTTTCAACCATTAAAAATAATCGATAAACACGCTACATCTATCGATTATCGATGACAATCGAGTCGGCTCTAAAATAGCCGATTACGGTATGATTACTGAGCGGTGCAATAATGAACGCCTTGCTCACTCGGCGGCGTCTTCACCTGTTATTATGTTGTGTAAAAACTGACATTTAAAATGTATTTTGTCATTGCTATTGATAGTGAGGATTCATTTATCATTTATTTCATTTATTCATGCTTAATGTGCATAGTATAAGCTTAGAGTAATTAGTGTAATTAGCTATTTAATATTAATAGATATGTTAATAATAGATATTTATTAACATGTAGCTAAACGTTAAGTACATCACCTGCAAGAGCGCTGCCTGTTTATTACGTTTTTATTAGTTTATTCATTTATTGGATACATTACAATTAATTGAAACTACCTATAGGAAAAATTAAAATAGGATGATGTTAATTAATTACATTAATTATTTAATTAATTTTGGCAGAAAAATTACAATACAATACTATTTACATACATTTTTTATAATATTTTTATTTTTATTTAATATTTATATTTTTTCAACCTACTTTTGTTAAAATAAAATGCGTATTGGAGTTTACTGCTTAAGAATCGATTTTTCATATAAGGCCCATGGTACGCAAATACCTAGAGCGTAAAATCGTAAAAGTGAAGTCCGTCCCTCTGCGCAACATATTCATTAATATTATCGGACTGGAGTAAACTCCAGTCGTCGAGTTAGCTGAGACACACCGTTTTTAAATCTCTAGTAAGTACACTATACCACGACGTACCACTGAGAACGTACCACAACTATTAACAAATATTAATTTAAAATCAAAGCCAAATTCAAAAGTATTTTATTTATTGAAATCAAGGGATCATTTTAAATCTTATTAACTTATTGATTAAAAAGTACGATGCATAAATAATTAGCAAAAGTTAATATAACGCTACGCTTGATATATTTATAAATAACAACCTAATTATAATAGATCTTGACAGCCTGGCCCACGGTACGCGGCCAATTGACAGCACGTCCCAGTGTCCATGTTTGGTTTATAAAATGGGCATCTCTAGTTCAAGTCAAGTCAGTGCTATTCCCAGACGAAGCAAGTAATTTTTAGAAAATCGTAGAATGCAGTATTACTAAGTTTTAAAAATAAAATAAAGTCTTGTTTCAGCAAAATATTCTATCTAGAATATTTAAGGTACTTTCACTTCACGTTGCATAGTCTTGGGACGCCCTGTATAAAATGCAAAACAGCTATTTAGTTACACGTAACGAACAGTATTGAAACAAATTAAATATATATAGATACCTATAACAGAATAGTCAATGAACTTTTAAAGACCCTAACAGTCACTTCACCCCAAATAGGGCTCCAATTTGCAAAAACTCTATTGTTACTGGCACAAAAGAAGACATCAAAAAAAGAAAAAAGTTCTAAATTCAAATAGGCGTTAGAAAGGCGGGAATTGTCTATGCTCCATATGTTACGAGATTAAGCTGTAAGCGGTTGGTCATTTGTCATTCGTAGCTCAGAGCAACAAGAGCTCTCTTGATTGAGGAAGTCATTTCTGTATAATAGAACGGAAATAATATTTTTTACATCCCCTATCCACAGCGGGGCATTAGAGTGTATTATTTATGTGTAATAATGAGTTTGTATTTAGATATCACGGACATAATTATAATGATTTGGAAACTTCATTTCCATGTGTGAGGATATTGCGTTTTTAATATTATAAACTAATAATTCTTAGTTTAAAGTTTTTCAGGTACCATAATAATGAACCAGGAATCACATTTTGATGATGTTATGTAACAAAGTTATAGGTAATATATCCTTCTTTTGAGATAGCTAATAAAAACTTGGCAGTTTTATACAACACTTTCACAAAAATACGTTTTTACCTTCGCAAGAATCGCTGAAAATGTCGAAAAATGGGGTCTGTTTAGGTACAATACCTATAGCTAAATGTACTGCATATTTTGATGTGAAAATAAAAGAAATAGTCGCTTTTATTATTCTTCTATGCGTCTAGGCGTTATCTTGCCCAAATAAATTACTTTTTAATTTATGAGAAAGACAGTAAAAAATACACTATAATTTCTCCATAGATTTTTCTATGTAAAAGTGACGGGATGCACGGCTACCTGGGCTCGGCTTGTCATTCCGCGCTCGGACGCGGTCGTGGAAATACTACTATAATTACAAAATTTTTACAGGTACTTAAGCTTCAAGTAAGTACCAAGATTACCTAGTTAGAGTCCACGCCACGACTGAAGTCCGGTGACTGGAGCGCTAGTTTCTATGCGCAAAAGTGCAAAATCGAAAATCTACCTCTGTTATCCGTTAGTTCCTCAAAAGGCCGTCGGACTTCAGTCGTGGCGCGGACTCTAGTTGCACTATGAGATATCAAAATTAGAACGCCTTCAAAATGTGACAGCATCCTTAATTTTAAAATGAATATGATCAGCGCAAGTGGAAATCGTTTGAATCCAATGCCAACATTGTAAAACTCTGATTTAAAATGACTCTGTCGATAAAACTTCATGCATAATCCGTAGCTCAATTTGTTTAAATTTTAAATAATGTCATTATATCTACATCATTTCAGGCACTGATTACTTCAATGATAACTGTAAATTATGATGTAATTTTGATGTGCTGATAATTCAATGCTTATTTCAAGTACTTTACGTGGCAGTTGGGTACTAATCGCTTCAATAAAATCATTTGCAGCTTCTAGACGTCCACTGTTGGACGAGGCCTGTCCACAGAATGCAATGGGGAGTTTTGGCATAATCAGCGGATTGGTGATCGCTGTTTTGGTGTTGAGTACCACCTACTCAGGTGGTGTAGCACATATCCTGGTGTGATCCCAAAAGCATCCACGGCATGAGACGGAGGAGTGTGCCTAATTCTTAGACTGGATCGCACCCGCAGCGGGAATCGAACCTGCAACTTTTCGCATCTCAGCTGGCTACTAGCCCGACGCGCGCTGCAGAGGTCGTCAAAGGATAGCTAGGAAGTTAAGCTTATGTAAGTACCGAAAAAACATACCTCTACATACTAAAACACCCACCTTTATAACCAATCTACCTACTTAAAGTTATATAAAGCCTTGTAAAGGTACATAATATTAGGTAAAGGTGCTCTACATTAGATATACTTTGCACCTTTTGTATTCAGCCAATTAAAAAAGGTACACCTGACTTAAGAACTCACAAACGCATTAGAAAAACACATAATTGCATTAAGCGCAGTCAGTTAAGGGTATAAAAAACAATCGATTGATTTTGGGGTCGATACCTTATCTAAATTAATATCTTGGGGATGAAACAGCCCTTTAAATAAGCTATAAGGGTAGTTATGTACTACATAGACTAGCTAGGGTGTTTAGATAGGATCCATCTTCATCATAATCATCATCATCAGCCGCCAGACGTCCACTGCTGGACGAGGCCTCCCTCATGGGGGATATGCCTTTAGTCACCATAGTGGTAGGTACTTACAGGTGCATTGGTCGCAGTATTGATTATGTACATACTCACATTGTTATCTAACTCAAAATGATGTAATTTTACAGAAAATCTTTTAAAATTATAGTACTGAGTAAGTATACAGACAAATCACCAACATCCCTCTGAGATACAATAACTTTCCTCAATTACACCTTACGCTAAAGCAAAGTACAAAAAGTTTGAAGCACAAATAAAATTAGGTACAACGCACGAGTCCGTTTCGCCTAAAGCACACACCTAAGGCAAGGCAGGCATCAATGTAATTCAAAATAACAGGTTTTTTACAAAGAAACATGGTTTTATTTACTAAAACATCGCCTATAATTCGGCACCTGGGTGTCCAAATTTGGGGTTATTAAGTAACGAATGCCGACCTTTATTATTCACCGTGTGCGCTGAAATAGGGTACGAGAAGGTAAAAGGTACGAATAAGACTTGTCTGGAAATGTTATTTTTTTGTCTAAAATATGTCCACAGAGGATATGAGTCGATATTTTACAGCGATGACTGTGGTTTAAAGCTTTTTGAACAGTGAATAGTTATAAATGAGGTTTTTGTACTGAACATTTGAAAGAAGAATCCTATCATATCCTACTAAAATAATATACGCGAAACTTTGGCTGCTGTTACGTGGACTGGTTATCAAAATGATAGATTGTGACTGGATGTAGTAGATATAAGATACTTTTCGTTTCAGTATTACGAAAACGCAACCGCATGTGGAAGCTAGGTATAATACAAATTGAATTAAAGCATAATGAAAATAATTAATTCCAGTGTTAATGTATTTTTGCTATAATTGTAAATACACATCATTTTGTCGACCGAGTGATCTTCTGACACCCTCAAATCTAAGATCTACCGCAAATGGACTTTCCGTATAATTAAATTAACAAAAATATGCACCTGTCCTTGTCCCACGTTTAAAGAAGACAGAGATGAAAGAGTTTTTTGTTGAGGCAGGTTATTAGTTAATGTGTTGGGACTGAGATATCTTTGATTGCCGACGATGATTTTATTAGTTTGTTGTAGGTAGGTATGTATCTTTATAAATGATCAATATATTTTTTGTTTTAATTTTGCAGTCCCTGGTGTAATCAAATCAAGGCAATTATATCCTTTAATTATTTTATTGGAAGCTTATTATTATAACCAATATAAACTGATAGATTGTAAATGACCCAAAATGATTGTAAATATTTCTGACTTCTGATTAGGTACTAGATAGAATAATTGACGATCGTCAAATGCGTATAGATTTTTATCGATTATTTATAATTAAATCGATCTGATTTTATCGATTATATCTATAAATCTTGCTTATCCATTGCAGCAATAATGATTAAAACCGTAAAATCCATTAATTAAATTTTCTATCAAATGTTTCCTGCACCCCATCGGTATCCAATAAAGCCTCCTTCACAATCAATTAGTCAGCAATATCGCTTTGAAACTCACATTATTTGTGAAAATGTGTATCCAGCGCCTAATAGCGGCTTTTTGCTGCCATTTTTTATATATTCTTATAAAAGAGGGTAATTTAAACGTGCCGGGACTGACACCTTGGGACCCCACAGGAGGCTGAATAGAAGCGCAATAATTTGTGGGATAATAATGTATAATGGAGGTGAGTGTCGACAATAAGTGTGCTTCCATTACACTTACAAATGACCTCATTTGGTAAAAAGGGTAATTTTAACATTATTAAATTGAAGTTCTCTATACAAGAGTCCTCATTAAAAAAAATAGTTTCATACTGTTATTTTTAGTAAATAGGTGCAAATATACTATAAAATGAATAAAATAAGTTAATTTATTTTTCCAAAATCATATACACACGCCTTTTTCCCCGGAAGGGAAGGCAGAGCCTCAAATGGGCCACTTTTGTTCATGGCAGTGTGCAGTGTGTTCACGACAGGTTCTGAAAGATCATAAAATACATTTTAAAATTGTATTGCCTATTACATACAAGTTGCGGTCCGGTCGTCGTTTAAGAAACCAAGGGCATAAGGATATGCCTTCATCAAAATACCTAGTCTTAATTTTTTGAAAAAGTTACAGGATTGCATAGTATTAAGGCCTAATTTAAAAATCCTTTACCAATACTACATTCATCGAGGAAGAGTATCGAAATTACTTTTTCAACATTATTTTTCATTCGTTAGTAGGTACAAATTATTCCCATTTGTCTCCCTGATCTGTCACCCTAGGAGGGCAGTTAGGACAAAAAAGTTCGATCTGTCCCAACTCCCACCGTTGCAAAAAGGGGGACAGATCGAACTCTTTATTCCTGCCTGTCCTCCAATAACAAAAAAACATCAGCGTAAAAATACTTGTAGATGGTTTCAAAACTGAACAAAAGACGACTTCGCAAATATCGACACATTGTTTGTCGATTCTGACGAACATTAATTGCACACAACAATTCGTCGAATGTTTTATTTCATTTTCGATTTAATATCTCACTCACGAATACCACAACTTTATTGAAATACATTCATTATTGTCATAATTAATTCGTGTTTGAAGCTATATCATTACGCAAAATAAGTAATTGTGAAAGTAATTTGGGAAATAATTATCGTTGCAGATCTTTATTCTCGTACAATTACAAAGGTGCATGAAACGACGGCGTACATTTATATTGTATTCTTAAATAATTCTTTTCGCGAATTTAAACCCACAAAAAGAATTACTTTTTATGAGTTATGTTGTTTTCTTCCGACGGAACGGAGGAGTATATGCGATTAGGGTGAGAGGTTGTGGGTGTGTGATTGTATGTGTGTGTGTGTGTGTGTGTGTGTGTGTTGTATGTGCAAACAAATGTTCTATTTATCTCCAAAACGGTTTCACATACATACATAGACACTGTCCTTTTTCCCCGAAAGGGTAGTCAGAGCCTCAAATGGGCCTCTTTTCGCATGTGAGTTGCACCATAGTGGGAAATAGACGTGACAAGTGGTGAGTTTATCACCGCCATTGCTTCCCGCGACTGACTCAACGCATTCTTCCAGTCATAAACATTCCATTAGAAGCTAGCAGCCAAGACAAATCTCATATAAATGAATCTTGTCAAAAAGTCCGGGTAATCCCTTAGTCGGCTTTTAAGAAATCCACGGGAGGAGACAGAGGGGTCTATCCTTAGGCCGGACACATGAAACTATACAATACTATGCTTTTTTCCCCGAAGGGGTATAGGTAGAGCCTCATGGGTGAAAAGAGGCCAGAGTTGCACCATCGTGGAATATATGACAAGTGATGAGCTCATCGCCGCCATTTCTTCCCAACTGCACAATGTTTTATAAACAATATTAAATGCTACAAAAACACACAATTTAATTATAAGCATCAAAATTAATATTCGCTGTTTTCATTTCCATTTCTAATTAAGAGCACAAAGCTGATTCTCCTCGGTTACGATTGTCGATTGGTCCCTGCACTAGCTGATAAGGCAATCTATTAACGGCAATTCTCCACCCTCTTATCGATAACGAAACAAAACATGTAGCGTCTTAAATAATAAACGTGGCTAGCCTCGGTATACCTTAGCTTCGGTTTAACTGTCATTCTCTCAGAGAATAAGATTTTTTTGAAAAGTATATATTTCATCAGTAATTAATTATATTAAAAAAACTGTACTAAGCCATCAGTGGCGCAGCGGTTAATGCATCTCCGTACCAAGGAGACGGTCGCGGGTTCGATCCCCGCCTGTTCAGTATTTTTTAGGATTAGTAAATCTCGATGGATACCGCTGCCTATCCCCTAGTGAAAGACACAACCGAAACAACGATTCTCTGCGCCACGTTTATAAATAAGACAGAACATGTACACTTAATTGAATTATGTTTACAATTGAAATGGCGATAGAGTTGGTACTTGGCTGTATGTAACGATCGCTCCGGATTGGTTCGTTTGAAATAAGAACAACAATGGCGGACTGTGTCATGTATATTTTAATTAAAATACTACCTACCTGCCACTAATTTACTTAATGCTAAGTGTACCATAATAGTAACCCATAAAACAAGCCCATTTATAACCGCTGACCAAAAAGAGAGGTGTCCTTACCTTACCTCCTTCCTTAGGTGAGGTTACCTTTTCTTTTATGTTTGACATAGAATTTATTAGAAAATGCTTTACTGTAGGTACACCTTAAAATTAAAATAACTATTTTTTTTTTTAAACCGACTTCTTAGCTAGGTAATTGTCCCCAATACAAGATTTTGCAATCTCTGGTCTTCTTCATCAGTTCCACTTCACCAAATTGCACTTTCTGAATACTCATGCTTGACTTATTGCTGAAAATACCGTAATCTCTATATGTGCGCCTATAATATTTGAGGAGTTCCCTCAATTGTTCATGGATCCCATCATCAGAACCAGATTTTGATGAAAATGGAACCAATCTGGAACTGTGAACGAGCCTCTTTTCACAGTGGGTTGCACCATCATGGAATATAGACGTGACAAATGTTGAGCTCATCGCCGCCATTTCTTCCCACGACTGACTTGGCTAACGCTTTCTTCCAGTAATAACACATTCTATAATAAGCTAGCAGCCAGGACAAATCTTATACCAACATATCATATCAACAAGTCCTGGTAATCATCTGAAATTACAGGCACATGAGACTTTTCATCTTTATGTCTCAGGGTGGCGGGCGCAGGGCAATGCCACATAGGTCGCGTCCTAAGTAGACGTGACCTATGAGGTAATGCACTGTTCATAGGCAGAGGCTACCGCTTAACATCAGGTGGGACAACTGCTTGTTCAGTCATTCAGTAGTATAAAAAAAAAACCTTATTCAGCTTTTACAAAATCCACGGGAGTAGACGGAGGGGTCTATTTTTAGGCCGGACACACCACAGATGATGCAATTACCTTTTCTAGTATTCTAATTACATAGAATTACTATAGATTCTAGGTACATAATACTAATGCTACAGACAATTGTAGGAAACTTCACTCAAATACCTACATCCTAGGTTATACCTAGGTTACCTACTTATTATTTCAAAAGCATCTCTGAATCTGGAAAGAATTTCGTCCTAGCACTAATATCCCTTACGCAAATAGGCCGCATGATACGGCCACAGCTCATAAACATGATAGTACGCTCACTGTGTATCAGACACAGTTTTAAAACTTTATAATTTTATGTCCAATACTTTACCACAGAATCATGGGAAATAGGAATAAAATAAATCTATTTCTATTCTATTCTATACTGCGCCCGCCACCCTGACACATAAAGATGAAAAGTCTCATGTACCTGTAATTTCACAGACACCCTTACCCTTCAAACCGGAACACAGCAATGCGAGCACTACTGCTTTGCGGCAGAAATAGGTATGGTGGTAGTACTTCCCTGGACGAACTCTTTCACAAAAAAGCTCTACTACTACTAAAACCAAAAATAAATCTATATAAATATATATAAGTTGGTTGCGTGACTGACTGACTGATTGTCTGACTGTCTGACTGACTGATTGACTAAGTATCAACGCACAGTCTAAACCGTAAATTCCAGAGACCTGAAATTTGGAGGACTTAGAAAGGAATTCCAGAAATTTGATGTTGAATTTTGTTTGGAACAGTAAACACACACACAAGTTGCACACCAAATAATAATACAAAACAAAAACTAAACAATAAAATAACCTATAATGGGCGGTATTTATGTTTAAAGCTATCTTTTATAGATGATATTTGGATGAACAGGATAGAACGAAATCAAAAGACGGCGATATACCAAAAATCCATCAAATTTATCCACTAAAAACATAATATTTGACGCCCTTTGTGGCACGCTGGGCGAAGGTTCGCCTACGACGTAGGAGGTTGCGGGTTCGATTCCCGCCTCGTGACTAATATTTGTATGATCTGCAGATATTTTTTCTGGCTATTTTCTATGAATCATAAAAAAAAACTATCTATGTAATGTATTGTATTAAGTATATCTGTTATCTAGTACCCAGTAGTAGTAATGCGTTCTTATAAATTTCCGCTACAATAAGTGACTAACCCAGCTGTTCTCCAATCACAGTGATACCATGAGAACGCTTTAGTTGGAAACCGCATGCCTACTGAGTATCATTTATTCTGTGGTGATTGCGTTTAGTTTCATAATTGAAACCGCATTCAATTAGAGACGAGGAAGGAGGCAATTTAAATATTTGACAGACTATTTCACTAGTTTCATTATTCATTAGGCAACATTTATCTTTTACGCACTTTTTAAGGCGTTATAGGTTCAAGAAATGTCTCTAATAAATTGTTACGTTTTTGATAAGAGTTTTTATTGAATGGTATAAAGAAGCATACCACCATGCTTCTTTATTCCCTTTATCATGCAACTTGGGCATCTTCAAACGAAGAGTGAATAGGCATCTTATAAGCGAGATTGCTTAAATAGGCCTCATCGTCTATAATATTAATTATAATTAATATTAATTAATGATTTAAATATATATAATTCATTGACCTTTTATCTGAAAGTGAACGTAAAAATATGTACCTACTACCTGTTCAATGACCTTGTGAATTTTTTTTACAAAGTGCAGCTGTTTTCGACTGAAAATTTGATTCAACTTCTAAACGAATTTTGTACTTTTTCTTTCACCTAAATGTCGGCAAAGACTTTATCTTCAAGTTGAACATTCTGTTCTGCGATGGTTTTTCACGTGGCGAATAGTGATTTTCAATTAGTTTTCGCTCCGCTCGCTATTTTGTCACTTTCTAACTTACCTGAACTTTAATGAGTTATAAAGTGACGGAATGTCTGTACGGTGGACGGTAGAGAGCTTACAGCTAGAAGTCATGTCCGTATCTATGTGTAGTGATCAGTAACCTTGCTACTTTAATATCCCGCAGTCCGGAGACGCGTGTCCCGTAACCGGTCTCCGACTCCGACATATGTTACCCGCCGGTGGTCGTGGAACTAATCGTGCGCCATTAACCTTATTACTACACGTCGGACGCGGAGGCCATCGAGATATCTGGAGAGTCCTTCATCATCAGCCTGTAGACGTCCACTGCTGGCCGAGGCCTCCCCATACAGCAACCTTTTTTCACCGCACCACTCGCCATTGGTAGAGGATCCTTAGTGCCAGGGTGGTCCCGGACTGTGCGGTTTTAGAGGAACTTTCTCCCGCAAACACACACAGTCAATTACCTACATTAAAAAAAAACATTAAAATAATAACAAAAATATTAAAATAATAACAAAAATATATTAAAATATAACAAAATAAATTAGTAAAACAAACAAAACTAACACATGGCACAAATCAAAGAAAGCACATATCGACACAAGAACTAATTAACAAATAGATCCAAAATCATGTTTATGGTTGCAATCAAAGACACAGTAAAAAGAAACACTGAAGGAACAACTGGATGGACCACACAGCCCTTATATATTCGGAGCATGAAGAAAGCAGAGGAAAGAATCCCAACAATGCCCATTGCTAGGACAATAACCTCATTTGTTTCCCCGTGCATTTTTGCTTATCTTTGGGGACCCAACTTGTGTCTCTCCGCTACTCAGGTTGAGTAATCTTCTTGAACGATGTTTTCTCGCTTTATACAATAGAAGCAATCATCAATCAGGTAACCTTCAACGATACATTTCCATTCCCTTGGGTGAGTTGAACTAGTGGACTGGACCCTTATGTATGGTATCTGCTGATATCAAAAGTTTATATTTTTTAGCATTTCGCACATTATTTGGATAAACAAAATTATCTGTTTTCAAGAGGTTATCGGTCATGGACAATATACATGTGCTGGGAGAAGATAAAAAATATTTTATGACGTGCATGTCAATAACATGATTAGACCATAGACGTAGAATTTTTTCGTACATATACTAAATCTATGGATTAGACATAAAAAATAGGGGATTCTATCTGCCATTTTTGAAAGAAACGTCGACATTTTATATTTTAATGTTTTTTCGTGTAATTTTGGTGCCATTTTAACCGGTGTTACTTTGATAAATAGCACATGTGTGATGTATATAAATAAAAGTGTATTGCGTGTCTTTTCAAACTGTTGGATTTTTTCCTGCAAATACTTGTTTTTTCTGCCACCATTTAAACTGGGTTATGCCTTGACGGAGACTCTTGTCATTACAGTTAATAACTTGTCATTGGCGAAATTGTTTGGAGTACTCCTAAAAAGTCATTTTAAGAAGAGAAACAAGAAAAATAACTGATTTTGATTTGTTTTTTGTTAAAAAACTAAAATCGCTGGCATATGAGAAAAAACCGCTCAGATGAAGTGGAATTGGGCTAGACATGTCTGTCGCATGCCTGATGAGCTGTAGGACAAAATAACCACTAGGTATGTAGAACCCTGACACAGCGAGACGGCGTCGCGGCAGACCACGCAGGAGATGGCCCGATTAAATGGACACTTTTAACACAGATTGGCAAACAATAGCACAGGATCGTTGTGACTGGAGGATATCGGGGGAGGCCTTTGCCCAACAATGGGATGATTCAGGCTAACAGTAACAGTAACAGTTAGAAAGATGATTTCATCGACAGTATCTTAGCAATGTTTTGTGAAAATTGGTCCAGGATCTGATGATTATTGCGAGGCTAATGCTCACAATAACGTTTTTGAAGGGAACTCAGGCATTTGCATGGAGTGACAGCTGATAGCGCGTTGTAATTTGCATGGAATGACAGCTGATAGCGCGTTGTAATTTGAATGGAATGACAGCTGATAGCGTGTTGTAATTTGAATGGAATGACAGCTGATAGCGCGTTGTAATTTGAATGGAATGACAGCTGATAGCGCGTTGTAATTTGAATGGAATGACAGCTGATAGCGCGTTGTAATTTGAATGGAATGACAGCTGATAGCGCGTTGTAATTTGAATGGAATGACAGCTGATAGCGCGTTGTAATTTGCATGGAATGACAGCTGATAGCGCGTTGTAATTTGAATGGAATGACAGCTGATAGCGCGTTGTAATTTGCATGGAATGACAGCTGATAGCGCGTTGTAATTTGCATGGAATGACAGCTGATAGCGCGTTGTAATTTTTCCTGTGACGACATCTAGTCATGAAAATTGTAATTAGTTTCTGGGCCCTAAATAATGCTTGCTAGTGGCTAAACAATGCTTGCTAGTGGCTAAATAATGCTTGCTTTGTACAATTTTAATGGAACTCTGCAAATAATCAGGGGTTATTTAACAGGGGGTAACTTTAACAAAAATTACTTTGTATATTGATTTCTTCTTTGAGTCTTGACAAATAGGTGCTAGGTATAAGTACTCGATCAATTTATTTTATCATACAAGGGACTAGCGTGGCTTAGCTTAACCAGTATCATGGTCTAATCTATTAAATCTTGGAGGTATTTAGCATAATCGACTTTATTACAACTTGTCATCACAGGAGGGAGAGATACGGTGATAGCGGTGTTTATATGGATAAGAAAATTCGAACAAATGTTATTTAATCATGGATTATATGAATAGATTAATAAAAAGTAACAAATTAAACATATCATATTATACCTAATACGTAAGATCGGTATACAACATAACAAACGGACACCGAAACTTAAACATCACTATTTGCAACCCCCGACGAAAAAACGACGGGGTGTTATAAGTTTGACGTGTCTGTGGCATCGATGCTTCCGAACGGATGAACCGTTTTTTTTTTTTTTTTTTTTTGTTCGAAATTTGTATTCTTCGGGAATTTTCTTAGCTGTGTTTGATCAAAATTTGTACAGGCGTGTCATTGCGTTGAGGGTTTTTTTAAAATTTTGATAAAATTAATTACTTGTAATTATCTACAAATCAAACAACTTCAAACGTATTTTATATTTTACTTTTACCATAGAAGGGATTTTTGGCAATACCTAAACTTCTAATACGAGGTGAGAGGCCAATGCATGCATGTGGCGAATATTTACTCCTATGTTATGTCATCATTAAATTCACAAGCTTATTGTCATATTTATCAGTAGTAGTATGGGATTCCTCAAAAGGGGTATTTGGATTTTTTTAAAGGGTCGTTAACGTGCGTGTGATGCCTCTGGTGTTGCAGGCGTCCATAGGCTACGGTAACCGCTTACCAACAGGTGGGCCGTATGCTTGTTTGATACCTAGGAAGTATACAAAAAAAAGAAAAAAAGACAGTAAAATGAGGTTTGGTGGGACTTATCGTCATAACACAAGCTCTGCTTAGCTTGGGGCTAGATAATGTTGTGTGAACTGTTCAGCATTATTTATTTTATTTTATTTTTTATTTGATTTTAAACTGAATAAATCAAGTACAATATTCAAATAAAAATATGCATGGATACTACATTATTATTCCAAGGGATCGCTCTACCATAAACACGAAAGGACAATATTTTCTCGAAAGAAAAAACAACTAAAGTTACCTCTAACTTTTGGCTAAGTAGATACGATTATTTATTAAAATGGTGAATGTTATTGGGAAAATAATTAGATAAATAAAATCAATATAACAAAGCCGAGGGTTTACTGCAGGGGTTTTGTAAAATAATCTATATTTTACGAGATATTCAATAAAAACAGCTGTTTCGAGCGGCGTGAGGCATTTTATTGTAAGTAGTTTTCTGCCTGGTGTTAGCGCAGCCAATCAACACGCTTGGCAGGCGGATTAGTGATAGCAATTCTGGTTTCGAGTACTCAATGTAAATTCCCTGGTAAAATCCCTTGGTTTTTTGCGGCATCCATGGGAGGTAACGGAGCTGGCTATTCGAAACGCCACTGACTTCTTCGGTTCTCTATGGAAGGTATGGCATATAAATAAACAAGTTGCCGAGCAATTAGAGTCAAAGGGAGAAGTATAAATAATGCTGATATATATATAAATAAAATAAATAATAAATGACTAAAATTAAAATGAATAGGGGTAGCGCCCTGAGGCTTCCGTACCTATATAAATGCCACTTATTTCCTTAATAATAAATAATATTGGTCAGTTTTTATTTTTATTTTTACATAACTTATATTAGGTTTCTTAACATAATTTTGTTGAGTAGGTTTTTTTTTATCACTCTTATTATTAAAGACCTCTCTCAGTTTTGGACCTATAGGCCTCCTCCATCTTTCTCCACTTCTCCAAACCGTTGTTTAGGCTATTTTTTTTATAACTTGTCCTGCCATGCCTCGTTGTAGTGATTTTGCAGAGCTTTTTCCTACAAACTTCAGCATCACATTCTAGAGGTAAATTCTGCTGCCAACTCCTTGGTGTAATCCCATTTTATTTCTGCTGTTTTGGCTCCTCTTTTTTCCTGTTGAACCTTAAAAATGAAGGTATTTCCATAAGATTTAATCATTTTCAAAAAAATACCAGCCTGTTGGGGTTGAACTTGCGACTCTAACACCTTATGTTACCAACTAACTATATACGGTCAATATTTACCTACCTTATCTGTGAGCTACCACTAAACGCAAAAACCATCTATTTATATAGGGACCACTTTAGTTGACCGAGTTCTTCTCGTAACTGTGATTTTTGCCCAGCTTTGGGATGCTGGAACGTCTTTAGCGTATTTTGTCGGTATTTGGTGTGTGAATGGATGTTGAGAGGGTACGAGGGGTTGGGCGAGCGAGTATGAGGCGGCGGACTGCTTTACATCCAGACACTATACCCGTGTGAAGCCGGGTGGATCGCTAGTCTTTCCTTAATTAACAAGTGGTTCGCCCCGAACTGAGACTTCGCGAAAACACGCAATGTAGGTAGTGTGTGCAAGTGTGTCATGATGCAAGAAATTGCAAGAAAACCATTATGCATCGTTGTAACGTTTCGATAAGTGAAAAATTAGAACTACACCGTCGTTCAAATTCCTTGAAATAGGAGGTCAACAATGGATCTTATATTGGTTAACGGTTTATAGGGTACAAGTTTCTAAAATCTTCAATTTTAGACTTTTCTCTGTATTTGTGCCACAAAAGCTACAAGTATACAAAAACTCAGCATTTTGGGATTGCTGGAGGTACCCTAGACTAGGGTGTAAAAAACCAAAACCTCTAGGGCCTAGAGGTTTTTACATTTTCTATTTTCCCCAATATCACAAAAACTACATAGTCTAAAAAAATATTAAAAATAGATTTGAAATGTATAAGCAAAGTTCTTTCACAAGACACCCCACTTGATATGACTGACTGTTTTTTTTTTACCCCCTCTTTGGCCCCGATATCTCAACAACCGCTTGACCGATATAGCTCATAGCCTACAAATTGTAGCAATACTATCTACTCCTCTACCAAATTTTATGAAGATTGGATTAACGGTACGGAAGTTTTCACTGGACAAACAAAATTGGATAAGTACTGAATTACAGATTAGGATTATGTAGGTACACCTAAGTAGGTATGTATACACTCTGAACAAACATATAAGGGTCTTTTGAGTGTGTAATACAAAGATTGTGTTAATTTTTTAAGATAAAAAAAAAACATTCTAATAAATGCCGATTCTTCCAAGCTGACTCAAAGACTATGTAAGTAACTTTTTAGAAAATAAACCTTTTCACAACGACCGAATTAAATAAACGAGACTCCATTTAGAAAATAAATGATTTATCCGCTAATTGATGCTAAAATAAATAATTGAAGTTTATTTTAGAGTTAATACCGATGAACAGCCAAGCATCTGCCGTTTAGCAGTAACTTTTGCAATCCACTATTAATAGCGAAGTACGTACGTTTAATTAAGCTGCGCGATTAATACTACTGTGGCTCAGCTTATAGTGAGGCACCGTACACTCACTAGTCACTAGTGAGGTGCATGCGCCAGCACTAGAGAGGTAGTTAACTGACAAGTGCAAGCACATCACTGGACTCTTTCCACCATTTTCAAAAAGAGACGTCACTTTTTAACCCTCGACGCAAAAACGACGGGGTGTTATAAGTTTGACGTGTCTATGTGTGTGTGTGTATGTGTGTGTGTGTGTGTGTGTGTGTGTGTGTGTGTGTTGTGTGTGTGTGTTTGCGTGTGTGTCTGTGGCATCGTAGCTCCCGAACGGATGAACCTTTTTTTTTTTTTGTTTGTAAGGTGAATTTGTCGGGAGTGTTCTTAGCTTTGTTTGATCAAAATCGGTTCAGCCGTTTCATTGCGTTAAGGTTTTTTTATTTTTACAAAATTAATTTCTTGTATGTTATTTCTTTTCCTAGTATTTTTTGTGTTATTTTGGTGCCATTTTGACCAATGTAGCATGTTTAAAGAGAACAAGTGTAGTGAAATGAAATGGAAGGGAATGGCGTGACTTTTCAAATCGGTGGAAATTGTCTACCAAAGTTTTAGTAAAACGGTGGCCACTATTACACATTACGACATTTCAACCAATAGCTTCAATTAATGTTATATTTCTGGTCAACAAAAAGTCACAACACTCTGTTTTGTCTGTAAAATTACGTAGTACTTACCTAGTTATTAAATAGGAGTGTTTAAAAATGATAAATCGAAAAGTACGAATAGCGCTTTCTAAATTAGAATTCGGCTGAATCTTTTCAATAGTGTTCGTGAGAAAACACCAAAGATTTTTTGTGAATGTTTTAGACAAAACTTCAATTATTTCTATAATGTTTTCATGACTAGTATAAGCTAAAGGCCTATAAAGGCCGTTGATTGCACAGGGTCTGTAAACATAGGCCTGTTTGCAACACAAGCCCGATTAGTCGACGGGATTAGAACAACAATGGTCTATTTACGGCCTGTACCGGTCTTATATCGAGCTAATCGAGTCTTTATTGTGATTTGTGTGACTGAATTACCTATACTGTGTACTTTTATTGCATCAAATAAATATGAACTTTAGCATGTAGATCACAAAGTCTAGTTTTGAATGATAGCGGAAAATTAATAGGAACGTACTTGAAAATGAAAATAAATAAGGTGCAGTCGATCTTGTCAGAATAGATTAATTTATTTATGATTATTTTTATCGAGGAAAGCTAGCAATGCGGGTAATTTAGATACATACCTACTCGTAATAAATATTGATCTAATGCTTTCAGTCTGCCATAAAGTTTGCTTTACATAAGGGTTACAAAACGCGCTAACTGTTATATCGGAGTTGCCAGACTAGCAGCCATATTGATGTTGTATGTGTTGACGGCTGTCTTACGGCGTCTTCTAGCGAGGGAGTTATATAGAGTCCAGAGTGAAGCGAGGGGTTCAAGCTGCCCAAGACGAAGACAGGCTTTATTCCAGAGGAGCATACTCTACTCACACCTTCTGCGAGACGATTAAAATTCATTGAAAATCACAGCACCAAACACCGTCTTTTGATTCACATTCTTTGAAAACGCCCTTTTTTCTGTTTATGTTAGCCAGTTCTATTTTCGAACAAACCTCTTTACAATGCCATATGGGCATTTTATACTTAGAGTTTTCCACGAGTTTCCACACGAAATTGACGTTCCAAATTCAAATCACTTTATTTCCTAGGGAGTTTCATACAACTTTATATCCCTAAAGATATAATGCTTTACTTTACGTTGAGATATGTAATTGGACCTGTCGAGCTGTGGTGTGAAAAGTTATTTTATAACATTATTTGAGAAAAAGTGTTATCATATTATTCTATTTTTAAACTTCAGTATTGTCACAGATAAAATAATACTATACTAGTAGTATTGTGTACAAAGTATGTCAATATAAACTCATTTTGAAGTTTATAATTTGAATTTTACGATATGAGAGTAGATACATTCAATTACACACTCAACTTAAAATTGCTCTATAAATCAATTATCATTCTCTACAATTAAAATATCATTCGATCTTTAAAAATCATCATAAAATTAGCAAAATAACTACCATAGACAAATTAAAGCTACATACGCAGACAGATCATAGACAAAATAGATTTAGATCAGCGCGTAGCGAAATGCTAATTGATCGGTTCATTTCATTCGTTCAGTCAGATTAATAACTGATTCCTTTGACGCTACCGTTCGGCGTATTCTTCATAATTTGATACATCGTTATCAGGCTATAGAAGTCCACTGCTAGACACAGGCCTCTACATAGAATGTCACGAGGCATCATAGTCTTGAGTCGCCTCCATCCACCGCCTTCTAAAATGTCGTCGAACGATCGAGAAGGGGACCTTCACCCACAGCATTGTCAAATTCGTATTACCATTAAGTTATTATGTACCTACTCACGTAGTCGCATTCTGGTTGGTTCTGCGAGCAATATGGCCTGCCCATTGCCATTTAATAACGCTAGTTCCGGGAGCTTTATGTGATAGTTTAATTAAGTAGGTACGAAAGTGTTGCAAAATTCCTAAGCTTAGATTTGATTTTTAACAGACTAAATTAAGTAAAATATTCAAATTAAATGCATTATAATTCCGAGGGATCACTGTACCAGAAACACAATACGACAAAATTTTCTCGTCAGAAAAAAAAACCAAGTTACGTCTATTTTTTATTTGCCTAGATTAGATTGTTTATTAAAATGGTGCATATTATTGGGTAAAAAAATAGATAAATAAAATCAATACAACAAAGCTGAGGGTAAGCAAAGTACGTAGAAGTTTTGTAAAATGATCTATATTCAATAAAAACCGCTTTTTGACGACGCGTGGCTTTTCAAACTGATCCCTTGGAGACAGAACCGATTAGGAACAAAATTATAGGTCGGTATAAGGGATCTATCACAAGGGATCAAAGTCAAGGGATCTATCAGGAACTACTCGGCGGGTGCAGTGCAATGCCACAATAGGGTGCGTCCTAGGTGGACGTGACCTATGAGGTAATGCATTGTTAAAGGCAGACGCTACCGCTTTACATCAAGTGTTCAGCTTGTTCCGTCATGCAAATAGCTAAAAAAAAAACTTTCTGAGCCAAGAATGCAGAGCTATCATCCTATGGCTACTTTAGTAATGTATATAAAACACCTATTAACAAAATTATATACAAAACTTGGTCTATTTTAATCGCTCGACTCCAAAAGCGGGTCTAATTCGTAATGAGCGGGTACCGCGCGTCATAACACGACCAACGGAAAATAAGAACAAGACGTAGGTACTTCGATCCTCGGGCGAGATTGAATGGCTCAATCTTGCACACAGATTAATGAGTAATTACTATCCACGAGCTATTGAGCATCTTTATAGTAGTAGCAGAGCTTTTTTGTGAAGAAGTTCGTCCGGGGAAGTGCTACTTTCATATCTTATTTGTGCCGCAAAGCAGTCATTTTTTTTTCGAATGGACTTTGAATGCACTTTATCATCTGAGGTCACTACTGCTTTACCGGGATTTAATACTGCTTTACCGGGCTTCAAAGCAGTAGTGCTCGCATTGCTGTGTTCCAGTTTGACGGGTATGAGAGCCAGTGAAATTACAGGCACATGAGACTTTTCTTATGAACTAAGTTTATGTTTCAGGGTGAAGGGCGCAGTGCAATAACACATAGGGCGCGTCCTAGTTAGACCTATGTGGTAATGCACCGCTTAACATCAGGTGGGCCATCTGCTTATTCCGTCATTCATGCAGCCAATAATTATTTACGATAAAACCTACTAAAACTTATCCCCAATTCAAGATTATATAATATTAGTGATCGGAACCGTGTGCTGATCACAATAAGCCTAAACATGGCCAGTCTACTATTATCCATCGAGGAGTTCCGTTGTCCATCTTTTGTCTCCATCATCAGATCAGCTCGCTGTCACCATCATATTGTATTGTCATCGGAACTAGACAGGTATGCGAAGTTTCAGCTCAATCTGCCATCAGAAAGTCACCCATATCGCCACACATGAAATACTTATCATTGAGGATTTCCAATGGCCATATCTGGTCTTCTTCATCAAATGGCACTTTCTGAATGCACATGCTTCACTTGTTGCTGATAATACCGAAATTGCTATACCTAAGTATGTGTGCCTATACAATATTTGAGGAGTTCCCTCAATTCCTTATGAATTCCATCATCAGAAACAGATTTTGATGAAAATGGGACCAATCTAGAAGTACATTGTGTCAAATCAAAAAAAAACAGAAAAAACGAAAAATGACGGAGATATGAGGTAGGTATATAGAATTGTGGTATTGAGAAACTCCTCCTTTTTCTTTAAGTAACGTAACAAAAAAGGACGCCGTTAAACGACGGCCTCTGTTTCTCAGGAAACCTTTGAATCATCTTTAGACCTCAAATCTAAGAGCAGCTAAGTAGATAGATCGACTCAATAGCAAATCTCAACACAAAATGGAGCTTCCAACATCAATTTACAGCTCACAGTTGAACGACCTATACTACTCCTCAAACTGATTTACATGCAATTGACACTTTAATCCAATCATTCTCACCCGAATCCGAGTTATCAAAAGTACCGAAAGGAAACCTTCACAACTTTGCCCCAAACTTCAGCTAAATAAGTTTGGACCTTAGAGGACTGTAAATAAGGGGATGGAAGGTGAAAGGAAGGTGGTTTCTGAGATGAGAGAAGCCAGATCGAATCGGCCTTACTGTCAACACTTCACGGAGAAATTACTAAATGAGTGTAGGGACACGATGTCGGTATGCCTTTGTTGTTTAGAACAAAGTTACACGCGTTCTGTGGAGCGCTTTGAGCGATTTCGGCCTTTGACGGTTTATTGGAGCTAATCGTGTTTGAGGGATTCTATTTTGGACGTGTTACGAGGTCTGAATGAAAAAGTATAACGATTTTGTAAAAAAGGGAAGAAAGACGAAGAATTTTGAAAATACATTCCAATAGTTGTAGTGATAGTGATTTGGATCAGTTGAGCTAACTTTAGATCGTTATCAGCGGTCTTCACGTAGCACAGCTGTTTCATATGTATTTTTTTAAATTTTGTACATGCCTACTTGTACATATTAGTTGTATTATTATTTCTGTAAATAAATGTATTTAAGTAATAGTTGTTTGTCTTGCTTTTACGCTGAAACAACTGAGCAAATTTTGAAGAAAATTTGGTGTACAGATAGACCAACACCTGTTTTTTTTTTAATACATTTTATCGTAAAATTAAGTTTCCTCGGTAGTAAATAGCCAGGTAGAAAAAAAAACATAAAAAGTTGAACTTTACCCAATGCCAATATTAAGATATAATTATGTTATGTATCGTGGCGTGTCTGGCCTAAGAATATACTCCTTCGTCTCCTCCCGTGGATGTCCTAAAAGCCGAGTAAGGGATTACCCGGACTTGTTAGTAAGATTCGTTGGTGTAAGATTTTTCGTTGGTTTGTTAAGCCGAGGCGTGGGAAGCAATGGCGGCGATGAGTTCACCAGTTGTCACGTCTATAATCCCACGATGGTGCAACCCACGGTGAAAAGAGGCCCATTGAGGCTCTGCCTACCCTTTCGGGGAAACAAGCATGTGTCTGTGTAGGTGTGTAATGTGTAGTCACTGGTATCATCCACTGATCAACTTGCTTCATCATCATCATCATCAGTCAGTTACCACTGCTGGCCTTAGATCTGCCTCATGGAATGCCATGACTGGAGTCGCCTCCTCCATCAACCGACTTTCTGCAACCTTGCTATTTAAGGCCACCTTTGACCCCACCGTCCAGAAAAATTATAAAGTGTTTTTAATTTTTATACTCCTTGGAATGACGGATCAAGCAGATGGCCCACCTGATGTTAAGCGGTACCCTCTGCCTATGAACAGTGCTTTATCACACAGGTCACGTCCACCGAGGATGCGTCCTATGTGGCATTGCACTGTGCCCGCTACCCTGAAACATAAAGATGAAAAGTCTCGTGTGCCTGTAATTTCACCGGCACTCACATAGGTACCCTTCAAACTGGAACACAGCAATACGAGCACTGCTGCTTTACAGCAGAAATAGGTATGGTAAATACTTCCCCGGACTATTTTGCTATAATGTACATTGATGTGTAAATGAATTGACGTAAATAAGTGTTCCCTGAGATCCTACAGCTTGAATAAATATATGAATATGAATAAGAATATGGACGAGCTTTTTCACAAAAAAGCTCTACTACTAGGTACTACTTTATCATAACCTAGGCATCTAGACTCTAGACACGTTTAGAACATTACTCCATTAAGAATCCAATACAATACCTAAAGCCCAACAAAGCCATACTAATTGTACGGCGCGATCTTGAAGCTAATCAATCGCAGGCGCAGGAGTGTAGGTACCGCCTTAACTGTCACTCAACATCAACATACAATGGAAAATGATCTTTATCGCGCTGACTTTAGATTCAATATTGCATGGGATACGGATACATACGGTAGGTACTGACTTACTGAGACTAAGTCGCTACTTGCTGCAAGATCAAAGTCGCTCAGTGGGCTATAGAGAGAGCTATACTCGTGATAGAGTCCAAACCGACAAGAGCTGTCTGACATCCCAGATTTAGCAAGTTGAAGTGGCAATGGGCAGACCATATAGCTCGCAGAACTAATAACGGTTGGATATTGGATATGCAGAGTTTATAGTCGACATTTTAAAGGTCGCAGGAAGTCAGTAAATGGAGGTGGCTCAAGTCTGTTCATTTTGATCAGCAAATCGTTCCGATCACTAATTTCATAAAAGCTTGTTTTAAAACAGGTATTTGTCAACAACAAACTTGGTTTATACTATGTATAGGTATCGCTTTTATTTCTTTTTTTTTAACTTTGATAGGCCTTTGTTTGTTTCCTTAGACCAGTAATGGGCAAAGAACGGCCGGCCCGCGGGCCAGCTTCAGACTGCAAAAGGTTTTCATCCGGCCCGCCAACGGTCCTTCAAAATGAATATATATGGCCCGAGATTATTTATATTTCGACGGTCCAGCAGTATGAAGCAGAATAATAGATATTATGGCAAATCAAAACCAATTGTCTCATACACCTACTGTGGCAGCGCCTTCAAATAAAAGTTTAATTGTAATGGGTAACTAACATGTGTGTAATATAACTTTTGAAACTATCATGGTAATGTACATAATCATGGTAAATATCCCGTTTCTAGTGAAAATTATGTGTGTAATGTTCATTTTAATGATTAAAAGATTTCAAAATAAAATATAAAGCAATATATGCATATTTTTAAATGCATTTTAGCTAATAATTCCTTTTAATTTTTTTGAAATGGCCAGAATGTTTAAAAAAATTAAAAGGAAGGCGGAATTATAGCAAAAATAATAAAAGTTTGTCCACCACTGGTAGACTGTTAGCGAAGTTGGAGTGGAACTTATGTATGTAAGTATTATTGATTCTGCGGCAGTACCTGCCTAATATAAACGTCGTACAGCTTTGAACTCGCCGCTCTCTCCAATTAGCGCGGAGCCGCCGCCTTTGGCGTCAGCCGACGCTTTGAGACCACCGCGGTCTTGCCTCCCACTCTAATAAGCTCTCTCGCTCCGGCTTTTAGTAATGCGGTTGATTAATAAACTTATTACCCGGTTGGTGGTTGCGTACAGAGGTTGATTGAACACATGAATAAGATTGATAAGATGAATGCCTGCCTGTGATAATGTGTGCCTTCTTTTTGACGATTGTGAGTACCTAGTCAAACCTATGGAGGTTTTTAAGTTACAATATCTTAATTAAATGTGTAAGATATTATATTCTGTATGAAATAAATTAAAAAAAAAAACACGAGCAACTATTAAATCCATAATTTTAAGCCACCTTAGTGAGCTGAAAACGAGCCTAAAATAGTTTAATGGGATTCAAACTAAATTATCTTAGTGAGATGAATAAATAACTAATTTTTTTTTTTTTTTTTTTATATATTACTGGAATGGCGGAGCAAGCAGATGTGCCACCTGATGTTAAGCGGTAACCTCTGCCTATGAACAGTGCATTACCTCATAGGTCACGTCCACCTAGGACGCGCCCTTTGTGGCATTGCACTGCGCCCGCCACCCTGAGACATAAAGATGAAAAGTCTCATGTGCCTGTAATTTCACCGGCACCCTTACCCTTCAAACCGGAACACAGCAATGCGAGCACTACTGCTTTGCGGCAGAAATAGGTATGGTGGTAGTACTTCCCCGGACGAACTCTTTCACAAAAAAGCTCTACTACTACTAAATTAATTTATTTTTAACCTACGATATTTAAGTAAGTAGATATCAAAAAAATATACAGTTATTTACAGAAAGAACAATACAACTAATACAAGGGACTTACAAAATGAAAAAATATACATATTAAACATTGTGCTACCTGAAGACCGCTGCTAGATATCTTAATTTTGTATCGCAAAACTAATATTCCATAGTTGAACTAAATACAAACCATATTATAAACAATACCTCCATATACAATCCTTATATACAATCTCCATTTTTCACCAACACTTAAATTACTTACAACTTGAGCACACTAAAACCTTTAAGATATCTAGCATTAACACACTAAAAATTAAAATAACCGAAAACCTCAAGAACGTGTGTTTTTTAATAAAACCTTATAACGCACAGAAGCCTCTACAAAACACAGGTTTAAATTAGTAAAATTAAATTATGCTTTAACATAAGAAAGTTAAAATACGATCGACCACTTAATCTTTTACCGACCACCCCGCGACCTTCAATAAATCTTTAGGAGTCATCCTGTATCACTTTAGTTTTGCATAAATAAAACTGAATTATAACTCCTTTGCGCCCGGTAGCCGCCAGAATATTGTAACCAATAACAAAAATGAATTAAAGAAAAAAAAACGTGTAACTGGTAAAGAAAAAGGATGGATATCAAAGGCGGCCGCGGTCACGTATTCGTACTGGCTGGTTATGACGAGAACAGCGGGTGTTAGAGACGATTTAAAAGTATAACTATTTGAAAATCGAATCGTCAGTTTTCAATTTGGAATTAGAAGTAGAACTAATTCACAGAAAGACAAAAAAAACTTTTAGTTAATCCTAAGGGCCCTAACTCATCGAGATTCCATGGCGACGTCGCCGGCTACTATCCATGGCTACCTCTGGCTACCTTCGGTTGCCAAATGGAGTAGCTAGTGGCTAATCAGCTGTCTCATTTTTCAACTGACAACCTGGCCCAAACTTACCGCAGACACAGATTAAATGAGTAGTTCCAGATTTATCCCTTGGCTATGATCCTGTGGACTTTGATTAATAAATCCTTTAAATTATTAGGCTGCTTTCAAATTCCTAATGAAGAAAGAAAGAAAGAAATGTTTATTTACAGCATCAACAAAAACGGTTATATCTACAAACTAAACTATTACATAATATAACAATAGTTCTAACCACAGAGGTTCTAACACTAGGCTGAGCCTGTATCGTGAGGACCAAACTTACGATTATCAAAAAAACAAATGAATAGCGTCTCGGTGCAACTAAGATTCTAGTAAGTTGGTACTTACAATGTTACATAGGCGCGACTTTCTGGTAAGTCTAGATAAAGAAAACTGTATAAGTAACAATGATTATCGTAAATTGGAGAAGGTAAAATCAGTAAAATCCCCGGAGTTGACTAAACCTTCTTGGATTTTAACCCATTTCCCTACTCTAGTAATTAGCCTACGGCCAACACCCATTGATCGACACATTCTTCCGACACGGGTGGCGATGGCGTGGCCGCCGCGCCGTTTGAACTCGCCGCGGCTATTAAAGAGCGATTAGCCGGCGCGAGACGATGCGGCTCCCACTTTCCATTTCACAACTATTGCGTTCTGGGTCCGGAATACGCTGCAATCCCATTCTCTGGACCCTTGAGATCATCGGTGAGAGTATCTGTTTTACGTGTCCCGTACATAGGTATACCTAAATCTGAAGGCTAACGAGGGGCTTTCACGGTCGTTTCAAATCAGCCTTGAAAATAGATGGCGCTGCTCTGTACTTAATAAAATGAATGAAATTAATAAAGTGAAATGTCAACGTCAACAACGTAGAGATATATTTTCGTGGTATTTTATTACTATCACGCAAAACAAACAAATCGCTAGTTAAAAATCGTTCGTATAACGTTAGATAATACATCTACCAAGTTGAGTCAGCGCCATCTATCGAACCAAATCGAACTACTTTTTTTTAAATTCGAAAATAAAATAGATACGAAATTTGGAAATCTTTGGAAATGAGGCATGACGCGGGTCGCCAGCGTTTGAGCAAATTGTGTACAGTCTTTCACTCGCGTTCTACTGGGTTTATTGTCAAGTATTGGACGCAAAATTCTGTCACCTTCTAAGTCATTAAAGTAAAGGTAAGTTATAAAGTGACAGAATAGCGCTCGCGAAATGAAAAGTGAGCGAAAATCACGTTATTTTTGTAGTTAAAAATCTTTAGGAGGTTAATTTTCATAAATAAGGTCCTCTCGGCGTTGAGTTACTTAATACTATACTAAAACCAATAAAACATCTTATGATTGATAGCTTAGGAGAAAAATGGTAGTAACTACGAAAACAGAGGGTACTTTGCAAATTTATTTCATGCAATTTAAGTAGTTTTTTTCAAATTTAAAGAAAAGATGATGTGCTTTGTCTAATGTTGATTAACATTTTTTTTATTATTGTTATTTTTCCATAATGATTTTGGAGATAAAAGGTTTTAATGCAACACATTTCACATAAGTATATCCACGCCTTAAATAATAAAGTCAAACACAGAATTTGATAAGATGTCAAAGATCAGTGGCACAGATAAAATAACACTATAGTGACTTTTCAATTGTTTTCAATTTCCTTTATCTAACGAGGAAGCAGCTAATAACGATTTTTGTATGATTGTTTGTTTTGCCGACACGGCTGAACTGATTAACACGCGAGGAAATCCATGGACTGATGCTAGTCTATACTAATATTATTAACAGGTATATAATTTATAGAATTTAAACTATCGTATATAATTTGTTTGTTTGTAATGGATATAATCAAAAATACATAACCGATTTTAAAAATTATTTCATCTATAGTAAACCTCATTATCGGTGAGTAACATAGGGGAGATAGGGTATAGGTGTAAGGGGGGGGTAGGGGTTGCTTTTCATCCCAACACTATCCGTGTGAAGCCGTGCCGAGTCACTAGTTTATATAAATTTACTGGCAACTGCTGTTACATATATAACGTACAACTTTTAGTCGCTTTAATTTAACGAAATTAGCATCTTATTATAAGAATTCGCATATCAAAGGCTGCCGGCCTCATCAACTACTTCATAACCGCCAAGTAATAAATAACCAAACTATAGACTGTGCCAAGATATGAACTGCACCATGACGTCATGTTTTGAACTGCTACGCCGTAGCTCGTAGAGTTATGCGACATCCAACAGTCACATACATAGTCATAGTCTTACACTAAGATTCCCTGAATCGTGGATTCGTGGATATCAGGGACAACGAAAACACTAACATTAATACATACTCGTATTTAAATTTACACAAATTTTACGGGTTAATGTTTGAATGAAAAACTGACAAATTTGGCATTCGTTAGCGGTTCCGTAGCATTACGTGGCCAATAAAAGGTCGGTGAATTAGAGCGTTATGCTCTTAAAATTATCCAGCTGTCATAGATATCAAGCTATGTTTTATGTACGTATGTACACACAACGCAATACAAACCATCACGTAAGCACTAAGATGGGTCTGTATTTTGTCAGTTAGTTATTTTAATATGGTATGGTATATTTTTATACGAAAAGTATGGTAGTAAAAGCACGGACAGGTATGAACTGGCAACAGATAGCTCTGCAATTTTTACTTATACTACTGTACTTATGTTTCATATAACATTTGTCATAGATATCTAGCTATATTTTATGGACGTAAGTACACATACAACGCAATATAAAATACCAAGTAAGCACTAAGATCGGTCTGTATTTTGTCAGATGGTATTTTAATATAGTATAAGACTGAACTAGTATATTTGATTGATTGTACTAGTAAGGAGCGCTCCGCTCTGTGAACGATTAAGCACAAGCCTATCGGAGTTGCGGGCGTTTCTCTCAGGTAAGTAAAAAGCTATTACCGTGCGTCTAAGAGACGCATGGTAGGTGGTTACGTATGGTATACATTTAAACGAAAAGCATGGTAGTAAAACCACGGGTATGAACTGGCAGGAGATAGCTCTGCAATTTTTACTTATACTACTGTGCTTACGCATTGCCGGCTATCGTTCGCGCTCCTCAGTTTATAACTACTCTGAGTTAAGTCCACTATTTACGAGTGTTTTTATGGCCCACCGAGCTACCTAATAAAGTACATCAACTAGGCGTAAACGTGACACAAATAACGAGTTTTTAATGTTAAAGGATAAAACTTATTTAAGTAACTAAAATATAAAAAATGGCAATAGATTAATATTTAAAAAGTTGGTGTTATAAATAAGAAGAAAATTTGATATCCTAACTTTAATATTATAAATGCGAAAGGGAGTTTGTTTGTTTGTTACGCTTTCACGCCTAAACTATTCAACCGATCATTATGAAATTTTGTACACATATTTTTAAAAGTATCATGAAAATAGAATACTTTTTTTAAAGATATTAACTCGAGCGAAGCCGTGTGTATAAGCTAGTCACAAATAATCTCAATCATTACTATCTCTAGTATTTGACATCCTATATAGAGCGGGCGATATAACTTACGAACCGCTACAATAGTGTGATAAGATCCCTAACTTCATATTCCAGAAACACTACCACCATACTACTATGTGAGGACCAAAGAGATCAATCAGGAAACAGCGAGGTCCGGGTCTACACTGATGGCTCTAAAACTAAATAGGGAACAGGCGCTGGTATACACTCGCTGGATCTCAATGACACTAGGCATACGCAGTTCCATTCTTCAATATGAATGCTTGACCATCACTGAGGCCACCACCGCAATAATCAGGAGAGGGATCACAGACTACAACATAAGGATCCTCTCCGACAACTCAGCAACACTCAGAGCTATGGAGAGCAACAGTTGCAACTCCAAGCTCGTATACGAATGTCACCTAGCCCTGGAGAGAATCGCCTTGGGAAACAAGGTGACTCTATAATGGGTATAGGGACAAAGCGGATCAATGGGTAACGACGCCGCAGATGAGCTAGCTAAAAGAGGGTCGGGAACAACCACAGAGGGCTCATCTCCATTCCTCCCTGCCCTTCTCTCAGCTACGCACATGGATGACGCAAAATTACCAATCTTAGATTTGATTTTTAAATAACTAAATCAAGTACAATATTCAAATTATAAATATGCATGAAAACAACATTATAATTCCGAGGGATCACTGTACCAGAAACACGATAGGACAATATTTTCTCGATAGAAAAAAACCCCAAAGATATCTCTAACTTTTGGCTATATTCATTTGTTTAAAATTTATTAAAATGGTGCCTGGGTAAACAATATAAATAAAATCAATGCAACAAAGCTAAGGGCTTACTGAAGGGGGTTTGTAAAATTATCTATATTTTACGAGATATTCAATAAACACTGCTTTTTCAAGCAGTGGGAGGTGTTTTTTTAAGTGAAGATTTCTGCCTGCCAACACAATGAGCGCTGAGCACGGACCACGGACTGCAGACAGTCAAGAGCAGCCCTACCGGCTGCCTTACCACGACTGACACGCCGCCTACTCAACCTTCAAAGAATAGACCTTCGCACCATCGTGGGGACACTCACAGGACACTGTATCCTGAACAAACACCTCTAACATCGGAGCCACAGACATCCACACTGCAGAGGGTGTCTGATCAAAGCCAGGGCGGCTCGTTAGTAAATTATGCAAAATCGTTGCGTGACTGACTGACTGACTGACTGACTGACTGACTATCACAACACAGCCTAAACCTAAGTAAGTCCTAGACACCTGAAATTTGGAGGATGCAATTCCTTTCGTGGTCTAGGGGTGCACTAAGGGATTTTCGAAATTCACCCCATTAGGGCAGTGGGGTGGTAAAGTTTGTATGGAAAACACTACGTGGACGAAGTCTTGGGCGTTCCACTAGTATTATATAAAATACTATTTTATTGTTTGCATTTTTTTTGCAAATCCATAAATAACGGTACTTATTACCAGTTATTGATTATAGTGCGGAACATTAGTTCTTTCTATGCCAATTGTAAAAGGCCAAAAGATCAATATACTTAAAAAAACATTTTCAATGAAGAGGCCAAGAGGTCTCCATAGTAAGCAACCAATTTATAAAACTAGTAAAGTCAGTCTCGAAGTAGATACGCACATTGATGCTTTTAATTACTTACAAGTATTTTAGGCATAGACATACATACATACATACATACATAGACATAGACATACATATTTAAGTGAACTGTTAAAGTTCACATAGACATAGACATACATAGACACACGCCTTTTTCCCCGAAACGGGTAGGCAGAGTCTCAATGGGCCTCTTTCACAGTGGGTTGGACCATCGTGGAATATAGACGTGTCAAGTGGTGAGCTCATCGCCTCCATTGCTTCCCACGACTGACTCGGCTAAAGCTTTCTTCGCAGTAATAACACATTTTATAATAAGCTAATAACACATTTTATAACAAGCTAGCAGCCAGGGCAAATCTACTAACGAATCTTATCAACAAGTCCGGGTAATCCCTTAGTCGACTTTTACGGCATCCATGGGAGGAGATGGAGGGGTCTATTCTTAGGCCGGACACACCCCAGCAGCCAATTTAGGCATAGGTTGTTAAATAATTGAGTTACAGCATTTTTCAAATTGTATGAAAATTGTAATAAGGGTCGTGAAACTGAAACTTGGAGTTTTGATAAATTGTGCTTTATTGTTTTAAGTAATTACTACGGAGTTTTATGATAAGGAACAATGTGTGCAATATTAGAAAATAAATAAATAATGTTGAAGTCTTTCATTTTCTAACTTATATTATAAAGACTGTTGAAAAAAAACTAACTAAACTGTTAAAACTAACTTATGATAGCTTAACTGAATGCCAATGCAAGTCTCAAACAGAGCTTACCGTAACTTTTAATTTATGATATTAGTGTGAGACGTATACTTTAGTTTTTTTTTTAATGTAATGGCTCAACATTCTTGCATACGGTCCGCCTGGTGGTAAGCGGTTACCGTCGCTTATTCAAATTCAAATTCAAATTCAAAATCTTAAATTCAGGCTTACTGAGAAATGCACTAAACCTAAACAGTAGGCCCATAACAACATAAATACCTTAGAAACTAACACACACTTTATTTATAACTTAATCTTACACACGTATGATCGCCGACGCGTCGCGGCCCGGGGGATCACGTGACAGGCGGCCCTTGAACCGCCGGAACTGCAACACCAGAGGCATGCTAATGCGATGCCTGCCCTGAAGGACTCTTTTTACAAGCTTTAAATATTAACTTGCAATGTATGTCCGGCTGGAATATATTTGTCCGGTTGGAATATTGCAACTGAATTTTAATGCAGTTATCCTCAACCGATTGAGCTGAAATTGGGCATACCTGTAAAGTTCCGATGACAATATGATGGCGACAGCGAGCTGATTTGATGATGGAGACGGAAGGTGGACGACTGAACTCCTCGATGGATAGACTGGCCGTGTTTAGGCTCATTTTGATCAGCACACGGTTACGATCACTAATTGTAAAAAGATTGTATTGAAAAAAATATTTTTCACAAAAACCTTGTTATATTTACATCATTTTGAAACATCGAGCTTGTACTATCAGTTCGGCGTTCAGTTTGTACTATTATTTATTCTGTGGTTCAGTTTTCGATTGGTACTACATCACCCATACTATTCCGTCTCTCTTGCTGGTCCAGTCTCGTGAACCTCATGTTGATCCGTGTTGAACAGGCATTTACTTCTCGATCAGATGGACCCTCGGGCGAACAGACGATTGTTTCATAATGACACCAGTTGCTTGACGTGACTTGAGTAATGCAATTGTCTTGTTATTGTCGCGGCTCAAGTCTAAATATAGACTAGCGCAGTCAATGGTCTGTTCCATAAGTGAGACAAATTACGTACCTACTATAAACGAGCGTAAATATTTTTCAAGAGATGTCCCGGGTCTTCAGCCTCGAGTGTCCAATAACTAATATTTTTTCTTCTTATGGCTTCAAAGGAGTGCTTTAAACAATTTAGCCAATGTCTAGTGATTTTAATTTGTACCTAGTTTAAATAGTGGCAGAAAAACAGAGTATTTACAGGAAAAAAACCACCATTTCGAAAAGGCACGCAATACACTTAAATTTCACGACATCACATGTGCTATTTATTAGACATATTTTATTACACCGGTTAAAATGCCACCAAAATTACACGAAATAACTCGCAAAAACACATTCATACATACATACATACGCCTTTTTCCTCGAAGGGGTAGGCAGAGCCTCAATGGGCGTCTTTGCACTGTGGGTTGCACCATCGTGGAATATAGACGTGACAAGTGGTGAGCTCATCACCGCCATTGCTTCCCACGACTGTAATAACACATTCCATAATAATCTAGCAGCCAGGACAAATCTCATAACTATACCAACGAATCTTATCAACAAGTCCGGGTAATCCCTAAGTCGGCTTTTACGACATCCACGGGTGGAGACGGAGGGGTCTATTCTTAGGCCGGACACACCACTTTCAAAAATAGCAGATTGAATTATTGTACTAATAGATAATGGTACGGACTCGCGTACGAAGGGTTCCGTACCATTAACTATAAAAACGGCAAAAACAACACGTTTGTTGTATGGGAGCCCCCTTAAATATTTATTTTAATCTGTTTTGTAGTATTTTTTGTTATAGCGGCAACAGAAATACATCATCTGTGAAAATTTCAACTGTCTATCTATCACGGTTCATGATATACAGCCTAGTGAGAGACGGATAGACAGACGGACAGACAGCGGAGTCTTAGTAATAGGGTCCCGTTCTACTCTTTGGGTACGGAACATTAAAAAATGTCTGTTTACAATTTTCTAATACCTACAAACTAGATATTTAATTATCGACCCAATTCACGATATTGCATGTCCCAATGAGCGCCAATTACGTCGTTAGGAGTTTAATGAGCCCAGCCGTGGGCGCTGATCCACCTCATACTAGATCATAGAATACAGCCTAGCTGATCCTTACTGCATCTGCTTAAAGTACATTTCTGAATAGCCAGTTGTAGTAATAACGTTGTGTTATTAGTGTAACTGGATAGTAATAGTGGTTTTTATGGTAAATACGACTTTTCAAAGAACGCTTCTGAGAATAACTGCGAAGCCATACGCGATAACTTTTGAATGACGTCGCAATTAGTCCTTTTACGACGTCCTTGGGATTATTTGTTGCAAATTAAGGCCTCAGGCCGTCAGCATTATACTGGCTTCTTGGCCTTTAAAAATAGACTGATATTTAGACAATGTTTTTTTTACTTTGTGAATGACGGAACAAACAGAAACCCACCTGATAATAAGCGGTAACCTCTGCCTTTAACAATGCATTACCTCATAGGTCACGTCCACCTAGGACGCGCCCTATGTGGCATTGCACTGCATCCGCCAACCCTGAGACATAAAGATGAAAAGTCTCGTGTGCCTGTAATTTCTTCGGCACCCATACCCTTCAAACTATCGTGTGTTCTTTACGAGAAGCTTTCCTAAGAAAACATTTCGCAATATGTAGGAGATAATAAATAAAGACAATTACAAGTAGATAATTAAACGCATGTAACGTAATCTTAACGACTCCTAATTATAGGTTAGTTAACTTCTATTTCAAAGAGCATTAACATTAACATACCACTTAGTTGCTAATTTAAGAGGCTGTCAAGAGTCAAATAGGCTTCTTTTAAACTTGTTTAGCGAAATCTATACAGTTTATAACAACAACAAAAATATATGTAAATTTTCATCATATTTACAAGGGCATGATAGAGCCCAAAATAAGATTTCGATAAATTTTCTTAATAAAAGAAAATCGTGAACTATCTACAATGTGCTTATAACGTAAATATATCTCTACAAGCAGCGCCCCGCGGTTTCAACCGCGTAAGTCTCGATCCCGTGGGAATATCGGGATAAAAATATGCCTATGTGTTATTCCGGGAGTCCAGTTATCTCCATTCCAAATTTCATCCAAATCCGTCCAGCCGTTTCAGCGTGAAGAAGTAACAAACACACTACACACACATACACAAACTTTCGACTTTATAATATTAGTGTGATAGTAGGAAGGAAATAGGATTACATATCAGCATACATTGAATACATTGATAAAATTAATAAGAGTAACAAATAATATTATTTTAGAGGGCATGTTAGATTTATATTTTCGATTACGCAGCAAATATTTGTTTAAAAACAGTTTTTCGTGATTTTCGTTCACTTTTCGTTGCGCGAGCGTTTTTATGTCACTTTCTAACTTACCTGCCGGCCTATCCAAGTGGCATTCGCTTCGAAGCGATTCCATTTGTACAGTCATAATACAAAACAAGACCACGTGATATTTCGATAACTAACGTCAATCTCATACGTTGTTGGTTTCTCTAAAAGCGACATCGCTGTTACAATGTTACTTTGTCTACGGCCTCTGATCTTTACTGATGTAGATAGAGACGCAAATTGGCTGCTGTCTGCCTCTTAAGTAGGAACGAGTAGATTTGTAGAAAACCAATATCAACAACATAGCCCTGATCCCACACTAGGATCCCCTGTGTCGTGGGTATCAGGAACTACGAGTACCATGGTACCGCAACACACATACCCAGACGGAACAAATATCCACAGATCCATACATTAATATGTCTTTCAGCGGGTATCGTACCCGCAACCTCTCGCGTCTCAGCCGGATACTTCCCCATTGGTTGTCGCGAGCTATTTGGCATACCCATTGCCACTTCAACTTGCTTATTTAGAGAATATCATGTATTATGTAACTTTAAAACACAAAAAAACAATATGTCCTATGTCGAACTATGTTATAATGCACTGTTCATAGGCAGAGGGTACCGCTTAACATCAGGTGGGCCATCTGCTTGTTCCGTCATTCAAGTAGTATAAAAAAAAGTCTAAATAATGTTTTAAAAGAATTAAATCATTTGTATCTAAAATTTAATCTAAATAATGTTTATATTGATCAGCCGTATAACTTCTTATTACTTAACATAAACATTAACTTACAACCATAATAAGTTTCTTCCAATTTCAATGGTGAGAGTTATTCTAAAACATTAACTAAGGTTAGGCGAGTCTTATTAAACGCAATCCCGCACACGGACCGCATTAAATAAGACTTAATCAGGGATTCAATTAGTTCAACGTATAAAAATCTCAATTTTAAAAGACGGTAGCGATAATACGATGTCGACATAACTGCTACAAGTTGCTTAAAGAATATGATAATATTAAAACATAAAAATAGTAGATTATGTTCTAAGGGAATAAAGCAGTGTTTTACGTCGCGGGCGGCATATTGAACCCTGAGCGTAACGAGGGACTCTAGAGTTAAAGTCAAGAGTAAAGCGAGGGGTTCAAGCTGCCCAAGACAAGACAGGCTTTATTCCAGATGAGCATACTCTACTTTTCACACCTTCTGCGAGACAATAAAAATTCACTGACAATGATAGCACCAAACACCGTCTTTTGTTTCACATTCTGTAAACGCACCTTACTTTTGTTGTTGTGTTCTGATTATGATTGCCATTTCAATTTTCAAACAAATCTCTTTACAATGCCATATGAGCATTTTTTACTTAAAGTTTTCCACGAGTTTTCACACGAATTTGTCTTTCCAAATTCAAATCACTTTATTCCCTAGGGAGTTTCATACAACTTTATATCCCTTAAGAGATAATGTTTTATTTTACGTTGAGGTTGCATTATATGTAATTGAACATTGTCGAGCAAGCGGTGTGAAAAAATATTTTTATCCAATTATTCACTTTAACCGTATGTTAAGTTATTAACGTTCAGTTATTAAGTTGTCACGTTTCGATCGATCACTGGTCGTTCTTAATATTGACAGTTTACATCGTACGCGCTGTGACATCGGTCACTGTCCGGTAAGTAGACTAAATTAGGCTGTAAACGTTTTGTTTTGAAAGTGAAATTCGTCTTTCTCAGTAATACCGACACCATTATTTATTCTGTGCCTGTACTAAAAATAAAACCACCAAAGTTCCCAACGAGTAACACCCATTTGAGTGGCATGTGACTCATTGGGACTGGGAACTCTACTATGGTGTCGTGGTCCAACTGCAAAGATAGTTGAACCACGGCCCCTAGTAAAGGCCCGTAGTCCAACTAATTGGACAGAGCAGTTGGACCACTGCCCCGAAACAGGATTATTTCCCATCGAGTTACACTTTTGCAGTTTACCCATTTTGTTAAAACGGGATAGTTTCACGTACCGGTAAGCGATAAGATCGCCCATTGTATAAAAAAGTTAGATTATATTTGTAAACTTGTTTTATTTTATTGTGTGCAAAAAAGTATGTTTTACCTATCTATCTATCCAATCCTTTATCCGTCTGTTCCCGTCAACTCCAGTCAAACACAAGGTTGTCTGGAAAGATAGCTCTTAGCGATTAGACCGCCCACTGTACGTCCATACTTATATTTTGATTCTTTAAGGCCGGTTCGTGAACAAATAAGCGGGGGGGGGGTTAACGTAACCAATCGTCAAAGTGACAGATAACGTATGAAAATAAAGTACGTCACGTAACGTAAGTCAAAAATAAATACGTTAAAAAAAATAAAGACGTTTTAACGTCCGTTAATATGTTGGTGCAACAGTAGCCTTTTGTTAATTTTTAATGTGGTGAGCAATAAAGTGTTACCAATATAGCAGTTTGTGCTATTATTTATAATGTGTCGGTGCCTTGCCTTGGCACTACGTGGGCATGCAATATTCTAAGCTTGGTACCGATAAGTTCTGACTCAAATTTCGAGAGATGTCGATTGTTTTGGGTGTTACGTGTTACTCGTTGGGAATCCGAATGGGCAAAAAGGTTGCAACGTGGAACGGTGCAACTAGATGGTAAAAAATTCCAACGGGTCACACTTATTTCTTATTTCTTAAAAACAGAAGGCAAAAAATTACTCTTTTCACCAACTTAAACATAGAAAACCGCACATTTGAATCTCTGCGCATCTGTTTTTTTTATACTACTTGAATGACGGAACAAGCTGATGGCCCACCTGATGTTAAGCGGTAACCTCTGCCTATGAACAGTGCATTTTTTTTGCCCTATGTGGCATTGCACAGCGCCCGTCACCCTGAGACATAAAGATGAAATGTCTCATGTGCCTGTAATTTCACCGGCACCCTTAACCTTCAAACTAGAACACAGCAATGCGAGCACTACTGCTTTGCGGCAGAAATAGGTATGGTGGTAGTACTTCCCCGGACGAACTCTTTCACAAAAAAGCTCTACTACTTCTAATCTGTGGCGGTTATCATAAAACAAATGAAATATTTAGCTTTAAGAACAATCTCTGATTCGTTTCTCGAGTAACTCTACGCTTTACCTCAAGCCTCGTAATAGAACCAATTACCTGAGGGTTCTGTGCGTTAACAATGCCGTGTGTACTTACACTCGATACTAACATATCTTTGGGAATGCAGTCAAGGGATAGGCTAAAGCGATTTTGTACTTTATATTCATTATCGGCCTACACTAGTCCACTGCTGGACTAGGGCCTCTCCCGATACGCGCCACTGAGCCCGGTGTGCGGTTCTTCTCATCCACTTTCTGTCCGTCGCCTTTCGTAGGTCATCGCTCCTCCTAGCCAGAGGGCAGTTACACCTTTAACAACACCGCGTAACACACAGTGTAACTTTTAATTATTGTTACTCTTAATCTACTATATCAATTAACTTAAATACCCTAAAAAATAATTATGTTTTATTCAAAATGATAATTAAATCTATAATTGCTCGAGTATGAGGATTTACAAGATAAATATTTGAGTATAAAAGTATAAAAGTTTATTCAGGCGTAACAAACATAATACCAATACAATATTTACAAATAGGTAATAGATTTGAAACTATCGTGGTTGGGAATCATATTAAATATAATATATATAATAGTGTGTTAGTGTTATTATTATATAATAGTGGTAATTAGCCGTTTATCTTTTAATATAATAATAGGTAATGTTGCAAAGTGTTAATAAAAACAAAAATATGAATGACAAAGTAATTTGTAAGTGCGCTAACTCCCACCCAAGAAAAACATGTGTATTTACACAAAATCCACTCTAAAAGTTTATTATAATTTGATTCAAACAATGTGACAGAAGATAAATAAAAAAAACAACTCTTTTACTTATTGTAACTAACTATTTTAACTAGTTGTACGTGATGGACTTACATTATTATGGATAAAAAAATGGATACAGGTGCCTTACACCTAAAAATAGACATAACTATGAAATAGCATTTCATTATAATGTCTGTAAACTAAACATTGTTACAACTAGCTCCCAATTCACTACCTCTACCTTTAACGGTGTCACGTAGACCGACTTTATCCAATCTCAGCACTTATCTCTATATATATTTTTCTCAACCGTGGTGTGTCCTGCCCAAGAATAGACCCCTCCATCTCCTCCCTTGGATGTCGTAAAAGCCAACTAAGGGACTACCCGGACTTGTTTGTGAGATTCGCTGGTATAAGATTTGTCCTGGCTGCTAGCTTATTTAAGGGATGTGTATGATTACTGGAAGAAAGCGTTAACTGAGTCAGTCGTGAGAAGCAATGGCGGCGATGAGCTCACCACTTGTCACGTCTATTTCCCACGATGGTGCAAACCACATTGAAAAGAGACTCTGCCTACCCTTTTGGGGAATAGGCGTGTGTCTATGTATGTATGTATAAACTTGTGAGCTGTTGGCGATCTCTTGCTTCAGCGTGTTATCGCTAATCACTTGCGACTTGTCCCACCCAAGTGTGTAAGGACGGTAAGGGGTAATGGGTAATATTATATCTCATTACGGCAGGTGAAGTTGTGGCCCTCATTACACACTAATTGATGAATCTTCAACTTGTTGCCATTTGCAAGTTGAGTTGGTGGAACTTATTTGTTATGCCTTGTACATTGGAATTATTTAAAAAAACCGGCCTAACTGCGAATCTGACTCAAGCACGAAGGGTTCCGTGCCATTATCTATAAAAACCAGTCAAGTGCGAGCCGGACTCGCGCACGAAGGGTTCCGTACCTTTATCTATAAAAACGCCAAAAAAACACGTTTGTTGTATGGGTGCCCCCCTTAATATTAATTTTATTCTGTTTTTTATTATTTGCTGTTATAGCGGCAACAGAAATACATCATCTGTGAAAATTTCAACTGTCTAACTATTACCTACGGTTCATGAGATACAGCCTGAAGATAGGCGGACAGACAGACAGTCAGACGGACAGCCGAGCCTTAGTACTAGGGTCCCGTATTACCCTTTGGGTACGGAACCCTACAAAATTTTTAGTTATAAGATCACACTTATAATACCACTGTGGTCTATAATAAAATTAAAAAAATCGTTAATATATTTTAAATTAATTATGTGTTTTCACTTTGATCGTTGAATATACTTTTTCTATTCGCGACGTGGTGGGAATAATTAGCATAAACATGCACATCATTCGCAACGCCGCGCGGCGTGCCGTGTTATTCTACGCTAAGGCACTATTATTTATTCTGTGGCCCCATTTTACCCAACTGCCCACAAGGATGGTTATGTTTTTCGGGTATAAGTATGTTTGTTTGGTTTCTTTGTTCCCTCCTATAGCCCAAACGTCAACCTAAACAAGTAATTAATTTTGTAAAAATTAAAAAAAACCTCAACGCAATGAAACGGCTGAACCGATTTTGATAAAACATAGCTAAGAACAATCCCGACAAATTCACCTTTCAAACAAAAAAAAACGGTTCATCCGTTTGGGAGCTACGATGCCACAGACAGACACACACTCAGACACACAGACACGTCAAATGTATACCTAACACCACGTCGTTTTTGCGTCGAGGGTTAAAAAGCCAGAGACGCAAAAGCGAAAAATAGTCATACAGTAACACAAAAAGGCACATTTCATTAAATTCTGAATCCATACCGTGTTCCATATTCAAATTAATTTATTCCTTTTCCGTATCTTGCGTTCCATATTTAAATTAATTCCTTTTCCCTGCATGCCGATCGGGTTACCAATTTGCTAGCAAGATGTCCGCCATTAACCTACGCCTTATTAGAGAAGTAGCGCTTGCAATACTTCATTATTTTAGAAAGGTTAGAACTGTGTTGGCATTGTGGTAAATAACCCGGACTTTCGATCCGAACGACGTGGATTTGAATAGCGGGCAAACCTCGGTAACTTTTGTGATTATTTGAATAGGTAATTTAAGTAGAGTAGAGTAGTTTTAATAGTAGTAGAGTTTGTTAGTAGTAGAGCTTTTTTGTGAAAGGGTTCGCCCGGGGAAGTACTACCTCCATACCTATTTCTGCCGCAAAACAGTGCTCGAGTTGCTATGTTCGGGTTTGAAGGGTATGGGTACCGGTGAAATTACAGGCACATGAGACTTTTCATCTTTATATCTCAGGGTGGCGGGCGCAGTGCAATGCCACATAGGGTGCGTCCTAGGTGGACGTGACCTATTTGATAATGCACTGTTCATAGGCAGAGGGTACCGCTTAAAATCCGGTGGGCCGTCTGCCTGATCCGTAATTACAGCTGTAAAAAAAAAAGTCGTGTTTACCATACGAATCTCTTTAAAATGACCATATTTTTTTCTTGTATATTTAAAAGTTCCTAGTATTACGCAACTTCTAGTGTCAAGATGTGTGTGGTCGTCTTTTGTTTCGCAAAAATAAACATCGTTTGGGCATCTATTGTCTTCTGTTTTGAAATGTGCGCCTTCCGGTCCTTTTCATTCTACCCAATGCTATTTGTTTATTGACAGAGACTATTTAGGACTATGCTAATCAGAAAATCCTTCGGTTATCGTTGATGCTAATAGAAAATCATAAATGCTCTTAGCTGACTGTCCTTATCTCTCCGCCCACTTACAATGTTCGTATTGCGCCGCTGTCTGTTCAATGTTGCCATATATCGCTCATCTGTCAAAACATTGGCGCCACTTTAGCAAAAAACATGCATAAAAACGATCACGTGATCACGTTTTTGTCGCAAAGCTGAGCTTGAGTATTACCAATGTTTATTAACAGTTTTTTTGGTTACGCAATTTTATGATTATCCTTTCATTACATTTTACTGCGTTCATGATTGTTATATTTTATTTAGATAGAACTTAATCACGATTATAAGGTGGAAGCGTGAGATTAGTTTCTTTTAGGGATGTAACGTTAGGTAAATAATTTTGCCGGTACGATACCGATTATTGTAGAAATAATCGGTGATACCGATATCGGTGGGTCAGTAGAAATGGAAAAAAACAAATAAATAATGTTTTTTTTTATTATGCATTGAAGTTACCAATATTTATTAGTCTGAACCTTGAGAGGTTGAAAACCAAAATGTCAAATCAACATTCAAAGAAAACATTTATTTATATGAAATAATCAAGAATATTATCAAGCAATCAAAGCGCTAATTAAGAAAGTAATTATCATTTCACAAAGTGGTAAAGTAAACTGATAAAAAAGAAAACGTTAACTTTTGGTAGATTTTTGTTAAGAAAACATAGTTTGTTGAAATTATCAGCAGATAATCTGTTACGCAAATTGATTGTATATAATCGGCGATGCCGATATATCAGCCTGCCGAATATATCGGCCTACCGAATATATCGGCCGATATATTGGTACGATATCGGAATCGTTACATCCCTAGTTTCTCTTTTTTCTTATCGACCGTTATTTTATGGACAATCTTTAGATATTTCTCTTCAATCGAAGCTTATTTAATACTCCACTTGATTACTCCTGATTTATTACACTATTAATGAATCTGCTAGATAATTCCATTTAACGGTCTCAATGCGCTAATAACCCGTTCATTCATTATCTACCGCGTTTCGCTCTGTCACTGTTGTTTGTTACGTTTTTCTTCAAAATCATCGTTCTGAATATGAAATGAGAATTTTTTAATGTCGAATCATGATAGCGATTGCTTTCGTTTTAAATTAGGAACGCCGGCGCCCTTGTTCTAGCTCGCTCGCTAATGAAGATTTCGTATACAGCCGTCCTTTTTTTGTCAGCCATATCTGTTTGTTTTGAGTTCACCGTCAATTTATTTTCCTGTTTTAAATTAGCCGTGTGCGAGCACCGGGCTGTTGTCGTCTCTGTCGCCGCGTGGGTGTCTGGTATAGGTGTCTCTCTCTGGCGCGTCACTCGAGTTTGTTTAGTGCGTGATGCGCCACGCCCATGGCTCGTCGGCACGGGTCTCTTTGACCGGTAGCGGCTCGAGTCGTTATCTATTTTTTCCCTAATATTTGAGTAGGTTGAAAAAGCAGTTCTGTACAGTGGGAGGTGCAGCGCTGTTTATTGCCCCCCATTACACTCGAATGCTAAGTACCATTAAATGTACGCAAAGCATTGTTTACCAGTGGAGCCTCAGAAACTTCATTAAATATGAACAAGTGCGAGTAATACTTGCACCTGAGGCTTTCGTACATTTGTTTTGAAATAATTAGCCCTACCATATTGTAGTGATTTTGTATAGCTTTTCATTACAAAGTTCATCATTTCATTCTTGGGGTAAAAAACCCCAACGTTAGAGTTTGCTTTGTTGTATAACATTGCGAGTAGTTCCTGTATGATCCATTGAGATTGATCCATTGGAGTTTGATCGTCCTGTTTGATCCGTTATCATTTTTATAACAAAGCCACCTAGCATTCCCAATTCCAGAATTGTAAGGTTACAATAATTAAATATTTGTTGCCATATCTTTTTAATGCAATTTGTTTTTTTTGCAAATATTTGTACTTTGGCCCAAAGGCTGCTCCGAAATGAAAATGCTTCCGGCGGCCTATAAACTCTGATACCAGAGTTTGTCATTAGCTCATACGAATTAATAAACTTTTAGCTGATGATGCTGATGATTAATCACATTAGATTAGACTCCAAGATCACAGTAGTGACTAACTGACTGACTGACTGACTGACTGACTGACTGATTGACTGACTGACTGACTGACTATCAACGCACAGCCTAAACCATAAGTCCTAGAGACCTGAAATTTGGAGGGTACTTTCCTTTTGTAGTCTAGGGGTGCAGTAAGAAAGGAATTCCAGAAATTGAACCCCTAAGGGGGTGCAGTGGGATGTTTAAGTTTGTATAGAAAAGTAAACGCGGACGAAGTCGTGAGTATTCCACTAGTCATCCATATAGTTCATAAAAATATACATTTATTTTTTAGTAAACCCTGAAATAGATTTTTTTAATATTTGGGGTGATGATTAGAATAATACAAGCTCTCCATTGCAGGTACTTTCATTTCTGGACAGCATTTTGACGGAACCCTGTGAGCCTGTGACCGATCAATGGCTAGAAGCTTGTTTTTTTACGGCACCTCGCAAACCTATATTTAGGTACCTTTGGCCGTTTGTGAGAAAAAGGGTCGTGACAGACAGACGAACAACAAAGTGGTCTTAAGATTGTACCGTTTTTTCCTGTTGAAGTACGGTAGCCTAAAACCCCCAGCCAAGTTTTATCGCATTCCATTTCCTCCACTCTATCAAATGAAAACTGCTTTTTGATTTAGTACACTGTAAAATCAAATACATCTGATATCATTCAAAGTCACAACAAATAACTGGTTGCAGAGTAAAGTAGATTGTTGCGTGTGTACGCATATCAGGAAAATCACGACCAAATCGTGCCTACACACGACACGACAAACTGTGACTAGAGTTGGATGAGGCAAATGCCGGAAACAAATGAAAAGACCGGATATACTGAAATACTGTGAAGAGGTAACGAGCTGGTGGAGACCCACTTGAAAATAGCTTGCCAAATCATATTTGTAAATATGACGAAAAACGAAGGGGTGTTATAAGTTTGACGTGTCTGTGTTTGTGTGTGTGTCTGTCTGTCCCAACGTAGCTGAACGGATGAACTGATTTAATTTTTTTTTGTTTGATGGGTGTATTTGTCGCGAGTGTTCTTAGCTTTGTTTTATCAAAATCGGTTCAGCCGTTCAGCGTTGGGGGTTTTTTTTTTACAAAATTAATTACTTGTATAGGCTATAATAGGCTACTTTTATCCCGGTACAGCGCAAGCGAAGCTGCGGGTGGAGACTAGTTTTCAATGTATTACATTTTAGAGCTGATCAATATTACAATATATTGATTTCCAATTAATTTATTTAGTAAAAATTCAATAAGTTGGTACTACCTACTTACCAAGTAAAATATTATAAATCTAAATATTTTTATAGAAATAACTTATGGTAATAAATTATTAATTATGAATTATTCCAGTTTTACAAAATTAATTTATAGCTTGCCGGAGATATGCCAAATAAGCCGGATTATATACCTAAATGTCTCAACTCTAAGTACGACAAATCACTAGAATTACGAACTAGCCTTATTAGAAGCGATATTTCAGACCAAATGACTGAAACGAGGACAAACGAAAATGGCGTACCTTTAGGGCTTTTTAGGACAAATTATATTTGAAGGTTTTGGTTTAATTGGGCCAGGTTTTATGAGCGGGCTTCGTGTGAAGTAGGACCAATAACATTTTAGGCTTGATTTTGTACGTAAGTACAAAATAGGCAGTTATTTTTACTAATAGTTCGTATGATTTATGGACGGCACAGTAATAACTGTTAAGGCGATATGTCAAAATATCAAGAAAACCATAGCTGCAAGACAGTGACAGCGCTATTGCTCACTTGAACCCGGGAAGAAGTGAGGTATAGATTTCTGCCGCTCGGAAGTAACTGACGTAAGCGACAAATAATAAAACTTATTTTTGCTTCTAAACTAGCGAAATATAAAAATAAATTATCTATAATTAATCTAAGTAATGTGATTACCTATGAATTAACATCAACTTTGTAACCTTTATTGTTAGTGAGTGAGCACGTACGCAACGACTCTAAAATTTTAACATAGCGTCTTAAGTTTAAGAATCGCCACCACCAAACATCGTGAATAGTAGATTATGCACTAAGGGAATTAAAGCTGTGTTTTATGTCGCGGAAGGCATATTGAACCCTGAGTGTAACGAGGTACTCTATAGCGAGGGAGTTATATATAGAGTCCAGAGTGAAGCGAGGGGTCAAGCTGCCCAAGACGAAGACAGGCTTTTTTCCAGAGGGAGCATACTCTACTTTTCACACTAAAATTCACTAAAAATCACAGCACCCAACACCGTCTTTTGTTTCACATTCAGTAAATTCACCTTTTTTTCTGTTCTTATGGTGGCCAGTTCGTTTTTCGAACAAACCTCTTTACAATGCCATATGGGAATTTTTTACTTAGAGTTTACCACGAGTTTCCACACGAATTTGACGCTCCAAATTCAAATCACTTTATTCCCTAGGGAGTTTCATGCAACTTTATATCCCTTAAGAGATAATGCTTTACTTTACGTCGAGGTAGGATAATATATAATTCGACATTGTCGAGCAGGTGGTGTGAAAAGATACTTTTTATTACTAGTATAGTATTTTTTTTTACTGGTAGTAATACCCCTAGTACCACGGGCAATGGAGTTTGAGTGTATTCTTGTGTCAGTTCTAGTGTCAATAGTTTTAGTGACATAACTAAAACCAAAAAGCAATTTCACAAACAATGTTAAATTAATTGACTACACTCAATGTTGTCAGAGATTGCACAGACAAGAAAAAACACTTTAAAATAACTAAAAGTAAATGGCGTGCAAATTCAATTAACATCAGGCATTTGCGTCAATATTTTTATTGACTGAATTCAATTTCACGCCACGGAGCATCTAAACGGTTAAATCTTGCGCTATCATTTGTGTTGCTAATCCACTACTGTTGATGTTTGCACCAATAATTATAAGATTGAACTGGGAGAGCAATGGAAAGGGTGCATCTCGAAGTTCTGTTTCAATTTGATGATTAAATCTTGTAATTACAAAACCATTGCTGTAAATGTTCACACAAATAATTAGAAAATAAAACTAGGGGTGCAATGGATAGGGTGCAGCCAAGGATTATTTATAGGTGCCATTCCTGAAACTTTGTTTGAAAATTAAACTTATTCCAATTCGTTCATTCTTCGTGTAACGTTCATTCTTGATCATAAATGAAAATGACCTTATGACAAATAGTGAAGAAAGCAGTGTGTTGAATGGATTCAGTATGATTTATATAACCAAAAATGAACTTTTTTGAAACCAAATTACAAATAATTTGTTTGTTTGTTATTTCAAGGGGAAGCGAAACCGTTTTGAGTAATCCTCTTGTGTTTCTCAACTGAAGCTTAAGGAGGGGTGATTTGGTACGGTACGTCATTGCGCTTTTGCAATGCTTAATTTGACTATTTGACAGTTATAGACGCCCATAAAGTTTTTGTGAAACTTGTATAGAATAATAATGTTTAAGATTTTGCAAGTTAACTTTAACTTGAAAACTAAACTACTTTCAGTTCAGTGCTAGGAACATTAATTAGTTTTTCATGTAAAAAAAATATATTTCAATTATAAAAAGGTATCTTTGTTTTTATTTAATGGGGTGAAGTAATTCAAATAGTGTATTGAATTTATGATTTCACTAAAAAATAATTATTTTCGAAAATAAAACGACTTTACCAGTTCTCCAAATGGCAGTTTCTGAATGCACATGCTTGACTTGTTGCTGAAAATACTTACCAAAATCACTATATATGTGCCTTTAATATTTGAAGAGTTCCCTCAATTTCTCATGGATCCCATCATCAGAACTAGATTTTGATAAAAATGAGAACAACCTGGAAGAATAATGAGTCAACTAAAAAAAAAACAAATCGATTCATAAATGATGGAGACATTAGGTAATTAAAAACACGAATTGAGTACCTCGTTTTTTGTAAAATCGGTTAAAAAGCTTAAGAATACCATATATTTTTTCTTCTGTGAATCTGTAAGAAACCTCTTCAAAAACTTTAAAATTCTAGAGCTCATTATAGACATTTCGTGAACCTATATCCCATAAGAGAACTTTACGCTTAGCGCTCTTATTTAGGTGTGACTTGGAAACCAATAAGTTATAAAAGAAACTGAAAAACCAAGGACCTGGATATGAGTGTGTTGATCACGTGTACAAAATTTATTGGAATTTGATGATATAATATAGAATAAGTTTTTTATGAAAAAATTCGAGGAGTTCCGTTGTCTTCATTATCAGATCAGCTCGCTGTCACCATCATATTGTATTGTCATCGGAACTTGACAGGTATGTCAAATTTCAGCTCATTCGGTTGAGGATAACTGCTTTAAAATTCAGTTGCAAGATTCCACCCGGATTCCACCCAGACAAACATACATTGCAAGTTAAATAAAAGCTTGTAAAATAGGAGCGAATTTCGTTTGTATGCATATCCCTCCGCGAACTCACGTTACACTTCTCTCAAACCCTGTAAACCTTGATCGTTGGACCATAGAGCTTGGTGTATTTTCAGTTGCGCAGTTCAGTGGCATTTATTCTATTATGGTGTCGAATTAATCTTCTGAGCCTCACACCCGTGCTGTAAATTATTATTAGGTTCTATTATCCTCAACAAAGGATTCTTTGTCAACTCTGAACAAACATAAAGGAACTCGCCGCCCTACATCAGAAAGGAATCACAGCTTGTACACGTTATAGCTGGGTCATACGAAACAAACGATGTAGGAAACCAACATAATACTTAGTTTATGTCTTTAGGTACCTTATACTATCAGCGGCGCAGCGGAACAGGCTATAGTGCGAGAAGTTGCGAGTTCATTTCCCTCTGCGGGGCATCTGTAAATTATATTATTAAAATTATATTAGGGCCATCTGCTTGATCCGTCATTCAAAAATGAATAAAAAAACCATATATAAAATACTATGCTCATATTTTTTTACTACTTTTTGGCCACTGTTTTTTTTATAGCGAAGTCAATTCTTTTTGCGACATTTATTTAAAACCTTCTGTAACAAGCTTTTATTGAACTTAAAAGTGGGACTTAGTTGACTTAGTGTGGAACAAATCTTGAAACTGACTGTTGATTTTGAACCAGTTAACCTAGACCGTTTGAGCTGAAATGTTGAATACCTGTCAAGTTTCGATGACAATACAATACAGCTGATCTGATGATGGAACTCCTCGATGGATAATAGTAGACTGGCCGTGTTTAGGCTCATTTTGATCAGTACACGGTTCCGATCACTAATCCTTCAAGTTACCCCCTCGGCCGCCTTCGTAACTGTAGTTTCGTAAAGTTGCCAAGTTGTTTACTTGTACGAAACTGGTTACGAGGAAAGAATTATATTTCTGTATAGGAAACCAGCCACCATCTTGTTAAGCTTGTAGAGTTCACCAGCGATTCTTGGTGGACTGCGCCACAATCCCGTCTTTGTGCGGGTTATTTTCCGAGCCACTAGCTGCCCATTCGCCACCCATATTGCTTTATTGCGGGGCCTTGCTTGGGCCCCGCGCCGCCGCCGGTGCGGTCGGTCTTATTGTAGTCGAGGTGTCAATAGATTTATTTGGGAGTGTGAAAATAAACTTTGCAATGTTGATTTGTTTAATGTAGTTAACTGAATTTGGTTAGGTAGGTAACTGATTATTCAATATTTTACAAGAAGAAATGTAAAGCACATCTATAGTGGCGTGACGACCTCTGTGGCACGGCTGGCGATGGTTCGCCTGCGACGCAGGAGGTTGCGGGTTCGATTCCCGCCTCGGAACAAATAATTTGTGCGTTCTGTAGATATTTGTTCAGGGTGTTCTGGGTGTTTTCTATGCATAATAAAAATATTTATCTATGTAATGTATTATATTAAGTATATCAGTTATCTAGTTCCCATAACACAAGCTCTGGCTTAGCTTGGGGCTAGATAATGTTGTGTGAACTGTCCAGCATTATTTATTTATTATTTATTTATAGTTACCTATATACTTCTACATCTACACTAATCTACACTTCTACATCTACATCTACACTAATATTATAAACAGGAAAGATTTGTATTTTTGTGTGTGTGTATGTTTGTAATGAATAAACTCAAAAACTAATGTGCCGATTTCAAAAATTCTTTCACCATGGTAAAGGTACATTCACCCCGAGTGACATAAGCTACCAGGGGGGGATAGGAGGGGGGGGGGCTATTTTTCATCCTGAAACTACCCGTGCGAAGCCGGGACGAGTCACTAGTATATTATAAAGAGGTAAAGATCACAAGTTTGTATAATGCGCGTCATGTAAAAATTGGGATGAATACGGCCTGCATTTTTGTATGAATCTGGAAATAAATATTCGTGGGATGAATCCACGGGATCAATATGGATGCACCCAAAAAGTCGTTGGAGATCAAGCTTCTTCAGACGTTCCAGCGATCTTTTTGAACAGACTTCATAAAAAAGGAAGAGGTTCTCAATTAATGTTTTATTTTTAATGTTTATTACCTCATATATCCTTCATTTATGAACCGAATTGTAAAATTTTTTTTTAGTTGACTGTTTACTTCCAGATTGGTCCCATTTTCATCAAAATTTGGTTCTTATGATGGGATCCATGAGGAATTGAGGAAACTCCTCAAATATTATATAGGCAGACGTATAGCGATTTTGCTATTTTCAGCAACAAGTCAGGCATGTGCATAAAGAAAATGCCATTTGGTAAAGTGGGACTGATGAAGAAGACCAGAGATGGCAAAATCTTGTAGGGTTTAGGGATTTGAGTTGAGCTACCTTTAGATCGTTAGCAGCTGTCTTCAGGTAGCACAGCTGTTTCATATGTATTTTTAAATGTTGTGCATACCTACTTATATAAGTTGTAAGTACAAATAGATAATGATATGACTAATAGATATTCGTGAGACATTGACAGCATTTGCTCACTTTGTAGAGAAAAAAGTTTCAACCAATATTTTCTTCTCCCATCACAGATGTAATGTTCCATTGTCCAATAATCATAAGTCCATTAACATACCTAATTTGTTACAAAAAACTATCTTCGAACAAAGACCAATTTTTTCGATGAAAAGATATCACTGGTGCCCTCAGCAAGTGTCCACAACACATTTAGCAAGTGTCCATACAATTCGCGTCACTAGAACATTCAGTCGATCATGAGTAATTGGGTTTGTTACACTCACATGTTTATGATACCAATCACGTACTTTATGATTATTAATTGTTTTGCTTGTTTTAATTTCCACTACTCGTTACTAAAATTACTAATCTTAGATTTGATTATATTAAGTACAATATTAAAATTAAAAATATGCATGGATACTACTTTATAATTCCGAGGGATCACTGTACCAGAAACACTATAGGAAAATATTTCACAAAAAAAAACATGCGTATGAGGCGTCCTCCATAAACTCTACATATAGGATTGCCATAATCACCACGCTTTTTTCACGTTTTTTTTTAACGTTAATACCTTGGTAAGTGACGATGTGGCCGAAGATGAAGCACAAAGGTCTAGAAGGCACCTATTCACTCTAGCCTTGAAGAGACCCAGATCATAGTTTTCAGGAAAGACAGACAACGGTAGTGTATTCAACTCCTTAGCAGTTCGCGTTATAAAGGTGGAACTGAAATGTTCAGTTCGTACTGAACGTTTCAGTTCTACTTTCAACTCAAATAACTCAATTATAAGTACAATCCTCATTAGTACCTACATCCTCTATTCGTATAGAGGGTGTACTAATGAGGATTTTATTTGGCGTTGAGTACTAAGGTCCAAGCTGCTGCCCATCTTTAGGACATCTACGTGAGGAGATGAGGGTGTATCTTAGGCCAGACACACGACGGTAATTCTGTTTTTCAATAAATTATCTTAGCAACAACGATCCAGTGCCAAGATCACATCTTATTAACATCAGAACAGTCTTGAAACCCATTTATCTGATATAAATAAACACATATAGTCGGACTCAGCAGGCAATCTACTATCTCCAATCTCATCTCGACTACCAGATTTAGCTCTGAGTCCAAAGGGGCCAATCTCCGGATCGCTGGCTCATCCCCACGGAGCACCGAACTCTTTAATTAGCAACCTTTTTGTTTTACGTAGTCTGTCGGATCGTGGAGCTACAAAAAATGGAGACGTGCTTCTGTCAAATTCATTTTGACAACCATTATTATCGTCATCTGCAGCTCGATATCAACTACAGTAGTACAAAGGCCATAGAATTCCACGACATTTGGTCTTGAGCCGCCTTCATCCACCGACTTCCTGCAACCTTTAAAATTTCGTTAGTCCAACGAAAAATATTACCAAAAGTGACGACCTTTCTGGCGCGGCGGGCGAAGGATCTGCAAATATTTGTTCAGGGTGCTCTGGGTATTTTCTATGTGCAATAAAATAAAACTATGTATAAAGTATATTGTATTAAGTATAACAGTTATCTAGTACCCATAACACAAGCTTTGCTTAGCTTGGGGCTAGATAATCTTGTGTGAACTGTAAAGCATTTTTAATTTCAAATGTATAAGCGTAATTTAATGTCGTCATCGACAACTTTGAAAAATCCTGCGAAACTTCGCATAATGGTGGAATACGCGCTACATTTATTTACCGCTTCCTCGGTAGAGATTGGACGAATTGTGATTCTAACCTCTGTGGTCATTTTGTACGTTTTTTCGTAGTCGGTCTGTCGGACGCAATTTATCTACTCTTTGAGTTCACGCTTGTTGCGCCCGAGAGAAACGGCTGAAATAACATGATTTTGGATGTAAGTGTAGTTTTTATCTACACTGTTATTATTCTTAGCGGTAAATAATGAATTCATCAACATAAAAATTAAGGAGCCTATTTGGGAAAAGATGCTCGCGATAATTCAATGGTTTTTATGAGATTATGAATGTGTTTGCTTCCGAGGTTGTATTTCTCATACTAACGGTCAGAATTAGAATTTTTAACCGACTTCAAAAAAAGGAGGAGGTTCTCATGTTGTGTTTTTTTTTTAGCTGATACGATTTATTTCTGAATCTCCTCAAATATTATAGGTACACATAATAGCTATTTCGGTATTTTCATTAACAAGTGCATACAGAAAATGCCATTTGGTGAAGTGGAACTAATGAAGAAAACCAGAGATGGCCTTTGGAACTACTCAATGATAAGTATTTCATGGGTGGCGATAAGGATGACTTTCCGATATCCGATTGAGCTGAAATTTGGAATACCTGTCAAGTTCCGATGACAATAAATACAATATGGTGGTGACAGTGAGCTGATCTGATGATGGAGACGGAAGGTGGACAACGGAACTCCTCGATGGATAATAGTAGACTGGCCGTGTTTAGGCTCATTGTGATCAGCACACGGTTCCGATCACTAATATTATAAAATCTTGTATTGGGGAAAAATTACTAACAATGAAGTCGGTTTTTTTCAAACAGAATTATTTTCACGAAATGTTGCAACCAAACTGAATTTATTGACGTTCTTCGTCAAAGACAACATTCAAATTCAAAATAAGAATTCCAATTAAACCCATTGAGCGACATTTAACGAGCTGTCACTCGGCCGAGCGGTAATGGATGACGACGGGCGCGCGCCATTTTTCAACGATGTGTCGCTGAAAACGAAATCGCAATTACTGTGGCATGTCATTCATTACTGTATATCCACACTTAACTTTTTTAGAACATGTTAGATTATAAAAGTCATGTCAACTTAAATTTAAGCTTGTTTTACAGTAGGTAATTTTGTTCGAATAAATAAAACAGAAAAACTACAGCACAGAATAATAATAGTGTCAAAACTCAAAATTCTGACCTATACGGAAAAAATAAATCTGACGGACGTGTTCTAAATCATAAAACCATAGGTGGCCGTGTTGCTCTATGGATAGAACAGACGAAAAAAATCATTTTTTTCACAAAATCTGGCGATTGGTTGTTTGTCAAAAAGGTAATTTGGTACCTAGGTATTGTATAGGTTAAATTGTGTATTCGTCCCGTGTGTCGTGTGTTTTCGTCCCGTCAGCCGTCGCGTCATCATGGACAGCACACTAACGGGACAAACGTGAAATTAAAAGATGTCGAATTAGAAGAGACGCCACAGAATAAATAATAGTACTAGTTACTCTTCAAAAACAAAGCGCATGTCGTGGACATTCGTTTCATAGTCCATTTTCTTGAACTCACCGTTATTGACATGACACTATATTTTGACACGCTTGAGTCAACTTTGGCACATTATGTAGTGGACAATAAGCATTTATTTAGCCTTCAAATGACAGTGCTAATGACCATTAAAGTAAGGTGTGAAATGGACCTTACAATCATTACCTGAATCATGGAATCGACGCATAAAACATGGAATCCGCTCCGTTCCACTATAAAATCGAGCGCGTCGAATTTCACCAAATGACAGATCATATCGACATTCCATTTTCGAATTGTCATAGTCTATGGCTAGTGATGCACCTGTGTGACGATTCCCGCCACCCGCCGGGATTGGAATCGATCCCGTAGTTTTGTTCGCATTGTAACGAAAGAGTTTTTAAATCTTAAAAGGCAGCGCTTCTTGTTGTTGCTTCCTCGCTTAAATTGGGATGTAAATTATTTAAAAGAAACTTCTTTTTATTCTTCTACAATTGGAACAGGATCTTTAATTATTTTGTTAAAGTAGATACATAGACACACGCCTTTTTCCCCGAAGGGGTAGGCAAAGCCTCAATGGGCCTCTTTTCACAGTGGGTTGCACCACTGTGGTATATAGACGTGACGAGTGGTGAGCTCATCGCCGCCATTGCCTCCCACGACTGCAGAGTCAGTCGTGGGAGGCAATGGCGCTTTCTTCCAGTAAAAACATATTCCATAATAAGCCAGCAGCCATGACAAATCATAAACCCACTAATCTTATCAACAAGTCCGGGTAATCCTTTAGTCGGCTTTTACGAAATCCACGAGAGGAGACGGAACCTTTTAAAAATACAACTCTACTAAGATACAAGAGGATATATATATATGAAAACATTACAACATTTTTTACAGGTTTTTTAAATATTCCTGCGGTAAACTGAATAAATATTTACCATCATCGTCGTCGGCATCCCTTAGACGACCACTGTTGGACGAGGCCGGGGGTTGGGTTTAGAATCGTTTGGCAGGAGGAGGAGGGTGGGAGTAGGGGGAGAGGAAGGGGAGGGGTACCCCTTTGCCCCTGGTACCAGTCCCATAACAAGGTAACTTATAGTTTTCGAGAAAAAAAATAAAGAAATTTTTGAGGTTAAGTATGAAATTTTTGAATTGGAAGTGTCAGATGTTACGGGAGTCATCGCCAACTTGCAGGGAGGGTGCAGGAAATTCCAGCCTCGGCCCCCTTGTCCAGGAAACTTGTGCTTTTAAAGAAAAATAATAAAGAAAATTTTACAAAATCGGAACGTAAAATAATTATATTAATGATTTAATTTATGAGTAGGTACCTCTATCTGTAGAGAAGGGATGTTGAAAGAAATAAGAGAGATCCTTTTGAGGAATTAATGAATGTTATAAATTATGGTTTTTTTATTGTTGACTGACTGTGTGACTCGACACAGAGCTTCCTGACAATAGTTGGTTAGGTCCGAAAAGAGTGGCAGACCCGATACGGAGCACCCCGACTCCACGTGGTACTGTGCGTCACGCCCCTAGAGTGTATATAAAAACGCGGAGCCAGTAGCTCGCGTGGGAGATCTTGAGTGGAGCAAGCCCGCGAGGCCGAGCGGAGTGAAGGGGGGAGCTGGCGAGCGAAGCGAGCCGGTGACCTCCGTAGCGTAGCAAAGGTCGAGTGGGTGAAGCGACACTCAAGGGCGACCTCGCGAGAGTACTGGCGGGAGCACATACCGGAGTCCGACATTTAAAATATCCATGCTTAACAAAAAAAAAAACTTTATTTTTTTCTCGAAAACTGTAAGTTAACTTTGCATAGGAGTGGTACCAGGGGCGAGGGGGTACAAATCCCCCACTCCCCCCCCCTCTCCCATCCTCCTCCTGCCAAACGATTGTAAAGTTTTACCAAAATCTCATACTTAACCTCAAAATTTTCTTTATTTTTTTTCTCGAAAACTATAAGTTACCTTGTTATGGGATTGGTACCAGGGGTGAGGGGGTACCCCTCCCCCTCCACCACCCCCCATCTCCCCCTCCTCCTCCTGCCAAACGATTCTAAACCTTTACCATCCGTACTACTAAAATGCGGATCATCCTTTGAATATCCTCCCCTTGCTGACCACATTGTATTTCAGAAGCTCCCTTCGAGACATGAACTGCCCTGGTCCACCTGGAAATCTCTGAACCAACTCCGGAGTCAGGTGGGCCGCTGCAGAAATAACTTAGCTGGGGGTATTCCGACGAGGCATAATGTGACTGTGGGTTCACTCCTCAGTCGATGCCTCACTTGCTGTCCTGTACACTGTGCACCAACACCTGCACCCTAAATTACCTGTGCGAAGCCACTGAAAATGCTGTCGTCGTGGCTAAATTTAGGTCAAAACAATTTAGCTATCTATGGCAGTGTTTTTCAAGTGGGTCGCGACCCCCTGGAGGTCACTAAGCTTCTGTAGGGGGGTCGCCAAAGGTCGAGAGAACTTTAGTAAAAAATCAATAAAGATTAAACAGATTGATATATTAAGTAAGAGAATTTTAACAAAAGGATACACTCAGAAACATTTGTATGTTAATACAAACAAATTAACAAAAAATAAAATCCTAAGACTCATGTTATTGTAAAGGTTGTGCTTGTTTTTGATTAACCAAATTCTTTCTTCGTAGGGTCGGGGGGTCGCGAAATATTTTTGAATACCATCAGGTCGCATCATGAAATTGGTTGAAAAACACTGATCAATGGGAACCAACGACACGAAGAAGAAAATCCTTTGAATAGGTTTTGTCCTGTTTTGTCTCCTTTGATAGAATTTCAAAATGATTGTCAAAACAAAAGCCAAAACAATGTGTAACCTACAAACTATGGAATGAGCTTCCATCTGAAGTTTTCCCGCTCGGTTACGACATGTGTCGCTTCAAGAAAAATGATCATAAATTCCTTCAGGGTCAGCGCATCGACAATACCCCCGGTGTCTATAAGCGACGGTGACCAATTTACATCAGGTGGGCCGTAAGCTATTAGCCGTTTGCCTATTAGTTTCATAAAAAAAAACCACAAAAACTAATTCTAATATTATAGTAGGTATAGCACGTGTTAAGGTACTTTAAAATAACGAATAAGTATTATGTATCTTATAGTTGTATGAATAAAACCAGCGACTAACGATGGTCACGATAACAAATCATTATGAATCAGACATGCGCAAACGATAACTACCAATCGACATTCATATTTATGCCTATACTTAACAGATGCACGCACACAGTGGGCCTAATAGCCAACTCGGCTGGACAAAAAGGTTTTTTACGTCGAACGGTTGCACATCGCAAGGTGTCTGACAGTTGTCACGAGCTGCCCGTGACATTGGACCCGTCATGAGAAAACACCTTACGATGCGGACCAATAGAGATACAGTAAACTATACTCAATGGTAAATGATTTGTTCGGATTCTCGTTTGGCTGTAATGGCTTTTTAAACGTGTTGTTTGAATGGTTTGACCAGTTAAATGTTACTGGTTCTTTTAGTTTGTATATGAGCCACAACTTTGAGAAGTATGTGTGGTGTGATTTTGAGAGATTGAATAAGGAATAGTGTGATAAGAGACCGTTGTGAAATTAAAGAAGACGTAGTGACTAGGATTGAGAAAGTTATGCTTATATAGATGGTTTGGGAATTTAGAAAAGATGGACGTAATTAGGTTGACAAAACAGGTACATATGACGAGCGTGAATGGGACAGTGGGAAGGGGGAGACCTCGGCTAACGTATTTAGACCAGATCGGAGACGTTCTGGAAAAAGGCTAGATCAAGAGTACCCTTAACCGAAAAGCATGTATGAAGAATGTGGTGAGAGTGAATGAAGCAAAAGAGGTGTGTCAGGATCGTAAAATCCGTGGTCTCTGTCTACAGGCATGAGATGTATGTATGCATGTATGTATATGTGGCACAACTCCGTTCCATTGTAATGTTTTGAAAAAAAGTAGGTAACTAAAGTATTTTCAGCTATTTAACATGAGTGGGTTACAGTTTATGGTCCCGTTAGTGAATGTCGTCGTTTTTCAATGTGGTTTGTAATTAAAGTAAAAATAACCATAAAGTAGGATTCTTTCCGCCATTTTTGAAAAGAGACGTCGTCTACTTTTAGTTTATTTAATTTTCTAGTGTTTTTTTTACTTATTTTGCGTGTAATTTTGGTGGAATTTTAACCAATGTAGCTCATCTATAGAGCACAAGTGTAGTGAAATTAAATGGAAGTGTATATTGCGTAACTTTTCAAATTGGTGGAAATTGTCTACCAAATTTTTATTAAAACGTCAACCGTTTCACTAAAACATGACTTTGTGACTTTGACGACTAGGAAGGATTGTAAAATTGCAAATTATATTGAAAATACAATAATTATACTTGAAAATGGCAAATGCACAAGTCGTGCGACGCCAATTATAAAGAAAAAAATAACCATAAAGTACACAACTCATTGTTACAGACCAATAATCCTAATCAACTCGCACGACTAGAAGTAAAAATAATTTTATTTCTTGTAAATAATCACCCACGATTACAAACGGCTCTTCTCGTCGTAAAAGCAGACAATAAGCAAGAAAAGCAATTGAGAGAGAACAATATTTAACTTTAAACAAAGACATGTTCTATTGTTTGCGTGTTTTACTGTTGAAAGCTCGCTAATTAAACCTTATTAAACGGAGTATAAGACGGTGTTAAATCGAATCAATTTGTCAGTTTGGCTTTGTGCTTGAAATGGGAGCGGGTGGATTTACCCCTTAGTTTGACAGTTATGACGTGGCAGGGCGTGTCCTGCTGTGCCCCGGTTCATTTGTCGAGCCATTTGCTCGCCGGAATGTGGTGTCATCAGCGGCGAACGGAGCGTGAAATGGAAAACGCCCCAGTGTCACCCCCCACCCTGCTAACGAAATTTCACTTTAGCAAGTGTCACTCTGAATCAGCTCTTAAAGTAAAATGAGCGTTGTTGTGCTGTATTAAGATTCAATAAAGCTCTGCTATGGTATACGGGGTACCGTGAGTTGAGCCAATTCACTTCATATTTTGTGTCATCTAATTCACGCGTTGCGCGATACGCGTTACACGCCGAACTTTACCGAGTGCAGATTTGTTAATGCGCAAATCGTGAATATTCACGTGAGGCTTCACGCGGCCCGAATAAGTATCACGGCAGATGTTAACAATGTGTTGCGGCACGGCAGTTTTTTTTGTTTTTTACACGTGGTAATAGTACGTAGTCGCCATGTATTTTCACTAGCTTTCCGCTCGCGTGTTGGAGTGAAATTTCAGTACAATAGTCCTATGAATTCTACTGTGGTTTTAGTCTGTCCTCACTTCGCCCACTGTGCAGTTTGCACACAGCTGATTGCTGTTATTCAACTGCGCAGTAAAACTAATCATAAACCAATGAAGCGATTAGTTTTAGAATAATGTTATACGTTCAATCTGCGTAAAGCTGAATAATGCGTGTGAATGATGGTAGGTATAAAGATTTATTTATTAATATTACTTTTAATTATAATTGGCTAATGTAATTATGGAAAACTCATTATATGATGATAATTCATATTAATTATGTTGACTGTTAAAATTGCAATCAGCTCTAAAATGATAAACATTATTCTATAAGTGAGGCACTTTCACGAGGCAACAATATATTTTCAGAAAAATAATACTTCGTTATTAGTTCAAGCGTTAACTTTCCATATTGATAGAAACTTGTACCTATATAGACCTTATATATTTTTTCCCGTACAAAAATAATAATTTGTTAATGATTGGCATAACTTTAGAAACTATCATGGTTATGTACATACTTTTCACTTATCATGGTAAATATCCCGTTTCTAGTGAAAAGTATAATTCGTTAATGGTTCAAGTATTAATTTTCCATATACTCAAAACCTTATCTTAACTTATTATTATTAACTTAGAATAGAGTTTTTTACAAAATCAATAGTTCGTTTATCTTTCAAGCGTTAACTACCCATGTCTTCAAAACTTTACACCAGACTTCTAGGGACATTATGAAACAACCTGTATATTACAATTTTGTTTACAAAAATAATAGGTTCGTGTATGGTTCAACCATTAACTACCATATTTTCAAAACCTTTTACCGGGCTTCTGGGGATGTTATGATACAAACTGTAGGTATAATCAAATTTTGTTTACAAAAATAGTAATTAGTTTATGGTTCAAGCGTTAATTTTCCATATTTTTAAAACCTTCGGGAACCACCTTGTATAAGTAGAATTAACATAGAAAATACTCTCGAAAAACAAATAATCTCCTTTTCGAAGACGGTTAGATTAGAATAAACAGAGGAGAGCTCCCAGAAATCAGTTTGCAGGTAATGGTGACAAATGGATGTGATCCCGCTCTCGAGTTTTCCCGCGATTGTTTTAAATTGTCCCCCTAATCCGGGATCATTTGTTTGCTAAAGGGATCCCGGGCGCGACACTACGTGACTTGAAGTTATCTAGCGGAAGGTCGAAAAAGAAAACAATGTATCGAACTTATTTACTAGATTTGAATTTCGAACATTGAGAAAATGCTTCTAGGAGTACTAGATATTTATAAATGCTAAAAGCATTGAACAGAGACCACTGAAATTAAAAATTAATGTTGTTTTTACTTTTCACAAGTAAATTTTGTAAAAACTAAAAAACCCGCAACGCAATGGAACGGCTGAACCGATTTTGATCAAACATAGCTAAGAACACTCCCGACAAATTAACCTTTCAAACAAAACAAAAACTAAATCGGTTCATCCGTTAGGGAGCTACGATGCCACAGACAGACACACACACACACACACAGACACTTCAAACTTATAACACCCCGTCGTTTTTGCGTCGGGGGTTAAAAACAATATTTTACGAAATTACTGATTATAGTACCGTGATCTGATCAAAATGAGCCTAAACACGGCTAGTCTACTATTATCCATCGCGGAGTTCCGTTGTCCACCTTCCATGTCCATCATCAGATAAGCTCGCGGTGAGTATTGTTACCGGAACTTGACAGGTATGCTAAATTTCAGCTTAATAGGATATTGGAAGGTGGTCGAAAACTACTCAAAATTGGCTAAAATGCATTGAACTTATACTAATAGGTAAAAGGTACAACTTCCTAACGCGTCATCCCGTCTAGACGATCATATCTATAAAATAGAACCAAGATCACCGACATAGCTTTCAGAATTAGCAAGTTGAAGTGGCAATGGGCAAGCCATATATATATATATATATATCTCACATAACATTGGCTTGTGATTGGCAGAGCATCTTCACGCTTGCGGCGCGAAATTCTTTTTTTTTTGTGTTTTTTGCCCATTACCGCTCATCAACACTTCTTCAGATAGCAAAAGTTGAGTTCGCGAGAACAACAGAAGAACAGTGCGAGGACATTTTTCGCACCACAACCAGTCGTGAACCTTCAGGCCAATATATGGTCAATCGAGCCTTTTTGTAAAATTTTCGGTCACTTTTAGATCGTGTTATTTTAACCCACGATTCCTTGACCTTTGATTTACTTTTGAACCAGCCCTTTTTTCTTTTATACAGTCCACTTTCCCATAAATTTAAATAATAAAAGGTATTTAGTTGCTAAAAGTCGCCCCATTTGTAAAAATAGTTAAACATAGTTATCTAGACACCTACCAACAACTAGACTACAAAAAAAAAAAAAAAAAAAAAATACCAGCTCTGCAATCGATATGAGTCCCAGCAGATGATGACGATGCACATGTTTTAATTGATAGTATCTCATATATATCATCAGTACGATTACGAGAAGCTACGATACCCCAAAACAAAGAAAAACACTGTAAAAATGTGTTTAGGTGTATTTCGCGCCGCAAGCGTGAGCTTCCAACATACTGCGATTACCAACCGGCCTGCCAAGCGTGGTATCATGGCTAACCCCCCCCCCCCCCCCCCCCCAGTTTATTCTATGGGAGAGGGGTCCAGCAGTGGACGTCCAAAGGCTGCTCATGACCAACTCAATTTAATTGAACTCGTTTGTTAAGCCTTTTACCCGAGTTCCACCACCCGTTAACGATTCGTTACCGAGGCACCATCGATTATCAATTAATCACCTGTCATTGTCAGCTCGAGTCGATTGAACAGGCTGTCCCCCTGTTTAACTTTGCTGGCTGACAATAGTGACAAATGATGCCAATACTTAGAAACTATACCTATTTATGTAACTTTTGAAACTATCATGATTATGGTACATACTATTCACTAGAAACGGGATATTTACCATGATTTTTGAGTTTTGAATGTGCCGAAATATCGGGAACATTCAAAACTCAAAAATCATGGTAAATATCCCGTTTCTTGTGAAAAGTATATACCTATTTACTCATAATATAGGTCACGCCACGAGTTATGAGCGCTCGGCGAAAGTGGTGTGGTTGATTGCGTATGTGTAAATTCGCGCATTCGCTATACAGAACCAAAAAATTACTACTGTCCTTTGAAGGTCAGTGCTCATAACTCGTTGCGCGACCTATATCAGTACGTTTCACGCGCTCGTTTCTCCCGCGTACGTGCAAGGCGTGCAATGAGCTCCCGTTGGATGTCTTTCCACAGGGCTACAATATGGGTAAGATACATATTAATAGGGCTCTTAATGGTAGGCAGCGCGTTTGCAATACCTTGGGTGTGCCACATGCCCATAGGCGGCGGTGACTGCTTTACGTCTAATAGGTTTTTTACCAAATTCAATTCATTTAATAATCTTTATTTCAGGCTTAGTGAGAATTGCACTGAACCTAAACAATAAGCCCTTAGCAACATAAATACCTTAGATAGTAACATACATATAAAAAACACTTTATTTATAACTTTATCTAACGTGTGATCGCCGACGCGTCGCGGCCCGCGGGATCACGAGACAGCCGGCCCTTGAACCGCCGGAACTTCACCCCTTTCGGCCAGAAGTCAGGGCTCAAGTAGGTCCTACACTTTCCGTATTATGACGAGAGTCCAACTTCATGACTTATAATATTTGAAAAATAAGAACCTACGTAGTCAATATAACCGCTTTATGTAATTGGTTTATGTGGCCTGCCTGTATCTTTGTTTGTTTTTATTGTGCGAAGTTATTCAAGTAGTGTATTGAATTTATGATTTCACTAGAAAATGCCACAAAATTATGTCTTCTTGGAAACTATAAGAAATCCTATCATAAACTATTTAGCTTACGGTTTTCGGCGTAGCACCCTCGTAGCACCCCCGTAGAACATCCCATATACAAGACTGTTAACAAATTGTTTTCTATCAGCCGTAGCACAGAATACATAATAGTTACTAAGGTAGGGGAAAAGGGGACACAGATGAGTTGAACCACAGATTAAATAAGCTACGTCGCCGATTTGTACGTCGCCGCCGATTTAGATTTATTCGCTTAAGTAGATTTATTGTTTGGGATGCTGGTGTTAGGAAAATATCATGTCAGGCTATAGTCCCCTGAGATCAGATGTCCCAATTTGTTTAGTTATCGACAAAAATAGGGGTTAGAGTGGTTTGGGCTTAAAATCCTTTATAAAAGAAAAAAAAAAGAATTACTTTGTGTATTTATTCAATTGTACCTCTAAAATTGCTCAACCAATTTTGATTATGTTTCACATATGTAATTGGTATTTATCTCTAAAATAGGATAACCGTTTTGAATGCAGTTTTTTTAAAACCATTGGTACGACCTCAATTTTTTTTCATAGATTATATATTTTTTATTTTTGTATTTTTCTTGAGAATAAAATAAATAAATTACTAAATTACTATATACCAGTCACATATTATGTAGGAAAACAAAAGCGATTTTTTATTTTAAAAAATGACTTTTCCTATTATGTACAATTTGAAACTCTATCAATCTCTTGATTGTGATACCAACGTTGATGTCAAGGGATACCAAGCAGCATCCAACTGAGTACTTACACAAATACTGCGATCACCAACCGTCTGCCAAGCGTGTTGATATCGCAAATCCCCCATTGTATTTTGTTGGGGACTTGTCCAGCAGTGGACATGATCACCATCAGCCTATATCACTCCACTGCTGGACAGATGAGTAGGTGTGTCAATTGGGTGTATTACGTAATTGATCTATTACTAAAAGATGTACTAGTGTCGCAGATTATATATAAGTTACTACGCTAGTGTATACTACCCATGTTTACTTAGAATCAGGCTTGTTTTATTTTTATTTTTACTTTTATTTATGTGTAATAGCTCTAGTGAATCAAGTACCAAGACAAACCTATTTTTTATGGTTTTATGGTATTTAAATAAGTGTAAATTTGTATTGAATTTTTTGAGATGAATAAATAAACAAACAAACAAACAAACATAGGCCTCTCCCATTGCGCGCCATTTAGACCGATTTCCAGCTCTTCCCATCCACTCTCTACCAGCCGCCTTACGCAGATCGTTGCTCCACCACGCCAGGGGGCGCCCCACACTACGTCTACAAGACGTGGTCTCCACTCTAGAACACGTATACCCTAGCGGTTGTCGGTTCTTCGGCATTATATGCCCAGCCCATTGCCATTTCAGCTTGCTAATTCTCTGAGCTATGTCGATGACCTTAGTTCTCGGTCGGATAACTTCGTTGCTGATTTTAACTCTCAGAGAAACTCCGAGCATAGCTCGTTCCATAGCATGATGTTCTGATGATGAAGATGAACTAATAGAACCTGGATGTTAAAAATATTGTTAAATGAAAGTTTATTATTTTTCAAGTATAAACACTTTATGGATAACATTCAATATAAATGTACCCAAAAATTCCGTTCCAGCGGGACTCGAACCCACATCCTCGCCTGTGATCAGCGATGCCTTTACCAATTTGGCCATAGAACGAGCACTGACGCTCGAGACGAAAGTGGGCACTATCAACTCGACTATAGCGCCGATAGGAGACCCGAGTGGAGTGCCGAGTTGATAGTGCTCACAAATTTTGTTTCCAGCGTCAGAGCTCGTTCTACGGCCAATTTGGTAAAGGAAACGCCGATCACAGCCAAGGACGCGGGTTCGAGTCCCGCTCGAACGGAGTTTTTGGGTTACATTAAATTTTTATTGATAAATGCATGAGCACCAACTGAATTACATCACGCCATAATGTTGAAGATCGTCTAATTATTTCCACGCTTGAATCAAGTTGAATCAAGCCAATTAGATGATTCTTAATTTAGACGTACCACATCTATCATATACCAAGATAAATTTATAAATAGATTATCACTCATAGACTGTTCGCACGAGCGAAGCGAGTTCTCTGAGTCAACTTGGAAGAATCTGCGTTTGTATGTATATATGTATGTATGTATAGTATGAATGGCTGTAAGAAAATATCGCAATAATAAATGTCAAAGTTATGATGTTTGGACGTTTGCATGTTTTTTCCGATTTTGATGAAATTTGTTACACAGATAAATTATGACCTGGAGTAAGACTGCGGCAACCCCAGCAGGCAGAAATCATCATACAAAAAAACGCCACAAGCCGCTCGAAAAAGCGGTTTTTATTGAATATCTCGTGAAATATAGATAATTTTAAAAAACTCCGTGTGTGATCCCTCCGTTTTATTGTGTTGATCTTATTTATCCAATTTTTGACCCAATAATCTGCACCACTGCACAATTTTGTCCTATCGTGTTTCTGTCTGGGTGATCCCTCGGTATTAGGTATGTATCCTCGGAATTATAATGTAGTATCCTTGCATATTTTAAATTTGAATATTGTACTTGATTTAGTAAGTTCAAAATCTAATCTAAGATTGGTAATTTTGCGTTATACCCCACCTTAAGCTATAGGCTCCATTTTATCCTGGCAAAACGCGAACGAAGTCACTGGCAGATACTAGTAGGTACATTAGTTGTACACATCCCGTTTATTATAATACAAATGATTTAAACAAGTATTTATTGAATCAGACGGAACTGACAGTTATTAACGCTAACGGCTCTGTCTGCGTCTACGGATGTCATAGCACAGTTAAATGTACTGTGACAACATACGTCTCTATTAGTGACGGAGGAGGCGAATGCAGGGGACAGAATTAGTACGAACTTATTCTACCATCGAAAGAACTACATTTAGGTAAAAAATGCCGGTTTAAACAAAATAAAATGTATATTTACACAATTAGGTGAACACGCTAGCTTGGAGTCGCAAACTAAAACCTTCGGAACTTAGGCGTATAAAGCAAAATTACCAATCTTAGATTTGATTTTGAACATACTAAATCAAGTACAATATTTAAATTAAAAATATGCATGGATACTACATTATAATTCCGAGGGATCACTGTACTATAAAAACACGATAGGACAATATTTTCTCGATGAAAAAAAAAAACAAAATTACATAATTTATTGCTCTTATGATTTACGAATAAAGCCCAAGACAACCCGTTGTTTCTTCAGACAGTCTGGGGTAACGACCATTAGTTACTTTTTACACACTCCAATACTGTTCGACGTAAACAGACTACATAGGGTGGGACTAAACACGCCATTTTTCAAAAGATACGTCATCATTTTTATTCGTTGTATATTTTTAACTGTTGCTGTATTAGAGTACCTATTTATTTTGATTCCGTGTTTTTTCTTAGACGTGATCTATGTTGGTAATCCTGTTTTTTCTAATATATTTTAAAATTCCTGTATAATTAGGACAAAATTAGTACGACAAAATTAAAATGAAGTCGGGTGCCATCAAAATTTTGACACCTTTTTATACAAAAAAACAAGGGATCTGTGAGACGCTTTTTTGTTTTCGGACCACACAAGGTCAATACCACCCGTCGGCCGTGGTACAACTAACTACCCTTCAACCGTCACATGTGCAAGACACACAAGCATCGCAAAACTTAACAGTTTGTAAAAAGATTCTTATAATTTCCTAAATAAAAAAGAAAATAAACAAGTCACAACGTGCTTCAATTCTACATTTGTCTGTAAACATTTCAAGTGCTTTTGAGGTTAGATTAATGTCAAATTTAGCACAGTGGAAAGGAATACAAAACTCTGAGACCAAAATTTTAAGATTGAAATTCGTTCGTTCGGAATCTCGTTGAAGTTTTTATGTGAATGCAATGCCGCTAATATATCTGTCATTGATGCGTTTGGTTGTGTGTAAACATGTGGCAGTGATTTGTATGGACCGCACACAAACGTGCATATTATTGTTATTAGCCGCCGAAATGTTTGTGATAGTTTACCGTCGCCGCACTCTCGTAAAACTATTAGGAGATTCTAACGATGTAGTAAATAAATCGTAACGTTTGTGGAATGGAACCGAATTACTAAGTTTCATTGACATTTCCAGCTATACAGTGTTTATTTTTATAGCTTGGACAAATGGGCAATATGGGAATCCTCAAGGTTGCGAAAGAAATCTTCATACAAAAAAACGACTCGCACCGCATGTCAAAGCAGTTTTTGTTTAATATCTCGTAAATTATAGATAATTTTACAAAACCCCTACCCTCGGCTTTGTTGTATTGATTTTATTTATCTAATTTTTTACCCATAACATTAATAAACATTTTAATAAACAATCGAATCAAGCCAAAAGTTAGAGGTAACTTTGGGTATTTTATCTATCGGGAAAATATTGTCCTATCGTGTTTCTGGTACAGTGATCCCTCGGAATTATAATGTTGTATCAAACAAACAAATTTTTAATTTGAATATTTTTCTTGATTTAGTCAGTAAAAAAACAAATCTAAGATTGGTAATTTTGCGGCATACCCCACCTTAAGAGATTCAGGAAAACTGACTTTGGATAACCATTTACTCATTTTTGTATGAACCATTTACTGATTTTGGCGTAGTTATTTTTTTGGTCAAGCGTAAGTTGTCCATAAAAATTAGTTCTTTTGTTGAAGTTTTTTTTAATGTGTATCGGCTCAGTTTCATGTAGGTATGGATTGTTTTATTGTATCGGAAGAAAAAAAACGGAGCAGTAAAAGTTAGTAAATTTTAATTTAAAAAAACTCATACAATTTGTAAGTATATCTGGAACCTACGTTAATAAAACTATCACAATAAATGTTCAATATTCTCTCTTGTTGTATACAGGCACGGGCTCGTTTCAGAACACCTCTAGTGGCCTTAGACAAACTCAACTCTGTTAGCTCAACTGTATCATAAATGTTTATTTTTAAATGGAAAAAAAACAATGGTTTTTTTTTGTATTTAATAATGGAATTTGAATGATATTATTTTAAATTAATTGGTTGTGTTTTTAAATTTTCTATGTAAAAATAAATAATTTAAACTAACTAAATTAGCATGCCATCCTCTCCATTTGCACGCCGGCAGCGGCCAAACATATTGTGTCTTACTAATATTTTTACCATCAATTTGTACATATGTTTATTATCTTTATCTTTAATTTTGTACATACCTACTTTAATTTGTTGTTTTTTCTTTCTGTAAATAAATGTATGACCTAGGTCTCAGAAAACAGTATTCGTGGTCCACGGAAGCCGCAAAGCACTCAAAATGGCAGGAGTTACAAAAAATTAATAAAGTACACGATAAATCTGTTTAAAATAGTTTAATTTATAATAATATCTCAAACAACACCATTATTAGAGCCGACTGATCCCCATTAATTACTGCCAGCCGCTCAACCAAATCGCACTATTAAAAGGGCATCTCTCACCCAGTCTATAAATACATCACACCCATTCCACAGCCAGGGGATGACAGCTGTTTCACTATTTGTGAGCTAATACAATACCAACCATCAAATACCTATCAATAGAGTTCAAAATATGTAAAATAAACGGTATTTTTCTTGATTTTTCTTTCAGAATTTACCAGTCTTTTTAATTAAATTTACTTCATCCAAAGTTCTTTAACCACTGACCTATTACAAAAAACAAATAAAATAACTTAATTGACTAAAATATTAATTATCCTAATCCGCGACAAGAAAGTAGGTACTAAAAGATCTTAGTAAAATACTAACAAGCACTACAGCAGATAATCTATATTACATACATACATAAACTCACTCCTGTTTCCCTGAGAGGTAGGCAGAGACCACGGATTTCCATTTTCTAAGATCTTGACACACCTCTTTTGCTTCATTCGCTCTCATCATAATTCATAATCTATTACATACTTACGTACATAGACACACGCCTTTTGCCCCGAAAGTGTAGGCAGAGCCTCAATGGGCCTCTTTTCACTGTGCGTTGCACCATCGTGGAAAATAGACGTGACAAGGGGTGAGCTCATCGCCGCCATTGCTTCCCACGGCTGACTCAGCTAACGCTTTCCTCCAGTAATAACACATTCCTTAATAAGCTAGCAGCCAGGACAAATCTTATACCAACGAACCTAACTAACAGTCCAGGTAATCCGTTAGGCGGCTTTTACGACATCCACGGGAGGAGATGGAGGGGTCTATTCTTAGGCCGGATACACCACGACTGAAAACATAGTTTATTTATATTGTATATCTATAATGTTCGTAGTAAGCCAGCTATCCTCGAAACTGTGGCGTGTCCGTTCGCAGTAAATAAACCCACGTATAAGTCTCCCTCTCAGCAATATGTCTTTATACTCCCTAATAACAATTTAGGCAATTATTTGACAAAAGGAAGTGTTCACATTTCTCTTTCTCTCCGTAGTGATCTCTCCCCGGGACGCGAGTGTCACTTCAAATCAGCTTGCAATGTAAATTGATCTTTATCACACAGGCTTTAGATACAAAATGGGCAGTAAATTCTTTACAAATGGTGTACGTAGTGTTGCTGTCACTAAATTCAGTATAATGCGAGGAACGTCAAATAAATACCAGTTTGTATGAAGACGTCATCGACATAGGTGTTCTTAAATGAAATTTCGTCCCTTAACTCCAAAACGAATGTTTATTTATTTATTCAAATAAATTCTGTTGTAATGGTTTCTGAGATTATGTTGCAATAATTTTAAATAATTTAGATTTATATCACTTGCCTTTTACTAGTGGGAACAAAGACATGGGAATAAAGACATTCCACGTCAATTATAATGCTGTCATTGAGACTAAGCTGTCGCGGGCGTGGATAATGTGGAATCTGGTGCATTAAAACCTTTTTTTTCTCCACGAACTTTATCGAAAAATCTACAAAAAAAAATATGTTTATCTAAAGCATATAAAGCATATAAGCATATTGTTTTAAAAAAATTAAAAAACAATAACTTAAAATTTTGAAATAAATTTGCAAAGTAGCCTCTGTTTTCGTAGTTACAACCATTTTTCTCATAAACTATCAATCATGAGATGTTTTTATTGCATTAAAGCCGAGAGGACCCTGTTTTTTAAATTAAAAAAAAAACCTTTTTTCTCTCACTTTTCGTTTTGCGAGTGCTAATCTGTCACTTACCTATAGTGCCAAAATTTGGCGTCTAGTTTCAATTGAACACGCCATAACAAGAAGAAGAAGAAGAAGAAGATTGTTTGTGAGTGTCGCAGCTCACAGATTCATACAGTTTCAGTATTAGTGACATAGGAGTGAAATTTCTGTACGTAGATACTGTTAGTTTATCTGTTCCTGATCTCTCCCCAGGGGTTAGAGCCCACATTATTGCCTCGCTGTGATTTATGCTGACTACTGGTTTTTAATTTTATTGGCTTTTTTGAGGTTGGTTTCAATCTGATCTTGCCGGTGGCGTTTTTGATACGATGTAAAAATCTTGTAGGATTTCGTTTGGAAAGTTTGATGTTCGAAAAATATATTGATCAAAGCTTCTGTGTATCTTACAAGCTTTGATTTAGTTCCTAGGATCGAGAAAAGTATGCTTATATAGATGGTTTGGGCATTTAGAAAGGATGGACGATAGTAGATTGATGAAACGGGTACATAAGACGACCGTGAATGGGACATTGGGAAGGGGAAGACCTCGGCGAACGTATTCAGACCAGCACAGCTATTGTCTAATCGATGTCGATTATCATTTTGCTGTTCATTGCGCTACGTGCTTTAGCTTTTTGACAAGAGCAGAAATATTTGAAACACGCAGCGCAATTAACAGCAAACTGGACTTCGAAATCGAACGTTAGTCTATTACGCAATAAGACCCCAGATCGGTGACGTTCTGGAAAAAGGTCAGGTCAAGTCAAGAGTACCCTTAACCGACGAGCATGCATGAAGAATGTGATCAGAGTGAATACAGCAAAAGAGGTATTTCGGGATCGTAGCAAGTGGAAATCCGTGGTCTCCGCCTACCCCTCCGGGAAATAGGCGTGAGTTTATGTATGTTATTTAGTTTCGCCAGTCCCGGTGTAATCAAATCTTATAACTTCTCGGTGTTCGATTGAGCTGAAATTTGCATGGCATACCAAAGCTCCGATGACAATACAATATTATGGTGACGAGCTGATCTGATGATGGAGACAACGGCACTCCTCGATGGATAACAGTATGTTACGCTTGAAGCGCGATGTTAAATTGTATGTGTAAGTTTGGGATGAGTTTCCCTGGCGTAAGTGAGTTTAGCATGTTTTCCGCACTGTGGGAAATGTCGCCGCATGTGGCGTAATGCTTACAAACGTCGCCGCATGTGGCGTAATGCTTACAAATTGCTGATGCGAACTTCTGCATTAGGTTTATATTGGCCTACGCAAATATGACCACGTCTCCGAATTTAGCATTAAGATTAAGTGGTTGCCTATACGTCAACGCAGGAATACTCACATTCTGTCTCTTGTACCGTATTTTATTTAACCCTTCTGCCCCTCCCTACCTCAAGAAGCGCATTCAATATCTTCATCTCTCCCACCCTCTTGCATTGCGCTCCTCTGAGACCTTGCAAGTTACAACTCCTGAGCACACTTCCACTTTCTACGAATATTCCTTTACTGTACAAGCTATCCGCCTATGGAATGATCTTCCTCTGGTTATCAGAACCGCCAAATCTCTTCATAACTTCAAAAAGCTATTGTTATTTTTGTCTATCTCGCGAAGCTGTTAATTCTGTAATATGTTCAGATGTTTTATTTATTTATTTCTATTTTGTGTATAGTTATATTTTGTATTTATGTATTTTAAGTTAGATTGTATGTATACGTATATTTTTATTTATTTATTTAATCTACACCACCGTCCTTTATCGTTCTCGTCAATTCCAGTCCATCGTAAGGTTGTCTGGAAGAGATCGCTTTCAGCTATAAGACTGCCCATTGTACTCCATACTTATTTTTCTGATTGTTTTGAACGTGTTAATTTTTATGTGGTGTGCTATAAAGTGTTATCTATCTATGTATCTATGCGGTGTTCCAACAGGCTTTGACAGACCATCACCATGGTGCTTATGGCAAATCCCCCCATTTTATTCTATGGGGAGGTCATAGAGGTCCAGCAGAGGAAGTCAAAAGGGTGTTTAAAAAAAAAAAAAACTTAGAATGGCGGAACAAGCAGATGGCCCACCTGATGATAAGCGGTACCCTCTGCCTATGAACAGTGCATTATCACATAGGTCACGTCCACCTAGGACGCACCATATGTGGCACTGCGCCCGCCAACCTGAGACATAAAGATGAAAGTCTCATGTGCCTGTAACTTCACCGGCACCCATACCCTTCAAACCGGAACACAGCAATGCTTGTAATGATGATGATGATGGTGACATACATTCTCCCGCTTTGGAAACAAGTAATATTAATGAATACTTATATATAAAATCCTTACATGACTGACTGACTGACTGGACTATCAACGCACAGCCTAAAGTCCTAGAGACCTGAAATTTAGAGGGTACGTTCCTTTTGTGGTCTAGGGGTGCACAAAGAAAGGAATTTCAGAAATTCAACCCCTAAGGGGGTGCAGCGGGGGGTTGAAGTTTGTATGGAAACGTACACGCGGAAGAAATCACGGGCATTCCACTAGTTAAAGATGTTATTCAGCAAAATAAAAAGATTAAAATGCGTAAATTCTTTTTTATAATAATGCGGTCATATTTTTGGAGAAGAATTGCTGGAGATGTTAAAGATGGACGCAAGACTCGTAAATCCTTATTTTTTTTTAATCCGAAGCACCTTTTGTTCGTTAGTCAAGTTAATATGTAGCCTTCTTTTTAAACAGAAGCTGTTTCTAATGAGTTATTGTTGAGTACTTTAAGTTGCACCGCATCACTTTGAAGTTTCAGCTGATAACTTTTTTAATTGGTACCTCTTCAGCCGCGAGTCAAAACAAACCATTTGGAAGCCCTTCAGGATCCACTTGAATTTATTACCTACTTTTATTTTTATGTTTATATTTACTGCTTCTTATGGCCACGACTTTGTATGCTTTGTGCCACTGTGTAACAGATTATAATCAATGTGAAGTAATTTTTTGACGTTTGGAATTCCTGTGGAAGGCTCTTTCCGCCATTTTTAACCCCCGACGCAAAAACGACGGTTTGTTATAAGTTTGAGGTGTCTGTGTGTGTGTGTGTCTGTCTGTGGCATCGTAGCTCCCGAACCGATTTAGTTTTTTTTTTGTTTGAAATGTGAGTTTGTCGGGAGTGTTCTTAGCTATGTTTCATCAAAATCGGTTCAGCCGTTTCATTGCGTAGAGGGTTTTTAATTTTTGCAAAATTAATTATTGTTGAAAATAGACGTCTACAGCTCGTTCACCGTAAGATAGCACCTGTAAATACTCCATGGCAGGTGTCAACTTACGGTGAACGGTCTGTATAGAAATGAGACGTAGGTACTTATTATACTTTATTTATAGATATAAACACCTATAAATATTACATATAGGTTGGGGCTAGCTAATGTTGTTTGAACTGTCCAGCATTATTTATTTATTTATTTATTAAATAACATTTTTGTCATATTAAAACTGATTGAAACTGCTTCGAAACCTTCAAACTATTTTCTCATGCAATGCGATTTGCAAAAATATACAGTCCATTAAAATCTATAATCACGTGATTCCTTTATTGTAAATCGCACTCAGACACAATACACTTAGCGGAGCTAACCACCTGCACGAAGGAACAAAGAACATACACATACACCTACAATTTCCACGTAAAGATGGAGATCTTAATGTGGTACATAAGCAATGACTGTATTACAACATTGTGTGTGTGCTGCTTGTAATGATAATTCGCAGTTTAAAACGGAGGACGAAAGCGAAACATAAATTCCAAAGAGTTTTATGTTTTTTTTTTGTGTTGCTTCTCATAAAAACAAACGACGTGGAAATCCATAATAAAATTGTTTTTCACTTTCTAATCGTCAGCAATTTCAGGTGGGTTGTAGCAAGATTTTATTAAACGTATGCTAGGAAATTATTTGGGAAATCTACGACTAGAACATAATGAGCCTTTACTGCCTACGCAAAAATAATAATAAGAAGTAAAAACTAAAAAAAATACAAATATACTATAGGATTCCAAGTAAACCGGGTAAGCATGTTTACTTTACCGTTCATGATAAATAGCTCGAGCTAAAAGCGCCCACATTGTTTGTTAGTATGCGCAACTCGCGTTCATTTTACTAAAGACACCCACACCACAGTACAACTAGCAGTCACTACCCACACCAACGCTGAGCGATAACCATCGGTCGTTATAGTGTCACGGGCGCTGCACTAACTGCTACACACCACGCGTGCAATGTTTAAAAAAAGCTAAAAACTTTTTGTACACGCTTAACGTTTTTGTACCCACCATGCGTTCTTTTTTCAAAACACTTCATTTCGAAACCACGTAGTTTATATTTTATCTGTGCCGAAACTTGCGTTTATTTTCGGAATGCTCTATGAATGAAGCGCCATTGATTTGTGCAAGCGTCACTGATTTGTTTACGGTATTTTGGCGCCAACTTTGATGGCACCGCTAATGATATTATGAACAACAGATTTTGACATTATAATTGCGTGGAATTTGGAAAAGATGGCCTAATTCTGGAAGTATTTCTAATGCCTTTGAACTGTAAACTCTAGTTCGAAGGCCAGATTTTCAAAAGTGGAATACTCGGTTACCAAAAAACAAACATTGCTCCTCTGGCACATTTTTGCGATAGGTAGCCATTTTAATCAGCCATAAATATCAATTATTTAATTAATTTAACAGCGAGATTGAGTTGAATGTATGACATGGCCATTAAGGCCGTTGGGCCCACGCCAGGAATGCCAACATTATCTCATTAGTAGCAATTAGTATGGCATAAATTAGTACCTACATTGTCTTAGTCAAGCGTCGGTGTCGTAATAGCTGTATAGCGCAGATAAGCCTATTATTGCAGTCTTCAGATCTGTTATTACGCCTAATCGACCTGACATTTGATAATTTAATAAGATTTCGTTATTCAATCATTGATGCGAAGTGTGCTATTATTTTAAATAATAGTTCACGGTTATTTCAGCCTTGTAAATTTACAACCTGAATAAAATACGTACCTATTAAATAAGTTTTTCATTTTGATTAAAGCTTATCACAAAAAAATAAAATTGTCTAAATGAGCCCATACACTGCCAGGCTACTATTTTAATCATCAAGGAGTTCCGTTTTACACCTTCAGTCTCCATTATCAGATAAGCTCACTGTCACCATAATTGTCATCGAAATTTGACAGGTATGCAAAATTTCAATTCAATCGATTGGGTAGAACTGGTTAAAATTCAGTAGCACGATTTGTCTCCCATAGATCGATAGGAAAGCAAGTTAAAAAAGCTTGTGGAAAAACTACAATCCAGCCAGTAACTGCGATTTGAAAAAAGAATTCCCAGCAGTTGAACGATCGTTCACCGGTATCTTACAAAATAAAGCAAAACGCAAATAGTTCGTAATGTAATTTCTGAACGACTTTTAACAAAACCTTTTTTATAAAACTAGCTAAGATCAACGGGGCGTGAAACCAGAAGGGCGTACGTGATTGCGGCTTGCGCCCAAATGTACTATCGTGTGAACAATACCTACTTCATCCCGTGAGAATGCGGTTACGACCATTTTCAACTTTTATCAGACCTAATTCTGGATCGTTTTGTGGTGAAACAAGAAGATATCGGCATAATTCCCTAATCTCTACAACAGTAGCGACTGTCCAACCTAAAGACTGTGAAGTTGTCCAACCTAAAAAGTCTTCAGATTGTTTTAAAGTTCAATCATGTCCAATACCATTTTATAAATGAAAAAAACATAAAAAAAAGTCAGAAATCTAATAAAAAAAATGTTGTGAATTCCGCGAATTGACCGCAACAAACAGAATCGAGATCAATATGATTTGATTCGATTCGTAGCTCTTGCTCAGTCGTTTGTCAAATTAGTATTTTTTATTGTTGGTTACCGTTTGTCGGTTATATTCATTTATTTATCTGTGATTGCTGTGAGCTTTGCTGCTTATATTTTTTATATTTGCTGTATTTACTCCTTTGTTTTTAAACTAGAATTTTGAGTTAGTAAATATAACGTGGTCTGTCAAAATTAATAAATCCTGCATGCTCGTGCCGACAACCAATCAGTTATTAATCATCAAACTCACAAATAAACGAATTCAGGCTAAAACTGTACATAGCCGGATACTTATACTAATTAAGAGAGCGTATGTCACGGGCCATTTTGTCGGCCAAGTCTGTCAGTCGAAACACTCATGAGGCAAATAGGCCATATCGTGAAATGAGCCGTTCAACTGAAACGCGCTTTGTGGGAATGTTTTCAGAATACCGCCTTAGATGTTTTTTCAAACTGTTTATATTGCTATAAGTTTGTGTCAAAACAGATGACGATTGAAGAGCGTTAGTTTAAAAACGGAATGAATTGTCGATCTCTGATATACTAATAGGCGAGCGAGAATATACTATACTCTGTCTACGATGAAGACAGAGAATAGGTACTCTACATCATGAATAAAGATCATCCTAGCTCTACATAAAGTCCACCATAAACAATTTTTGTATCTCGTTCAACAAACATTCTACCTCATTCGTATGCATACAATAATTTCGGTTCTTTTTTCAAATATTTCGTTAGCTGGCACCCAGTGATTACGCCTAATTTCAGTAATTGCTCTACCAAATGCATTTTGCATAATAATGAGTAATATCAGGTTATTTATCTTGTCGATTATTTGGAATGTATTCAGAGAAATTAGATTAAGTTTGTAATGACGTTCCTATTTTAAATTAAATAAGTAATTGCATTCTGCCAAAACTTTCATAAACAAACTTTTTTCTGTAGGTAAGTAGTTTGAACATTTTCTCTTTCTAGCTTGTATATTTTTCAGTTTACCTACTTACTTACTACCTAGGGGTTGAAGCTCTGGTACCGTGTTGTACTGAAGCCCATGGCGTTATCAAATTTCTTTCAGAATGTTTGGTCGAAGCGACACGTGACCCGAGAGCTGGCTCTTATTTGGCTCAACGCATTAGTATTGCCTTTCACTGTGGTAATGCAGGTAGCATCTCAGGGACGCTTTCGTCTGGTAGTGATATGGATCAGTTGAGCTATCTTTAGATCGTTTGCAACGGTCTTTATACAGCTCAAATGTACAATTCGTCTTTTTAAATTTTCGTACCTTTCTGTAATAAAGGTATTATTCGGTCTGTAAATAACTTTGAATGATTACTAAAACGAAACTATTCATAAAATTAACTACGTGCGTATCACCGTTGAACTACTCCATTATTGATTCTGAAGGCCAATTTCAGCAGCAAGCGAATCAATCAATATTACTATCCATTGCTCTATATCATTAGACACAGCTAACTTTCCTCGTTCAAATCTTTCAATGGGCAGTGTACATAGCGCGTTTTTGCTTTAGAAGTGATTTTCTGCTGCGTGAAGGGTCAATGAGATGCCCCTCACATACAAAGCCCTACGTGATCTTATTGAAGGAATTAATTAAGTAGGTAGCTTGTACAAAATGAGATGTTTCCAGTAAACATTGATTATTTACGGTAAAAATTGGTTTATTTATTTAAAGCATTTATTGATGTGTTAGTAACAACATCTTCGGTAAATGATTCCAATTATGGACTTCTGTTACTAAGGAAGTGCTGTGCAGTGTTTGTGTTGGATGGTCCACGGGATATTTTACAACTATGATATCTGAACGACATTGAACTTTCTTTAAAATATAGATTTTATGAAATTCAGTGAAATTGTCAGTGCCAGAGAGGATCTTGAAGGTCTCAATGAGGTCGTCTTAATTTACAAGAATATTTCTTGGCGAACAAATCAGTTTGTTCCTTAAACCGTGCATCAGGTGCATCCAAGCTTGAATACATCACCGTGACTGATTCAATATTTTTTGCGTCTCACCTAACGATGTCTTTGGATTCGGCTCTTTTTTGGCACATTTGCAGTTTTATTCACCGGTAATTGAGGTCCATTCGCTAAGGATGCGATTAGCTGATGATTAATACGGGTTTCTGAAGTTGGCGGTCAAAAATGACCATTTAAAAATAAATAAAAAATAATGTCTATGGTTCGTTTCGAATTTGGAACTAAATCGACGTGACGACGACCAAATGGAATCTGACATTGACATGTGGTGAATGTGGGGTTTCTTTAATTAATTAATCAAGTTGATGTTTTGACAGGAAAATCACAGGATTGCACATAGATTAAACGATGTTTTGCAATTAAAGGTCTGGTTAGGTCAGAGCGCAAAAATAATTGTACGTGTTATTCTGGACATTGATGGATCACTCAGTTATTCAATTTGCTAATCTTGACATCTACCTGTCACTTTTACAACACTATCTCCGTGTTAACTACTAAACTGGGATTATCCATGGAACAGTTAAATAGTGTTTTGTCTTTTTTAAGGTTCCGTAGCTCAAAAGGTTAAACGGGACCCTTTTTCTCAGGTACGCGTGGAGGTGTCAAGCTGAAATTCATATGAAATACTCAAATCTACTTTCCCTTGGAGCTGTGAAAAAATAAAACTTCTAAGCCAACGCAATCAAAAGATACAGCCATTTATGCTGCAAATTTTCGACACTCGCAAGAGAATCAACACCTACAGGGTATAGGATTATATTATCTGTGCTACAAGATACTTCCCGTAAACTCAGAATCTTGAAATACCATAACGTTTACTTATACCTACAGGTTTGTACGGAACCCTCGGTGCGCGAGTTCGACTCGTACTTGGCCGGTTTTTTATCATAAATAGGCTTGCGTTTGGCTATACTCGTATCTCACCCTCATGCGGGAAGCGACGATGAGGCCTATTCGCTTGGGCACGCTCGTCTGGAAGATGCTCCAAGCAGATTCAAATTCGTTAAAAAGAGACAAAACACGGTGTAACGATTTTAGGATTTTTCAAGTTTATTTAGTTGAACTACTAGTATAGTATCTTTTATTTTATCTGTGGTTGAACTGAAAAACTACAAAATGGAAAATAAATGGGCTTAGTGTCCGAGCCGTAGTTTATTTTTAAACGTAATTTTCTTGCATCCTCGAAAATTGGGGCGCCAAAATTACAGACGTTTAAAACAAAAAAGTAGAGTTACTTATGGATATTTCGAATAGTTTAGCCAAAGTCAAGTAACAAATAATTCAAGTGATGACACAGGTTAAAATGGTGGCAGCGAAACCAAGGTTTTGAAGGACAAAATCCACCATTCCGATAAGACACGCAATATACTTCTATCTATCTATATACACCATGCTCTTCATATATATTATGTTATACACCCGTCCAAATGCCACCAAAATTACACAAATAAAACTTTAATGAAAACACAATTAATAATATGAAAATAAATAAAAATTAAGATGTTTCAAAAATGACGGATTGTTTTTTTTTTTACTTAGATATAGGTACCTTTGTTTGACCACGTTCTCACCTGTTGGTAAGTGATGATGTGGCCGAGGATGGAGCACAAAGGTCCAGAAGGCACCTATTCACTCTAGCCCTGAAGAGACCTCTATAGCCTTGAAGAGACCCAGATTATAGTTTACAGGAAAGACACGTAGTGTATTCCACTCCTTAGCAGTTCGCATAATAAAGGTGGAACTGAAACGTTTAATACGAATAGAGGTTATACTAATGAGGTAAGGATGGTACCGAGCCGTGCGTCTACTCGTCCTATGATTAAAAGGAGATGGTGGGATCAGATCGTGAAGTTCCTGGGAGGATTCCCCGAAATGTAACCTATAGAAGATCAAAAGCTATCAGAAGAAGCGAAACGACAGCGTTCAGTGTGATGACAAACGATTGAAAAATGTGATAATGTTAAATTTAATGGTAGTTAATATAATGTTGAGCATTATTAAGCGGTCAGTACAACACAATGTGAGGATCAATCCCACAATGCATAGGCAGTCAACTTAACGACATGGATCTTAAAAGTTATTTGGATCGTATAAGTTATTTTAATTTTTGCGGTGAACCGCGGCCGAGTGGTGTGATCTCAGCCGGTCGCACTTTTTACGGCTAAGCCGATGTTTATGCAATTTTAATCACAGTGTAGACAGATAATTTGGAACAAGATACCGAGATTTAATTGAGAGGCTTGATTGGTGTTGTGGTACCATGGTAGGTACTCGTAGTTCCTAATACCCACGATACGAGTGGGATCAGGATTATGCATATGACAGTTCGAAAGAACAAAAAGTTATACCTACCCTGACTACTTTACTTTACTTTTTTTTATTTCTGCTGCAAAGCAGTAGTGCTCGCATTGCTGTGTCCCGGTTTGAAGGGTATGGGTGCTGGTGAAGTTACAGGCATATGAGACTTTTCATCTTTATGTCTCAGGGTGGCGGGCGCAGTGCAATGCAACATAGGGCGCGTCCAAGGTGGACGTGATACTTATTATATTATATACTAGCGAGCGACTCGCCCCGGCTTCGCACGGGTAGCACTCGGTGACCCCCCCAACCCTCCTTATTACTTATTCTGCTATTCGGAACGGAGAAGAATCCACCAAAAAAGGATAACTAACATCGGTCCAGCCGATCATGAGTTATAAGTGGTGTAAATAACACGACTTTGTTTTATATTATAGATTCTTACAAAACAACACACACGGCCCATAAAGAGTGCGTCATTACGAAAGAAGTCGGTAGACAATCATCAATGGGTGTGAAAACAAAAAAAGTTGATTTCAAATAAAGAATGTTGCGTCTTGGCGCCATAAATCCGAGTTAACTTTTTCTTCCAACACATTACCGGGCATAAACATAAAATCCATTGAGTATTTAACGATTCAATTTCAAAAAATAATTACACTAACGCAATTTCAAACTGTAGAAAATATTTGTACAGATAACAACAAAATAGACCGGATGGGGAGATAGCACCATTGTTGTATCTCCATTTCCGTTACCTTTTATTGCTTCGGCCATAAAGGAAAATTGAGTTTTTACTGCTTTTTAAATTGACGTGAAAACTGAGAGTACATTGTCTATATAATCTGCTTAGCAAATCATCATTACGAAAACAAAGTCGCCATTGATAGTTCTTTCTTCATTACAATTTTACATCTCGGCCCGTATGTGATTGTGAGGTCGTTAAAGTGTAACGATACCTGACGTGCTTTTATTGTGTATTTTATGACGGACGAGTTACATTTTAGCGCTGCGGGCTTTTTATGACACTGTCATAGAGCTGAATGATTTTTTAGTGTCTGATAACAAGACAAACGCGTTGGCGTTATCTATACGACTGCTATAACTTCACTTTTACTTCTAATCTCTCCGACTTATATCGCACCCTCAAAAAAACGTAGCTTAGAGTGGCGGAACACACCAAAGAGTCTTTGCACTTTTTCTTTTTTTATGCCATCAATTTCAGTAGAGATGTGAAATCCGTGATTTCACTGAGTCACTAACTTGTCCGAAACAATTATGTCCTCGTTAATCATTCCACTTAGACACAATCAAGTCCCATAAACAAAGCCGAGACTAAATCGATAATTTTGCTTGTTCCAGATGGTCAGTCCAATCATCTCAACCTCTTCAACTCGCGGCCGCAGCCGAAGAAAAAACGGAAATCCCGAACAGCCTTCACAAACCATCAGATCTTCGAGCTGGAGAAGCGGTTTCTCTACCAAAAGTACTTATCACCAGCGGATAGAGACGAAATTGCAAGCTCTTTGGGCTTATCCAACGCTCAAGTGATCACATGGTTCCAGAACAGACGAGCAAAACTGAAACGAGACATGGAAGAGCTGAAGAAAGATGTTGAAAGCGCTAAGGTGCTATCTGCGCATAAGAGCTTTCTAGAAAATGTGACGGATCTGGGCATTTTGAAGAAGAAAGCGATGAGCATAGGGGCCAGTGAGGAGGCTGCGACCAACCTGGTCGTGAGTGCGTCTAAATGAAACGAGGCCCGGCGCCTAAACGCGCCCGGCGTCTCATACGACAGACGTCTCGATTTTTAAATCGATTACGAACTCCTTTGTGCGTCGAACTTATTTATAATCAAACTTTTAGTGACGTTCGAAGTTCGAATGATGTAGTGACAAACAAACTCTTTAGTGACGTTTTATGCATTTTTCACTTATTAAACTAAGCGTTGTGACATATGAACTCTTTAGAGACGAACTGTATTTTCTTCGCAGTTGTACAACCGTACTGTGCAAATATCGTAAAGTTCACTTACTGTAAATATGTACTTACCTACCACGATAGTTACTGTAAAACTTATGAAGAAGCTTCGTTGTAATAAATGTGATAGTTGATTTTATTTCAGTACTTAATAATGTTATAAAATATATTCCTAAATTATTTATTTATAATGGGCAGATTGTTGTGGTTTATTAACTTTGGATTAAGAATAAAAAACAATATAATAGGAATATATGCAATAAAAAATATGTCAAGCATTTAAAACAAAAGATACAATCAGTGACAAAAGTATGCGATACTAATATCCATTTAAAGTTGACGCATGTCATATATATTTGTGACTGATTTAAATGTAAGTGCATAATAATTATTGGTGCAATACATATTATAAACCAGACAAATAGCCCCATTTAAATTAAAATTGTAAATAATAAATGTATAGATAGATTTGAAAGCATCTTCGTTTTAGATTTTATGAGTAGTTTTATGGCTTATATTATAAGATAAGCTTTTAATCGTAAATTAGTAAGTGTTAATTACTAATTTGGATTAGTATGTGGCTCTAGATGTTATAGAGGTATTTTACTACTAATTACTATATCTTACAAGAACGTTTTTTAGAAAAGCAATACTATACAATTCTTCGGTTCATTTGATTATCAAAAATTTGCAATAAATATAGAAAAAAAGTATATATTAATCACACAAGTAAAGGTTTAATGAAACAAGGCAACTTATTTTCAAATATTTAGAACTGTGGCGAATTAGTACATGTTTTTTGTGTGACAAGTTGGGATCGTGACGAAATGGAATTGATGGAATAAATAAAAATTACTTACATTTTAAAAGTTAATTTATCGCAATCCCCAAATTGTACTCCGACCATTTTTTTTCCTAGATTCTGCGTATGTGCAGTGTTTTTCTTGAAGTTAGCCGTTTTAAATAAGCATTAGAAAATTAGTTATTAAAAATGTATTGCACAATCGAATAGCTAACTTCAGATCAGCCTAGTTATATCTTCAGAACTATTATAATATTTTTAACAATGTAAATTGTAGCATTTAAAGACCCCACATAATTATTTGTTCCTAGTATATTTAAATTTATTAATTCTGCAAAATATAAATACCTATTAATTTCTATTAAAAATATACGTTTATCTGCTGTTTTATAGATTTTCAAAATATTTTTTAAATGATACATTCAACCTCATTTTTGTGACTTTTGAAAATAGTGGTAGAATGCTTTAGCATTTCTCTGTGAATATTTGTGTAAATAAAAAATTAAGTGTTCTAAATTTTTTTATTTCCTTTCATATTGCTACTCTTATCATCCACCCCCTTTTTTTGATACTAGCAGATGGCCCACCTGATGTTAAGCGGTAACCTCAGCCTTCAACAATGCATTACCTCACAGGTCACGTCCACCTAGGACGCAGCCTATGTGGCATTGCTCTGCACCAGCCACCCTGAGACATAAAGACGGAAAGTCTCATGTGCCTGTAATTTCACCGGCACCCATACCCTTCAAACCGGTCACAGCAATGCGAGCACTCCTGCTTTGCGGCAGAAATAGGTATTTTGGTAGTACTTCCCCAGACGAACTCTTTCACTATAAAAATCACCTTCATAACTATTAATTCTTCATCGTTACTACTATTACTAGTAGCCCATACTGTCCCATTGTTGGGCAAAGGCCTCCCCACACTTCCGCCAGTCACCACGGTCCTGTGCAACTGTTTCCCATTCATTCCGCGTCCAGTTCATCCTGCCACCTCATGCGTGGTCTGCCGCGATGCCGCCTGGCTGTATTAGGGCTCCATGCCATGGTGATTTTGGCCCAAAGTTCGTCGTTCGTTGAAGTTCGTCGTTCGTTGAAGTTCGTTATTCATCGTTATCACCCTTAATTAATAAGAAAAAACTAAGAAAGAAAATTAAAAAGAAATTACTAATTGAATAATTCAACGCATTTCTCGATGGTTTCAATTCAAATAGAATCCATCCAGAAATGCGTACGTCCTGGCCTGGGGATATCCTGTTTAGATTCAATGAATCATCCGAACACCTAGTAGGCCAGTATCCAGGGACAAAACTAGTGATGAGGCCCTCACTCGTGAGGTACCTCGCATAAGTACCTCAAAATTTAAAATGAAAGAGTTACTCGTTTTTCAACTTTGAACCACCTCATTTAATTCCTCACTTTTCTGTGCTCGAGTCCGTTCGAGCAGAGTTCTGACTGAGTGACTGATGCAGTTTATGCAAAACTGATGAACGAGTGAACTTACGAATGAGAGTTATTGACTCGAACAACTCCCAACTCACAATTTTACTCCTTCCAACGAAATGGTAAGGCCTGGCGCGCACTACGACTTTATCCAGCGCGATTATTTTATCGTAGAAATGCATCGTATGAGTAAGTATGACAGAGCGCGCACATGCGACTGAAAAATCGCAGCTATTATAATTTACAGCGTGATTTTAAAATAGTGTCGCAAAAACAAAAATCGTAGTGCGCGCCAGGCCCAACGCGCCACCGCTGCCACCCCGGTCGCTCGTCTCGTTCGCGCTCACTCGCTAGACGGTACTCTGTAACAATCACCTCACCTCACCTCAAATGAACCACCTCATTCGATTCGGCCTCGAGAGTAACTCGCGATGCAACACGAGGTCCTCCCTCATCCTCATGGTGGGGTATAACGAAAAATTACCAATCTTAGATTAGATTTTTAACTGACTAAATCAAGTACAATATTCAAATTAAAAATAATGTATGGATACAACATTATAATACCGAGGGATAACCTAGTCAGAAATACGATAGGACATAATTTTCTCGATAAAAAAAAATCACAAAGTTAACTCTAACTTTTGGCTGGATTCGATTGTTTGTCAGTATGGTATAGATTATTGGGTCAAAAATTGGATAAATCAAATCAAAACAATAAAACGGAGGGTTCGCCTATGGGGCACGGGGTTTTTTAAAATTATCTATATTTCACGAGATATTCAATAAAAACCGCTTTTTCGAGCGGTGCGTGGCGTTTTTTTTCTATGAAGATTACTGCCTGGCGAGAGCGCATTAGACGAGTTACCTGACACTAGACGAAACCCATACTCGGTAGGATATAGTGCATGGTGGCCTGCAACTACATTTAACACTCCCTTCCTAAATATTGAAATGCATGGTGTATCAGACAAAACGCAACGATAGCGCGTTGCAGGAATGGGTTAGATTTACTAGCGATATCTACGAGTGGCGAGTTACATCATCTTGAAGTTGGCTACTTCACTTTTTAACCCCCGACGGAAAAACGACGGGGTGTTATAAGTTTGACGTGTATGTGTGTGTGTGTGTGTGTGTCGAACGGATGAACCGTTTTTTTATTTTTTATTTAAAGGTGAATTAGACGGTAGTGTAATTAGCCAAAATCGGTTCAGCCGTTTCATTGCGTTGAGGGTTTTTTAATTTTTACAAAATTAATTACTTGTAACTACTGCATGGTGAGTAGGTACAATGAATAATATAATCGGTAAGTTTTCCGTTCCCGAATAAAATCATTGGAACTTTATATACCTACACACATACACACACGCCTTTTGCCCCCAAAGGGAACGCAGAGCCTCAATATAGGCCTCTTTTCACCGTGAGTTGCACCATCGTCGAAATATAGACGTGACAAGGGGTTAGCTCATCGCTGCCATTGCTTCCCACGATTGACTCGGCAAACGCTTTCCTCCAGTAATAACACTTTTCTTAATAATCTAGCAGCCAGGACAAATCTTATACCAACGAATCTTACAAACAAGTCCGGGTAATCCCTTAGTCGCCTTTTACGGCATCCACGGGAGGAGATGGAGGGGTCTACTCTTGGGCCGGACACACCAATAGCTCGTAATAATTATAAAGTATTGATTGCTACTGAGTAACTCCACACACATGCAATAAGCAGTGCGTGCACAACGCTGGCCAATAAACGAAAAAAAACATGTCTAAAGAGAATTGAGAAAACCAAAGATGTGTAAACTATAGATTACTCATCGCAACGTTACGTGCTAGCACGCTATTACACGGTATTCTATTAATCGATTCGATATACGTCGATATGAAAATCGATATGTTGGTTTGTACTCTGCTGTTTGAATTTCGAACTTTTCGAAGGTGTCGCGTGCCAGAAACAAAGTAAGGCATGGGCTTCACTAGAATATAAATAAAAGTTCTTACAATAAATAAAAAATAGGAAGTATGCATTGCATTCGATTTATAGCGATACGATAGCTATAAAAAACTGTGGTCCAAAAGTTATTTCAAATTTATAGATCGAGCGAGGGTAGCGAGACTAGCGAGTGACTCTTTGCAACAACTGGCAAAATTTGCTTTCTTCTATCCAGATGTATGTTGACATTCGCATATCTACGGTCATATGTTGTAATCTTGACGAAAATTGATAATACAGGTTCTAGAATTTGTTGTCCAGGGCGATTTTTGCTTGGAGGTGTATTTCCCCAAAAAAGGAGGGAAGTTTGCTGTAGCGCCATTTACCGGCTAAATTTTAATAATATATGGCAGAAACATTCGGTACAAAATTCTAAACAAGAATTTGGAATATGAGCAAAATCGGTCAAGAGATTGATATTTAAATGGATTGACATGATGCATTGAATAATTACATCCAATTATCATAATTAAGTTTTAATTTTGGTGGAATTTTAACCGGTGTAACTTAGATAAACAGCACATGTGTGGTGTGGTTAAATATAAGTGTATTGTGTGTCTTTTTGAAATGGTGGATTTTTTCCTGCAAATACTTGGTTTTTCTGCCACCATTTAAACTGGATTATTGACTTGACCGAGACTCTTGACGACTTGACTAATTTTATAACAGTTAATAAGACTTGACATTGGCGAAATTGTTAAGAGCACTTCTCAGAAGCCATTATATGAATACGAAGAAGAAGAAGAAGTATTAACACATTACTTTTAGCGCTCGAGCGTAATAGATAAGGAATTTCGGAAAGTCTTCATGTTTCGTAATTTCACACTTCCCCGGTGTACATGCAGCTCAAACCAGCCAAAGTCAAATTACACCAACGTTCCAAACTCAAATTGTTAAAACTGTACGAGAATTTGTCACGGACAAGAGTTTGTTAAACGTTAATTGGTCACCCACTAGCTCCAATCACCACTATTTCTAGAACCATGACGACATAACTCATCTAACAAGGCAGAGTTCTTTTAAAATTGGTTGCAAAACGTTAGCTAGCACGAATGTTTCGGTCTTGTAATATTGATTCTGTGTTTTTAATACGTTAACTATGGTCACTATTTTCTTAAATCGTTTTTGATGAACCATAGACAAAATATAATTAATTACTGGGTAGGTATAATGAAGTATGTAAGATGACTAAATGATGTAATATTCGCACTTTTTTGTAAAAATATGATTTTGCCTGCGAGTTTGCTTCTATAATTTGCCAGAACATTTTAAAGTAGATAAGTACCTAAGATTTCTTAGCTTTTAAATGCCTATTGTCCCCCCACACCCCTCCCCTATCCCTTTGGTCAATGATCTGCGTATAATTACTAGGTTATAATATACAGGCAATAGAAAAAGTGTTTTTACAAAAGAAAGCTATACAAAGGTAACTTAATAACACCTCAACAGTTTAACATAATTACACACATCAATAATTAACACAAAAACATGTTTTTTTAAGTAAAAACCAATAATAACATATCCAAGAGCTGTTAATTATCGTTTCTTTATGCATAAAAAGGCTTTATTGATTTTATTTAATGTCTATGGTATCTTTCAGCCTTCCTTTGGCCACAAAATTACAGTTTAAATTTCGAACAAAGTTTGTATGTAAGGGTGTAGCGTTGCATTGTAAATGTGACCAATTCGAATATCGAATAACCCCTTCAGGCAAGTTTGAATTTTGAATCGAATGTGGCAAGTACACTCGTCTTTTGGCAAAGAGGGGTCAATTAGTAATTCTTCAAAAGCTGCTTGATTACAAGGTTTGTTTTAAATAATTACGGGCTTAGACATTTTTAGTGGGAAACATTATTTTGAACACAAACATTGCGACCGTTAAGTAATTAAACACAAAAATAGGCAACATAATTTACAAATAATGGCTCTTTTAATGAAAACGTCAAATAATTATAATTAAATGTGTCGTTCTAATTAATTTTGTAACAGCACGCGCCTTGGGCGTTGACAGTTGTGGGATTTTTATATGACCTCTTCTATTTTATTTTGAAATAAGTAAATGATTTGTTGCACGTCATGAAATAGATGGCTTTACTCAGCCACTATTTAAACTGGGTTTTGACTTGACGGAGACTCTTGACGACTTGACTATAAAAATATAATTAATTATATCACTTGACATTGGCTAAATTGTTTGGAGCACTCCTCAAAAGCCATTAAATGAAGAAGAAGTCCTACTAATATTATAAGGTAATTTTATATAAATTACCCGGAATTGTTTGTGAGATTCGTTGGTATAAGATTTGTCCTGGGTGCTAGCTTATTAATGGAATGTGTTATTACTAGAAGAAAGCGTCAGCAAGAGTCAGTCGGGGAAGCAATGGCGGCGATGAGCTCACTATTTGTCACGTCTATATTCATGGTGCAACCTATAGTGAAAAGAGGCCCATTTGAGGCTCTGCCTACCCTTTCGGGGAAAAAGGCTTGTGTATGTATTATAAATTTAAACAAAAACCGACCATAGGTGAGTCGGACTCGCGCACGAAGGGTTCCGTACCATTATCAATAAAAATGCCAAAAAAACCACGTATAAAAATATAAAAATAAAAATTGCACGCAAAAAGTGGTCACCCATCCAAAAACTGACCTAGCAGATCATTGCTTAACCTACATTTGGAAAAATCACGTTTACTGTATGGAAGCCCAATTAAATATGTATTTTATTCTGTTTTTTAATATTTGTTGTTATAGCGGCAACAGAAATAAATCATCTGTGAAAATTTCAACTGTCTAACTACCACGGTTCATGAGATACAGCTGGGTGACAGACGGACAGATACTCAGACAGACAGACGGACAGCCGAGCCTTAGTAATAGGGTCCCGTTTTACCCTTTGGGTACGGAACCGTAAAAAATCCCTGCTATTTCCAGTGTTACAACACTTCCAACAATTCCATACAAATAAAACCGCACTGAAATCGGAGTACCCGTTACACCCTAGATCGTATTCATCATGTGCTGGTCATCATCATACCCTGGAGTCTGCGGGAGGAAGACATGTCATGTCATCTTAATTTGAAGTTTAAGCTCAAACTTGCAGATTCAGATTCGGCAATACCCTAGAACCGGTTCATCCTATATGCTGCTCATCAGACCCTGGAGCCTTATGTTGTGGAGCCCAATCTGAAGGTTCTAGCTACAAAAATGCCTCAGTTCTTGTCAACCAAATTGTTGCGGGCTGATGATCCTGGAAACGGCTGCACCGATTTCCACCAATCATAGCCACAGAATAATGACATAGCTAAGACCAATCTAGCAAACATCATCTTTCACACAAAAAAACTGCATTCAAATTAGAGCAGCCGTTCCGATGCTATTTATTCATAGACAAACAAACAAACAAACTACCTATGGCCTAAAACTTCATCACGGAGGCCTGCAATGCTCTAAGTAAAACTTATAACACCTTTTTTTCTTTTTTTTATAATTGGCGTAGCACGGGTTTTCAAGTATAATTTATTATTATATTTTCAATACAATTTGCAACGTTACAATCCTTACAAGTCGTCAAAGACACAGACAAATTATGTTTTAGTAAAACGGTGGCTGTTTTACTAAAACTTTGGTGGACAATTTCCACCAATTTGAAAAGTCACGCAATACACTCCCATTTCATTTCACTACACTTGTGATCATAGAATTGAAATTACCGTGGCTCTAAAACTACACTTGTGCTCTTTAAACGAGCTACATTGGTTACAAGTAATTAATTATTTAAAAATAAAAATAAACCCCAACTCTGAACGGCTGAACCGATTTTGATCAAACAAAGCTAAGAACACTCCCGACAAATACACCTTTCAAACAAAAAAAAATTAAAAAAATCTGCTCAGCCGTATGGGAGCTACGTTGGGACAGACAGACACACACACACACACACACAGAGAGACACGTCAAACTTATAACAACCCTTCGTTTTTCGTCGGGGGTTAAAAATACCACCAAAATAAAACAAAATAAAAAAACACTAGGGAAAGAAATAAAACAAAAAGTACCTAGACAATGGCGGGAAGCGGAGGCCTGCAATGCACTAAGGCGGGAAGAGTGATGTTTGGATGCTTATTTTAGCTTGAATGGTGTGAAAACAAACAACATAAAACAAAATAGTTCCTAGATGACAGTTTCAAAATTAATCTCTCAAAAAAAACGGGTCAGCCGGTAGCCTTGTTGCTGTGAGAAATTTTGAAATAGAATAACAACTCAAGACCAAAACTAAGTAGTTTTGAAGACAAGTTTATGAAGCTTCAAAACAAATTAAATTTTAAGAATGATACATTTGTCATAGTTAAAATCATCTTATTTATTTAAGTAATATAACCCTAAATATAATCTAAATAAATTTCACTCAATAAAATTCCAAACAATCATCTATAAATAGATTAAGTATATTATCGATAGCAAACTATTAACTCGAACAGCTTTACGGGCCATATTCTAAGTTATAAATTATATCGCAAATTCATCATTTCAAAGCTATAATGACTATTAAACTTTTTTCTCACATTAGGCGTCCCTCAGGCGAAAGAACGATCCAAAATTCAGCCTCCGCACCGAGACGAATTAACAAGAGAATTCGCTTCAATGATAAATTAGCACGTTTGACGTCGAAACCCCGATTGTGACTACCGCATACAGTCATCCGCTAAGTTGTGCAATACTATCCATAGAATACGGGGAAATAGTCTCTATAATAATGAAGTAAATCATAATTTAAATGTGTATTTCAAATGCGTACCATAACATACAGTCATCAACAAAAGTTTTGCAAACTGTCAGAAAACCACACGGAAAGTAACCTCTGCTATTGAACGAATAAAAACTTCAGCTGTTGAATTTCGAATGTGTTTCGAATATAGAACGTGAGCTGCCAAAGAAAAAGTGACATACGCTCCAAAAATTCGGACGATGCAACAAAGCGCGTTGGAAGTGGAGTGAAATCGCAACAATGGGACATAATGAAGTGGTTTTGTCATGTTTTTAGACGTTTCGCGGCGTGTGGGTATATTAAAGCACGATTATGTTATAAATGGGCGTTTATTGGACGATTAGCGACGACATTGTGAAATGTAGTTTTGAAATTGTGTACAGATTTGAACATAAGTGTTTCGCGTACGTGAAACCTACTTGTCTTTTAGCTACAGTGATGAAACTGTTAATTTTTTGGTACCCTATATTACATAAAACTTGCGAAATATTCAGATTTTAATACTTTTCAAGCCATTATATTCTAAAAAGAATTTTGAATAGCAGCAGATGCAGAGACCCGTGGGACTAGTTCAATTTTCCTTACATTAAATAACTTATATATAAAACTGAATCAACTAACTATCAGCTCGGCTAAGCACCGATCTATAATAGTATATCTTAAGTTTCTTATTATTAAACAGTACCTAGACTTTTTTTTTTCTGTCGAGTAAATATTGTCTTATCGTGTTTCTGGTACAGTGATCTCTCGGAATTATAATGTTGTTTCCATGCATAATTTTAATTTGAATATTGTTTATGATTTTGTCTGTTAAAAATCAAATCAATGATTAGGAATTTTGCGGCATACCCGGGTGGGGTTGAGTAAATTGTTATTAAGATTATCTCTAAAATTTAATTGTTTAAAAATTTATGTGAAACTATTTTATGCACGTCAGTCCAAGTGTTTATGAATAACGTCGTAGATTTGTGAAAGGAATGTACACAATTAGCCAGAAATTATGTCCTCACTGTACTTGTAAGATTACCCTGCCTTATGTGCAACCAGGCTGATGATTTGAGTAATTACCCCGGCCATCACTAGTGATGTGCAACATGTTTAGCTGTGTTGACGTAGTATTGTCATTTTGACATTGACAGTTCAATCCTATATACAGGCTGTCCCATTCAATAGTGTTAAGACTCTTTCCGACATTTTTGAATAGAGACGTCTTAAGAGCCCCGTCACCCTAAGTGCCCAGGGCCTCCGATAAATTAAACACGGTTTTGGGTGGCTACCCTTGACACTAGATCGCAATCCTAATTTAGGATTTGCTATCAAATTGTGCCATTTGGTACTCTTGAATCCAATCCTACCACAAGATTGGATGCGAACCTGGTCGAATTTTAAGGAACTAAACGAAATCGACTCCAAGATATTTGGGAAAATAAGTAATAATTAGGTAAAATAATAAGGATTACTTATGCAAGTTATTTTCAAATGTAATGAATGGTAGTTTTATTGCGTTGTTTGTCGCCACACCTACGTCATGTTGTTCTCTCAAGAGTCATCACGCGAAGTCGGTTGCGTACACGATTTCAATTTTAATCTCGATTTTGATCAAGAGTGCTATATTTTGTGAAAACTGGATTGTGATTGAAACTGTTGTCAAGGGTAGCCCCCCTGATTGTCTCACTACACTTATTAAGGTGGATACTCATGCATGCGGCGCGAAATTCAATTTTTTTGGTGTTTTTTGCCCATTACAGCTCATAAACACTTTATCAGATAGCAAAAGTTGAGTTCGCAAGAACTAGGAGACTTAACACACATGTTTTGATTGATAGTTTCTCAAAAATATCTTCAGTTTAGCTATGATACACATTTTTACAGTGTTTTTTTTTTGTTTAGGGGTATCGTATCTAAACTGATGATATTTATGAGATATTATCAATCAAAAAAAAACCCGCGCCGCAAGCGTCAGCATTCGTCATGCCAAAAGAGTTCTATTTGGCATTCTTTCGGAACGTAACCCTAAAAAGAGGCATTCCTTCGAGCCGTCAAATAATACAACATTATCAAATCGAAATGACCCAAACAGAGTCAAATAGACTAATCTCTCCCGTACTATCCTCAGAACAACTAACAAGCTCTCTCAAATCCAATCAAAGGCACCGCTGTCACATCTCGTTTGCCTTGTACCAGTGAGATGGAGAATAGCTGTCTCAGTCTATCAGATTAATCAATCGGGTCCAAGGAACTCTCCTACTCTTTAAAACGACCTCTGTGGCGCGGTGGACGAGTAGCCGGCTAAGACGCAAGAGGTTGTGGGTTCGATTCTCGCTGCTGGACAAATGTTTGCATGTTTGTTCCTGGCCTGGGTGTTGGTACCATGGTACTCTTAGTTCCTGATACGCCCGACACAGGCCGGAAATCCTAACGTGGAATAAGGACTATAATTATGTATGTGACTGTTGAGGTGTTGATGATATTTTTTTAAACCCCCGGCGCAAAAAAGACGAGGTGTGTTATAAATGTGACGTGTCTGTGTGTGTGTGTCTGTCGCCTCGTAGCTCCCAAACGGATGAAACGATTTCGTTTTTTTTTTGTTTGAAAGGTGAATTTTTCGTGATTGTTCTTAGCTATATTTGATCAAAATCGGTTCAGCCGTTTCATTGAGTTGTTTTTTTTTTTAATTTTTACTAAATTAATTACTTGTTATTTATTTTGCTTTGTAATTGGCGTCGCACGGCTTGTGCAATTGCCATTTTCAAGTATAATTTTATGTATTTTGCAACGTTACAAATTTACAATCCTTCCAAGTCGTCAAAGTCATAGTCAAGTCATGTTTTAGTAAAGCGGTGGCCGTTTTACAAAACCTTTGGTAGACAATTTCCAGCAATTTGAAAAATCACGCAATTCATTTCCATTACATTTCACTACACTTGTGCTCTTTCGACGAGCTATATGGCACCAAAATTACACAAAATAACTCAAAAAAACACTAGTTATTGAAATAAAATAAAAAAGACTTCTCTTTTTGAAAATGGCGGGAAGAGTCCAGTTGTTGTTGTTGTTGTGTGTTTCCTTTTTAACCCCCGATGCAAAAACGACGGGGTGTTATAAGTTTGGCGTGTCTGTGTGTGTTTCTGTGTATGTGTGTGTCTGTGTGTGTGTCTGTGTGTGTGTGTGTGTGTGTGTGTGTGTGTGTGTGCGTCTATGTGTGTGTCTGTGGCATCGTAGCTCCCGAAAGGATGAACCGATTTTATTTTATTTTTTGTTTGACAGGTGAATTAGTCTGGAGTGTTCTTAGCTATGTTTGATCAAAATCGGTGGAGCCGTTTCATTGCGTTGAGGGTTTTTTTAATTTTTACAAAATTACCTACCTAAGGGTATTGTAGTGATCCAGCTGTTAGCATAGAAGCTGTACCTTCGTGTCATTGTCAAATTGACAAGCTGCGCGTTGTGTGATGGCATTTGTCATGTTCCATAGTGACAATACAATACAATCATTATACTCATACTAGTTTCCGCACGTGGCTTCGCTCCCTTTTTACCAGGAAAAATCACAAAGTTACCTCTAATTTTGGGCTAGATTCGATTGTTTATTAAAATGGAGCATATTAATAAGTCATAAAGTAGATAAATAAAATCAATACAACAAAGCCGAGGGTTACTGCAGGGGTTTTGTAAAATAATCTATATTTTACGAGATATTCAATTATTATAGAATTTGCTATTACTGAAAGAAAACGTTAGCCGAGTCAGTCGTGGGAAGCAATGGCGACGATGAGCTCACCAGTTGCCACGTCTATATTCCACGATGGTGCAACCCACTGTGAAAAGAGGCCTATTGAGGCTCTGCCTACCCTTTGTTTGTAATGTTTGGACAGTTCACACAACATTATCTAATCCCAAGCTAGGCAGAGCTTGTGTTATGGGTACTAGATAACTGAATACATTACATAGATAGATATTTTTGATTATACATAGAAAATACCCAGAACACCCTGAACAAATATCTGCAGATAGTACAAATATTTGTTCCGAGGCGGGAATCGAACCCGCAACCTCCTGCTTCGCAGGCGAATCTTCGCCCGCCGCGCCACAGAGGTCGTCAACGTATGTATTCAATTAAAACGGTTTTTTTTTGTTTGATGATTTCTGCCTCACCTCGGCATCATCAGCATACCTACTATTGTGAAATCCGTATTATATTGATGTCTTGATGTCTTCATTGCAACATATTTTCAAACAGATTTCAAATCAATTGATTTCAAATAATAAGTAATGAGGTATTTTCCTTTGAAACACCGTCTGTCAAGGCTGATTGGAATAACAACATTATAAAAACAATTAAAGAGGTAAGTTCAACCTTTATGTCTAAGAAATAGAGTCCTGTACAACGTTATTCATGTTTTTGTTATTTACTAAGCCGATAATGATATTATTCGGATGTATTTAACGTCGCTTTCGATGTGAGGATTATAATGTCAATGGTATCCATCGTCTTAAGTGGGGTATGCCGCAAAATTCCTATATTCTTAGATTTGATTTTTAACAGGCTAAATCAAGAACGATATGCATGGATACTACATCATAATTCCAAGGGATCACGATAGGTCTATATTTTACCGATAGAAAAAAAAGCATGTTACGTCTATTTTTTGCCTAGATTCGATTGTTTATTAAAATGGTGCATATTATTGGGTAAAAATTAGATAAATAAAAAAAATACAACAAAGCCGAGGTTTTACTGTAGGGGTTTTATAAAATTATCTTTATTTTACGAGATATTCAATAAAAACGCCTTTTCAAGCGGCGCGAAGCGTTTTTTTTGCATGAAGATTTCTGCTTGGGGTTGACGCAGTCTTCAATAGATGGAACCACTATTGTGGGCAGAATAAGCAAATAATACAAAGCAACTACCCAGAATGAGGTTTTGTAAGAGTCTAGATACTACCTCACATTGCTTAGCATGACGTATAAACAATCAACATTATATAAAGTCGTTGCGTGACTGACTATCAATGCACAGCCACTGTAAGTCCTAGAGACCTGAAACTTAGATTGTACGTTTAGATGATATGGTGGAATAAAGAAACATACATAATATACAGGGCATCCCAAGACTATGCGACATAAAGGGAAAATACCTTAAATATTGTAGATAGTATATTTTGCTGAAAGGAGACTTTATTTTATTTTTAAAACTGAGTAATACTGCATTCAAAGATTTCCTTAAAATTACTTTCTTAATCTGAGAATCGAACCGACTTAAATTAAAAATATGAATCAAAATGATTAATTTTAAGTTATAACTTTGTTTTAAGATACGATGTTACTTAAGAGGAATTATTATGTTTTGTCCATTATTTCGATTTGCATCATAAAAACACGGGGTTTTTCACATTTAAGTTAGTTCGATTCCCAGACGAAGAAAGTAATTTTTAGAAAATCTTTGAATGCAGTACTATTATCTTTTAAAAATGAAATATAGTCTACTTTCCGCAAAATATCCTATCTACAATATTTAAGTTACTTTCCCTTCATCTCGCATAGTCTTGGGAAGTCCTGTATAGGTAGTACATGAACCCAGAAAATTATACACTACTTTTTTTCAATTCAGTTGTGTAACAAGAGCTTTATGAAAGTGTGGACGAGACCTAATTACCCGTATATAATTCCTTGTTTACGCGTTATTAAAAATGTCTAACAGATTATAGGATGTTTATTATAAAGTAACATTATCAAAGAGAACGGGTGTCGTAAATTTAATTACGAGGTCTGTGGATTCTCACCTTTACTTTGATGAAATACAATATTCATTTGATTTGATGGGTAATTTACATGGAAATATATCTATTTCATCAGCAAAAACCAATTCTTCTTATCGCAGTGAAAAACAGGCGCATGAGACTTTTCATCTTTATGTCTCAGGGTGGCAGGCGCAGTGCAATACCACATAGGACGCGTCCTAAGTGGACGTGACCTATGTGGTAATGCATTGTTAAAGTCAGAGTTTACTGCTTAATATCAGGTGAGCCATCTGTAACACAAGCTCTGCTTAGCTTGGGGCTAGATAATGTTGTGTGAACTGTCCAGCAATATTTATTTATTTATTATTTATTTCTTCTGCTTGTTCCGACATTCACGTAGCTAAAAAATACTCCTGGATGAGGGCTCTTCCATAGAATGCAATCCACGCATGGTAGGCGATTAATGTTGAGTATACTCCGGTGGATGCTTTCCCCATGCCATCCCCTATTGTTATCGCTTAGTCGGCTTTACATCCATGGGAGGAGACGGAGGGATATTTTCTAAGACCGGACACACCACTGCAAGATGAGTCTTCATATACATATTTGTAATTTCAACTTCACTTCAAAGAGCGTCATAAAGTTAGGATTATGATATTCATTTGTAATTAATTACTTGTAACTCTCAGCAATGGCCGCCCGTATCGCCTTTGATTCGATAAATAAGATATAAATCATACCGCGTGTGTTGCTTTTACGAAATTAATTTTAGAAATTCGTTCTGAGCTGAATTAGTGAGAATGAAACGATAAAAGTACCTAGGTACCTATGAATCAAGTCAATGAATTAAGTCTTTGAAAAGTAAGTAGATAAAGGTAGATAATTCTTTTGGAATCGGTTAAGTAGTTCTGAGGGGCCTACCTAGTACAGGTTTGTCTAAGTTTTGCATACGATAACACGATAATCGAATTGCGAAACTTTTTTTTTTAAATTACATTATTGATGGAACAAGCAGATTGCCCATCTGATGTCAAGCGGTAACCTCTATCCATGCCTCTACCTCCAACGCATTTGTTTTTATGTTTGGTTTTCATGGGTTTCTCAATAATCCGCTTATCATTTTCTCCATACAAAAACGACATTTCGACTTGCAATTCTATTCAGGTTATTCCAAGTGGTTCCAATTTGCAAACCTGTAGGTTCTCGTACTAAGCCCTCTGGAGGTTGCCCCCTACATCCAAACTCACAAACATTAGGTACCTCATTACAATATTATTCGTATAGATAATATTATTTATATTGTATTTTATTTATTTATCGAGCTCGTGTGAACGAGTGTTCCTGTGGTTGTCTGTCTTCCAAAGTCACAACTACTCCGCCCACTTCAACTTAAAAGATCCAGCCGCCCTCGCCGTTCCCAAAATTCCCATTAAGCTAATCAATAGCCGGTAAACATCTGCCATATTAACTACAATTAATCTGTGTTAACCCAAAATCCATCAATAAACAATTAAATAACTCCTGGCCGCTAGGAGCTGGCCATTTTAGGAGTGAATTGTTCCTAATTATGTCGGAATAGGCGTTAATAAGACACCTAATAGCCATTTTTATGACACTACTCGCCGACAAAGAGCCTACCGTTGTTTTATTGACTACTTTTTTGTTTGTAAGTTGAGTAAACAAGTTTCCATTCGAGCCCGCGTTTCATATCCTGGTGGATAGCGCTGGAGATGTAGAATGTTGAGGTTTATATTACTTAAAGCCTTCGACCAAAATAAAAAGGATTCGTATTAAAGGCTGTTGCGATGAGTAGAGTAAATAACAGACCCTTATTAACTCAACTGTTAATAACAGAACATTTATTTGTGCCAACAAACAAAATTCCACACAAACATACACACACACACAGAAACAAAGAAATATAAAACTAATGTGTGCCTCTTAGTACCATACCAGACACGCATCACTGACACAAATTGGCGTCCAGCTCAGCATGCCCTTAGATTAGGAAGGTGATGGATTTATCAAACATACATACATTATCACTGGAAGAAAGCGTTAGCTGAGTCAGTTATGGGAGGCAGTGGTGGCTGTGCGCTCACCAATTGTCACGTCTATATTCCCGCGATGCAACCCACGGTGAAAAGAGGCCCATTGAGGCTCTGGCTACCCTTTCGGGGAAAAAGGTGTGTGTCTGTCTATGTCTGTCTAATATTAAACCTCCAATTCTCACCACCCCTATAAAAACGTCTGTTGTTCAGTACTATATGACTAGTGTCAATAGTTACTGTCCATACCACCCATAGGACCAAAAATACAGCATCACGAATCCCAGAACAAAGCATAAATCCTGATAAGAGATTAAGTCTGCTCTATCCTGTCATGCCGTTTCGCCAAACCTCACTATCGCCAGGTCTCTGTCACTCAATCAGCTTATAAATGGAAATGGGCTTTATTGCGCTGAGATTGGATTCAATATAGCCTGGATACATTCTGAAATGTTAGGGTTTCTGCTAGGGCCGGCAGAATCTGATGTTTTTCCCGAATTTGACTCTTATTGTGTAGTGGAAATTAGGTGCATTGCGCTTTTGACATGATTGATGGATAATGTATGAGAGACTAAACATACCAAACGCGAAACAACAGCGGTGTGGTTTGGTATGACGTTTTGAGAGACGCATGTGGCCAGCGTTTTATATAGCGAGCGACTCTATATGACCTCTATATATACCTGCGACACAAGTTTTTAACCTTAGTGTAGGTTCTACACATCATAAAATGTACTTTAATTGTAATTGTTATGTCACTTTTATTTTGTCATAAATGTTTGTATGTCCTATTTTTGAAAATAAATATTATGATTATTATATTATGATTTGTCACGCCCACCTAGGACGCGCCCTATGTCGCATTGCACTGCGTCCGCCACCCTGAGACATAAAGATGAAAAGTCTCATATGCCTGTAATTTCACCGGCACCCTTCAAACCGCAACACAGCAATGCGAGCACTACTGCTTTACGGCAGAAATAGGTATGGAGGTAGTACTTCCCCGGACTAACTCTTTCACAAAAAAGCTCTACTACTACTAAACTTAAATGCGAGTTCTGATTTCAACATTTCCGTCCAATCTGGGTTGATATTTTTTTTTGTGCTCTCAAGTTCGCTCTCAGAGTTGAGTTAACTATTAATATAAGCCTCTTCGAGTGAATCATCAATAAAAAAGAACTCTTATTTCTTCTGCGCTATTGCACCATAATTTATTGCGGCAAAGACCGACCGAGCTATATCGCCATAATAGCCTTTCCGACACCTTAGCGCGGGGGAAAGGGATCGACGTATTCGAGTGAGGGAGAGGGAGAATCAGAAGCGCCTTTCGACGTCAAAATACGTGCTCCATTCGTTTTATTACCTTGCTGTGGTGTGGGCGTAGGGAGGGGAGGCGATCATTCATCGATATCGATAAGATATAGTCAAAATAAATAATACTGGACAGTACACACAACATTATCTAGCCCCAAGCTAAGCAGTGCTTGTGTTATGGGTGCTTGAGTACTTAATACATTTCATAGATCGATATTTTTTATTATACATAGAAAATACCCAGAACACCCTGAACAAATATCTACAGATCGTACAAATATCTGTTCCGAGGCGGGAACCGAACCCGCAGCCTCCTGCGTCGCAGGCGATCCTTCGCCCGCCACGCCACAGAGGTTGTCAAAGATAAGATTTAGACAAAAGCACATGCCAAGATATACATACATACATAAACTCACGCCTGTTTCCCGGAGGGGTAGGCAGAGACCACGGATTTCCACTTGCTACAATCCTGGCTCACCTCTTTTGCTTCATTCACTCTCATCACATTCTTCATACAAGCTCGTGGGCTAAGGTTACTCTTGACCTGGGCTTTCTCCAGAACGTCTCCATTCTGGTCTGAACATAAAAAGTGAAGTTTGTCATATTTTTCCTCTGCACAACATATTCACGCTTGTTATACTTAACTGGACTGGAGTAAACTCCAGTCTGACACACACCTTTGTTTAAATCTATCTACAAAATGGCACCGATACATAAACAAATAAAACTGTACTTATATAATAAAGAACACATCATCGACACTAATCATAAAAGCAGTCCAACATTCATCGATATTATAACCGCAGTCGCACTAATCTCACGACCACAGCCCTAAAGCCGGCACGGCGGTAACATCAAAGGAGGCCACCTCTTTGATGTGGCCGCCGGCGCGCGCCTCCAAACGCCGTAAGCGACAAATCCATACGTCATTCTGCTGTCATTATAACGCCTTACAATCGCTCGGAGAATGTGGAATTACATTTCGACCAACTTATAAATGCCGGCGGTGGAATAACGAACTAATTTTTATATGAAAAATCTCGTACAATTTATTGTAGCAGTAGATAGTAGCGCCACTGGTAGATGCCAAGCTTTGCTGGTTAGATTTTGTACTTACAAGACAATATAAATTGACAAGTCGCTTAGAGCGATTACTTGCTTTTGAGTAGTTGAGTGGGAATGTCATTTTTGAGTGACTCAAAATCGAAACTAATGGGTGTCGATGTTAACAATTATTCGATCGATTTTATAGCAGCTTTAAGCTTTTATTGAGGTTGACTAAGAGTTATTCGTCTGATTTTATATTGAGTATCGTCAGGTATTTATTAGGTTAGATATATTATTGATAGTGACTCTGACAAATGACAATATGACTTGGTAGCGAATTGTAGCCAGATTTACACAATTGCCCGAAAGTTCGTTGAAATTACACTAAATTAAAATAGAATAAAATGTAAGGTATCTTTCTATAGAAAACCCACGGCTTGAAAACCTAGGTATATCTTTGTAATAGGTGCGGAGACACAAAACGGCATTTTTGGTAGAAACGTCTTAACTTTTATTTATTGTGTTTATTATATCGAGTTATATCGTGTAATTTTAATGGCATTTTAACCGGTGTAACTTAGATAAAGATCATAGGTATTGTGGTGTATTGCAGGTCTTTTCGGATTGGTTGATTTTGGATGACTGGAGACTTTTCACGTGACTTTAATTTGTCACATTTAATTTTAATACAAATATTACCTACTTAACATTGCCTTAGAAGCTATTAAAATACGACAAGAAGAAGACTGTAGGTGCTCGGACAGGTCTTTGCAGGAATCTTGCAACTGAATTTTAAAGCAGTTATCCTCAACCGATTGAGATGATATTTTGCATACCTGTCAAGTCCCGATGACAATGTAATATTATGGTGACAGCGAGCTGATCTGATGATGGAGACGGAACTCCTCGAGGGATAATAGTAGACTGGCCGTGTTTAGGCTCATTTTGATCAGCACACGGTTACGATCACTAATTTTATAAAATCTTGTATTGAAAAAAATATTTTTCACATTAAACTTATCTATTGAGAATGTGGAACTTCAATCCGCCATTTTTGAAAGAAACGTTTTAATTTTTACCTAATTTAGTTTTACTGTGTTTTTAAATGATTTTGTATCAATGTTATGTTGTGTAATTTTGATGGCATTTTAACCGGTGTAACATATACAAAAAGCACATGTGTGGTATAGATAGATATAGGTAAGTGTATTGCGTTTCTTTTCGGAATGGTGAAATTTGTTTTCAAAGCCTTGATTTTTCTGCCACCATTTTAACATGGCTGACGATTTGACTTAGCTTTATTACTTGACACTGGCTAAATCTCAGAAGCCATTAAAAAAAAGAGAATGTGACCAGTTTATTAGGTAAATATGTCAATAAGGATCTTTTATAATATTTTTTTTATACAACTTGTTATTACGGTTCAAACAGATGGCTCCCTGATGTTAAGCGGTACTGCATTACCTCATAGGTCACGTCCACATAGGACGCGCCCTATGTGGCATTGCATGAACATTGCATTACCTCATGTCACGTACACCGCTCGGACGCGCCCTATGTGGCATTGCACTGCGCCCACCACCCTGAGACATAAAGTTGAAAAGTCTCATGTCCCTGTAATTTCACCGGCACCCATACCCTTCATTCCATACATTTCATACCCTTCAACCCGGAACACAACAATGCGAGCACTACTGTTTTGCGGCAGAAATAGGTATGGTGGTAGTACTTCCCCGGGACGAACTCTTTCACAAAAGCTCTACATTACTATTTAGGGACCGATCCAAAATTATAGACTAGTCTAAAGCCTCATTTGGGATTCCATTGGCCTAGCACTTATGCCTTTTCAACACAACGCAGTCAGGTCATTGTAAAAGAATGCTAAGAAATTATAGGTTACAGAAGGCATGAAGGCATTGTGGAGGATAATTTGGACACCCTTAAGGTTAAGCCTTTAATCTTATACAAAGGATGCATTGATCGCAGTTTGAATGAGTTTAATCGTGGTTTTTTTGCGCGTTGTTGTTGAACTCTCGTTTGATGTTCCGTTTTTAGGGTACCGTAGGTAACAAGACAAGGAACCCTTATAGTTTCGCTATTTCCGTCCGTCTGTCTGTCCGTGGCTTAGCTCAGAGACTCGTTAGTACTAGGAAACTGATTTGGCATGGATTAGTTTTTAATACCAACGTTTTTTATATGGGCGATCAGAGTATAATTTTAACGCTGGATTAATAGCGAAACTGACATCGAAATTTTAGTCCATACAAGTAATTTCGATGTTATTTTCGCTATTAATCCACTGTTTTCTTCAACCAAATATGAGTTGCCGCAAATAATGAAATATAAGAGCCAACAACAGCCATTTCAGTGTAAAATTATACTCTGTTCGCTCATTATTTCGTAAAATACGTTATTTTATTTTTATTTTGTTAATCTAGGATTCACAGTTGTCTTATAGTTACTTATAAGCTACATGTTAGTATGAAAAAGCAACCACCAAGTAAGCAAGTTTTTCTTTAGGTAGCTCAACTGTTATATTAGCGTTTTTTTTTTTAAAGTTTTGTACATACCTACTTGTATTAGTCGTCTTTCTGTAAATATACATAGTTCTTATTTTTTTTAATATAAATTATTTTATCTTTAAAAATACCTACCTACTTGGGTTTGTGAGAAACTTTTTAAAGCCAATTTAAATGAGTGAGTACCTATTACTTCGAAAGTATTAATGCACCTTGGCAATCTCAGTTCGTGATCAACTGTCGCTTTTTTACTCCGTGCAAATCATATTTCTGTTTCAAAATGACGAAGATTGCAATACGCATTACTCCAAACTCCAACTGTACTTAGTACACAAAAAAGATTTCAAATTAAACCAATATTATTCAAAAGAGGCCAAAGATGAGCTAGAAGAAACTTCTTTAAAAATATTCGTTAATAAGGTGATTAGTCACTTTTTTATTTTGGTCGAAGTTAGTCACCCTAAATTCTGTCACTATAAATAAATAAATAAATAATGCTGGACAGTTCACACAACATTATCATTATTAGCCGGAAGCTAAGCAGAGCTTGTGTTATGGGTACTAGATAACTGCGATATACTTAAGGTGGATGCGCACGCTTGCGGCGCGAAATTCAAACTTTTTGGTGTTTTTTGCCCATTACAGCTCATCAACACTTCTTCAGATAACGAAAGTTGAGTTCGCGACAATTAGGAGACTTAACACACATGTTTTAATTAATAGTATCTCATAAATATCATCAGTTTAGCTATGATACCCCTAAACACATTTTTACAGTGTTTTTGTTTGTTTAGGGGTATCTTAGCTAAACTGATGATATTTATGAGATACAATCAATTAAAACATGTGTGTTAGGTCTCCTAGTTATCGCGAACTCAACTTTCGTCATCTGAAGAAGTGTTGATGACCTGTAAAGGGCAAAAAACACCAAAAAGTTTGAATCTCGCGCCGCAAACGTGAGCATTCACCTTAATACAATACACTACATAGATAGATATTTTTTTATATACTTAGAAAAAACCCAGAACACCCTGAACAAATATATGCAGATCGTACAAATATTTGTTTTGAGGCGGGAATCGAACTCGCATTCTCTCGCATCTCAGACAGAGCTACTCGCCCACGCGCCACAGAGGTCATAAATAGTTCAAAGTTGCGACATTGAAGGCCTCGTTTAGACCTCAAAAGCTAGACTCAAAACAAAATTAATCATGAAAAATCGGGCTCATCAATCAACCGACCACACCACATCGTCCGGCGTATTATTAAATAAATTCGAACATACACCGTGAATAATTATAACACAAAAGCAACATTTTCCGTCCATCCGTCAACCTTTATCAACGAGAAAAATCGTCTAATTCACACCTTAAAGAACCGAAAGACGTACAAAGAGCTCATTTTGGTCGTCAAATTAATCAACAGCACCTTAATTATCGTTTTAAATGTTTTTTTTGAAACGACACAGTTTTGACAGAGTTTAGATGGATGGAGCGGGCGGGGTCCGAATCCGCGATGCTCTAATGGGCACATAGCAACTGTCCCACAACTGTTACGGACATTAACAGCTTTTGACCACTCTCCTTTTGGGCACGGTCCCTGCGCCATAGCAGTTTTTGATGTGTAACATCTTCCTCTCGCTTTCCTGCAATCTGTGGGAGTAATTTCGTGAAAAGAGACGGAAGTGTGTTAACAGGAAGTGCGTATTTTTCCGAGAGGTTGCGAGGAAGGGACTGTGTCTCTTCCTGATTTATAATTAAACTATCGCCCACGTCCTTATCGATTAACGTTACCTAAATAAGAAATCAGGCCATAGTTGGGGGTAGTTGGGTACCCAACATTCCGCTGTTGGCCCGAGTGTTGGTTGTCGCCAGAGCTTGGTTGATCCGTTTGGAGGCTCGGTTAGAGCGTTCGGTTAGCGTCGCGTCAATATCAAGTCAATCCCACAAATCCCCCCCGAAAAACCTATTCCGTGAAAGTTTTTTTATTGTTCTTAATATGGGCAGGATAACATTGCACTCGCGTAGGTACTGCATTGGAGTGTTATTACTATAAAAATATTTTATGATTCAATTATTTATTCCTCAAACTAAAATAACATTCATTCATTTTTATCATATCTACTAACTTCTTTCGAAAAAAGTGGAGCTGCCAATGTCGAAATAGAACTGAATTTAGCTCTAAAAGAGGTAAATTGGCTACACTGAGTGAAAGAAAGCGTTCGTCTTCTTCTTCTTCTTTTTTTGGCGTGTTCAGCAAGAAAGCGTTTGTTGACGTCATATAACATATTGACAATGACATTGACATTTCGTGTCAATAAAAGTCGTTCAGAGTCTCAGAGCGTGGTTAGAAAACAACACCCTCGATAAACACGCCAAAAAAAAAGAAGAAGAAGAAGAAAACAACACCCAAACCCATTGAACACATCCTTGCCATAACCGAAATACCTTATTAAAATAATGTTTTGACAACATGCACTTTAAAATTATAGATAATACAGTCAATCAATTAAATATCAACCCTCTATAATAATAAAAAATCGCAGTCCCACAACAAAAGTCTCTCTTCAACTTCTAATTCGATAATTAAGACGTTAGAGCCATTAAATTGAATTATCTTTGACACGTTCACTTCTCGTAAGAAAAGCTAACTACTCATTAAATTATTGGCCAGCGTACTCTGATCCCCACCTTCCTAACTAGAAGTATAGAGCAGTGAACCGAGGCAGGTCAAGGTAGGCTGGACAATTGGTAATAGGGAAGACTGCTGAGTCACTAAGCATCTTACATTAAGTGGTGAGCAGTTCCCACGATCGCGAAATCGATAATACTGATTTTAAGTGAATACTTTATTTATTCTCACGATTGTATACGAAATATTTAAGAATATCAATATATTTAATTGACCGAGCGAGCGACTGCGGACTACTTGTACCATTAGGTATTCATTCATAGTACATTCATGGTATAATTAGCACTGATTTTAGTAGTAGTAGAGCTTTTTTGTGAAAGAGTTCGTCCGGGGACTTCCCCGGACGAACTCTTTCACCATCCATTTCTTTCCGCAACCATACCCGGTGAAACTACATGCACATGAGTCTTTTCATCCTTATGTCTCAGGGTGGCGGGCGCAGTGCAATGCCACATAGTGCGTCAGGTGGACGTGAACTAAGTATGTGATACTTAATGCAGCTAAATCTTATTGCTAATGGGCCATCTGCTTGATCCGTCATTCAAAGTAGTTTATAAAAGCACTGTTAGGTACTATTGATGGTAGGTATACAACCGGCACTGCAACGCGATGTACCTAGTAAATACTTAGGTATACTGTTTACTTCTTCCTCTTCTCTTCTTGAAAAATACTCGCCAATGTCAAGTAATATATTGTAATATAAGTTTTTTGTGAAAAATATATTTTAATAAATAGCTTTTATAAAATTAGTGATTGTAACTTTGTGCTTTAAAATACAGTTGTAAGATTCCACCCAGACAAACATACCTACATACATTGCAAGTTAAATAAAATCTTGTAATAAAATTAGTCAAGTCTTCAAGTGTCTCCGTCAAGTTATAACCCAGTTATATGGTGGCAGAAAAACCAATTTTTTGGAAGACAAAATCCACCAATCCGAAGAGACACGCAATACACTTAGGTTTATTTAACTACATCACAGTGTTCTTTATCTAACTTACACCGGTTAAAATGCCACCAACAGTAGATGAAATAACTCGAAAAAACACATTAAAATGTAATTATATAAAAGTTACCACAAGCAGATGGCCCACCTGATGTTAAGCGGTAACCAGCGCATTACCATCATAGGCCACATCCACCTAGGACGCACCCTATGTGGCATTGCACTGCACCCACCACCCTGAGACAAAGATAAAAAGTCTCATGTGCCTGTAATTTCACCGGCACCCATACCAATGGTGGTATGCCATACCAATACCATACCGTCATCTAAAGTTGTACGGAAAAAACCTTCAAACTGGAACACAGCAATGCGAGCACTATTACTGCTTTGCGGCAGAAATAGGTATAGTGGTAGTACTTCTCACGAACGAACTATTTCACTTTTTGTGCTCTATTACCTACTACTAAAATTTATACTGTATAAAATATATCTGTTTTTTGCGCAGTCTACTTATTCATAATGTTGAGTGATGATAAATGACGTGACGGGTGTGGCCGTTGTCACGCCTTCGATGCAAAGAGTAATTTTATAATTGCATAGACCAATTAATCATTTCATGCTCGTTTTGACCCACTTATTACAATGTGAATTTCTCATAGGCTTTGTATTGTACTTTACCTGCCTACTTATTAACTACTACCTACTGAGTAAACTAGCTTTTTGTCTGTCAGTCAACGACAACTCGAGTTTGACGACCTCCGTGGCACGGCGGGCGACGGTTCGTCTGCGACGCAGGAGGTTGCGGGTTCGATTCCCGCCTCGGAACAAATATTTGTGCAATCTGCAGATATTTGTTCCGAGTGTTCTGGGTATTATCTATGCATAATAAAGAATATCTATCTTTGTAATGAATTGTATTAAGTATATCAGTTATCTAGTACCCATAACACAAGCTCTGCTTAGCTTGGGGCTAGATAATGTTGTGTGAACAGTCAAGCATTATTTATTTACTTATTAATTTAGTCACTGATTTTTTCAATTTTGTATTTAAATTGCAATGTATGTTCGTTCGCGTCAAATCTTGCAACTGTTTGAACCTGTTAACATCGACCGATTGAGCTGAAATGTTACCCTGTCAAGTTCTGATGACAATATAATTTACGGTGACAACGAGCTGATCTGACGATTGAGACGGAAGGTGGACAACGGAACTCCTCGATGGATAACAGTAGACTGGCCTTGTTTATGCTCGTTGTGATCACCACATGGTCCCGATCAATAATATTTTAAAATCTTGTATTGGGGATAAATTCCTAGCTTTGAAGTCGGGTTTATTACGTAAAAAAAAATATATAATTATAAAAAATAAAAACAAACTACCTAACCCAGTTAAAATAAAAACCATAGAATCTTAACTTTGACAGTAATTCGATACCTACGTATTTTAACATAAGTTGTTAAACACATTTATTTACATAAAGAATAATACAAGGTATGTACAAAATACATATGAAACAGTTGTGCTACCTGAAGACCGCTACAAGCGATCTAAAGGTAGCTCAACTGATCCAAATCACTACCAGACGGAAGCGTCCCTAAGATGCTGGCTGCATTGCCACGCTGAATGGCAATACTAATGCGTTGAACATTTGTTAAATGTTAATTAACATTAACAGTTGTTAAACATACTTACTGTTGCAGCTTAAATACCTAGGTACCTAATTAATTGAAGATCTAACCTACTACCTACATCGAAATAGTTTTTGCGAAACCTAATCCATTTGAATATCGGTTCGAGATTTCATCCCGCGCTTTGATTTATAAACAATGCGTCAATGACGTCAGCTTCTTTAGCGGCTCAGATTTATAGCTAGTGATGCGACGGTAGGATGCTGCGAGCCTCGATATCGAGCTGAGTATATAAAAACTACTCCCGTGAAGACGGTTACTGTATAATAAGTTTTTTGTGAAAAATATATTTTTCACCACAAGCATTTATAAAATTAGTGATCGTTACGATCACCCATTGATCACGTGTGCTGATCAAAATGAGCCTAAACACGGCCAGTCTACTATTATCCATCAAGGAGTTCCATTATCCACCTTCCGTCTCCATCATCAGATCAGCTCGCTGTCACCATCATATACCTATTGTGTTGTCATCGGGATTTAACAGGTAAGTATGCCGAATTTTAGCTCAATCAGTTAAGGATAACTGCTTTAAAATTCAGTTGTAAGTTTTCACCTGGATTCCATCAAGACAAAAATACATACATTGCAAGTTAAATAAAAGCATGTAAAAAGAATCGAATCTTCTAAGATAATCTGTCTCTCCCGAAAACGGTAGGTACATAATCTGGGTTTCATTATGGCATGAGTGAATTAACCTTCTAGACCTCCGTGATTCATCGTCAGCCGCATCGTCACTTTAAAGAAAGAAAGAAATAAAGAAAAAAACATTTATTTGTGTCAACAACATGAGTCAACAAACAATATTCCACACTAAAAGACACACACACACACACACAGAAACAAAGAAAAATAAAACTAATTTGTGCTCTTTTTACCAACAGATGAGATCGCAGACAAACGAAGGTTTATCAAAAGAAATATAGATTTCTAAAATTTTGTAAAAACTCAAAATATAACCTGCGAGGACCTATACCTACACATAGGTATCACATAATTAGGAAATACGTCTGCGTGGTGACCTCATTGAGACCTTCAAGATCCTCTCTGACACCAACAATTTGCCTGAATTTCATGAAATCTATATTTGAAAAGCAAACTCAATATCGTTGAGAGTGCATAGTTGTAAAATATCCCGTGGACCATCCAACACAAACACTGCACAGCACTTCCTTAGTAACAAAGTGGTCCACAACTGGAATCATTTACCAGAAGATGTTGTTACAGCCACATCAATAAATGCTTTTAAAAACAAATTGGATAACTGGTTGTGAACGAACAAACTGTTACCATTAGATGACATTAAAGTGTAATCAGTGCAGTAAATGAAAATAAGACATTTCAACACTTTGAAATAGGCACATCAGCGAAAGCTGTTCGTCTATAATTTTAAATAATAATAATCAAACTTATTTCACTTCCATTCTACCTATTCAAGTCGGGAAACCATGTTATTTTAGTTTAGCAAGCTAGTTTACTAAATCATCATAACAACCTATAAAATAAAACTCGTATCCAGCCAGAAATATTTCATCGATAACATCTCCTTCCCTATCCGCCATTCTTAACCCAACCCGTTCATTCGGATTACTACTACAAACACAATCTTCTATCTCTGTCTTCGCCATAGAAAGGTGTATATCTGTGCTGGTCGCCCGCTCAAGCGCCCTCTTTGTGAAGCAGTGTCGGCTCCTTTGAAGTGCCGTAACCACGCCCCCGCCCCGCCCGCTCCCCGCCGCCTTATACTTAATTCGTCACAGAATTAACGACAGTAATTTTAATTAGAATGGAAAGATTGGGAAATGGTTACGGATTCAGGAAGTGCTCGATAATACTAATTAGGACACAAAACTGTCATAATTTAGGTAATTTGATTTATTTATGGCGGAGAGTTACGGTCTGCTAATTGTTTCGATAAAAATAAGTGATTAAAATGAACATTTGTTATCAAAATACAAAGAAAATAATTAGGCAAGGTTTGGAACAAGCTCCAGTTATGAGGCAATTTCAATTTAGACTATCATTTCTAATTATAGGTAGTATTACCGTGTTACTATAAAACACTAAGTACCTACTAGGTATAAGATGCGTGAATATGTTGTGCAGATGGAAAACATAACAGACTTCACTTTTTGTTAAAACTCGAATTCACGATTTTACCCCCCATCTATTTGCGTACCGTGGGCCTGGTATAAAAACGATTCATTAGGAGTAAACTCCAGAAACCTAACATGACACCGTTAAACTCACAATTTATACAAAAAACATCTCATTTTGAAACCTATATAAATTTACATCTAACCACACAATAAGGACCAAACAATGAAAATATGAATTTTCAATTGCGCACGCGTTTAAATGTTAATCCTAGGAATCCTACACCGATTTATACGAACGATCCCAAGTTCCGTAATTACAGGCGGCCGGATCAAAGGCACCGGCAACCGCGGCGGCCTCTTTGTACTCTAATAAACGAGTTCCATATTTGGGAACGATTTTAAACTCAGCCTGTTCTTATTAAGAACCATATTTGTTTGCAACCGGGAGGTTTTCACAACACCTAAGAGGAGTTAAAGGGTCGTATCGGTGGGATTCTGCCACGGATATGTCAAAAAGAGGTTTTATTAGGGGTCTAAATGGACCGCACGAGTCGATCCAAATATCATCGCCTTCTATTGGACTGGACTTGACCTAATTAGGAACGATGGGTAATTTACTATAAGACTATTTCACTACCTATTTCAGTTAGTAGTAGAGCTTCTTTGTGAAAGAGTTCATCCGGGGAGGTACTACCACCATGCCTGTTTCTGCCGCAAAGCAGTAGTGCTCACGTTTGCAGGGTATGGGTGCCAATTACAAGCACATGATACTTTTCATCTTTATGCCTCAAGATGGCGGGCGCAGTCCAATGCCATATGTGGACCGTCAACCTAGGACGTGCCCTATGGGGCACGTCCTAGGTTGACGTGACCTATGTGATAATGCACTGTTCATAGGCAGAGGGTACCTACCGCTTAAAATCAGGTGGACCATCTGATTGATCCGCCATACCAAGTTGTATAAAAAAAAACTACACGAGACACTTCTAAGAATCACTATTTTGAATGCGAAAGTTTGGGAGTGTCTTTGTTACTTCTTCATGCTTAAACGGCTGGAAAAATTTGGATGAAATTTGGCATATATGTAGATACCTGAACTCCTGAAATAACACATAGGCTATTTTTTATCCCGATATTCCCACGGGTTCGAGACTTATGCAGATGCCTCCAAGGTGTCTCCCCGAAGTTTATGATGATCGTAGCATCACCTAGGCTCTGTCTGAAAACCAGCGCTGCACTAAACATAGGTCTGGCGCAGCTAATCCTGAGACAGGGACCTGATTGACCCCACACAACACCCATCGATGCCTTTCTACCTACCTACTAAACAAGGATTTATATTAGTTTTCAACCGACTTCAAAAAAGGAGGAGTTTCTCAACTCGCCAAAATCTTCATCTTCATTTCCATCGGAAAATTATTTTTTTGTTTGAAATGGTACCTATACTTCCCAGTTGGCCCCATGGTAATCAGGTCAGGATCTGATGATGGGATCCTGGAGAAATGGAGGGAACTCTTCAATTTGTATTGGCACACTTGAAGAGATTTGTTATTGGAAGCTTTGAAGTCTGTTGTTTTTTTAATTATACTTGTTATTAAATTATTTATACCTAGCTGTTGTCTAAATTACTACTTATTTTTTGTTATACTTATGTATTTTATGTTCTTTGGGGGAAAATAAACGAATTTTCATTTTTCATTTTCATTTCACTGCCGGGATGAGGCCTCCTCCATAAAGGAATTTACCATAATCACCATGGACTTCAAAATGTTGTATTAAATCCACTTGTATGAGGTAATTGTATTATTCTTTGTGTATATAAAAAAATGTAATATATAAATAATACTAGTATAGTATTATTTTATCTGTAGTATAACATAAAAGCTTATAAAGTTAAACACAACATCCATCAGAAATCGTATCTAACATTATATCCCGGCGCGATGATCATCCACCACAACGATATTTGTTTTGAAAAACTGCATCGCGTGTGATTCAGCCGTAAAGTTCTCTCGTATCGTAATCGATAGTGTTGATGGCTTATCATCGACCGTGACAAAGTTAGAGAATAATGCAATTATAAGTAAGTACCTTTCATGATGATAGTAGATACACACAATGTATCAATAAAATGAATGATTAGATATAGATATATATTTTTACTAACAAGCTTGTATATAATATCATATATCCCGTGTAGGTCTTCCCTACAGAGAAGAGCCGTTAGAATTGTCAACGACCCCAAGCTCTCCAATTCACTAGAGCCGCTGAGCCTGCGCCGAGACATCGGCTCGCTCTGTGTGTTCTATCGACTCTATAATGGGGAGTGCTCTGAGGAGCTGTTCAATCTCATACCTGCATCCAGGTTCTACCATCGCACTTCTCGACAATGCAAGGGAGCTCATCCACACATCATCGACACGTGGGTATCTCGTACTGCTCGCTTTACGAGTTCTTTTCTCCCCCATACGTGCAAGTTGTGGAATGGGCTCCCTCCTGAGGTGTTTCCGCTAAAATACAACATAAGCCGCTTCAAAAAAAAAGAGTCCTTCAGGGCAGGCAACGCATCGGCAATGCCCCTGGTGTTGCAGATGTCAATAGGCGACGGTAACCGCCTACCATCAGACGGGCCGTATGTCAATTTGTAGAGCCATTAGAGCCATAAAAAAAAGGTATATAATTCTTCCAAATTAAATTTGACCCACACCCCGGTGTTTGATTGAGCTGAAATTTGGCATACCTGGCAAGTTCCAATGACAATACAATATTGTGCTGACAGCGAGCTGATCTGATGATGGGGACGGAAGGTGGACAACGGATAGATGGATAATAGTAGACTGGCCGTGTTTAGGCTCATTGTGATCTGTGATCAGTACACGGTTCCGATCAATAATATTATAAAACATGTATTGGGGATAAATTCCTAGCTTCGAAGTAGTTTTTTTTTCGAAAAGAATGATTGTTCTTCGTGTTATAAGAATTTATGTCACTGTGTTTGTACACGATATAAGATGCAGGCAATAAGGTTCTAGAGCTCATCGTTCGTTACCGCACACGAAGTGGCTATTACGCTGCCACTTACGCACAGTATCAACACAAACTGGACTTGCCCCAGTCGGTCTTACTTAACGGCTTAATTTCGGGCGTCCATGCAGTTCAGAATAAATTGCCACTTTTTATAGTCTCACTTGAGAAATCATGATTATCTTTTATACTTAGTGAGCTTATATTTGTAGCTGATTTTGACCAGATTTTGACCAACCAAAGGTATAGATTTATAGGTTTATTTATAGATTGGTTAAAATCAGACAACCAATTAATAAAATTGAAGTGTCTGTGATTACAAAATTAGTGCCAAAATTTAAGTGAAAACTGCTATTTATTCGATGCCTAATCGTATCAGACCGTTTTTAGAATTTGTGTTTGTATCTGAAATTCTGAAAGTATGTCTTGTATAGACTCCGAAACTTATTTTAACTGCCATTTTTGATAGAAACGTCGTCATTTTTATTTTATTACTTTTAATTGTGTTTTTTTCGAGTTATTTCGTGTAATTTTGGTGGCATTTTAACCGGTGTAACTTGGATAAGTAGCACATGTGTGATGTAGGTACTTACCTTGTTAAATTTAGGTAAATGTATTGAGTGTCTTTAAGTAATGGAAGATTTTTTCCTGTAGTCTCGGTTTTTCAGCCACCATTTAAACTGGATTATGACTTGACGGTGACTCTTTCTTCTTCTTCTTTTTTTGGCGTGTTCAGCGGACCGGAAGTGGTGCCACAAGAGTTTGCCAATGACATAAAACCAAAAAAGTGCTGCGAGTTTGAGGAAAGATAAAGGTACGGTTTAACGGGAGAATCGTACGTGAGACGGTGACTCTTGACTACTTGACTATAAAAAATATAATTGTATCACTTGACATTGGCGAAATTGTTTGGAGCACTCCTCAGAAGCCATTATAAGAAGAGAAGAAGAACTCTACCAGACTCTACATCTATATTGAACTCATGGACTTTTAGTTACATTGAACTACCATTTTGTGCTTCGATCACAGATTTTGTGCCATGGAGTTTTGAAAACGATAGACAACCACCGTATGAATCCAATTGTTATCCAATCCGCTAAAATAATAGATTATTAGATTATTGTTCGGCCGTGATTACCCCAGTCTTCGGCCACCCAGGCGATTGTGTATCTCTCTCACACGCACGGTGGTCTCCCGTAACGAGACGTAACAGAACAGTTGCCAACGTCAATACTTTTGGCTAAATCTAGCCAGTTTTCAAGTGTTGGATGGAAAATGGTGTTCCGAATAATTTAGAAATAGTATCTTTTCGAAGCAGGCAATCAGAATTGTGTCCCAACGAGCGTGTTTAATGGCGTGGGCTTCTGAAATGGGACTTTCGCTACACTTATAAATATCTACTTACAACTATTTACAACTACTTATTATACCTATACCTAGATAAACACTATTATTGTACTACTACTTATTATACTTATACCTAGATAAACACTATTATTGCACACCAAACAGAAAAATAAAAAGATAAAACAACAAAAAACAATAACAGTGACGTACAATGGGCGGTCTTATCGCTAAAAACAATCTCTTCCAGACAACCTTTATACTTAAATTATATACTTATACAGGCATACTTTATACTTATATACTTACACATTTAATGAATCTGTGACGCAACGTAGGAAGCCATCCTCTTAATGAACGGATGACATTTCAAAGTCGTAGGTCGTCGGTGCATGGAGGGTGTATAAGACCGTCTGCCGTGGCATTCTATGGGGGAGGCAGTAGGCACAGTAGTGGACTTATATACGCTGATGATGATGATACAACATTTTCACTACCGTACAAGTCCTTAATTTTTATCACTTTCTTGTGACTTGTACAGTTTTCAAAACAAGTCTAGCCACAATAATCCAGACATGACTGAGAGACACTCAATTAATTGTAGTTAAGTTAGTTATAAGCACTTCGTTTTTGCCTTTTGTAGGTATTACCTTTCATGTTTTATGTTTTATATTTTTTTGGATCAGTTGAGCTACCTTTAGATCGCTAGCAGTGGTCTTCAGGTAGCACAACTGTTTCATATGTATTTTGTACATACCTTGTATTATTCTTTTTGCAAATAAATGTATGTTTATCTTTTTTATTTTTTATTTTATTCGTTGAGTGTCATTTCTTCTATCCATGTGTAGCGTTCCAAATAAAGAATTTTTCTTCCTTTCTTTCTTACTTTCAGACATGAGTTGGCCACACTGAAAACTGATCACCTCGAGTTATAAATCGAGAAGGTCCGCTACGGACGATATTAAAATTGCATTAATTCGTACTTATTCGCTATCGATTCGATTCTCGATTAATCATTCGATGATGCGGTCGTTAATCGAGTTGCGATTTCTTTTTTATGCTTAAGGTACTTGTACTATTATTTATTCTGTGCTTAAGGTGATTAGTCACCCCAAATTCTGTCACTATCTAACTCAGTAAAGTTCAGGTAAGTAAGAACGGGGCAGAACAGAGCACGCGAAACAAATAGTGAGCGATAATCAAGAAAAACCGCAAATGTCTCAGGTAAATGTCTATTTTCAAAAATTTTACTTTTTTAAAGCTATAAATTGCCTTTAATATTGTGGTTCGCGCAAAAAAAGCGTACTGCTTCCAGTACGCTTTTTTTGTGTAAACCATAGAAACTTTGTTTTTTTTCCTGTCAAAAGTAACATCAAATTAAATAAAGTAAACTTATTTTCTATTCTTGACTATAATATTATGATAGGTACCCATGGATGTAGTAGTTCTTCTGTGATTATACCTGAGTATTATATATGTTTTTTTTTATTATTTGGGCCATCCATTTAACGAGAAGTAGGCTTTCTAAATGCTTTCTAAGATAGGTCTATATTGCTGTTGTCGTTCTATTATCGCCAAGGACTTCCGGTAAACTGTATCGCTCGTATGAGTTTGTGAAACAGTTTGTCCGGGGAAGTACTACCACCATACCTTATTCGTGCCGCAAAGCAGTAGTGCTCGAACTGCTATGTACCTATTCAGTTCCGTAAAACAACAGACGCGTTCAGACTTGAAGGGTAATGGATGCCGGTGAAATTACAGGCACTTTCATCGTTCGAAACGTAAGTGGCGTATCCTTGAACGTGGGGCCAAATAAAAACAGTTTTGATGTGTGTGTTGTGAGCGAAAGGACCTCACTGATCTCTGTGGCGTGGCGGGCGAAGGTTCGCCTGCGACGATTCGGTTGCGGGTTTGATTCCCGTGTCGGAACAAATGTTTGTACGATCTGCAGATATTTGTTCAGGGTGTTCTGGGTATTTTCTAAGTATAATAAAAAAATAGACAATGTTGTGTGAACTGTCCAGCATTATTTAATTTATTATTAAAGGAGTGGAAGGTTCAAAATGACTAGAGAAGAGTGATCAACACGTGAGCTGCGAGCGATTCCTATATAGGTATTCTAATGATGACCTCTGAAGCGCATCCAGTAGCCGGCTGAGATGCGAGAGGTTGCGGGTTCGATTCCCGCTACAGGACAAATGTTTGTATGATCTGCAAATATTTGTTCCGGATCTGGGTGTTGTGGTACCATGGTACTAGTAGTTCCTGATACCCACGACACAGGGAATCCTAGTGTGGGATCAGGACTATGTATGTGACTGTTGGGTGTAATGTTAGGTATGTTATGATTCGTTGGTATAAGATTTGTCCTGGCTGCTGGCTGGAATGTAAGGAATGCTTAAGGAATGTATTATTACTGGAAGAAAGCATTAGCGTTAGCAGTCGTGAGAAGCAATGGCGGTGATGAGCTCACCACTGGTCACGTCTATTTCCCACGATGGTGTAACCCACGGTGAAAAGAGGCTTATTTGAGGCTCTGCCTACCCTTTCGGGGAAAAAGATGTGTGTCTATGTATGTACCTATTATGTTTTTATTTATTTTCCCTATTTAGGTAGGTACTGCTCTCCCTCCAATCACCAGACATGGGGAGAAATTCCCGAAAAAGCGGGAGAACTGTTCAATTAATTCCACAACTTTTCAGCTGACGGTACCAATCAGGGCCAACTAGGACTTCAAACATACCTTACCTAGCTATTAATTAGGTGTCGTACTAAAACGGAACTAACGGGTGAAAGAGAAAGCGTTCAAACTATATCCGTCCTGCTCTCGGGCGGGGCCTCTGAGGTCTTTGCCCATGTATTTAGGCCCTCAATGTGAGGTCTTCAAAGTAATTTATTAACCGGGCCCCACAAACAGCTCGATCCATTCAGAAACGTGAGGTATTGAGACATGAACCGTTTTTTCATTGGATTTTAATCTAACGGCTAAAATTAAATAAAAGAACCTATACTCTACCTATATTAGGTGGGTAGTAGGGTAGTGCCTATCTCTACTTAATTGCTATCTAGGTACCAAGACTAGCGTTCGCTCTTAGACATAGGTAGGTACCTACCTATTACCGCCGTTTGTATTTCCTGAAAACTGTAATTTGGTCTCGACAGAGCTTAATTATTTAAGCCTTTCGGGGTCGAGACTCTGGGTCCGTAGGGTAGGTACCTAACCTACCCTTCGCGTTTTCAAAATTATTTCTGCGCTCAACTGAGGGCTGGCACTTATCTGGCTCAACGCATTAGTATTGCCATTCAGCGTGGCAATGCAGCTAGCATCTTAGAGACGCTTCCGTCAGGTAGTGATTTGGATCAGTTAAGTTACCTTAAGATCGTTAGCAGCGGTCTTCTGGTCGCAAAAGTGTTTCATATTTATTTTTTAAAATGTTGTACATACCTACTTGTGTACCTATATAAATAGGTACCTACTTAAATGAGTTGGACGTTATTGGGTTGAAACAAGAAGAAATCACTATTTGAATTACCTACGTAGATAGTCTAAAAAAGTTCGCTCTAATTTTTGTAGACTCCGATTCAACTTTCACCCATTAAGTAAATTAGCTAACTATCATTACCTACGGAACATTTTCAGAATTTGTTTTTGATTCTCTTCTGTAGGTAAAGTGTTATGGCGATTTCGTGATCTTTCAATGATACTTGAAAGCTCAACGCTTGAGAGTTTATTTTGGTGAAAGCGTAGCAATGGGAGCCAGCGTGTCAAAGATCACGGCAAAAGTGTTGGTACCATAGATTTAGTATATGTACTAGATCTACAATCAGAGATCGAAGATGGAACCAAAAAAAATATGTGCACGTATTGGTGAAAGTCTATGTCCGAGTTAAAAATAGTGTTGCCCTCGACCAACACTTTTACATTGTCGATAGAATTCATTATCCGTCCGTGATGTGTATGGTAGATAAATACATCTTAATGCAGATTAAGTCTTTCATGAATAACACAGTTTGGCAGATTTTACGTCATAAAGAGAATAAGGTTCTTATTCCAATTTTGAATACAGTTAATAAATAAACCTTTATTATTTATTGACCCTAAATATTACAGTTTTATTTATAGGTGGGATCTTCCCTTTTAAATTTAAACTTTAAATGTTTGCTGCATATACCTAGTGGAGTTCTTATTTGAGTCCATCCCACTCTTCTTATAACCGATAATCATTTTTCTCGTAGCAAAGGATTACTTGGAAATCTGAAAGCACAAAAACATTTTATATCAGCCGTGCTACGCCCATATAATTTTTCACTCTGTAACTTTATATATAGACAATTTGTTACCCCAAAGTTTATTATTTTTCAAGTGTAAACCACGCTTTATGGATAACATTAAATGTAAATGTAACCCAAAAATTCCGTTCCAGTGGGACTCGAACCCGCACCCTCGCCTGTCATCGGCGATGCATTAAACAATTTAGCCATAGATCGAGCTATGACGCTGGTGACGAAATTTGTGGGCACTATCAACTCGGCTATAGCGCCAAGTTGATAGTGCTGTATCTACAGGTGTTTCATTGGAAACCTTCTGTTCAAAGTTCGAAAGTAAAGGCATCGCTGATCACAGGCGAGGGTGCAGGTTCGAGTCCCGCTGGAACGGAATTTTTGGGGTATATTTAAATTTAATTTGTTACCTATTATTTTATTAAGCAGAAATAAACAATATTTATTTATAAAAAATAAAAAATAAATATACCCTTTCGGGAAAAAGGCGTGTGTACAACAACGTAAATATTTACTCCAAAATATCTATTACACAAACTGCAATAAAAACACCCGTGGTGCTTTAAAGTAACCTTTTCAATAGTCAATACAAAAACACACACCTCAATGTCCACCTGGTTATTATAGATTTTAAAAAAAACGGTAAAATGTTAACAGAGCACACATATTTACTCCAAACAAAGTAAACCTCCATTCTAGGATGGACAAAAATTTAATTTATATGTAGGTATAGTGCGCGTCATGTAAAAAGAACGCTGGTGGTCAAGCTTCTACAGGCGTTCCAGCGTTCTTTTTACGTGACGCGTACTATAATTGTACATTATTTGTGGTAAACTAGGTAGGCACTCATTCAATGCATAGGTATACATCTCTTAAATAAGTAGAAAAGTAAGTAATCTCTTAAAAAGAACGCTGGAACGCCTGAAGAAGCTTGACCGCCAGCGTTCTTTTAACATGATGCGCATTATACTACGATATAGACTGTAACAGGACTATCGATATTTCTGACGTCATCACTTGGTCAAGCCCTATCGTAATCAAACATTTTTATATTTTACATAAAATATTGTTTATTTCTAGGTGCAGCAACGAAATATTATTAAAAAATGTAAGGGAAAGTCCTAATCTACGAATGAAACTGGTTTTTAGGCCATTTACTAAAGCAGAATTGATAAAATAAGCAATACTATCGAACTACCAATAATCTCTTATTTACCTGTGAAACGTGTATTTTCCCGGATAATTACGTCTTGTATATTCACAGTCACAAACTGAACACGACATCATTGTCATACAAAGTAATATTTGTTATTTAATAGTAAGATTACTAAAAAAAATACGAAATTAGTTAAACTGCACAAGAGACCGTCCGGTATGGGCATGTACTCAAGCAAAACATGTCACATTCATTACATTGTTGCTGTCACTATTCTTCTTGCACGGGGTACATTTAAAAATGACTTCTCTCTCCCACGCTTCGTTTGTCTATTTAGCGTAGCGAAAAAATTCTACGTCTATGGTTGGTACCTACCTAGCTAAATACGTGGCTTCATAAATATATTTAACTAGTGACCGCCCGCGGCTTCGCTCGCTTTTAAACAGGATACAAAATAGTTTTTTTTTTATATTACCAAGCAAACATGCAAGCGGCCCCACCTGTTGGTAAGCGGTTACCGTAGCCTATGAACACCTGCAATACCAGAGGCATCACACGCGCGTTGCAGACCCTTTAAAAATTTCCAAGCACCCCTTTTGAAGAACCCTATAGGTACTGTAGTCACTTGGAAATAAACCTCTGCAGGGAGATCATTCCACAACCTGCGTTCACGAAAGGAAGTTCCTCTGAAACCGCACAGTCCGGGACCACCCTGGCTCTAAGGTGTGCGGATGAATCCCCCGCCGATGGCGAGCGGTAATAGCTCAATGCAAGTCATAATCTATGTGTGTACAAATTTGATCAAAATCGGTTCAGCTGGGTTCAGCAGTTTCGATGTGATTGAGTTACAAACATCCGAACATAAAAACATCGTAACTTTGACATTATATTGATACTTATTAACGCTATAGGGAAGCGTTTTTGAAACCAAATCCCTCTATTGACGTTAAGTGATAGTTTTAAGTATTTTTTTATCTTTAGAATAGAATAGAATAGAAAATACCTACTTTATTGTACACCTTAATAGCTAATAAAACGAACAAAAAGAAACAAAACTTAACTTAACTTAACTTAACTTTATATGTAGGTATGCTAGTTCCAAGGTATACATTAGATACCTACTATGGACCTTTTTCACTGTTACCTGAAATAAATAAATGAATTTAATTGAATTAGTCACTAATATCATAAATGTCATATCACTAATAATTAGTGGGACTATGACTAGGCTGTCCCGTGACTTTGTTGGCGATACATTTTGCCATCACAGATAAGCACTTCAATTTTATTGACCGAGCGAAGCTTGGCCTCTGTATTATTCCAGGATGCGGCATTTGTACTATGCAGGTAGGTACCTACCTTTATGTTTTTAAGAATGGTGTTTGTCTGAAGATAACTGCAGAATCGTTGCCCCAATCTTGATGCAAGACGGTAGGTTGTGTATAGGTAGGTACCTAAGCCTGATGCTTGATCGTTGAGCTACGGGGGTCCACGTGAGGTTACGTTCAGGGTGAACTACTAGTGTAGTGGTATAGGTATCTACTTCGATTTTGTACCTGTACTTACTACATAAAGAAGGAGTATACTCGTTCCTTCCTTACCAAATTACCATACTTGTAATTATCAACAGCAATGTCAGTCAGAAACTTACTAGGTACCTATTTTTTTTTTCCTTAACCTATATTGTCCCACTGCTGGGCAAAGGCCTCCCCCAAATTCCTCCTCTTGTCCCTGTCTCTAGCAGTCTCCCACCACTCCTTCTTAAAACCAACAAGATCGTCCCGCCAACGCTTTCTCGGCCGACCCCGAGGTCGCCGTCCTTCAGGTATCCAGGGTGTGCTGATGTTCGCCCACCTGTTGGGAAGCATTCGACTGACGTGCCCTGCCCCCTACCCTACCTAGGTACCTATTAATTTAAAAAAAAACACGTAGCTACCTTGTAACCTTTATATCGGTGTGGGCAGTTTCGATTAAAAGTAAGTGAAAAATTCAAGTTTTTCTGGAATGATGATGAATAGTTCACGAACGAAAGACTTTTTGAACTACTATGGCCATCTTGTGGTCTTTATTATAATATTATATATTTTATTAGGACTTAATTTTATTCGCTTCTATACAATATTGTTTGCGACCGTACAAGAATTTTATATTTATATAATGTCTTTCTACCGAACGCCAGAAAAGGCAGGATCTGATTCAGACCTACTCAAAAAAATTGAGCTAGAAGTTACTCCACGTAGAGCTGGCGTGGGCCCTAGAGGTAAACGCAGACACTCTCCAGGAGTAGATGAAAAGTTGTCACTTTTTGAGGACAGAATATGTCTGATGTTTAAAAATCTAAAAGAAGATATAGACTTGAAATTCAAAAAGATAGAATCGAAGCTAATAGATATCCACAAGAATACGGGGGACATCGAAAAGTCAATGGAGTTTCTGGCAACCAACTTTGAAGAGATGAGCAAGAAAGTTGACAACCTCGAGCAGCAAATCAAGAATAAACAAACACAGATAGACAACCTTGAAGATAAATACGAGAACCTCCAGCGGAGTGCCCGCAGCTCTACTCTAGAGATCCGGAATGTTCCAAACTCTCCAAATGAGACCAAGGAAGTCCTTTCAAGTTATATTGTTCAGATGAGCGAAACTGTGGGAGCCAAGATGTCTTCCAATGATATCAAGGATATTTTGAGAGTGCCTGGCAAGTCTGAGACAAACAAGCCAATCATTGCGGAGCTGACTACGACTATTCAGAAACTTAGGCTTATTAAAGCCGTCAAAAGTTTTAATGTCTCCAACAGAGCAAATAAACTAAACGCCTTCCATTTGGGCCTGCGAGGACATAGCTCTCCTGTATTCGTTGTAGAGCATTTAACAAGCAAAGGTAATCGACTGCATTACCTTGCAAGAGAGCTCACTAGAGCAGGCCAGTACAAATACTGCTGGACCTCCAATGGGAAGGTATTTGTCAGAAAGATGGATGGTGCTCCATTAGTGCTAATAAATAGTGAGGAGCAAATTGAAGGACTTAAATCTTTGAAGTGACTATATATTAATTTAGACTTGGTCTGTTTCTACTTTATTGGTTTAGACTGCATGTTATTTACATTGTTTCACTCATACTTTACTGTTTTTAATTGTTTTAATGTTGTAGGCTATTCAGATCAAAAATCACACTTAACATACTCATCTATACACACCCACACACCAAATCCCAAATCAATCAAATCACACTCTCTCTCATCTACTTCCCAAGACGTAATTCCATCTAGACTTTGCTCTCGCATGAATTTACAGTGTCAATGTTTGACTTACTTTGTTTCCATTATGAAACCCAACTATGGATAACAACACAATATTTGAAGAAGTAGACGAATTCAAAGTGGCTCATTCCTTTGAGTGTTTTCCCTCAGATTGTGCAGCCATTATTAGAAATTCACGAGCATACCTCAAAGTTATTACCCAAAACATAAGAAGTATTTATAAAAACTTAGATTCTCTTACAGTATTGCAATCGACTTTAAACTTCGAGTGTGATATTCTGATTCTTACTGAAAGCAGGCTGTCGGAGGATAAACTTCTACCGCAACTTCCTAGCTATAACGTTCATTCCACAACCAAGCATATTAATCAAAATGATGGTGTAGTAGTATATTGTAAAAGTAATATCTCATACTCAATTGATGAACCAGCTTTTCTTGATGCTAACTGCCTTGTAATTAAAATTCCTCCTCATACTGCAATTATTGCCATTTACAGACCTCCTTGCTTCCGTACTATTTCTAGGTTTCTAGACTCGTTAGAGACTGTTTTAGGCTCTCTGTCTAGCAAGACAAATATCGATATTATGGGTGATATTAATATTGATATTAAAAATGGTAACAACGACACGATGAGCACCGACTACCTAAATCTAACTGCTGAACATGGTCTACTGCCGGCGAATAATTTTCCAACAAGATATGGTAACTGTCTAGACCATGTGTTGTTAAAAACAAAATCTCAAGCTTTATCATTCGTACTCCAAAATGCTTTGACTGACCATTTTCCCGTTCTTCTATGCCTTTCATACAAAGCACCTTGTGCCAACTCACGAAAAGCAGTATTTAAAAGTATTGACTATAAAAATATAACTGTACTTTTAAAAGAATCCAATATCTCAAATATTTTACTTATGAATGACACGAATGAAGCTGCAGATTCCCTAATTAATATACTTATGAACTCTATTCAACTCAGCACTACCTTGAGACCAATACCATCTAGCCAACGTGTATCAAAACCATGGATCACTCAGGGTCTATTGAGGTGCATACGACATAGAGATAATATGCACCTAAAAGTAAGAAAGCAGCCTAATGGCCAAATCCTCGTCAAATCCTACCGAAGGTACAGAAACTTCTGTAATAGTCTCCTTAAGAAACTCAAAATATCATACGAGCGTTCTGAACTTGAGAAGGCTAGTCGGAGTACTAAGCAGACTTGGAAGGTTATAAAAAGTATAACTAACATTACTCGAAATAAATCGTCCCCTACAGAACTATTGCAATCGAGATCCAATCCACAATCGGCCATTAACTACACAAATTCATATTTCGCAAATGTCGGTAAATCTCTGGCGTCAGAAATTGCTAATGTTCAAGTGTCTTCTAACACTTCCTGTGATATTGAAATTCAAACACACCCTAGATCTTTTGTATTACTAAGCACGGATGTGAAGGAGGTTGAACAAACCATATTAGCCCTTAAATCAGACTGTGCACCGGGTTGGGATGGAATTTCTACCTCATTACTTAAATCATGTAAAGACATCATAGTACCACCTCTCACTCATATCATAAACATGTGCTTTGAATCAGGTACATTCCCAAATGGTTTTAAAAAATCCATTATCCACCCAATTTATAAAACTGGACCAAGAGACAGTGTCAATAACTACAGGCCTATATCTATACTTCCATCTCTTTCAAAAGTTGTTGAGAAACTGATCAATAAACGACTGACGCACTACTTGGAACATGAAAAATTACTATCCGAAAGTCAGTTTGGTTTCAGGTCAGGAAAATCTACAGTTCAAGCAGTATCTCGTCTCACAGATTATGTTGTCAATAACCTGGATCATGGAAAGAAATGCATTGGCATATTTCTAGATATGGCCAAGGCATTTGACACTGTTTCGATTCCTCTTCTCTTGGCTAAGCTTGAGCGTTTGGGTATTCGAGGAAACTCCCTAAGACTCTTTGAAAGTTATCTTACCAACAGGATGCAAGCCGTAACTATAAATGACCTAGTAAGTACTGATGAATACGTAACTTACGGTGTACCTCAAGGCAGCATCCTAGGTCCTAGCCTTTTCTTAATATTTATCAATGAGCTTTGCCAATTTGACCCTTATCATGGCAAAATATTTACTTTTGCTGACGATACAGCGCTCATTTTCGAAGGAGAGTCATGGGAAGCTACTCGTATACATGCTGAAAGAGGTATGCGCAATGTGATTATCTGGCTTCAGAAAAATTTACTCTCTCTCAACCTTTCCAAAACCAAATATGTTCCGTTTAGCATTCTTAAAAAGGGCATTCCTCATAAAGATAATTTTCAAATTCATGCCCACACGTGCAGGGATTACCCAAAACACTTGTGCAATTGCTTATGCCTTGAACAGGTTAATTGTATAAAGTATCTGGGAGTAATGATAGATAGCCAACTATCGTGGATGCAACATATCGTTTCAGTTGCCTCCCGAGTACGAAAATTAATTTGGATTTTCAAAAACCTTCGAAATGTTGCCACTGAGGACTTATTAAAATCGGTTTATTACGCACTTTGCCAATCTGTAGTTGGCTACTGCATTCCTGTTTGGGGCGGAGCTTGCAAAACTTATCTAATTAAACTAGAAAGAGCACAGCGATCTGTGTTAAAAGTTATGAACTTCAAACCCTATCGCTACTCCACCGAACTTTTGTATAAAAAGTGTAAAGTTCTCTCAGTACGACAGTTATTTATTCTTGATCTTATTACAGCCTTTCACAAGATTGTCCCTTTTAATTCACTTGTATTTAACAATAGGCGTCAGTCCAGTAGTGTATGCAGCGTCACTCCTTGCAAAACTAAGTTTGCAAACCGTCACCCCTATTTCCTGGGAGCCTACGTCTATAATAAATTAAATAAAATTCTATTGTTTTACCCAGTGACTGTCTTTAAATGCAAATCCATGGTTCAAAACTGGCTATTCGACCTTAACTATTCAGAAACTGAAAAAATTCTAGAAATTTTGTCTTAGAACTTAAGTACTTTACAAAACCACATACATTTTATTCAGTATATTCATACAATTATTCGTACATACAAACTCTCACTCACTCACACACCCACACACACACTCACATCTGGGTGTCTCCTGTAATACCCAGACTCCTAAGAGACTGGTGGTAGCAGGAGAGCCCGCACACACATTTACCCTCACGCACTACACACTAATACACCCTACACACCACATACACTCTCACGCACCCATTATCAACCATAAATGTTTCTAACCTTAATTTAGTTACTTAATCTACCTAAATACTTTGTAAATTCTTAAATTTTATTATATTGTGAAGTACAAGTTATAATTAAGCTAAAAATCTGGTATCTAATCCATTCAATGTCCGGCGGAGGGCATAGGTATGCCATCTCACAGGATTTTTCCTAGTTTGGATACCTATGTTGTCCCACCCAGGAATAATGATTCTAAGAACACTGAATCTGATGTACACTATAATGAATTTGTGACGTTTGTTACTGAATAAATTACTATTACTATTACTATTATAACTAATCATTCAATTTACACACTACTCGACGCTAGATGGCTCTCTAAGAAACTGAAATCAAATTGCATAAATCAACTGGTTGTTTCATTTTTTTGTACAAAATGTCTTGTTGTGGAACAGCTGTCAGTGTCAGTCAGTCAGTCAGTCATCTCATCTCATCTCGGCTTTTGTTTTATTTTGCTACGCTTGTTTCTAATTTCGATGAATTAATCAACAATAAAATAACTAAGAAGCCATTATGAATAACCAGCTCATAGAAAAAGTTATAAAATCGAACGATGCAAACGCGTGTCCTGAGTTTACTTACGAAAACCCGCTGCTCGACCGGAATGTGGCCAAGGCACTCTCAAGAAGCTTCGTCAAGATTCTCCGAGTCTCCCAGCAGAATTCTAACATCAACAACAACTTACGACATTCAGTTCTGAAAAATATACGCAAGATTTGTCGGGTACAGCCAGAAAACCATATTGAAATTGGCGACACCGCTACTAATCTGATGACAGAAGTTTACACCGAAGAGGTCAAAGATCCACATTCAAATACATGTGTAGACCCAGTAGAAAAGAACCTAGACGACTTTATTATACGAAGGCTGAAAGAGCTTGAAATTAACTCAAATAAGCAATCATCTATGAACCCAGAAGTTGCCCAGTCTTTGATCAATTTAGATGTAAACAGCATTGAAACAATATCACAAAATATTTTGAACATAGACATTACGAAAACCAAAAGCTTGACTTTAGTAAAAGATTTGTGGACAAGATCTCTTAGTGAAAGTTTAACAAACAATATCTGTGATTTATCTTTAAGAATGAAACCAGAATTAGAAAAGTATTTTTTAAATACATGCCACAGTTTACTAACAGAAGAAAGTGTGAATTTTCAAGAATTATTTTGTTCAAACTGTTTGAAAGATCTCATTAAAAAATGTTCAATATCGCCTGAATGCTTTCAGATATGCTATGGAATACTACATAGCTTATTTATTCATGTAAACTATAGCTCTGTTATACAGCTTTTTATATCAGAATTTGTAAAACAAGTCAAACAAGTGTGTTCACATACAATATCTGTGTTATATGCCGTTCATCTCAGCCATATTGTACTCCTTCTAGATTTTGATATAGAAAAAATGCCTATTAACTTACAACATAGTTACATTCAAAATACTCTTCCATACTTGAATAAACTACAGTCAGAATCACAGTCTGATTTTGTGTTATTATTATCTCACTATCCGGATTGGTTCAATATTTATTTTGAATAATAAAAGATTTTATTTTTACTTTTTTTATTCATGTAATCAACTGAAATAGAAACATTTTCATGCCTTTACTAATTAACCCAAATGTTTCCAAAGAAAGAATCACAAAGTGATACTATTAAACTAAAAGAAAAAAACCCTAGAACATCCATAAGATTAGAAATTGATCACGCAGATCTAGAAATGAGTGTAAAATTTGGTCGACGTCTTCTCCTCCCCCCACCAACAGAACTTCCGGCTCTCTATCTCTTGAATAGATCTAGGGAACAAGTGTGTGAAGCGGCACAATTCTAATAAATAATTAACTAACCACAATAGCTAACCACAACATTTATTACCAAGACATCTAGCAGAAATACTCAAAACATACAGCGTGATTACTGGAGAGAAACCTAATCCTATTTCTAATAAAGATTCCTTTTATATTTCGTGGTTAGGTGTACAAAGTTACAATTCTAGCTTTATCATACAGTGATGTTGATAACTTAAATGTTGTAGTTACTTAAAGGTACAGATTATCATTGTCAGTTTTAAGTACAATCAGTTTTGGGAAACCTAGTTTCCTCGAATTTCTAGTACAGATTCCTTGATATTTCGTGGTTAGCAGTAGAAAGTTATAATTCTAACTTTATAACAGTGATGTTGAAAACTACACTACTATTTAACTACTACGCTTAACTGAGGCAGTCCCTGAGGTATGGGAGCAGTACGGGAGGGGTGTTTTTGTCTCTCAAATTATCAGATGACATGTGACATAATGATGACGACGATGACGAAAACACCCCTCCCGTACCGCTCCCATACATCAGGGACTGACTCAGTTAAGCGCTAGACCTGTACATTGTTGTACTTATAGTTACAGATTAAATTTGTCAGTTTTGTGTACAATTAGTTTTGAGAAACCAAATTACCTACAAATTTCTTGTAGTATATTTCTTGGATAGCTGTACCAAGTTAGGATTCTAGCTTTATCACATATTTGGTGTTGAAAACTGCATTCAACAACTGCATGTAGAGATTATCATTGTTAGTGTTAAGTACAATCGGTTTTGAGAAGCCGAATTTTTTAGCAATCTCTGGTACGGTTTTCTTGTAGTTTATAATGTGGGTTAGCTGTTTGCTGTGCCTTTTCAAAGACTCCCAGTAAGGTAAGGTTTCATTGCAAACACCACAGTGGTACAGCCTTGGACGAACCTGTAAAAGGACATAAATTATTGGAGTTTACTCCTTAAGAATTTATTTTCATATGAGATCCAGTACCAAAATAGATGGGGAGTAAAACCGAGCATTTTTTTTAATGAAACCAGTAGACATTATAGCTTACGGCCCACCTGATGTAAAGTGGTCACCGTCGCTTATAGACACGGGCCACCCCCCGGTGTTGCAGGTGTCTATAAGCGACGGTATTGTAGATGCGCTGCCTACCCTAAAGAAAATTATAAACATTTTTCATGAAGCGGCACATGTCGTAACCAAGCGGGAAAACCTTAGATGGAAGCTCATTCCATAGTTTGTAGGTATGGGGAAGAAATAATCTCGAGAAACGAGTCGTTCGAGAAACCCAGGGTTCGATGATGTGTGAATGAGCTTTGTTACGGTGCCGGGAAGAGCGATGGTAAAATCTCGATGCCGGGATGAGATCGAAAAGCTCGTCAGAACATTCCCCGTTGCCGTTGTAGAGGCGGTAGAACACGCAAAGAGATGCGATGGCTCTGCGTTGGCTAAGCGGCTCTAGAGTATCGGACATCTTGGGCTCGCCGATGATTCTAATGGCTCTTCTCTGTAGGGAGTCAAAACGAAGCAGCTGGTACTTGGATGCCCCGTGCCGTGCCATAGATGGGAACAGTATTCTACGTGCGGCCTAACTTGTGCTTTGTAAAGCAATAGTCGTTGATTCGGCGTAAAATACTGCTTAGCACGGTTTAGCAGTCCAATCTTTTTGGAAGTCAGTGCAGCTTTTGCTTCGAGATGACTCCCATATTGGACCTCATTAGATATCTCAATACTCAATATATTTATTGCTTTCACATGGTTAACATAATAGTTCTTACATATACTTAGGTAGACTCGCACATGAACCCTGTTTTTAGGGCATAGCAATGGAGAGGTAGACCGAGGTTCTCGGGCCCCTTTCATAGGTAAGTAAGTAGGTAAGTATTATTATTATTATTTGTATCAAGTTATATTTATTGGTATTATTAATGTCAGCTGGTTATTTATAATTCATTTTATAATTTTTAACGTCAGTTGGTTTATATTTATTTACATAATATATAATATATGTGCCTAGCCCGCCTACTCTAAAAAATCTTTAATATTATAATAGCATTTATCCAATAAGAAGGACTTGAGTGTTTTTATAAATAGTTGATCCCTTTTTATGTCTTTTATTTGTAACGGCAGCTTATTATAAATTTTTATTGACATTGCGTATGGTCCGTTGCTATGCATTTTTAGATGTGATTGTGGTTGAACGATTTTGTTTTTACCCGGTCTCAGTGCATATCTTCTAGGAAGATCATCAAGTTTTGTATATAAGTGGGGATATTTACGTACAAATTTACTTACTTCTAAAATGTATATAGACGTCAACGTTAGTAACTTAAGATGTTTAAAATGTGGTTTACAACTTTCTTTTATTTTTATGTTTGCTAGGATACGAACGCACTTTTTTTGGAGTATGAACAGGTCTTGTATATCCGTGCTATTGCCGTATAATATAATGCTATATGATAGGTGTGAATATGCATATGCGTAGTAGGCAGAAAGCGCCGTAGCAAGATCGGTCGTCTTTTTTAATTCGCGCAGAGCATACGTAAAGCTCGAGAGTTTTGATTTGATTTTTTTAATGTGTTGTTTGAAATTCAAATGCGTGTCCATATCAATTCCAAGAAGTGTAAAGGTGTTAACGTGTTCCAGTGAGATATTATTGAAAGTAGCTTGTAAATTCAGAGTCGGTTTTTGGTGGGGTCTAAATTCCATAACTTTAGTTTTTGTGAAGTTTATTTCTAGGCTGTGATCTGCCATCCATTTCGTAACATCAGTGAGGACGTTTTTAATAATGTCAGGCATGTAATATCTCGACCCCGAGAATCCAAATGCCTTGCCGAGATGGATAAGGGAATGTCTTGGAATCGCGGCGAGACATCGAACGGGGCCTTTCTTAGACGAGAACGCACAAAAACCTGTGTCTTCGTTGGGTTAAAGGTGACCAAGTTCCGGTCAACCCAATCGGAAACTTGCTCTCAGAAGCTCTCAACTTCGGACACAAGTTTTCGCCTGTTCTCTCCAACCTCAGAACAAGAGGCTTTAGAGGAGGAGAACGCGGCCAGAATAAAAGGTGTCGCCCGTACTATAATATGCATAACAATGAAGACCGCTAATGAGCAGCATGCCATTGATGTGCATAATGAATAGCGTGGGGGACAGCACTGATCCTTGCGGAACACCAGCATTGATAGGCTTCGGATCTGAACATGATCCATCAACAACAGCCTTGATGATCCGCCCGGAGAAGAAGCGTTAACAAAAAGGGAAGTCGTTATGTTCTCCCTATACGTAACATGTACGCGCACGCATCTCATACTGAACTGGACTGGAGTACCTACTACTCCCTTTTTACGAGCTTTTATTTAACTTCACCTGTTAGTTTGTTAGCATGTACGTTGTAACTACGTAAAAAAAAGTATGGGACATATCTTCCAAGTGAATTTTGAACCATTTCCTCCCAATTGATTTTGCTGAAAATTTGCATACACTTTTTGTTCTATTGACAATACAATATTATGGTGACAATGAGCTGATCTGATGATGAAGACGGAAGGCGGACAACGTAACTCCTCTATGGATAATAGTAGACTGGCATGTTTGGGCTAATTTTGACCAACACACAGTTCTGATCACTAATTCCATCTGAGGTTTTCCCGCTTGGTTACGACATGTGTCGCTACAAGAAAAATGTTCATAAATTCCTTCAGGGTAGGCAGCGCATCGAATATACCGTCGCTTACAGACACTGGCAACACCGGGGGTTGCCGGTGTCTATAAGCGACGGTGACCACTTTACATCAGGTGGGCCGTAAGCTAGTATGCCTATTAGTTACATTAAAAACAATAAAAAAAAGCATTTTTTGGAAGAGTCATTTTTCTACAAAAATACTTAATTTATTATCATCATCATTAGTATTCTCAGCGGCCTACCTCTCTAATCGGCAACCGGTCTTTTGAAATAACCTTAGCAACCAACAAGTTGGACTTATGCTTCCAAGAGATGCAATGCTCCTTTTCATCTTCCGGTAGGAGAGTCTCGTCACAAGCAAAACATTTGGTCTTCTTGTAATATTTGCCATGTTCAATACGCTTCATCAAAAAGAAACTATCTTCATTTATAAGAAAGTATCCATTAATCAAAAAAATCTTTTTATCCGCTGAGTACAGCAGAGATTTGATCAGCTCAACCATGGCTACTGACTTGTAAGAGACTCGCTCATGTTTCTGAGGTTTTTCAATACCTTTAAGCTCAAGATGTCCCTTATGGAAACCCCCAGCAACATGCACTTTGAATACTTCGATGCTAGCTACTATAAACTTGTCACAAAGTGTACAGTACCCTTTACTGCCTCCAGCATTCATCTTAATATAATTAACTTTTCCATACTGTGCGGCTTTTGATTTAGCAGCACCGTAGTCAAAGTCCCGTTGGATGTAATTCTTCTCAATATATTGACTGATCACTTTGTAGACTCTACTAAAACTTGAATTATAGATGCCATGTGCGTATAAATGAGTTGATATTTCAGATTGACAAATTTTGATATCTTTCTTGCACTCTTTGCAAGAAACTTTTTTGGCCTCCATTTCAATGTTAAAGAAATCGTCGTCGAGGCCAGCAAGCATTTGGATATCCCATTCAGTTTGTTGGATTTTCGCCATACCTGTTCCACAGAGTACTGTAGGATGCTCTCCATTTGTTTCAGACATTGTGCAATCTTTTAATGGGTTTCCATCTTTGTCAGTCACTATAGGTACTTCTTTCTTAATACCCACGTTTCCATGCTCTCCATTTGTTTCAGAGATTGTACAATCTTTCAATGGGTTTCCATCTTTGTCAGTCACTATAGGTACTTCCTTCTTAATACCCACGTTTTCATGCTCTCCATTTGTTTCAGAGATTGTACAATCTTTCAATGGGTTTCCATTTTTGACAGTTACTATAGGAACTTCTTTCTTAATACCCGCGTTTCCGTGCTCTCCGTTTGTTTTAGATATTGTGCAATCTTTCAATGGGTTTTCATTTTTGTCAGTTAGTATAGGAACTTCTTTCTTAATACCCGCGTTTCCGTGCTCTCCATTTGTTTTAGATATTGTGCAATCTTTCAATGGGTTTTCATTTTTGTCAGTTACTATTGGTACTTCTTTCTTGAGACCCACGTTTCCGTTTGCAGTATTAGTTGCTTCTACTGAATTATTGTTACTGTGGTTCATGAAGTGGTTGTCAAACTTATAGATGGAGAATGTCTTCTTGCAAGTGAAGCACTGGAATGTATGTTTGTCAGTCTGAAATTATAATTGTCTGTTGAATTGAAAGTTTTTATAAAAGTCAGTGTAGTAATTGACCCAGCGTTTGACTGAAGGGTAGGTACATAAAAATCCAACCATACCTACCTAATAACTACACTGGAGTAGGAGTAGCTAACTACCTATATCTACTGTCAAACAAAACACAAGGTAATTTTTTATAATATGGTGTACATTAAGGTTTCTATCTATCTATAGGTAAGTAGTTAGAACAGGAGTAAATTTGGTTTCGGACTGTTGGTTTCATAGATTTGTTCCACAAGTGGGACCAAGAGGAGTTTCAAGTACTCTTGTCTCCACTGCTCGACATGAGTGGAGCTATTAGGATTTATGCTAAGTTTTTAAAATAATTTAAATGATTTCAATGGAAAAAATACTTTTAAATTTGAAAAGCTAGGTACCAGTAGATTTGATATTAGATCTGTACGTTCAATACTCGTCATCATCAGCTGGTTCTCATTCACAGCTGGACATAGGTCACTCCTTTAAAATGCTACAAAAAACAAGTCTGAACCATCTCCATCCACCAACTTATTTCACAATTTCGTTCACCTATTGAGTATTGGCATTGGTATTGGCTTTCAAATAAGTAAGTATAGGTCGCGCAACGAGTAATGAGCGCTTACCTTTAATCCGCATGTCATGATTGAACCAATTGATTGATTGGACAGTATTTTTTGGGTCTGTAAAGGTCTTGTCATACTGTGTGTGTCACATGTCATCGTCTAAACGTGTGCATTAAAGACTAAGTGTTTTTATATGTATGTTAGTTTTTTAAGGTATTTATCTTGCTATGGGCTTATTGTTAAGGTATTTTTTGTACATTTTCCAATAAGTCTGAAATATTTATATTGATTGATTGATAGGGAATGCGCGAATGTAAACATGTTGCGCGACCTACTGAAGCGGCTCAAGACCGTTCGTCGTGGCATTCTATGGGGGAGGACTATGTCCAGCAGTCTGATGATGATGAAGATCGTTAACTCACCTTCCTATAATACTTATCACCCACATAGTTCACACGAGCCTGGATCAGTTTCACCATGTGGTGCTCACTGTACGGGTGGCTGCACAGGTTATTGACAACAACATTGCAGAGCAGACAATGCTTATCGATAATACCGTTCCATTGTAGATGGCTGATCTGAGTGTTATTAATGCAGATGACGTCATCAATAAGCTTCACTTCTACTCTGGTGGTCGCAGCCTTAGGGTGGCTTTTTTGGTTCTTATGGATATCAGATTCTATGTGTTGTTTGGTTTCTTCAATATCTTGCATGGTTCGATTGCAGAATGAGCAGTAGTAGTAGAATTGTAGCTGAAATATTTTAAGATATTTTCTTACTATATTATTAGGTAGGTATCACAAATTCAAAATTTGCCTTGTGTTTACAATAAATAAATAAATAAATAATGCTGGACAGTTCACACAACATCATCTAGCCCTAAGCTAAGCAGAGCTTTTGTTATAGGTACTAGATAACTGATATACTTTATACAATACATTAGTACATAGATTGATATTTTTTTTATTATATTTAGCAAATACCCAGAACACCCTGAACAAATATCTCCAGATCGTACAAATATTTGTTCCGAGGCGGGAATCGAATTCGCCTGCCGCGCCACAATGAATAAATAAATTTGAATGGCAACAAAAACATTTTCTATGTAAAAACAGCAGCAGCAGCATCCACCAGAGAACCAAACACCATTGCTGCAATCATGAATCCACCTGCCAAATGAGGTGATTATGGCAACCTTGATCTGTTAATACAAGTTGTATAAAAAAAAACTCCAAAATATGGTAGGTATATACGCATAGAGCGTATGTAGTGTCATTCTCTGTTTACTTGCATTGACTGTACGTCTGTACCTATTTTTACTGTACTTGGGATGACGGATTAATAAGATGATCCACCTGATGTTAAGAGGTACCCTGTGCCTATGAACAGTGCATTATCACATAGGTCACATCCATCTACAATGCACTCTATGTGGCATGGCACATAAATATGAAAATTCTCATTTGCCTGTAATTTCACAGGGCAATAGCCTTCAAACCAGAACACAGCAATGCGAGCACTGCTGCTTTGCGGCAGAAATAGGAATGGTGGTAGTACTTCCTACCTTAAAATACCTATACTACAATTCTATACGGAAGGCCTTGGCCAAAAGTGGACGTCTAAAGGCTGATGATGATGAAGATGCCCAGCAGTGGACTTCTACAGACTGATGATGATGATGGACATGCCCTTCAGAGTCTTAAAGAAGGCAGGAATACGGCACGTCAGTTAAGAGGTGATTTCATTAAACAAACCTTAAAGATAGAATCCTTCCTGAACCGAGGCATGCAAGTGGTTTTGTTTAGAGCCTTCTTGTGTTTCTCCCACCGTAAGTGCTTGTCTACATCAGTAACATCGAGGAAATTCACTTTGCAGAGAAGGCAGCGGTAGTTCAGATCTCCACACAGAATAAAGTTCCTAAAATATTTGATCTTCGACATTTCGTAGAACTAGAGCACAGAACAGCTCTATCTATAAACTAGAGAATCTTGCCTTCTTTCTTTCTTATTGAATGAAACTTAAAACGCACCAAATGGTTACTTCGTAGAAAAAATAACACGTTACTTTTGTTTGAAACCAAGACTGACCAAGAGCAAGAGCAAGCAAGAGCATTTCCATACGATACGTACGATACATACGCAGTACACTCTTTGTCTGTGGTTCCATATTTTTTTTCTATCTGTGAAACAGAATCTTCAATCCTCGGAACAACATACATTATTGCAAAGGTCGCGAAATAGGCAATTGCAAGTCGAGTACGAGTTTGAAGGCCTCGCCTACGGCTGGGCCTTCACTAATACGGTAACGTACGCTACCTACCTATATGTGAATAACAAATCAAGATGAATTTTCATCTTTGCCGCCAATCGTGAACGCAATTTGTACTAAGCAACGAGGTGTACTTTGGTATGCTAATAATGGTAAGAGATTCGGAATCTCCTGGATCTGGCCCCTGTGCCAGACCCAGTCGAAGGCTTTCTCCATGTCCAATACTGTAACCGTGTGCTCCTTTCTGTTCTGGGTCACAGTCAGATGGTGCATTACCCTGGACAGTTGTAAGGTCGTGCTGTGCTCCGAGCGGAATCCGTGTTGTTCGGGGCGCGGGGTGATGTAAGGAGTCAATTGAACCAGTAAAAGCCTCTCGAAGAGCTTAGACACGCATGATATTTAGGCGATGGGGCGGTAACTCTCCGGTAGCACAGATCCGGTATCAAGATGTTCTTTCCGGGCTTAGGTAACATTATGACCCGTCCTGTCTTCCACGAGGACAGGAAGTGGCCACTGCGTATTAACCCGTCGAAGAGTCGGGTCATAGAGGCGACGCGGCGACGGTTTTGGAGGTTGAGTGGCGTTCGTAATACCGTTCTCGCCTGGGGCTTTTCTTGGTTTGGTCCGGTGTGTTGCCCGTTGTACCTGCCTCAATACTTTAAACAAACTTTAAACTTTAATTTTTAATAATTTCTCCAAGTTCCTGTATTCCGAGATGTACCTGTAGCTATAGGAGATCACCTCGAGCTCTTAGGTGTTTCGCTCACGCCTACTCTCAACTTTGGCTCCTACATCGAGTCTAAGGCAAAAACAGCTGCCATGAAGCTAGGCATCCTGAATAAGGTAAAGCGTTACTTCACACCAGGACAGCTTCTCAGTTTATATAAAGCACAAGTCCGAGCTGGTATGGAGTACTGCTGCCATGTTTGGGATGGCTCGGCCAAACACCAGCTTGCTGCCTTGGACTCGATCCAACGTAGAGCTTTCAGGCTTATAGGTGAGCAACATATGGCGGAGACTAAGATCCAGAGTCTCGAGCACCGCCGTAAGGTTGCATGCCTTGCGATCTTCTATAGGTTACATTTCGGTGAATGCTCCCAGGAACTGCACGATCTGATCCCACCATCTCCTTTTCATCACAGGACGAGCAGGCGTACGGCTCAGTACCATCCTTACCTCATTGGTATACCTTCTATTCGCACAAAACGTTTCAGTTCAACCTTTATAATGCGAACTGCTAAGGATTGGAATACACTACCGTCGTCTGTCTTTCCTGAAAACTATAATCTAGGTCTCTTCAAGACAAGAGTGAATAGGTGCCTTCTAGACCTTTGTGCTTCATCTTCGGCCACATCGTCACTTACCAACAGGTGAGATCGTGGTCAAACAAAGGTCTATCAATGTTAAAAAAAAAAAAAAAAAAAAAAAAAAGAAGTTATAAGCTAAAGAATGGGGGCTTGACGTCACGATAGCGACCCCCACCTGTAACTCAGCAACCACATCACGTACAAATTAGCTTTATAGCTCAAAAAATTGTGCCTAATTAGTGCCTTAGACCTGCAAAACCTCAGCTACGAGGCTGCAACAGAATATATTATTTGATATTCATTCTGTGACTACTTCAACACACCACTAAAATCATGAAGTTTTATTAACTTCATGACTAAAATACAGTGGCATAAGTTGCCATTTCAAACAAAAAAGTATCTGTTTGTCTGTGGAGAACACAACACAGAGTAGACTAGACAAACAGACGACACTCGACAGATACTTTTTTTCTGCTATTGTGTTGTATTGTGTACAGTGTATTTTTATTTTTCTATTTGTAAAGAGAACAGACATAATAATAAGTAATTGTAGTAATTTCATTGAACAGAATTCCCAAGAAAGAAAATGTTGATCTAATAAGCAAGGGCAAGCTATATATCAGCGCAATTGTGCAAAGAATTTGTGAAGATGAGTAAAAGACGGCGTGCATCGTCGGGTGCTAGCCGGGGCGCCGACGGAGACGATAGCGACGATGGGACTGAGTTGAGCAACCCTGGACCCCCACCCTCAAGGAAAAAGAAGAAACTGGACCCTGTAAGTTTTCCTTCTAATGATAATACATTAAAGCGGCTTGTACAACAAACAACACCAGCTAGTTTGAATAAAGATGTGTGTATCCAATGGGCGCCAATTCTAGGTAAAAAAAGAATTGGGAAAGAGAGCTAAATATAACTTGAATGCATTTTCTGTTGAAGATTTGGTGTTTGTTTAGGTTTTTTATTTCTTTTATCAAAATATCTAACATCATTTAGAGTTTGTATCCTGTAAGTATGTCAAAATCCTACTAATATTAGAAATGCGAAAGTTTGTATGTTTGACTCATTCTAGAGTTTAAATGTTTGGGAGTATTCCTACAATAGTGCAAATGTCCCATTTTTGAAGAACTAGCTGAATACCGGTGCTTTGCTACACACTACATCAAAAAAAATCTAAAGCTTTGTCACCCCTTTTTACCCCTTAAGGGGTAATTTTGAAAAATATAGAAATATGGGTTGGAGTGTACATAAGGGGGCGCTGAGGAAAAAAGACTTAGAAAAATTTCATCGAAAAAAGACTTAGAAAAAATTCCCGTTCCGACTTCTGCCCCCTTATCTACACCCTAACGCTTAAATAATATAACCCCCTTATGATTGAACCCCCTAACCCTTTTATGATTTGTATTGAAGCATACATTAAACGAAGTTTCAAGTTTGCAAGTTCAAGATATATGATTTTTCATACAATGTTTTTCACCCCTTTTCACCCCCTTAGGGGTTGAATTTACAAAAATCCCTTCTTAGTGGGTGGTTTTGTTATAAAAGGAACCTACGCTTCAAGTTTCAGCTTTCTAGGTCCAGAAGGTTCGGCTCGGCGATGATGAATCAATAAGTCAGTCAGTCAGGTTAAGCTCTATAGATTCGTAAACTGTGAGTAAAATTGTTTATTTAATTTTCTTGTAGAGTGAAATCTGCCAGCAGCTCTATGACACCATCAGGTCGTTCAAGAAGGAGGATGGCACGTTGCTGTGTGATGCATTCATCCGGGCTCCCAAGAGGCGTCAAGAGCCACAGTACTATGAAGTGGTCTCTAATCCTATTGATTTACTCAGGGTAAGTTGTTCTTGTGTACGCTACTATGCCCATACCTGTTATGGACCAAAGGTGAATTCGCCATCAAACAAGTTAAACATGTAATGAATTTGTTAAAACTACATTTTAGTAATTAACATTTAAAGTGCACTGATAAGGACTAAGATATACACGCATCAGCTCCGAGAGCAGCCTGTGTATTATAAATAAATAATAATAATAAATTGTTATTACTTTTTAAAACCAACGGTTTGGCAGAGAGAAAAACTACTGTTTAATGATCAAAATATAGAACACTTTAAAAACCAATTAAAATACATAGACTGGCTATTTCTTATCGAACCTAATAAGACGGCTTTTCGTTGTGCTGGTTCAGTCAACCCCTGTGCTCCAAATCTTTACTTATAGGTCACCCAGTCCCCCTTTTTTACATCAATTGTTTTGAATCTTTTATCAGCTATTGTATGCACACAATATATCACTAAGTTTCTGCCCCTCGACAGCTAATTTGTCAATTTGCAATGCCTGTACCTACATATAATTTATTATTGATGTGGTAATAATGAGTATATCAAGCGTAGAGTGTGCTGTCTTATTGAACTTTTGCTGATTCTCTCTAGCATCTTACTTTGACTGCCTACCTAAGGCTTCTAACTTTTTTGAGTTGAATCAGCTTTTTTATTTGAATCAGCTTTCACTTTGTCTTCAGGCACCACACAGGCGCTTCCATTCTAGTAGTAAGAAGGATCATCAAATAAGCCGAGCCGTGTTTGTTGCCTGATTCTTCTAGGTTTGGTTGCATTGGAACAGGAGTCAATTTAGTTTATAGCATGATTCAAAATGATCCTTGTGATTTCATTGATACCTATCAACCTATATATATCTTGATAATTATCTCAATAAATAAAGAATAGAATAGAATAAGATAACACATTTACAGGTCCAACAAAAGCTTAAAACTGACACGTATGACGACATCGAGGAGTTGTCAGCTGACATGGATCTGCTGGTGAATAACGCGAAGGCCTTCTACAAGCCGGACTCAATCGAGCACAAGGATGCAGACCAGCTGTGGAAGCTGTATGAGCAGACTAGAATTGCTCTTGAAAGTGGTAAGTTTTTGTGTGCACAGAATACATAATAGTACAGTAACAGAAGGTTGTCTCTGCAAACTCGCTTAAATAAATAGTGACTCTTGCCCCCACACAATAAAGTGCAATTCAGGTTGCACAGCACTAATTACCTACAGCTAGGATGAAGAAAATGGTGTTACCCATTTAGCACTACCCAGAGATAATCGTTTCGTTTCGTATGAGCTAGTGCTGGCCTCTGGTGTCGGAGTTTGTCAAGCCGCCCGAGGGCCTCTGACATGGCTTATCGACTGCTATTAATCAATAACAGCCGGGACCAACAGCTTAACATGCCATCCGAAGCACAGAGCGATGGAAATCCGCACATAACTTAGAAAAGTCATTGGTGCGGAGCCTAGGATCGAACCCGGTATCGGGTAAGCCTGTAGGGACGCGAGGGTGTTTCCGTACGAACGCGTGTAACTTTGATCCCCTAAAACTTAACACTAACTTTGTGATTACCAATCTGACCTCGCGGGGTGATTATGACAAATCCCCATTGAATTCTAAGGGAGACCTCGTCCAGCAGTGGACGTCTAAAATCTGCCGATGGTGAATGATGATAAATAAATAATGCTGGACAGTTCACACTACATTATCTAGCCCCAAGCTAAGCAGAGCTTGTGTTATGGGTACTAGGTAACTGATATACGTAATACAATACATAACATAGATAAATATTTTTGATTTACATCATTTACATCTGCAGATCATACAAATTTTTGTTCCGTGGTGGTAATCGAACCCACAACCTCCTGCGTCGCAGGCGAACCTGCGCCCGCCTCGCCACAGAGCTTGTCAAATGATGATAACAGGTAAAAATAAAATAAAATAAAGAATTTATTACAGGTGAAGAAATCAAGACCCCGAAACTGTCCCGCACCGGTTCGTCCAGTCGCCGCTCAGACGTCGCCGAGGACATGTCCGAGACCTCCACCAATACGGAAGAAGACATTTACGAGGAGCTGTTCAATGCTGTAAGTATTAGGATATAGAGCGCGGGACCACAATACATATAGTACAGGTACAGAAGGTTAACACCGTCAAATTATTTAAATAAATAGCGACTGTTGCCCCCACACTATACATACACAAGAAGGTCCCCAGTAGACCGATTTCGGCGAAATCCGTATTGGCGATCACTGAGGAGGTCGTTACCTTCGAGGTATGCAAGGAGTTTCCTATTCAGCACACGCTCCATACATTTACATAGCAGGGAGGTGACCGAGATAGGGCGGTAGTTTGAAGGGTCAGTACGACTGCCTTTCTTGGGCACAGGTTGCACGTTAGCGAGCTTCCAAGACTTGGGGACTTCACCAGTTTTCAAAGAGAGGCGGAAAAGTCGCGTTAATATTGGAGACAACTCAGGGGCACAGGTTTTTAACAATACGGCCGAGATACCATCCGGACCGCTAGCTTTATTCACGTCGAGACTACGTAGCGTTTTGAGCACTTCCTTTTGCTGGATGCGAATTTCTTGCATTGAAGCTCCGCACCGAGGAAGGCTGGGTGGAGTTTCGCCAGAGGTGTCAAGACGCGAAGCCTCCGCAAATTGAGTGGCAAATAAATTTGCTTTCTCAACCGCAGCGTGAGCTAGGGACCCGTCCGGTTTCAGTAGTGGGGGGAGTGAAGGGCGGCTGAAGTTCGCTTCCACCGACTTAGCCAGAGACCAGAAAGCTTTACTTCCCGCAGGGTATGCGGCAAGCTTAGCCCCCAGACGGCCAATCCGATTGAAGCGAGCCTTCCGTATCACCTTCTTGCAGGACTTGGCGGCTTTGTTAAAGGCTTTCTTCTTAATCCGTGCATCCGAGGTTTTACCGTTTCTTGCGTCAACACAGGCTAGGTATGCCGCCCGTTTTTGCGCTTCAGCGCTAGCACACGCAGGACTGAACCATGGGCGAGCATTGCTTGAAGGTGATTTGTATGGATTTTATCTGAAATTAATGATTTAATAAATAATTGCATTGCGCCCGCTACCCTGAGACAAAGATTAAAAGTCTCATGTGCCTATAATTTGACCGGCACCCTTGAAACCGGAACTCAGCAATGCGAGCACTGCTGCTTAGCAGAAATAGTATGGTGGTAGGTACTTCCCCAAACTCTTTCACAAAAAAGCTCTACTACTAACAAAATGATGATGAAGCTTCTTTTCCCAGGTAATGTCAGCAAATGTGGACGGTCGCCCCCTTTATACGGCTTTCCAATTCCTGCCTTCGAAGCGCCGATATCCGGAGTACTACAACCTGATAGACCAGCCCATAGACCTGAAGACAATCGCGCAGAAAATTCAAGGTATGCGAAATAACACTGGTAGTCTGCGCGGAAAGAGTAACATAACATAACACCCAACAGTCACATACATAGTCCTGACCCCGCACTAGGATTCTCTGTGTCGTGGGTATCAGGAACTACGAGCACCATGCTAACATAACACCCAGACCCGCCTTCTGCCTCCTGTTACTGCTTAGCTAATTTCTGTCCATCCAAAGGTTGCCTGGGAGAAATCGCTCTCAGCGATAAGGCCGCCCATTGTACTGTACTAATTGTTATGTTTATTTTGTTATATTTAGTTATTTTTTCCAGTATTTGTTGTTTATTTAGTTATTTATTCCAGTAATAACACATTCCACAAAGACAAATCTTATACCAACGAACCTTACCAACAAGTCCGGGTAACTTTTGAGGTTTGATTCCCGCAACGGGAAAAATGTTTGTATGATCTGCAAATATTTGTTCCAAGTCTGGATAGATAGATAGATAGATGATAAATAGATGAACACTTTATGGTACACAACCATCGATATATTAATATATCGATGTACACAACAGTTGTCTATCCAGACTTGGAACATAACAGTTGTGTACATCGATATATTAATATATCGATGTACACAACAGTTGTCTATCCAGACTTGGAACATAACAGTTGTGTACATCGATATATTAATATATCGATGTACACAACAGTTGTCTATCCAGACTTGGAACATAACAGTTGTGTACATCGATATATTAATATATCGATGTACACAACAGTTGTCTATCCAGACTTGGAACATAACAGTTGTGTACATCGATATATTAATATATCGATGGTTGTGTACCATAAAGTGTTCATCTATTTATCATCTATCTATCTATCCAGACTTGGAACAAATATTTGCAGATCATACAAACATTTGTCCCGTTGCGGGAATCAAACCTCAAAAGTTACCCGGACTTGTTGGTAAGGTTCGTTGGTATAAGATTTGTCTTTGTGGAATGTGTTATTACTGGAATAAAGTGTTAGCAGTCAGTCATGGGAAGCAATGGTGGCGATGAGCTTACCACTTGTCATGTCGATGGTGCAGCCCATGGTGAAAAGGAGCCCATTAAGGCTCTGCTTGCCCTTTCGGGGAAAAAGTTGGCTGTGCATAATTATGCTGTACATTTAAATGCTGTAATCAATGACCGAAGGCAGTGGTGGCCCAAACCCCCGACTAAATTATTAAAATAGATTGTCATCAAAATAACCCCTTTTTTATTTAAGACTGTATGTTACTAAAGAATATATATTTGTGATTAAATAAAATATCCTTTAAAGGTGGAGAGTACACTAACATCGCAGATTTGGAAAGGGATCTTCTGCTCATGGTCAGGAATGCGTTCCACTTCAACGAGCCGGGCAGCCAGATCTATAAGGACGCTAAGACGTTAAAGAAGGTGAGTATCTTAGTCCAACTCGTTCGGGAAACTACAACATATCTTCTCGTCACAGGTACCGCAGAGCCTCGAGACGAAAGTCTATAATCAATGCGTGATGACTTACGGCACTGAGACGTGGCCGCTAACTATAGGCCTCATTCACAAGCTCTTAGCCGGCTGTGGATAGAGCTATGCTCGGAGTTTAACTACTTGATAGAATCCAAAATGAGGAGATCCTTAGCAGAACCAAGATCACCGACAAAGCTCTCAAAACCGGCAAGTTAGGCCATAAAAATCTCGCAATCTTCAACACAAAATCTTGATTTTTGCCTTTAGCTTCGCCCGCTTCTAATCTAAGTTTATACATAACATACATCACGCACACGACACGCGCCTTTTTCCAGAAGGGGTAGGCATAGCCTCAAAAGGCACTCACCGTGGGTCAAATCTTGCACCATCGTGGGAATATAGTACTTACATAAATCCTACTAATATTACAATTGCAAAAATTACATGTTTGTTTGTTACTCAATCACGCCCAATCAGCATCAGCCGGTACGAGTCCACTGCTGGCCTCCCCCATAGCGTCTAATGGGGGGTATTTGCCATAATCACCATGCTTGGCAGGCTGATTGCAGGCTATTGAGTACTCAGGCAGGGTGGGTTCAGGGTGCTGCAGTCCATATCCTGCTGTAATCTCTTAGTCGACTTTTACGACATCCACGTGAGGAGACGGTGGGGTGTATTCTAGGCCGGACACAGCACAATATGGGTACACCCCAACCAATCTTCCATCTAAGTTTAGCAACTCTCCATCCAAAGGTTGTCTGGAAGAGATCGCTTCTTAGCGATAAGACCGCCCATTGTACATTTAGTTTTTTAGTTAATTGCTGCGTGTTTATTTTAACTAGTTTGTAAGGTGTGCAATAAAGTATTTTCATTCATTCATTCATTCACAGCACAGCACATTACAATAACTCAATAACTCATTATCAACTTGTAATGTTGCCATATAAATAATCAACCAATCAATCTTTATTTCAGGCTTATTGAGAAATGTAATAAACCTAAACAATAAGCTCATAGACACATAAATACCTCAGAAACTAACATACATATAAAAATACTTTATTTATAACTTAATCTAACACACGTGTGATCACCGACGCGTCGCGGCCCGGGGGATCACGTGACAGGCGGCCGTTGAACCGCCAGAACTTTACCCCTTTCGGCCAGCAAAAGTGCTCAAGTAGGTCTTCACACTTTCCGTAGGGACCCTCATCATAAATGAGCTAAAGCTCACATTATGATGTCAATCTATCTTCATGACCCTCAATCCCACTCCGTCTTTCTATCTGATGTACTCCACCATCCTACCGCTTACAGTTTGTTCTACAAAGTCTCCTTACAAAGTACCCTCAGTTGAAGGCTATAAATAAACATGCTTAGAATATGAAATTGAAAAAAACAAAATATTTTTAAAGGTGATCCAAATTCGCAAGCAGGAGTTAGAACAGCACGGACGGGGCAAGACTTCTGAAAGAATTCGCAGCAAGAGGAACTCGCGCGTTGGGCCGGTGCCCACCAGCCGGGCGCTGGCCATCATGGAGCCGTCTCACGATGATACCGACCACGTGAAGGTAAGCCACCTTCATTACTCAGACATCTGAAAGAACTCGCAGCAAGAGGAACTCGCGCGTTGGGCCGGTGCCCTCCAGCCGGGCGCTGGCCATCATGGAGCCGTCTCACGACGATACCGACCACGTGAAGGTAAGCCACCTTCATTACTCAGACAGCTGAAGGAACTTGCGCGTTGGGCCGGTGCCCACCAGCCGGGCGCTGGCCATCATGGAGCCGTCTCACGACGATACCGACCACGTGAAGGTAAGCCACCTTCATTACTCAGACATCTGAAGGAACTTGCGCGTTGGGCCGGTGCCCACCAGCCGGGCGCTGGCCATCATGGAGCCGTCTCACGACGATACTGACCACGTGAAGGTAAATCATCTTCATTAATCAGACGTCTGACAACTCATCATTATAATCTCTACCGTAACCTACTCTACATCATGACCGTAGGTACCTCTATCATAACTGAGACACCTGAAAGTTACCTCATCATTATAAGTAAGACATCTGAAAGTTACCTCATCATCATAATTTACAGTGTCACCATTATAACCTCTACCATAACCTACTCTACATCATAACCATACATAATAACTTCGTAACTAGAGTAACTCCCCGTTGGACCGGTGCCCACCAGCCGGTATTAGTAAGGAGCCGTCGCTTGATGATACTCACCACGTGAAGGTCCCTCATCATCATCATCATAACTTAATAAAATCACCAGCAGTCCCCTGCCGCTTCGCCCTCGTTATCCCCCCCCCATTGAACTGTATTTCGCGATGAAATCCTATGTTTGTAACATGTTATTTTTCAGCATTCAGACGACAGCGGCGACAGTGACGACGATAAGAACGACAATGAAGATTCTCCGCAGTGGAAACTTCTGGAAACCATTAGGAATCACTTGGGTTCTGATGGTGAGTAACAACTAACAACTTAGTAACTTAGTGGGCATTTGACGACCTCTGTGGCGCGGCGGGCGAAGGTTCGCCTGCGACGCTGGAGGTTACGGGTTCGATTCCCGCCACGGAACAAATATTACGATCTGCAGATATTTCTTGTGGTATAAAATCTGGTTCGGATGATAGGATCCATGAACAATTGAGGGAACTCCTCAAATATTATAGGCACACATATAGCGATTTCGGTATTATCAGCAAACAGGTCAGGCATGAGGCATGTGCATTCAGAAAGTGCCATTTGGTGAAATGGAACTGATGAAGAAGACGAGAGATGGCAAAATCTTGTATTGGGGATAAATTCCTAGCTTCAAAGTAGTTTTTTTTTACAACTTAGAAAGCCGGATCAAGCTTTTTTTTTTTTTTTTTTTTTTATACTACTGGAATGGCGGAGCAAGCAGATGGCCCACCTGATGTTAAGCGGTAACCTCTGCCTATGAACAGTGCATTACCTCATAGGTCACGTCCACCTAGGACGCGCCCTATGTGGCATTGCACTGCGCCCGCCTCCCTGAGACATAAAGATGAAAAGTCTCATGTGCCTGTAATTTCACCTGCACCCATGCCCTTCAAACCGGAACACTACTGCGACACTACACTACACTACACTTTTTGCGAGCACTACTGCTTTGCGGCAGAAATAGGTATGGTGAGAGTATTTCCCCGGACAAACTCTTTAACAAAAATGCTCTACTACTAACAAAACATTTGTTATTACGATATAACATAACACTCAACTGTCACATACATAGTCCTGAATCCACAACTAGGATTCCCTGTGTTGTGGGTATCAGAAACTACGAGTACCATGGTACCATAACACCGGAACAAATATTTACAGATTATACAAACATTTGACCCGGAGCGGGAATCGAGCCCGTATCACAGAATAAATATCCCGTATCTTCTCGGATCTCAAACGGCTACTCGCCCGACGCGCTACAGAGGTGGTCAATATATCTATGATGATACAATATTTGGTACAGTTTTACCCAAAATAAAAGTCCGATCGACTGTTTTCGTTTGCGCAGAAAACCGCTGACTGATATCCGACAGTAGCCGAACGTATAGTATATAGCTATGTCCCGCTGTATAACTCTGTCCTGCTCACAGCTAAGAGTCGACTGATGAACGAACGACCGCAATTTTGCCACTAATTCGATTAACCAATAGCAGCGCTAGATTTTAGCGCACGATTGCTATTGGTAGAAAGAAGGTTCCCGCGCTATATAAATTGGTCTACGGCGCAGGTACATCGGGGCGACTTATATTTTGGGTAAAATTGTGTGATACAATTGTGTTTTTAGGTACGCCCATGTCCGAGCCGTTCTGGAGGCTGCCCTCGCGCCGCGCCTACCCCGATTATTACAAGGAGATCAAGAACCCCATGTCTCTCAACCAGATCAAGAACAAAATAAGACGCGGCAACTACGGCAACTTGTCCGAAGTGGCCGGCGATATGAATATCATGTTCGAGAATGCCAAGCAGTACAACATTGCCACTTCGAAGCTTTACAAGGACGCTGTCAAAATGCAACGGTAGGTTTCCTATTACACCACATTTTACAAGCTTTTATTTAATTTGCAAGGTATTTTTGTCTGGGAATCCGGGTGGAATCTTGCATCTCAAAAAATTGAGATGCAAGATTCCAACAGCAGTTATCCTCAACCGATTGAGCAGAAATTTGCCATACCTGTCAAGTTCCCGTGACAATACAATTTGATGGTGACAGCGAGCTGGTCTGATGATGGAGACGGAAGGTGGACAACTGAACTCCTCGATGGATAATAGTAGACTGGCCGTTTTATTCTCATTTTGATCAGCACACGATTCTGATCACTAATTTTATAAAGGGTTGTATTGTATTGTGCATTAAATTATAATAAAGTGTTTTTATATGTTTGTTAGTTTTTAATGTACTTATGTTACTATATTGTTGAGGTTTTTTACATTTCCCAATTTTTGGGTATTTTCTATGTATGATAAAAAATATCTATCTATGTAATGTACTGTATTAAGTATATCATTTATCTAGTACCCATAACACTAGCTCTGTTTAGCTCGGGGTTAGATAATGTTGTGTGAACTGTCGAGCATTATTTATTTATTTATTTGCTCATAGAAAATTTATTTCTAAGAGGTGCTACTATACAATTATGTGTCATATAATTTACCATCTTAATGGTGTGCAAAAGTGAGTGTGATTTCATCAAAAATTATACACTGTTAACCACTGATGGTGCAACCCACTGTGAAAAGATTCCCATTTAGGCTCTACCAACCCTTTCGGGGAAAAAGGCGTGTGTCTATGTATGTACGTAAGACTTATAAAAAAAATATTTTTCCATACAAACTTATTTATCATCATAGACTGATGCAGCAACGCGTGCAAGAGTTACTGGACATCGTGCAGTCATCGTCCAGCGACGATGAAAGTCTTTCGTCTGTCAAGAACCAGGCGGTGACACCCGTCTCTAGACCGAGAGGTAACTACATGCTCACATGATCCGCTACTCCGATACTACCACATGACTAACACTAGATGACGTCACTAAGGGGCAAGAGGTAGAATGGGGGGATGCGATATCAATGGCATCCGGCTCTAGTTCCCTCTCTGGTTTCGTCCCCTCGCTGCTGTCAGGGACCATTTCGTCCCCTCGCCGCTGTCCGGGACCATTTCGTCCCCTCGCCGCTGTCCGGGACAATTTCGTCCCCTCGCCGCTGTCCGGGACCATTTCGTCCCCTTGCCGCTGTCCGGGACCAGCCCGTACGAGGGCGCCAGTGGAGAACCTCACGCGGTTGAACATGCCCTTGGCCAAGCGGCCGATGAAGTCATCGAGACTTTCCATCTTCAGGTCCCGCTTTATTGTGGCATTTCTTACGAACCATGGCGCATCCGTGAAGGTTCGTAAGTATAGGTTCTATGGTATCTCGGTGGCTTTCTGTCCCTAGGGCATACCATCCGGGGGCGGCGTTAGTAAGACGTGGACGGACGTACGTGCGTTAAAACTTGTATTTAAAACTAGTGGGTCGGTGGTGCACGAGCAAAAATTTCGTCAGGCAACTTTGGTTGAAGAATTTATTGCCACATGTAGAGAAGATAAATTAAATAAATTCAAGACGCCATTTTTTTTTCTTTAGTCGCGCCGTTTGATCGGATTCGACCGGTCACCGTTTCGAAGAACGGTTTTCGTCACGGCCGCCATCTTGGATTTTTCAAAATGTCGGACTTTTCCTCGAGTCCGATTGAAAAACTGAACACATTCCTAGAACATGTCCCATCACTAAATGAGTCAGTGAGTGAGTGGGTCACCGTTATCCAGCTTTATATAATATAGAATAGAATAGATGTACGTTTGGGTTACTAATCACCTTATTTTGTTTCCCCAGGCCGTCCTCCTAAAAACCCGGCACCGATCGTCGACCGCCCTTCGCCCATCACCACACCAGCTCGCTCCAACCTGCCACTCAAGAAGAAGCTGCACTACATATCCAGACAGCTGGTGGAGTTCACATGCTCTGATGGCAGACAGCCGATGCTGCTGTTCATGGAGCGACCAAGCAAGAAGCTGTACCCGGAGTATTACAACGTGATCGATAAACCCATCGACATGATCATGATTGAGAATCATATCAAGGTTAGTGTTACTTATTGGTATTTATGTATTTATGTATTTATGTATTTATTGTGGACTTTATATTTGATAGGGCTCACGAATCATACGAATTCTACGAGTAGTAGTAGAGCTTTTTTGTAAAAGAGTTTGACCGGGGAAGTACTACCACCATACCAATTTCTGCCGCAAAGCAGTAGTGCTTGCATTGCTGTGTTCGGGTTTGAAGGGTATGCTTGCCGGTGAAATTACAGGCACATGAGACATGGGATAATTATATGGGATTATATTGGGATGATAATAACGTCACATATCATCAGTGACATCATAGACATGTAGATACCTAGTAAGCTTTGGAACCCACACAAGCTTATATTCAAATACAAAATGGTAAGTTGTAGGTATTTAGGCAAGTATATTCAGATAAGACAAGAAGGGACTAACCGTTCCATTCTCCTTTTTCAGAACGACCGCTACTCATCAGTTGACGAGATGGTTGCTGACTTTCGTCTCATGTTCTCGAACTGCCGTCAGTTCAACGAGGAGGGCTCCATGATATACGAAGACGCCAGCTTGCTTGAGCGAGTCATGACTGACAAGCTCAAGGAGATCAGCAACGGCGGCCATGACAGGAAGCCGCCCGTCAAGTCTATCAAGCCGACTAAGTCCAGGCAGCTGTCACCGTTCGAGCAGAAGCTGCGGACTCTGTATGACGCCATCAGGGACTATAGGGACCCTAAAGGTCTGGGTTAGTTATATCTAGGTGGAAATCAGGATATATCCAGGTGTCATTTCAGACTAACTTACGCGTAGATAGTTGTGTGGGCATGTTTACTAGCTTTCTATTGCCTGTGCTGTTCTGTTATGCCTTGAAACTGCTAAAAGAACATGGGCAACTTCCCATACATTGTTTAACCCAACTATTTTGACTAACGTAACGTACAGTTGAGATAGTTTTTGATATTGGTAATATATGTTAAGTTAATGAAAAAGATAAATTAATTTCTTTCGTAGAAGTTGTGGGAAATTAATGAAGCTTGATGCGTTTTCTTTCACGCAAATGCAATGAGTTGATTTATTTAATTATTTAGAAATACAACTTTTGCTTCCCAGGTTCTAAAAATATACAAGTTCTTTAGAAAAATTGGACAAAAAACAGCATTTAGAACCGTAATAATTACTTCCTTCCATTTATTTTTTGACCTGGGTTAGCGGTTACCCTTCTCCTTTGTATTTTTTTTTTTTTTTACATTTCGATGTACATTAAGAAAAAAAAAGACGGGCTGCAGCATCTGCCTGAGTACTCAACAGCAATACTGCGAGCACCAATCTGCCTGCCAAGCGTGCTGATTATGCGCATTGCATTCTTTGGAGGAGGCCTCATCCATCCGTGGACGTCTGATGTGTTATTTTTTTGTTACTTTTGCATGCCTGTCATGTTTTTGCCAATTGAATGCATCTCGTGTTATTGGCATGCTTTGCACTTTATATTGAGCTTGAGAATGTTTTCCAATACAATATATTATTTATAGTTTGAGGTCGCTCTCACCAAGTCCTGATATTATGATCGCCATTTTGTTTTTGTTTTTTGGTATAGTTGGGGCCGCACGGCTTGTGCATTTGCCATTTTCAAGTTTAGTTATTGTTTTTTCTCTCTAATTTGCAACGTTAAACTCCTTCTAAGTCGTCAAAGTCTCAGTCAAGTCATGTTTTAGTAGGTACTCACTAAAACAACGCGAGCTGTAGTGCTCGCATTGAAAGGTATGGATGCCGGTAAAATTACAGGCACGTGAGACTTTCATCTTTATGTCTCAGGGTGGCGGGCGCAGTGCCATGCCACATAGGGTGCATCCTAGGTGGACGTGACCTATGAGGATGCATTGTTAAAGACAGAGGTTACCGCTTAAAATCAGGTGGGCTTACTGCTTGTTCCTTTATTTACGTAGATTTATTGAGATAAAATACTAAATAGCAGTTAACTTCGTTTGTATACAGAGGGCTCAAGCGCTCTAGCAGTAACTACACTGCTCATAAGACGATACATTTTGTAGTCGTTGCGTTACATGCTTACTCAGTAACAGTAAAGTTTACAAACTTGATGTTGATACAGTTATTACTTGAAGATGTAAAACAGTAATGACAGTTATTACTAAATAAATCATAGACAAGAAACTAGATTGGTGAAACCTTAAACCCGTTTTAAGTCCCTCCTTTGATTAGAGAAAATATTAAGCGTAAGTTTGTATACTTGTTTACATTACTTAGATTAATATAAGTTTTTTTTTATACGTGCTACTTTAGAAGCATAACGTAGTTTTATCATTTGTCGCTTACGTCAGTAACTTGAGTCCAGTGAGCAATAGCACTGTCACTTTCTTGCTGCTACTGTTTTCTTGCTAGACTCCGCCCATTCGGTATCTTAACATATCGCCTTAAAATACCACAATCTGTATTGTTCAACAGCCAACCGTCAACTAGCCCTAATCTTCATGAAGCTCCCGAGCAAAACGGAGTATCCAGACTACTACGAGCTAATAAAGCACCCGATAGACATGGAGAAGATAGCTCACAAACTGAAGAACAACCAGTACCACGCCGTCAGCGAGCTCGCTTCCGACTTCATACTGATGTTCGACAACGCGTGCAAATACAACGAGCCGGACTCGCAGATCTACAAGGACGCGCTCATACTGCATCGGGTGTGCTTGCAGACTAAGCAGATGTTGAGGTCAGATTTATTTTTATATTTAACCCGATAGACATGGAGAATATCGCTCACAAACTGAAGAACAACCAGTACCACGCCGTCGGCGAGCTCGCTTCCGACTTCATACTGATGTTCGACAACGCGTGCAAATACAACGAGCCGGACTCGCAGATTTACAAAGACGCGCTCATACTGCATCGGGTGTGCTTGCAGACTAAGCAGATGTTGAGGTCAGATTTTATTTTTATTTTTAGGGTATCCGTACCCAAAGGGTAAAACGGAACCCTATTACTAAGGCTCGGCTGTCCGTCTATCTTTCCGTCCGCCTGTCACCTGGCTGTATCTCATGAACCGTGATAGACAGTTGAAATTTTCAAAGATGATTTTTTTCTGTTGCCTCTATAACAGGGGTTACCAAACTTATTTTGCTTATTTTACTCGTGTAAATTATTTTTTAGCGCCGCCGTAATTATTTTTTAGCGCCCCCATTTTTTCACCTACTTTAAAACCACTATAACATCAAACTAAATTAATTATTGTGAGCTATATTAGCGGAGATTAAACATGCAAATCGGGTTATTTAACAAAAACTTGTTAAAACATGATTGCCCGCGGTCTATTATCTACGAAAATTACATATCTAGGAATACTAATTACTACTAAAATGCGAAAGTGTGTCTGATTTGACGCCCCCATTTTTTTTCTGGGCCTCTTACCGTCCCCCTTTTTTCCTGCAGCGCCCACAAGCGGGCGTTATCGCCACTTTAGGAACCCCTGCTCTATAAAACTAAAAAAACAATAAAATAAATATTCAAGGGGGTCCCATGCTACAAACGTGTGTTTTTTTTGCCGTTGTTCGGGGAACCTTCGTGCGCGAGTCCGACTCGCACTTGGCTGGTTTTTAACTTTGTTAATGATGGAACAAGCAGATCAACATCAGCATCAGCCTACCTGATGTTAAGCAGTAACGTCTGCCTTTAACAATGCATTACCATAGGTCACGTCCACCTAGGACGCGCCCTATGTGGCATTGCACTGCGCCCGCCATCCGCACCCTGAGACATAAAGATGAAAAGTCTCATGTGCCTGTAATTTCACCAGCAACCATTCACTTCAAACCGGATCACAGCAATGCGAGCACTTTCATAGTTCGAACATTTTCGTAGTTCCAATAAACTCCGGGAACGGTTGAGCAGATTTTGATGATATTGTGTGGATGATCAGTTTGATAAACTTACTCCCATTCTCTTGAATTCGACGTCCAAATATAAAAGCTGGAATCCAGAAAAGCGTTTTGTATATATTTTCAGCCGGGAGGATGACGATGCTGTGCCAGACGTGCCGGCAGCCGTTCAGGAGTTGCTGCTGACTCTCTTCACCTCCGTGTACAACCATCAGGACGAAGAGGGCCGGTAAAACAATTACTTTAGCGTACTTAAGTGCTTATATACATAGACACACGCCTTTTTCCCCGAAGGTTTGGGCAGTCTCTTTTCACCCATCGTGGGAATATAGACATGACAAGTGAAATAAATGAAATGAAAAACATTTATTTGGCACACAACAAAAAACAAACAGAACAAACAGAATACTAGGAATACAGTAGGACAAAAGCAGAAAAATAAATTAAAAATAACAACCAAAAACATAAAAAACAGATACAAAAACATAACAGCAAGTGGTGAGCTCATCGCCGCCATTGCTTCCCACCTAACATAACGCTTTCTTCCAGTAATAACACATTCCCTAATAAGCTAGCAGCCAGGACCAATATTATACCAACAAATCTTTCTAACAAGTCCGGGTAATCCTTTAGTCGGATTTTACGACATCCACGGGAGGAGATGGAACGAATTTATAGTCTAACACGTATGTGGCTGTACATTGTTTCCTTATTGTAACAGATATATAGACACACGCGTTTTTCTCCGAAAGGGGTAGGCGGAGCTTCAATTGGCCTCTTTTCAACCATCGTGGGAATACAGACTTGACAAGTGGTGTGCTCATCGCCACCATTGCTTCCCACGACTGACTCTGCTAACATTTTCTTTCAGTAATAACACATTCCTTAATAAGCTAGCAGCCAGGACCAATCTTATACCAACAAATCTTTCTAACAAGTCCGGGTAATTCTTTAGTCGGCTTTGACGACATCCACGGGAGGAGATGGAATGAATTTCGGTAATGAATTTCTAGTCTAACACATATGTGGCTGTACATTGTTTCTTTATTGTAACAGGTGTTACTCAGACAGCATGGCGGAGTTACCGGAGCACGATGAGGCAGCCAATGGGGAGAAGATACGCGCCATCTCACTGGATCTCGTCAAGCGGAGGCTGGACAAGACGCTCTACAAGCGATTGGACCATTTCCAGCAAGACATGTTCTCTGTCTTTGAAAGGTTTGTAAACATCAGAGCTTTTTAATGACGAGACCAGCGCTGCAGTTTACTGCAGCATTATGCTGAGCACGGACCCTTTTGACAGCACATGACAGTGTATGGTTTTAATCAAAATAAATGTTTACTTTACGAGGCACTGGTTGCGAAAAGGTTGCAGAGCTTAGAACATCGTCAAAATGTCGCGTGTTTGTGTATCTTCTACCGCATACATTTCGGTGAGTGTGCTCAGGAGCTGCACGATTGAATACCCTCGTCTCCATTCAGCCACCTGACGACCAGACGTGGAGAGGCGTTTCACAATTTAGTTGTCGACATACCATTGTCGCGTACAAACCGTTTCTCGAGCTCTTTCATCATGCGGACAGCAAAGGCCTGGAACTTTCTTCCGGCTTCTTTATTCCCTTTATCATACAACTTGGGCATCTTCAAATGAAGAGTGACTAGACATATTCTAGGTGAGCGTGCTTAAATAGGCCTCATCGCTTCTCATCAGGTGAGATGTAGCCAAACGCAAGCCTATTTTAGATAAAAAAGGGCCCTTACCGAGATGCCATGGCGACGTCGCCGACTACGTATCCATGGCTACCTCTGGCTACCTTCGGTTGCCAAATGGAGTAGCCAGTGGCTAATCAGTTGTCTCAGTTCTCGTATCGAGAATGGACGCTATGTGCTTAGAAGAAATCGACGATCGACATGGACGACTTTGAATTTCCACAAGTTTGGGTACAGTTTTACCCAAAATATAAGTCGCCCCGATGTACCTGCACCGTAGACTAATTTCTATAGCGCGGGAACCTTCTTTCTACCAATAGCAATCGCGCGCTAAAATCTTGCGCTGTTATTGGTTAAACGATTTCGCGTTTAAATCGCGGCCGGTCGTCGCCATCTTGTTCATCAGCCGACTCTTAGCTGTGAGCGGGACAGAACTATACAGCGGGACATATCTACACTATGCAACAGTGCAATGCCACATAGGGCGCGTCCTAGGTGGACGTGACCTATGAGGTAATGCACTGTTCATAAGCAGAGGTTACCGCTTAAAATCATGTGGGCCATAAGCTTCTTCCGTCATTCAAGTGGTACAAAAAAAAAAACTATACGACGCACTATTTTCGGATTTCTTGTCTGCGCTTTTCTGCGCAAACGAAAACAGTCGATCGGACTTATATTTTGGGTAAAACTGTACAGAAGGTACTTCGAAGGCTTGTTGACCCCGCCGGCGGGGTCGGTGTATTGTTAATGTTTTCTCTATCGTCACTGGATGACATCACTACCGCATAGCGGCAGTGATCGCGTCATCAGGATCACCAATAACGTTTCTTGGTTTACGGAAAAACTTCTGACTGCTCTTCGAGCGAGTTCTGATTATATACCCGAGCCTTGGTGCCTATAATGTTCCAATAAAATCGGCCAGTAAGTCTATGGTAGAGTCTAGATTAGGGTACCTAGACATTCCAGCAGATTCGAGATGTGGAATAGTTTGAATCACCTTTCTCTTATCGTCTATCTGTTTCATATATGGCGGGCGAAGGTTCGCCTGCAACGCAGGAGGTTGCGGGTTCGTTTCCCGCCTCGGAACAAATATTTATACGATCTGCAGATCTGGGTATTTTTTATGTATAATAAAAAATATCTATCTATGTAATGTATTGTATTAAGTATATCAGTTATCTAGTACCCATAGTTATAGTTTATTTATTTATAACAGATTATTGTTACATGTCAAGTAGGTTTATAAAACATTTACAAACCTAAAACCTACACTCACATTTTGTTTTTTTTTTGTTTACCCCTAACACAATCTCTGCTTAGCTTGTGCTAGATAATGTTGTGTGAACTGTCCAGCATTTTTTTGTATATATCTGTTTCCTTCAAACCTTTTCCCGTCTCTAAAATGCAAGTATTTTTCAGAGCGCGTCGGCTCTCCCGTACAGACAGCCAGATATTCGAAGACTCAGTGGAGCTACAATCGTACTTCATAGAGCAGCGCGACCTCCTCTGCCAGAACACGCTGCAGTCTCCCGCGCTCTCCTTCACGCGTGACACGATCACTACGAGCGTGGAGCTGGTGAAGCAATGCAAGATGCTACAGGAGAACGAGGAAGAAGACCAAGAAACTAGGTTAGTATGTGTTCAACCCTCTGCGAGGCGGATTTAAGGAGTGCTAAGGAGTGGTACACACTACCGTCGTCTGTCTTTCCTTAAACTATATTCTGGGTCTCTTCAAGTCTTAGAGTGAATAGGTGCCTTCTAGACCTTTGTGCTTCGTCTTCGGCCACATCGTCACTTACCAACAGGTGAGATCGTGGTCAAAGAAAGGCCTATCAATACGGGGCGTGTGATTAGCCGGCTGAGATGCGAGAGGTTGCGGTTTCGATTCCTGCCGCGAGACAAGATACATAACATAACACCCTACATAGTCACTACATAGTCCTGATACCACACTAGGATTCCCTGTGTCGTGGGTATCAGGAACTACGAGTACTATGGTACCATAACACCCAAACCAGGTACAAATATTTGCAGATCATATAAACATTTGCCCCGCAGCGGGAATCGAACCAGCAACCTTTCGCATCTTAGCCAAAGAAAAAGGTGGTACCTTTGATTTTATTTTTATGGTGTGAAGTAATTCAAATAGTGTATTGAGTTTATGATTTCACTAAATAAAAAGCTTAAAAATGCCATATATTTTTCTTCTTGGAAACTTTAAGAACTCTTATCAAAAACTTAAAAATTGAACCGTGAACCTATAGCGCCTTAGTATACGAATATGGAGGCCTCGTCCAGCAGTGGACACTTATTGGCCGCTTTGGATGATGATGAAATCAGTGTGGAGCCAGAAGCACGTGCTGATGATGATGATCACTTCCAGTGATCAGAAGATGAAGCTCTAATACCACCGCTCGCCATCGGCAGAGGATTCATCCTCACACCTTGGAGCCAGGGTGGTCCCGGACTGTGCGGTTTCAGAGGAACTTCCTCCCGCGAACACTCAGGTTGTGGAATGTTCTCCCTGCTGAGATTTTCCCAAGTGACTACAGTATGGGATTCATCAAAAGGGGTGTTTGGAAATTTGTAAAGGGTCGGCAACGCGCGTGTGTTGCCTCTGGTATTGTTGGCGTCCATAGGCTACGGTAACCGCTTACCAACAGATGGGGCGTATGCTTGTTACCTTGGTAGTATAAAAATAAATACAAAAAAACCATAGAGTTTTCTTTAATGTGTCCTTCCACCGTTGCAGGTCCAGCAACGACGACTCGATGACGGGCGGCGCTCCGGTGCAACAGACCCAGTACACCAAGGGAGACTTTGTGTACATACACCCGGATAAAGGCAACAAGGACCCCTCGATAGTACACATTGAACGTGTTTGGACCAACGCGGAAGGCGTTCCGATGGTTTACGCTAATGTCTACTATAGGTGAGACATTCTAGTCTATTTACTTTTTTTTTAAATCTGCTTTAATTAAGGACAAGCTGGATGGTCCACCTGATGTAAAGGTGATTGCTTTCCCATATTAATATACTAGCAGTGACCCGCGGCTTCATCCGTGTAAGTCTCGATGCCGTGGGAATATCGGGATAAAAATGTGCCTATGTGTTATTCCTGGAGTCCAGTTATCTCCATTCCAAATTTCATCCAAATCCGTCCAGCCGTTTCAGCGTGAAGAAGTAACAAACACACTCACATACACACACACACACACACACACACACTAGTTTGTGATTTTACCAAATATGGGCAAACAGTATAATTTTACACTGAAATGACTGTTGTTGGCTTTTATACTGGTCATTATTTGCGGCAAATCATATTTGGTTGAAGAAAACAGTGAACTAATAGCGAAAATTACATCGTAATTTTAGTCCATACAAGTCATTTCGATGTTATTTCGCTATTAGTCCAGTGTTATCTTCAACCAAATATGATTTTCCGCAAATAATGACCAGTATAAAAGCCAACAAAAGTAATTTCAGTGTAAAATTATACTCTGTTTGCTCATATTTGGTAAAATAAATTAGTATGGAAAAGCAACCACCGTAAGCGGAAACCTCTGCCTTTAACAATGCATTACCACACAGGTCACGTCCACCTAGGACGCACCCTATGTGGCATTGCACTACGCCCGCCACCCCGACACATAAAGATGAAAAGTCTCATGTAATTTCACCGGCACCCATATCCCTCAAACCGCAACACAGCAATGCGAGCACTACTGCTTTGCGGCATAAATAGGTATGGAGGTAGTACTTCAGTATACGAACTCTCAAAAATAAGCTCTATACTCTTCTCGCGCTTCCAGTTACCACACTTCCGTCCCTTTTCACGATATCACTCCCACAGAGTGCAGGAAAGCGAGAGGAAAGATGGTTACACATAAAAAAGTACAGGGGCATGAAACAGTGACTAGGTTACAATACATACAGCCCGGATAACAGATCTGTTTACTTCATATTTCTTTGCTCCTGTTGGCTGAGTTACTTTTCTCTCCATAACATGTTCCATGTTTTTCGCCTTGGAACCTTCCCCACCACCTTTCCCCTTCCCTACCTGGGTCCTTCCCTAGGAAACCATCCACGTGCGTACCAGGACATACCAGCTCCTGATAGCTGAGCTACTTTTCTCTCCATAACATGTTCCATGTTTTTCGCCTTGGAACCTTCCCCACCACCTTTCCCCTTCCCTACCTGGGTCCTTCCCTAGGAAACCATCCACGTGCGTACCAGGACATACCAGCTCCTGATGGCTGAGCTACTTTTCTCTCCATAACATGTTCCATGTTTTTCCACTTGGAACCTTCCCCACCACCTTTCCCCTTCCCTACCTGGGGCCTTCCCCAGGAAACCATCCACGTGCGTACCAGGACATACCAGCTCCTGATGGCTGAGCTACTTTTCTCTCCATAACATGTTCCATGTTTTTCCCCTTGGAACCTTCCCCACCACCTTTCCCCTTCCCTACCTGGGTCCTTCCCAAGGAAACCATCCACGTGCGTACCAGGACATACCAGCTCCTGATGGCTGAGCTACTTTTCTCTCCATAACATGTTCCATGTCGTTCCTCTTGGAACCTTCCCCACCACCTTTCCCCTTCCCTACTTGGGGCCTTCCCCAGGAAACCATCCACGTGCGTACCAGGACATACCAGCTCCTGTTGGCTGAGCTACTTTTCTCGCCATAACATATTCCATGTTGTTCCCCTTGGAACCTACCCCACCCCTTTCCTCTTCCCTTCCTTGGGCCTTCCCCAGGAAACCATCACGTGCGTACCAGGACATACCAGCTTCTGATGGCTGACAATGCCGTCTTTACCATAAGGGCACACGGGGCGTGTGCCCAGGGCCCCCGACCTCACGGGGGCCACGAAGGCCCATACAACGCTTGCGCTCACAACACATGTTTTCGAGCTGTTGTCACATAATTATTCGCGGCTCACTCCGCTCGCTGTTGTATATCAGGGTAAATTTTTCCAAGTAGGTAATAATATTATTTTTGCTTAATAACACAGATGTTTTGCGGCTTGCTCCTTTCGCCGTTATATAATAAGACGTTAAATATCATTTTTGCTGCAGCCTTTTCGACTTTTCGACCCTGAAAATTTAATACCAAATCTTTGCTACGCCAATGCATATGCATATGCATGCTGAGTCTTAGGGGCCCATTATCATAAAGTGCCCGGGGCCTAAAATAAGTCAAAGCCAGCCCTGATGTCTGAGCTACTTTTCTCTCCATAACATGTCCAATCTCGATCCAAGGCCCCAGGAGACCTTCCACGTGCGCACCAGGAAGTTCCTCCAGCAGGAGGTGTTCAAGACAGACCAGCACCGCACCATCCCGTTGGACCAGGTCTTCGGCCACTGCTACGTCATGAACGTGAAGGAATACTTCAAGTTTAAACCTCAAGGTAATCTTACTTTCCTACTTCGGATGCCTTGACGCAGGTGTTTACATTAGGTCTTCTACTAAGTACTAAATCTGATGTACTTATAGTCACGGTCATTAATATGTAGACCAATTGCGGGTCATGCTACGGTCAATTTGCGTAAATCAACGAATAATAAAAATAAAATAAAGTTAATAAAACCGGCCAAGTGCGAGTCGGACTCGCTCACGAAGGGTTCCGTACCATTATCTATAAAAACGGCAAAAAAAACACGTTTGTTGTATGGGAGCCCCCTTAAATATTTATTTTATTCTGTTTTTTAGTATTTGTTGTTATAGCTGCAACAGAAATACATCATCTGTGAAAATTTTAACTATCTAACTATCATGGTTCATGAGATACAGCCTGGTGACAGACGGACAGCGGAGTCTTAGTAATAGGGTCCCGTTTTAACCTTTGAGTACGGAACCCTAGAAATTTAAGCGGGTCCCCATATAATTAACTTTGTTTTAGCTCGATCTTAATAATGGCTGTATCTTTTGCACTGTAATAGGTACATTCTTGAAATTGACTGAGTGTTACTGTAGTCTCTATATCAACAAATAATATCGATAAAATAAATAAAATTTAAAATTAAACGTGTCCTAATAATAATAAAAGTACATAGTGTTCAATCTTGTATGATGGCATGAAACCCTTCGTGTGTTAGTCCGACTCGCACTTGGTCGGTTTTATTAATTGAACATAAGTATATGTTAAGCTCGATTTTTGACTTTCAAACAAAATATCATCAGTTGTCCACCAAGGAGGAGTTTTCCTAATGTTATTTTGGCATTATTTATCTCTCACTAGATGGCGTTGGCAACAGTTTTGGTAACAGTAAGCATTTCAAAATACGTAACTATCATAAAAATATAAACTATTACATAATTTTACAGGATTTTGTATTTTTTAACCCCCTACGCAAAAACTACTGGGTTTTATAAGTTTGACGTGTCTCTGTGTGTGTGTGTGTGTGTGTGTGTGTGTGTGTGTGTGTGTGTGTGTCTTTGTGTGTGTCTGTCTGTCTGTGGCATCGTACCTTCCGAACGGATGAACCGACTTAGTATTTTTTTTGTTGGGTGAATTTGTCGGGAGTGTTATGCTATGTGAGTGTGTTATGTGTTATGTCGGCTATGTTTGATCAAAATCGGTTCAGCCGTATTATTGCGTTGAGGGTTTTTTAATTTTCACAAAATTAATTACTTGTCCAAACTATTTACGTTGGCTGAACGAAGTTCTCCACTGCCAAGATAAAATTTAAAAAGTAGGTAAATACCAATAGTTACGCGAGCGCCATCTCTTGACGATGAAAGAACTAAACTGACAATGACACTTGGAAAACTCCTCATCGTGACCTTGATTTTAATGCATTTGTGACGACTGGTATTGAGTAATTTATCTATTGTACAAAAATGTTTTGTACATGTAGGTTTAGTACATGCTTTTGATGATCCTCATTTGGTTATGCAATTCGCTTACTATCGTAATGTCCTTCGGAAGGCAGCTACCGGCAACGCGAAGATGAGTCGATGGTGTATGCAGGTAAATCCACACACGCCTTTACATACATACAATACGGTAGTTGCCATTTATTGAAAAATAAATAGATATTTTTGCAAAACATAAATGTCTAAATCTATATCTTTATCTATACTAATATTATAAAGAGGTATAGTTCGTATGTCGTTAATGATGTGTAGTCTCCGGAACTACTGATGCGATTCTGAAATAGTTTTCACTAACTGGAACCTACGTTATTCCTGAGTGAGGCTATATTTTACTAGATTTCCTGGGTGCTTTATCTATACCACAGATAACAGAATACTATGCAGTATCTATACTAATATTATAAACAGGTATAGTTCGTAAGTAGGGGGTAATCTCCAGAACTAATGATCCGATTCCAAAATCACTTTCACTAACTGGAACCTACGTTATTCCTGAGTGCGGCTATATTTTACTAGCTGCCCTGTGAGCTTTATCTATACCACAGATAACATAATATAATGCAGTATCTATACTAATATTATAAAGAAGTATAGTTTGTACGTAGGGGGTAATCTCCAGAGTTACTGATCCGATTCCGAAATCACTTTCACTAACTGGAACCTACATTATTCCTGAGTGACGCTATGTTTTACTAGCTTCCCCTTGGGGCTACCCTCGCATTATGTGTCTTAGTTCCTCGTTTGAGCGGATTGTGATGATATTTGGTGTGTCAGGTTACGGCAGGGGGGAAATAATTAATGATTGAATTTAAATCAGTGTTTAAGTTTATCATACTATACGTTTCTAGCAAAACGTGATGTGACGTCACCATCATAGTAGTTTGATACATTTGCGTGCTCTTGACTTTTTGTCCTAATGCTTGCGCCTAATGGTAAAAGTGCCGACAAATAACACAGCAGTTATTCAAAAAATATTTCTTGTTTCCGTTTTTTGACAATAACTGCAAAAACAGGCAATTAGGGCGGTTGCGCACTGCGTCCGATCCTAATCCGATCCGAATCTGAGAAAATACGGTCCGGACTAGTCCGGAGTGGTCGTAGCACTATATGTATGGTTGTTTACGCACTAGATCCGATTTAAATACCATACCAATAGTTCTACTACTACTCCGGACCGTATTTTTTCGGATTCTGATCGGACGCAGGCGCAACCGCCCTGAGTTAAGTAGCAGACTGAGAAACTAGTTTGAACTGCACTACTAGTACTAGTTTATATCTAGCCAATACGATTGTTTAAGGTGGTTGTATTTCCATACTAATGTATTTTAGCAAACACGGGCGAACAGAGTGTAATTTTACACTGAAATGACTGTTGTTGGCTTTTATATCGGTCATTATTTGCGGCAAATCATATCTGGTTGAAGAAAACAGTGGATTAATAGCGAAAACAATATCAAAATGACTTGTATGGAAAACATTCGATGTTATTTTCGCTTTTAATCCACTGTTTTCTTCAATCAAATATGATTTGCCGCAAATATAATAATAATAATAATAATAATGCTGGACAGTTCACACAACATTATCTAGCCCCAAGCTAAGCAGAGCTTGTGTTATGGGTACTAGATAACTGATATACTTAATACAATATATTACATAGATAGATATTTTTTATTATACATAGAAAATACCCAGAACACCCTAAACAAATATCTGCGATCGCACAAATATTTGTTCAGAGTGCGGGAATCGAACCCGCAACCTCTTGCGTCGCAGGCCGAGCTTCGCCCGCCGCGCCACAGAGGTCGTCATATAAAAACATAAAAAAGGATATAAAAGCCAACAACAATAATTTCAGTGTAAAATTATACTCTGCTCACCCGTATTTGGTAAAATAAGCTAAGAAGCTTTGTTGCATGATTATTTAGAACATTCAAACTTATAACAATGTGTTGAGAGTGTGTTTCTCATTGCAGGTTTCTCCGATAAAGATATCTATGTGTGCGAAAGCCGCTACAACACCAGGCACCGCTGGTTTAAGAAGATCAAAGTGTGGGAGACTGGAGATAGAGACTCGCTTGTACCCAGAGACGTAAGATTTATACTATTTTACAAGCTTTTATTGAAGGTGGATTCTCACACTTGCGGCGCGAAATTCAAATTTTTTGGTGTTTTTTGCCCATTACAGCTCATCAACACTTCTTCAGATAACGAAAGTTGAGTTCGCGATAACTAGGAGACTTAACACACATGTTTTAATTGATAGTATCTCATAAATATCATCAGTTTAGCTATGATCCCCTAAACACATTTTTTCCGGTGTTTTTGTTTGTTTAGGGGTATCGTAGCTAAACTGATGATATTTATGAGATACAATCAATTAAAACATGTGTGTTAGGTCTCTTAGTTGTCGCGAACTCAACTTTCGTCATCTGAAGAAGTGTTGATGACCTGTAAAGGGCAAAAAACACCAAAAAATTTGAATCTCGCGCCGCAAACGTGAGCATTCACCTTAACACACATATTTTAATGGGGAACACAAAAGGGTCAAAATATTACTTTCAAATATACCTAAAATCGGAGCGTAGATCATTTACATTACATTAGTTTTTATTTCACTTCAATACATGCAGTATTTCCGAAGTTATAAAGACGAGAAGTTTAAGCCCTTTTTTGAATTTCCGAGATTACGCGCGCTCATACTATGACGTCACACCCTCGTTCAGCCGGCGACCGCTACACGGCGCGGTAGTCCGGTGCGTTGACGCGCGTCTCGTTTCATTTTGTTTCGATCGTTTTCGTTTTCCTATTACCTATTAAATTATCTTTTATATCCGATTACACTAAAATGAAACGTGTAGTGTGTAGAATGGAAGAAGGTTTTCTGAAAGGTCAGTCGGAAAATCTGCCAAGAGTGGATAGTTTGATGGTGGCACAATATTTCATGAAGAATCAGGATTTTACGGCTGCCGAAATTCGTGGAATAAAGATGAAAAGGTATGTATGTTCTAAGTAAACATTGCCTAGGTAGGTACTCTTGTGTAGGTATTTGTTCCAACTTAAACCTAACTGAAAGTGTGTGTTAGTACTTTAGTAGTACCTACCTATTATGGGCCGCGATAAAAAATAGGTCCTCGCAATCAACATCTCGAGGTTGTCTATGATTATTGTATGTGTTTTATTAGTATAAACTTAAAGAAAATGTCACTATTTACCCATGTACAGATTATAGGTAAGTCCTAGTAGGTATTTATTTAGTTAACAGTTTTCTAAGTAGGCAAATACCTACCTATTATTATATTTTTATACTAAACCAGATATTTACCGGATTATTTTTGTCTTATGTCCGCTTTCGTTTTTAATTTTCAGTTTTTTAAATAAAATTAATAGTTAAGAAATCAGTGCTGATGAACTTGCGGGCCGCAAATTTTTTCTTAAATTTTTATTGGTTATTTATTTCCTCATTTTCAGGTCCTGAGGCACATAAAAAAAGAGTTTATTAGGTGTTTTGACTGTTGAATTGAAGCACCAAGGCACAATACAGTATTTTTTTCCCATTTTTACCACTGAGAACTGTATAATTTAGACTTTTACTACGCAGCGGCGTGCGAACGAAAGCGCGACTGTCGAATGGCCGAGGGTGTGACGTCATAGGCCAGTCAGCGCCCGCCCGCGTTTTTAAAAAACATCGGCTGGAAATACGCACTTTGATCGTAAATATCTCAGGCATTTATTGAGATATGAAAAAAGTAAAAACACAGTTTTTCTTGTAATTTTTTGTAGATTAATTTGGCATGTAAAGTAAAAAACGTTTGTCAGACCCATTGATAGTATCTCATAAATATCATCAATTTAGCTACGATACCTCTAAACAAAAAATCTCATAAATATCATCAGCTTAGCTACGATACCCCTAAACAAAAAAAAACACTGTAAAAATGTGTTTACGGGTATCGTAGCTAAACTGATGATATTTATGAGATACTATCAATTAAAACATGTGTGTTAAGTCTCCTAGTTATCGCGAAATCTACTTTCGCTATCTGAAGAAGTGTTGATGAGCTGTAACGGGCCGCACCGCAATAGTGAGCATCCACCTTAACTTGCAATGTATGTATGTTTGTCCGGGTGGAATCTTGCAAATGTTTGTCTGGATGGAATATTGCAACTGAATTTTAAAGCAGTTATCCTCAACCGATTGAGATGATATTTTGCATACCTTTCAAGTTCCGATGACAATGCAATACTATGGTGACAGCGAGCTGATCTGATGATGGAGACGGAAGGTGGACAACGGAACTCCTCGAGGGATAATAGTAGACTGGCCGTATTTGCATGGCATCAATGATCATTTTTCCATCAAAATTCATTCATTCAAGATTTAAGGTGGATGCTATCGCTTGCAGCGCGAAATTCATTTTGTTTTGGTGTTTTTTGCTCATTACAGCTCATCAACACTTCTTCAGATAGCAAAAGTTGATTTCGCAAAAATATGAACAAAAAAAAATACAGAATTGAAACTATCGTGGTTGGGAATCATATTAAAAGATAAACGGCTAATTACCACTATTATTCGTCACTTTGCTGACGTTTCGAGACTAAGTTCAGTAGCCTCTTCATCATGAGCACCGCCCGCGACCGCGTTCGATGGTGGACCAGCGAATACTGCGTGCACGGTGGTTTTTTTTTTTAACTATGGTAGACCTTTGTTTGACCACGATAATTAAATAATAATTATTATTATTGCGATAATTATCAAGGGGCATATTTTTTATCTTGATAATATTTTAAATCCCGGTATTAATAGATACCTGTCTACTATTTCAGGTACCACTGGAGCCACAGAGAAACGTGTCTGTATTCAGAGAGCGCGTAGAGAAGCATAAAGACGAACTAGCTGAACTGGATGTACTAGAAAACGTGCAAGAGAAGGACAGACCCGTAAGCTATATCTTATCTTATCTATATATCATCTATATCTTATCTTTATCCTATCTATATCTTATTTATACCGTATCTATATCTTATTTATACCGTATCTATATCTTATTTATATAGTATCTATATCTTTAACGACCTCTGTGGCACAGCAAGCGAAGGTTCGCCTGCGACGCAGGAGGATGCGGCTTCGATTCCCGCCTCGGAACAAATATTTCTACGATCTGCACATATTTGACCAGGGGGTGTTCTGGGTATTTTCTATGTATAATAAAAAAAAAATATCTATGTAATGTATTGTATTAAGCATATCGGTTATCCAGTACCCATAACACAAGCTCTGCTTAGCTTGGGGCTAGATAATCTTGTGTGAACTGTCCAGCATTATCTGCCAATACATCTACTCGCAAATCTCGTAGTTCTCCCGTGATCATGGCGCATGCAACTGTGCCGAAATATCGGAAACAAACAAAACTCGAAAATCATTGTAAATATCCCGTTTCTAGTGAACCACCACTATTAATCAGTTCTCCCTATCATCAAAGGTTTGCTGGAAGAAAACTCTTTTAGGTGCCGGTGAAATTACAGGCACATGTGACTTTTCATCTTTATGTCTCAGGGTGGCGGGCGCAGTGCAATGCCACATAGGTTGCGTCCTAGGTGGACGTGTCCTATGAGGTAATGCACTGTTCATAGGCAGAGGTTACCGCTTAACATCTGGTGGGCCATCTGCTTGTTCCGTCATTCAGTAGGATAACAAAAAAAAAACTCTCCTTTGTACATGTCCTCTATGTAAGTTGTTTTTCTTCTCTGTTTGTGTGTAAAATAATGAATAAAGAAGTATTTGACTTGTATTCACTCAGGACGTGGTGATGTACAATCCACTGGGGACAGACGACGAGAACACGTACTACGAACAGTACAATACAGTCTGCTCGGGAGTCATCAAGACCGGCGACTACGTGTATGTAGTGACAGATGGCGGCAAGCAGATGATCGCACAAGTCGACACTATATGGGAGACTGGAGAGTGAGTACGATGACTTTTTATTGGTTTTACCCGGACTTGTTAATGGGGAGACACACTGCTTATTTATCACGCTAGGTGGCGCATAATCGCTGGTGTTGTTTCTTAGCAAACAAAGGTCTTTAAATGTAAAAAAAAAACTGGAAAAAGTGTCAAATATCAATGTATAATTTTAGTAAATAAACATTAAATAATAGTCTGGTAAAAAACATGCCTCTGTGTAGTGCATTTCAGTGTACAAATAAAGGTACACACCGTTTCTCTTCTGATGAAAAAAAAACCACTAAATGAGAAGCACCAGCGATGGTGGCGCCATCTGAGAGTAGTTTTGCCTGTGGCTCCCCATTACTCACGGTGAAAAGTGTCCCATTTGAGGCTCTGCCGACCGATAATTGGTAGTAGAGCTTTTTTGTGAAAGTGTTCATCCGGGGAAGTACTACCATACCTATTTCTGCCGCAAAGCAGTAGTGCTCGCATTACTGTGTTCCGGTTTGAAGGGTATGGGAGCCGGTAAAATTACAGGCACATGAGACTTTCCGTCTTTATGTCTCAGGGTTACGGGCGCAGTGCAATGCCACATAGGGCGCGTCCTAGGTGGACGTGACCTATGAGGAAATGAACTGTTCATAGGCAGAGGGTACTGCTTAACATCAGGTGGGCCATCTGCTTGTTCTGTCATCTAAAGTTGTATAATAAGAATAAAAGTACTGAATAGTTTTTGCACTGCATGGCTATAAGAGCTCATGGCAACCTAGCTGGCTTTCGCAAAACAGGTTTTCTTTGTTCATCACACTTACCTACAATGAAATCTTATGCACAAGTTATATAACTTAGATGACTATGAAACCCTTTGTGAAGAGCTAAATAAACTTTATACTTTACTTTATACGGGCGTGTGGTGTATAGGTCGCGCAACGACTAATGAGCGCTGACCTTCAATGCGCAGCAGTCCTTTTTAACCCCTGACGCAAAAACGATGGGGTATTATAAGTTTGACGTGTCTGTGTGTGTGTGACTGTGTGTGTGACTGTCTGTCTATCTGTCCCATCGTAGCTCCCGAACGGATAAATCAATTTAGTTTTTTTTAAAGGTGAATTTGTCGGGTTTGTTCTTAGCTATGTTTGATCAAAATCTGTTAAGCCGTTTCATTGCGTTGAGGGTTTTATTAATTTTTCCAAAATTAATTACTTGTTTGGGTGCGAATGTGCTAATGTAAACATGCGCAGTCAACCCCACCACTTTCGCCGAGCGGTCATTACTCGTTGCGCGACCTAATACACTACATGGATTTAAGTATACCTAAGCGTACCTTTTGGTTTGTAATTTTGTACGTAGCGACAAATACCTAAATAGTTTTCGTAAACCTGTCTAATGGTCAGCGGCGCGCGCGCACTGTCGTTTATACTTACCTACCTGCCGAAACCGCTATATAAAGCTAGTTTATAATAGGCCATTGACTTATTTGTTTTACTTAGTCTATTTTTTGGACAGTTCACGTATGTTTGTGAGTACCCAGACAAACCTTCTTAGGTTTACAGGGTGCAACATTAAATTAAATATGTACCAACCTATATGTACCTAATGATCAATAAAATAAAATAAAAAAGGGATTTGATGTTCTCAAGGTGCCCGCTAGGGGCGCTCTTCGATTTCTCCATACTAAAATCCGTGTAGTGAACACCACACGGCCGTGTAAGTTGCTTGTTAAATTTGCAGACTAGCCCCTCGGGTCTATGTATGTGTCCGTCATGTTATGAGTTTGGTTTTGTTACAGTAACAAGTGCTACTTCCGCGGGCCGTTCCTGATCTTCCCGGCTGAAGTCGCTAACATCATCAACAAAGTAAGTACCACCACATTTTTGATTCCTTATCATTATAACCGTGTGACGTCTACTGCTGAGTGAGGCAGTTAGTAGTAGAGCTTTTTTGTGAAAGAGATCGTCCGGGGAAGTAATACCACCATGCCTATTTCTGCCGCAAAGCAGTAGTGATCGTTGATGTGTTCCGGATTGAAATGTACCGATTTTGAAATTTTGGTCAAAACCCTAAAATAAAGAAAGTTAGAAGTACTTGAAAGTAGTTAAAGCATAGTAGACTGCTAATCTCATACAAGAAAACGTGCATCGATGAATGATTGCCTACAATGACGCTAGATGTCGCTGTTTTGAATCTGCTATAAACGATTGAAATAATTTTTACATGTATTTCGAATAGATCGATAAAACATGTTTTGCGACCATAGTTTCATAATTAAAAAATATATTAGAAATTTACATGTTTATTTTTAAAGAGATTAGGTAAATGGTTTAAAATGCTGATTGAATGAATTTGCCAGCGCCATCTAGAAATAGCCTGGAATTGACCTTTTTTGAGTTACGTTTTCTTGTATGAGATTACAGTCTGGAAAGTAGTTAAGTTGAAATGGCTCATATTTAAATGTATCCTTGTCTGCTTTCAGCCGTTCTACAAGCAAGAGGTGTTGTTGACGACGATGCACGACACAAGCCCACTCGTGGGGATCGTGGGCAAGTGCTCTGTGTTGGATTACGACGACTATCTCAAGTGTGAGTTGAAACTAGTTGCATACAGTAGTTTATGAAACTGTTACATAACAGGGTTGTTTATAGAATTGAAACTATCGTGGTTGGGAATCATATTAAAAAAAAAAAAAGTAACAGGTTTGTTTAATAAATAAATAATGCTGGACAGTTCACACACCATTATCTAGCCCCAAGCTAAGCAGAGCTTGTGTTATGGGTACTAGATAACTGATATACTTAATACAATACATTACATACAATACCTACATAGATAGATATTTTTTATTATACATAGAAAATACCCAGAACACCCTGCACAAATATCTGCAGATCGTACAAATATTTGTTCCGAGGCGGGAATCGAACCCGCAACCTCCTGCGTCGCAGGCCAACCTTCGCTCGCCACGCCACTGAAGTCGTCTATGTTATAAAAAGCCCTTTGAGGCTCTGCCTACACTTTCGGGAAAAAAGGCGTGTTATAAAAAGTGTTATAAGTGTTATAAAGGCATAAAAAGGGAAAAATTACAGGCACATGAGATTTTCCATCTTTATGTCTCAGGGTGGCGGGCGCAGTGCAATGCCACATAGGGCGCGTCCTAGGTGGACGTGACCTTTGAGATAATGCATTGTTAAAGGCAGAGGTTACCGCTTAACATCAGGTGAGCCATCTGATTGTTACAACATAAAAAAAAAAATGGTTTTCGTTATCGGGCACGGTAGAGGCTTAGTCCAGCAGTGGTCTTCTACAGGCTCATGATGATGAAAGTCGGAAGGCGGATGGCTCAACAAAAAGCTTATTATCCCTTTCTAACGCAGGTCGTCCGACAGAGATAGCTGAAAACGACATTTTCGTGTGCGAATCTCAGTACGACGAGTCGAACCGCGTGTCGCGCAAACTGAAGGCCGGACTGCGCAAGTTCGAGCACACCAAAGATGTCACCGTCGACGAGGTATGTAGTTCTACACCAAACGTCAACGTTTTCAGTATCGGATATTTTAGAATCGCATCTATCGGAATCTCCGTCGGCAACTTCCGAATCCGCTGTCTGAATGCACGAAGCCGTGCAGCTCGTTGGCAACAAACACCATTGGCGCAACATCGTCCGAATGTGATCCATGATCACGACCCTCATTGAGGAATACGACGCGAGGAGGTTATGTGACAGTTAATAACTCGGTTCGAGTCCCGCTGGAACGAAATTTTTGGGTTACATTTAATTTTAATGTTAATTTTAATCCATAAAGTGTGGTTTACTTGAAAAATAATAAACTATGATGAAATAGCAGTGGTGTCATCTCTTGTCAATGTTTCGAACGAATTTCGTACTTTGAACAGAAGGTTTCTAATGAAACACCTGTAGATGGCTCCCATCGGCGCTATAGCCGAGTTGATATTGCCCACAAATTTCGTCTTCAGCGTCATAGCTCGTTCTATGGCCGAATTGGTAAAGGCATCGCCGATTACAGGCAAGGTTTCGGGTACGAGTCCCGCTGGAACGAAATTTTTCGGTTACATTTAAATTTAGTTAACAAAACTACTTGAATTTTAGCTATTATTTAATATTTCAGATGTACTACTTCCCGAAGCCCTTGGGCCCGCCTGTGCTGGCCTCCACCACAGAGGTGCAGTCGTCTTCCTCAGCAGCCTTCACGCAGAAGCCCTTCCACCCTCACATCAATATGGACTCCATGGTAAGGACCCTTCATCAGCAACCCACATTTACGGCTACAGCCGCCACCATCCAGCGACTTCCTGCGACCGCTGCAATACGACCTCTGTGGCGCGGCGGGCGAAGGTTCTCCTGCGAAGCAGGTCGCGGGTTCGATTCCCGCCTCGGAACAAACATTCGTACGATCTGCAGATATTTGTTCAGGGTGTTCTGGGTATTTTCTATGTATAATCAAAAAATATTATCTATGTAATGTGTTGTATAAAGTATATCAGTTATTAACCATCATAACACAAGCTCTGCTTCTCGGTGCTAGATAATGTTTTGTGAACTGTCCAACATTATTTATATATCATCATTCATCATCAGCAGACTTTAGAATTCCACTGCTAGACGAGGTCTTCCATAGAATGCAATGGGGATTTGTCATAATCACCCCGCGAAAGCAGATTGGTGATCGTAGTGTTAGTGTTGAGTACTCAGGTGGATGCTGCTGCCTATCTATCTTGTCTTCTTCTTCGCAAGTGGGATATGATTGCAGCCTACGCGACGCAATGCGAGTGTGGTACCCAGTCCCAAACCATGCCACACGCCCTTGTATGCCCATCCTGCCCTGACTACTGCACAACTGCACGATGGAAGATTTAATGACCAGAGGGGCTAGTCTGCAAATTTGACAAGCAACTTACACGGCCGTGTGGCGTAGTTTGTAAAAAAAAAATTCGTGCTTGCTCTTAATTATAAACGCCGATCTGTTGTATAAATTGGCCAATCCGACTTACCTTTCTAATGTTTGTACGCTGAAAAGCAGAATCTAGCGATCTTACCTATACCTAACAACCTAACATCTAATGCATTTTGTATTTTACCTAGATTCATAGGCAATAAATGATTTATAATTTTATGATTTACGCATCATGTATTTTTAAACGAGATTTGAGGTTCCCAAAATGCCCGCTAGGGGCGCTCATCGATTTCTCCATACTAAAATCCGTGTAGTGTACACCACACGGCCGTGTAGTTGCTAGTCAAATTTGCAGACTCGAGGCTCTGCTCCGACAGTGCCGTGGGTGTGGCAACCTATCGGTCAAAATGGCTTTGAGTGAGACATCGACACGAAAGAAGAAGATTTCCTTGTGTAATCCCGACTTTTACGACATTCACTGATGGAGGGTTCTATTCTTAGGTCGGATACGCTTCAGCTCATTAAGTATATATCTCTAAAACATTATCTAATTGAGTTGTTGTACATTGTTTATAGGATTGCAAGCCGCAGTTCACGAATCTCATCAACACGACGATTGGCAGCCAGGACGTGGAGATGCTTCTGGAGAACTCGCTCGACGACTCCTCGCTAGCTTCGCCCGCTACCCCCCTCTCTATAGGTAAGCTAATCTCATCAACACGACGATCGGCAGCCAGGACGTGGAGATGCTTCTGGAGAACTCGCTCGACGACTCCTCGCTAGCTTCGCCCGCTACCCCCCTCTCTATAGGTAAGCTAATCTCATCAACACGACGATCGGCAGCCAGGACGTGGAGATGCTTCTGGAGAACTCGCTCGACGACTCCTCGCTAGCTTCGCCCGCTACCCCCCTCTCTATAGGTAAGCTAACCTCATCAACACGACGATCGGCAGCCAGGACGTGGAGATGCTTCTGGAGAACTCGCTCGACGACCCCTCGCTAGCGTCGCCCGCTACCCCCCTCTCTATGTTTACCTTTTTTCCTTGAATCAGCTTCCAGTTGTTCTCGAGGCACCACACAGGCGCTCCCCACCTAGTAGTAAGAAGGATCATCAAAAAAAAAACAGACCGTGTTTGTTGCCTGATTCTTCTAGGTCTGGTTGCGTTGGAACAGGAGTAAATGTAAATTTAATTTTGAAGACGATTCAAAATGGTTTTTGTGATTTCAATGAATAAAATACTTTTGACTTTGACTTTGATAGGTAAGCTATAAGCGGCGTACATGTGAAATGTGGTGTATTAAAAAGTAATTCGAATAATCTACAAAAAAAAATTTTAATTAACATCATATAAGCAATGGCGGCGATGAGCTCACCACTTGTCACGTCTATATTCCACGATGGTGCAACCCACGGTGAAAAGAGGCCCATTTGAGGCTCTGCCTACTCTTTCGGGGAAAAAGGCGTGTGTCTATGTGTGTAATTTACATCATATAAAGCAAATAACTTAAAATTTAAGAAATAAATTTGCAAATGGTTGTAACTCTTTTCGTAGTTACAACCATTTTTCTCCTAAACTATCAATCGTAAGATGTTATTATTGCCTTCCAGTATATTAAATAACAAAACGCCGAGAGGAGCTTGTTTTTATTTTTGAAAATTATTTCCTAATAATTTTTAAATTAAAAAAAACGTGATTTTCGCTCACTTTTCGTTTCGCGAATGCTAGTCTGGCACTTTTTAACTTACCTGAACTTTAATGAGTTAGATAGTGACAGACGTTGGCCTTAAGAGGTGTGTACTGCTAGTGTGCTTGAGCCCTCTCCATACATACGTAACACACCCAACAGACATAATCCTGATCCCACACTATGATCTCCTGTGTCGTGGGTATCAGGAACTATGAGTACCTTAATTTATCAACACTCAGACCCAGAACGAATATTTTCAGATCATACAAACATTTATCCCTTAGCGGAAATCGAACAAAATATAAAGATAAAGAAAAGACTAAAACAGACAATGGTATGTACAATATTTTCCTTTCGCAGGTGGCAACAGCAACCCTTACAATCCCTCCCTCACCGCCGCTCAAGAGCGCGTCCCCGCCACCCCGGCCAGCAGTAAAAAGAAGAAGGAACAGAAACCCAAGGTCGTCTCCGGCTACATCCTCTACTCGAGTGAGGTCCGCAAGGCTATTATCGCTAACAACCCGGAGTCTAGCTTTGGTGAGTTATTAGATTAGAATATTAGTAGTCATAGCTTATATATATATTTATCTGAAGGAAAACTAAAGGCTTAAAATTAACAGACACAGATGAATAAATATCAGAAAGCTTATCACGAAGGTTTTCACGGATAGGTAGCGGATAAAAAAGACACTAAAAAGGAGGATTAAAAAGGAGATAGATGTGACACTGACTAATCAGCAGAGGTCCGAATAATGAGCACGAATATTCAACGTTAGCAAGAAGATAAGTCAGCAATAGTAAGTTAGTAGTAGTAGAGCTTTTTTGTGAATAAGTTCGTCCGGCAGAAATAGGTACCAACATACCTATTTCTGCCGTAAAGCAGTAGTGCTTGCATTGCTGTGTTCCGGTTTGAAGAGAATGGTTGCCGGCGAAATTACAGGCACTTGAGACTTTCATCTTTATGTCTCAGGGTGGCGGGCGCAGTGCAATGCCACATAGGGTGCGTCCTAGGTGGACGTGACATATGTGGTAATGCATTGCCACAGGCAGAGGTTAACGCTTAACATCAGGTGGGCCATCTGTGTGGGCCGTCACTCACCAATCAAATTGTTAAGATTTCTAGTCATCCCGATGTCAATGGCCAATATTTGGCAATGGCTTGCGTCTCGATAACGTTAATTATTCGTGCTTACTCACTGTCCATGTATCGAAAATATCTTCTCAACGCGTTTGTATACACACTGCGCGCCTTCGGCAGGCACTGGCTATTCATCTTAACATTCCCGAATAAGCATTTAATGTCGCGCGGTTAGAGCCAGTGTCACTTCTATTTGTATTATTTGTTCTTATGGTACAATAGTATTATTTATTCTTATGGTATTCTTATGGCACTTATTATTTATTCTTATGCTACGGTAAAGGGTTATGGCAATTTTATATTAGGGCATTCAGTAAGTGAAAGATATACTGTTAAAACGAAGTACCTATTTACTTCAAACATTGTGTCGCGCGCGCCGTGTCGTGTCCGTGCGTCAAGGGGCCGTCTATTAATTACGTGATGTTTGTTTAGTATTTTTTAATTTTTGGTACTCGGAATTCACGGATACTCGTCGCGCCGCGATCCCGTATAGTGCTTAATTCCAAGTTAACTAGGAGAGTTGATGACTCTTTGCTGGCCTCCCGTTAATGAGGGGTTTTTACCATCTTCTATAATGCACTACGAACTACAGACCGTTCACCGTAAGATGTGCCTTGGGGATAGTGCCAACTAAGACAGGGGACATCATACGGTGAACGGTCTGTATAGTTACCTAACTTGCTAACCATAATTGCCTAACTTGTTGCCTAACTTGGTAAATATAATTGCCTAACTTGCTTACTTTAGTTACCTAAATTGGTGACCATAATTTCCTAACTTGGTCACTAAATTACCTAACTTCCTAACTATAGTTACCTAACTTGCTAATCATAATTGCCTAACTTGGTCACTATCGTTACCTAACTTGCTAACCATAGTAACCTAACTTGCTAACTATAATTGCCTAACTTGTAGCCTAACTTGGTAACCATAATTGCCAAACTTGCTAAATATAACCTTACTTGCTAACCATAATTGCTTAACTTTGTGACCATAATTGCCTAACTTGCTAACCATAATTGCCTAACTTGGTGACCATAATTGCCTAACTTGCTAACTATAATTTCCTAACTTGCTAACCTATGTATTCTTGATATTCTTCTTGAATGTAAATAATCGTAACACCTACATTATGTACACAGCTAACAAGGATTTGAAAAATGCAAAACCGGGTAGGTGTCCCAATTCGCTAATTGTAGTGCTTCTATTCAAATGGCAGTAGAAAAGAGTTTTGTAGAAGTATTTTTAGTTTTGCTTTGTTTTTATAGGGAGCTTCTTTAAAATGTTATATTGTTGTAATTTGGTGAGAGCCATGTTTTTACAAGCTTTTAATTAACTTTCAATGTATGTATGTTTGCCCGGGTGTAATCTTGCAACTGAATTTTAAACTTATCCTCAACCGATTGAGATGATGTTTTGCATGCCTGTCAAGTGCAATGCAATATTATGGTGACAGCGAGCTGATCTGATGGTAGAGACGGAAGGTGGACAACGGAACTCCTCGAGGGATAAGAGTAGACTGGCCATGTTTAGCCTCATTTTGATCAGCACATGGTTACGATCACTAATTATATAAAAGCTAGCATGGAAAAAAAAACACGAAAAACGTACTTACTTTTTTTTACTGCGTGAATGTTAGAACATTCTGATTGCCCACCGGTAACCTCTGCCTTTAACAATGCATGACCTCATAGGTCACGTCCACTTATGACGCACCCTATGTGTCATTGCACTGCGCCCGCCACCCCTAAGACATAAAGATGAAAAGTCTCAAGTGCCTGTAATTTCACCGGCACCCCATACCCTTCAAACCGGAACATAGCAATGAAAGCACTACTGTTTTGCGGCAGAAATAGGTATGGAGGTAGTACTACCCCGGACGAACACTTTGAAATAAAATCATCGATGATATTTCAAATAAAATGGACAGATGGAAACTCGCTCTGGCACCCATAAGTAGGGACCCGTACTTAAGGACCCGTAAATTATTCAGATTTCATCAGAGTCCTTTAAGAGTTACAGCCACTTTTCCGTTCAAACTTCAACAATCCATTTCAGGGGTAAAAATACGTAATTCCTCAATTTTAGAAATTTTCCTTTATCACAAATTTAGGCACAAATTTCAAAATTGTGACATTACTACCCTAATAATAATTTGCTGAAATTTTTCATACCTATCGAGGTCCGATGACGATACAATATTATGGTGACAGCGAGTTGATCTGATGATGGAGAGGCGGAAGGTGGTCAACGGAACTCCTCGATTCATAATAGTATACTGGCCGTGTTTAGGCTCATTTTGATTAGCACAGTTTACTACAATACTTTACTGAATCGACACCTTATTGTTTTGTTGAATCGGCACAATTAACTTCAATGTTATGTTGAAATGCCACAATTAACTTCAATGTTTTGTTGAATCGGCACAATTAACTTCAATGTTTTGTTGAATCTGCACAATTAACTTCAATGTTTTGTTGAATCTGCACAATTAACTTCAATGTTTTGTTGAATCGGCACAATTAACTTCAATGTTTTGTTGAATCTACACAATTAACTTCAATGTTTTGTTAAATCTGCACAATTAACTTCAATGTTTTGTTGAATCTGCACAATTAACTTCAATGTTTTGTTGAATCGGCACAATTAACTTCAATGTTTTGTTGAATCTGCACAATTAACTTCAATGTTTTGTTGAATTGGCACAATTAACTTCAATGTTTTGTTGAATCGGCACAATTAACTTCAATGTTTTGTTGAATCTGCACAATTAACTTCAATGTTTTGTTGAATCGGCACAATTGACTGCAAAATTGTCGGAAAACACTTGATTTTAAATAGATATTGGTTGTACTGCTCTATTATAGATGGTTTATCAGAAGTACTAGAAAAAAAAATTGTGTTTTTTAAGTAGTTAGTCGCTTAAAAATACATCTTAGTAAAATAATGTTTAACGTTTGAAGTAGTTTGAAGTAGTCGCTTAAAACAATCTTAGTCCGTGACATAATTTCTCTCGCCTCTGTTATTGTCTACCAAAAAATCAGCTCAAGACAAAGGAAAGGTTATGTCTCGCAAAGATTCGCCTAGTTCTAAGGTATGTTTAGTGTAAAGAGAGTAATGATATGTAAGTTGTAGAGCGCTTCAACGATAGTATGAACTTTGATCCGTCCAACTTATAAAACTATAAACCCTCAGAGGAATAGTATTACAGAGCCCGTCTATGCACCACATACGAACAGTAGCGTAAGCAAAAATATAAAACGTAAAAATCCTTTTGAAAAATGATTTTTTTTGTAAGTAATAAGTTTTTAGTTTTTTGATTCAGCAAAAAATCTAAAGATTTGATAGATTGACGTGTCTGCGCTTGAATTTTACTGTCATTTGCGTTCTGAGCGAAATATCGGACAAAAAAAAACTTATTATCACATCCCGGCTCATTCCACTGCTGGCTGTGGATACATTAGTCCACTGCTAACAGTAGATACATAAGTCGACTAATAACAGTGGATACATTAGTCCACTGCTAATTGACATTAGTTCACTGCTAATAGTGGCCTACTAATAGTGGATACATTAGTCCACTGCCAACTGCATAAACATGAGTCCACTGCAAACGTAGACACAACAAAATACAAAAAGAAACAACAGTAGTTACATTAATCCACTGCTAGCAGTTAGACATTAATCCTAAAGACTAATTTGCACTGACAGCAATTGACTAATGGACTAATATGGACTGCTAGCAGTGGACTTTATGCACTCCCAGCAGTGAACTAATGGACTAATATGGACTGCCATAAGTAGACTTATGTGCACTCCAGCAGCGTATTAATGTCTACTGCTACAGGTCTAGCGCTTAACTGAGTCAGTCCCTGAGGTATGGGAGCGGTATGCGAGGGTTGTTTTCATCTCTCAAATTATCAGATGACATGTGCCATAATGTACGAACGACGTAACGAAAACACCCCTCCCGTACCGCTCCCATACCTCAGGGACTGCCTCAGTTAAGCGCTAGACCTGTACCAGTGGACTAATGTCTTATAATGGTAAGCCTATATAAAGGTAATCATCCTTGGATTTCGTCAGCGCTCTATAGCTTACTTATTATTACCACAAGGATAGGAGCTTCAATACTCTGTTCCGTATAGGCGAGATATCTCGGATAGTGGGCAACGAGTGGCGCTCCCTGCCCGCGTCGACGAAGCAGAGCTGGGAGGAGAGGGCGGCAAGGTGCAACGTGGAGACCTCCGCGAGACTAGCGGAGGAGATGAGGGAGCTGGCAGCACACGTTAGTTCACTAAATATTTAAACATACATACAGTTTTACCCAATATATAAGTCGCCCCGATGTACCTGCGCCGTAGATCAATTTATATAGTGCGGGAACCTTCTTTCTACCAATAGCAATCGCGCGCTAAAATGTTGCGCTGTTATTGGTTAATCGTTTTCGCGGCAAAATCGCGGCCGACATCGACTCTTGGATGTGAGCGGGACAGAGATATACTATACGTTCGGCTACGGTCGGATATTAGTCTGCGCTTTTCTGCGCAAACGAAAACAGTCGATCAGTCTTATATTTTGGGTAAAACTGAACAAACATACATAGACACACGCCTTTTTCTCCAAAGGCGGGTAGGCAGAGCCTCAATGGGCCTCCTTTCACAGTGGGTTGCACCATCGTGGAATATAGACGTGAGCTCATCGCCGCCATTGCTTTCCACGAATGACTCGGCTAACGCTTTCTTCCAGTAATAACACATTCCATAATAAGCTAGCAGCCAGGACAAATCTTATACCAACGATTCTTATCAACGAGTCCGGGTAATCCCTTAGTGGCTTTTACGACATCCACGGGAGGAGAAAGAAGGGTCTATTCTTAGGCCGGACACATCACAGCAATTATTTATTTCTATGAAACTTAATTTTCAGACTCAAATGGAGATGACGTACGAATGCGCGTGGGAGAACTGCGACTACCAGTTCGAGGACCTCACCGACTGCATGGAGCACTGCATCGGTGACGGAACTAACAGTGAGTCTTATTATCTGTATTAATGTACAGGCGTCCCAAGACTATGCGACATGAAGGGAAAGTACCTTAAATATTGTAGATAGGATATTTTGTGGAAAGGAGACTTTACATTATTTTTAAAACTCAGTAATACTGCATTCAAATATTTTCTGAAAATTACTTGCTTCGTCTGGGAATCGAACCGACTTAATGTGAAAAAACCACTCCATATTTTATTGATGTCGATCGAAAGAATGGTCAAAAAAACATAATTCCTCTTGAGTAAAATGGTATCTTAAAACAAAGGAATAACGTAAAATTAATCATTTTAATTTTTCATTTAAGGGTGTTCGATTCCCAACCGAAACAAGTAATTTTTAGATAATCTTAAAAATGAATGAATCTTAATCTTTGAATGCAGTATTTCTAAGTTTTCAAAATAAAATAAAGTCTCCTTTCAGCAAAAGATCCTATCTACAATATTTAAGGTACTTTCCCTTCATGTCGCATAGTCTTGGGACGCCCTGTATACTCCCCCTTGTGCCGTTGTGCTTGTTTATCATCCCGAAGTGAAGTAATATCCAAATCCTATGAAATCGCTCTGATTATCCAACAAGCTTTTTAATACTAGACAAACTCATAATCCAGGTCTGCTACTCCGAGAGTACCACGTGACTAACACCAGACGACGTCATTATCCAGTTGCTACTTTATCGCAACAATAACAGAATTACGGAAAAACTGGTATAATTATTTTCACTAGAAACGGGATATTTACCATGATTTTTGAGTTTTGATTGTTCCCGATATTTCGGCACAGTTGCATGCGCCATGATCACGTGGGGACTATCTAAAGTCTTTGCGAGTAGATACTATTGGCAGATATATCGATCTTCCCTCTTTCTCACTCTTAATAAGATAATTAAAAACCACCTTCTCTATTGAAATTTCTGTGCTTAGTAATCCCAATAGGTACCTTTCATTCTTACACATTATCACCACAGGCTTCCATACTCCAGATAATTAAAAACCATCTTCTCTATTGAAATTTCTGTACTTAGTAATCCCAATTGCCTCTTGTACCATTCTTGGTATGTAATGTCGCTCCGTTGAGATTACCTGCGGATTGTGTAGCTCGATCCAATGATTTGAGCCAGATTCCAAAAAGTGTTCTGCTATGGCTGACTTCTGTGTGTCGATGTTCTTGACCGCTCGTATGTGCTCCTTAACCCGACACGCTATCATACGTTTCGTTTGTTCAATGTACGAACTCCCACAGCCCACAGCTACAACCAATCTTATACACCCCTGGGTTTTCAAGTGGAAAACTGTCTTTTGGTGAACGCAAGTAGTGTGAGATTTTCTTTAAGGGAGTAAAGATGGTCTTTACGGAAAACTTTTGCAGGTCTTTCGCAATTTCGTCCATCACTCCCAAAAAAATCAAAACTTATAAATCATGCTTTATATCCCGTTTCTATACTGAAAAGTATGTACATAGCCATGATAGTTTCAATAGTTATATTGAAACAATAAAGTTAGTAACGATAGTTTTTGGAAAAAACCCTGTGGTTTTTATCTGATCGGACAGGTAATATACCGGGGTCGGGAATGGAGATTACACTCCACTAGTAGCACAGAGACGGGCTGCCTCTATTCTCATTGGTGATGACGTCATCTGGTGTTGAACCACGTGCCCATCGCACCTCGGAGTAGCACACCTGACGAAGTATAACATTATGCCATGGATAACCCCAACAGATCTAATACGGTCTGTGCCCCCAGGTTCCGTGCCGCCGGGGCACGTGCAAGGGCACTACCGAGGCGGGGGCACAGAGTTCGCGTGCCTGTGGCGAGCGTGCGCGCGCGTGCGCAAGGGGCAGGCGCCGTTCCCGAACCTGCCGCGTCTCACGCGGCACGTGCGCGATCTGCACGTGAACAAGGGCAACGGCAAGATGATGGCCGTGCACGAACGATCCAGGTACGTGTCATCTGTGGGCCAGCCATTTTGGATATGTGTTTGAAAACAAAGATCCCATAGATTTATTTATTGCCTATCCTTCCCCCAATGTGGTTTATTGATGTTCGTGGCATCATTTAATTAGGCCCTGTCTGAAAACCAGCGCTGCACTAAACCTAGGTCTGGTGCAGCATATTCTGAGACTGGGACCTGTTTGACCCCACATAACACACAACCTATCATCTTACCAATCAGGTTATAACAGTTTTTATTTATCTTGATCTTGTAGTACCTATACTTAGTGGATTTTTGTTTTTGTCTTCTTGTTTTATGTGTGTGTTGTGCGTGTAGTAAAATAAATAAATTTTCTTTCTTTCTTTCTTTCTTTCATACTTAACCGAAAAACCAATCGCTTAAATTACAAGAAATTTTAAAATTTTAACATTTCCCAATCAAAGAAACTGCTGAACTGATTTTGATAAAGCTTGTCTAAGAACCATCGATAAAAAACCTGCTTTCATATTTAAAAAAACCGCGTTCAAATCGGTTCACACGTTTAAGAGATACGGTGCCACAGACACGCATAGCGGTCAAACTTTAACACCCCTCTTTTTGCATACAGGGTTTTGGTGCAAAGGTATTTTTTTGTCACTAACTTGTACATACAAATTGTAGTGTTAGTTGTAGTAGAACTTTTTTGTGAAAAAGTTCGTACAGGGAAGTACTACCACCCAAAAATTACTACTACTATTTCTGCCGCGAAGCAGTAGTGCTCGCATTGCTTTATTCCGGTTTGAAGGGTTTGCCGGTGAGATTACAGGCACATGAGACTTTTCATCTTTATGTCTCAGGGTGGCGGGCGCAGTGCAATGGCACTTAGGGTGCGTCCTAGGTGGACGTGTTCTGTGAGGTAATGCACTGTTCATAGGCAGAGGGTACCATCAGGTGGGCCATCTGCATGATACGGCATTCCAAGTTGTATAAATAAAATAAAAAACCTATATATTTTAAAATAAAACAGTTTTGTCACAATGCATGATGGTTTGTTTACATTTTGTCTACATCGAATTTGGTATAGGTTTTTTAAATTTATTTAAGGCGGGTAGTCCAAAAGCGTTTACCGTACAAACTTTGTGGAACCAATATCGGTGTCAGAATACATGTAATTTGATAACAAATAGAATAAATAAATAAAATGAAAGGGTAATCATTCCTTACACTACAAGTATCATACTAACAAAGGCTATAACTATAGTTATAATATTTAGTCTAGTGTAAGAGAAAAGGTCGAGGCCGCAGCCACGCTGTCTCTCAGCCTCGTGATACTCGGAAGCTATCCACTGTTCCGCTGTTGCTCATGTTAGTGTTTTATTTTAGGTGAAAAATAATTACAACGTGGAGATTACCACCCGGTTCTATTACTAATAAAAATTTTGTAACACAGGAACTTCGTGCCGTCGACTAGGAAGCCCAAGATCATCAACATCCGCAGCGGCGTCGTGTCGCCAGGAGGTAATCAGTTTATTTATTTATCAGAATCAATTTACAATCGTGTTTGAATGGTACATAATAAAATAACATACAATTTAAATAACATACATACATACATAGATACATACATAGACACACGCCTTTTTCCCCGAAGGGGTAGACAGAGCCTCAATGGACCGCTTTTCACAGTGGGTTGCACCATCGTGGAATATATACGTGACAAGAGGTGAGCTCATCGCCGCCATTGCTTCCCACGACTGACTCGGCTAACGCTTTCTTCCAGTAATAACACATTCCATAATAAGTTAAATGACAGTAAGAAATTATATAAGAAATAGCATTTAGGAATCTAACAAGACTTTATAAAATGAATTTTCAAATATATTTAAGTATTGTATTCAAAATGTCAAATGAAATGGTGTCATGATCAACCATACATCACCATCATCGGGTGACGAGTCCTCCCCCATGGAATACAATAGGGGGGATTTGCCATAATCACCACGCCTGGCTGATTGGTTATCTCAGTATTTGTTTTGAATACAGGAAATGTTTGTCTGTGATACAGGCAATTTAATAGAAATAGATTATGCTAGATATTAATGAGTCCTCTACGTTGCGCATTCAGCTTGTATTAACTATGTTATGGTTGTTCCCAGCATCTTTGTCGGGCATGTCCCCCATGGCGCGCAACACGCCGTCCCCCGGCGCAGGCGAGGCGCCGCCCGCGCCTGCGCCCGCGCCCGCCCCCCGCGCCGGCCTCGACCCCCTGTTCGTGTCGGCGCCGCCCCGGGTACAGCGAGTCACACACTCGGAGGCCTATATCAGGTACCCAACAGGCCTATATCAGGCTTTCAACAGTCATATACATAGTCCTGATCCCACACTTGGATTCCCTGTGTCAGTATTACGAACTACGAGTACCACAATACAGACCCGGAGCAAATATTTGCAGATCATACAAACATTTGTCCCGCAGCGGGAATCGAACAAGGGCAATCAATGACATTACTAATTATCTTTAATTAAAATACAAGGTCAGCTATTTCACGTCTTTTGGAAAGCAAGTATAATATAGTATTGTCATCGGAACTTGTAATTATTAATTTTTCCTAGAAAATTTCCCGTTAATTATCATATCTTTAATTATCTCTGTAAAACGTCCACAGATACATCGAAGGTCTGCACTCCGAACAAAAGTACATTACTCCTTGGGAAAAGTCGTTGACCCCAATGCCCATCAACCCCGACCCCGCTCAGTACAACATGCACAAGCTGCCCGCGCACTGGATGACAGAGGACGCCATCAACGGCTTCCTAGCCCAGGATAAGAGTCTATCAGAAACTGACATCCAGAAGATGGACCAAAGCACCAAGATTCTGAAGGGATTGTGCTCATTGAGAGATTTTATGATGAAGGACGCGCTATGCCTTTACAAGAACTACTAAGTTCACTAACACAAACGCAGTTATGGTCATTCTACCACTGCTGGGTCATTTGTCCACTTCTGGGCAAAAACCCATAGAGGAAGAAGTCCAATGCCCGACAACCCCACCCCGCTCAGTACAACATGCATAAGCTGCCCGCTCACTGGATGCAAGAGCATTAGCTTCCTCGCTCAGTATAAGAGTATCAGAAACAGACATCCAGAAGATGGACCAGAGCACCAAGATTCTGAAGGGATTGTGCTCGTTGAGAGATTTTATGATGAAGGACGCACTTTGCCTTTACAAGAACTACTAAAACCTAAGTTCACTAACAGAAACGCAGTTATGGTCATTGTCCACTGCTGGACAAAGACCCATAGAGGGAGAAGTCATTGACCCCAATGCCCATCAATCGGGGTTGAATTGGGGTCGAACCATGCCTTGAACAGCCCGTTAATGAACTGTAGCTATAGTTGTAAGAAAAAAAAACTGCCAGCAAGGAACAGGTCAACAAAAATGCTCACAAGTTCTGCTGACAGAACTACTCAACAGAACAGGTGGGAATAGACGACAAAAACGGTTTGCAAGTTCAGTTCAGTTCTTGAACAAGTGGCCTAAGCGGAGAAACCCACAATTTCGCCAATTAACGGTTCGCAAGATTGGAAAAAGAGGTTTTGTTAAATATTGTTTAACTTCTTATTAGGATAAGTTATAAGTAAGATAATCATAGTTTATAGGCATTTTTCTGATCTAAATATACATTACCTACTATTTTCTGTTTGATTGTAGTGGCAAAAAGTACAAACTTAAGGCGATATGTTAAAATACCGAATGGGCGGAGTCTAGCAAGAAAACAATAGCTGCAAGAAAGTGAAAACGCTATTGCTCACTTGTAGCTGGGAAGAAATGAATAATTACTGTATTAACATAAAGTTTGTATCCTTTACTGTTACTGAGTGAGTATGTAACGCAAAAACTACAAAATGTTAACATATCGTCTTACGGTACCAGTCGAAGTGAATATCCCCTTCCTCCCGGTCCCCTGAGGTACTCTGATGTTAGGAGAAACAGGTTTTTTAAAATAAAAATAAAATTCATTCTATAAATCAACCAAAAAGAATAGGAGTGTGCATAACTGATGATGTCGAGTCGAACGCATCACCCAGAAACGGCTAACCATGAGTTTCGAGCAGTTGGGATCTCGCCATGACGTAAATTTTATTTCCTTTATGGTGAGGGTGCCGACCATGAATGTAGTAGTACATGGATTGAGTGTTAAAATAGCATAGAGTGTTCCTTCTTACTCCTATCCTAGAAGATAGCTTGCTATCCTATGTTAGAGAGAAACAAATATATTGTCACACGACAGTCTTCTTTCCGTTCCGTACCCTGAATATTGGCACCATGCATATACATCTTCCTAGATTGTTACCATTTTGGCCTGGTACGACTTGCACAAATAAGAACAGATAGATTTATGCTTGTCTCATTCCAACACATGAATACATTCATATAAAAGAATGAGACTGGTATAATCGATACCGTTTCGTTTTTAGCCTTAGTTCCATGCTTTAGTTCTTATTCCGAGGTGCCGACTGACCGTCTATCGACGTTCTGGCCGAGAGGTGTCAACTGTCAAGTTCGCAAACTGTACGGTGAAGTAGTATTTTTTCCTGTAAAAACTCAGTTTTTCTGCCACAATTTAAACTGGGTTAGGACTAGTCGGAGACTCTTGACGACTTGACTATAAAACTATAATAATTATATCACTTGACATTGGCTAAATTGTTGCAAATAATGCACAGAAGCCATTACCTAAGATAAGAAGAATTTGAATCACAAGATTCGTGAACAGAACTATTGGGAATTCATTTCCCATTTGTTATGTGAACAGAACTAATGGAAAAAAAACAGTAGTTCCGCCGACAGAACTACTCAACAGAACAGGTGGGAATAGACGAGCTAAACGCCATTTACCATGTGCCAACGCCATGTGTGGGTAGGAGCGACGCGCCTATCCTCCATACTTTTCAAAAATATTTTATTAAACCCACTGCAATAAGCCCTCTGCTTTGTTGTATTGATTTTATTTATCAAATTTTTGACCCAATAATAATGAAACCATATATATTTTGTTTCCCCATATTGTGAAACAATCGAATGGCAAAGGTTAGAGGGAACTTGTTTTGTATATCTAGAAAACATTGACAAATAGTGACCATATGACAGTCTGACCATTTGAACATCTGACCTTTTGGAAACAAACGGTCCTATCGTGCTTAAACCCTCGCGCAAAGAGTTTTTTTTACCTAGTTGTGACTATGATGTCACAGGCGTATTGTGATCGCCACTTGTCACATACCGCCCCTGGAGAGGGCGTTTATAGTTCACCGCTAAGACCCTATCACTGTTAGGAACTGTAGGATTTTCTTAGGGATGATTTCTTTCAGGTCATCTGGGCTGAGAATGTGTTTGCCCAGATGAACGCTGCGTTTGTGCTGGTCCACAGTCACCTAACAGATGAAGGGGCGTTTCTTCACAGATTCTGCAGGATTGCGTTTCGCATAACCTTAACTTGAGCATGTGCTTGTTAAGGAGACAGTGTCCAGTCAAGGCTCTGACCATAATGCAAAGGTTGCTCCTATTCAGCGCTAAGATACGGTTCGTATTCCGCTTATTGAATGCTTTAATAAGAGCTTTGGAATGGCCAGTGGATTCAATCCACAGCTTGCCCGATTCTTCGAAACAGTTCATCAGGGTTCTTTGAGCCAGGCTTTCTGGTGTACCACAGAAAGGCTCGGGAGAGGTGTGTTATAAGTTTGACAGCTGTGTGTCTGTGGCACCGTAGCTTTAAAAAGGAGAAGCGATTTGATTGCGGATTTTTTATTTTAAAGCAGGTTTTCTAGCGATGGTTCTTAGAGATGTTTATAAAAATCAGTTCAGCCGTTTCATTGCGTTGGAGGTGTTAAAAAAATAAACGTGTTGGGTAGTATGTTCCCTCAGAATTATAATTATATCCATGCATTTTTACAAGCTTTAATTATTAACTTGATGCATGTTTGTCTGGGTGGAATCTTGAAACTGAATTTTGAAAGCAGTTATCCTCAACCGATTTAGCTGAAATTTGGCATACCCGTCAAGTTCCGATGACAGTACAATATGATAGTGACAGCGAGCTGATCTGATGATGGAGACGGAAGGTGGACAACGGAACTGCTCAATGGATAATAGCAGACTGGCCGTGTTTAGGCTCATTTTGACCAGCACACGGATACGATCACTAATTTTATAAAAGCTTGTATTGAAAAATATATTTTTCACAAAAACTTTTAACATGAATATTGTACTTTATTTTACTTTACGAGTTGGAATTTGTGGCATGCCGCCACAAGGCTAAATAAAACCATTTTGTAGATATAGCTTAGGTTATAATTATAATATAAAGTGTCGGTAGTATATGGCATAAATATGATCGGCATGTGATGAGGCAGCTAGATGCCCTGGACTTCTTGCGTGATGAGTCCTACTAATGTGTTGAATTTGTTGCCATCTAGGATCAGCACCTGGAACAATAAAGAAAAAGTTTTACTATAAAAACTTTCGTTAATCATAAACATTAATTTTATAAAACAGGACTGAGTGCATGTAGTGCTAAACGGGCCGCGGAAGGAGTGCGTTGCGTTCACTCACCTTGAAAAAGACTCTCGGAACGAGTCGAAACAATGTCGGTGCTTACACCGATATAACGGTACGTGAAAATTCCCGTTTTATAAAATTAAAGAAAAAGTTATTCACGAATCAAAGTCAATAGAAATATGGGTTAAAGTTAAGAGGCAGAACACAATTCAGTCACTATCCAACTCAGTAAAGTTCAGGTAAATTAGAAAGTGACTGAATAACGCTCGCGCAATGAAGAGTGAACGCAAATCAGTATTTAAACAAAAATCTAAAATATAAATCGACCATGCCCTCTAAAATAATATTATTTGTTATTCTTATTAATTTTATCAATGTAATTTTCATAGGTAATAGAGATATTTACGTTATAAACGCATTGTAGAGGGTTAGCTCACGATTTTTTTTGTCGAGAAAATTTGTCGTTATCTTGCTTTGATGTTTTCTTTGCTTGATTTTCTATCATGCGTTGGAAATATAATGAAGATTAACATTCTTTTTTTTCAGAAACTGTAGATTTTGCTAAAAATACGATTAAGAGAAGGCTACTTGACTCGACTAGTCTTGACAGTCTCTCATAAGAATAAATGATTGTCGGGTAAAGCTGATGAAGTGATGAGTGAAATTTTTATAAATAAAAATAAAACCCCTTTATCTTTGTCTCAGGGTGGCGGGCACAGTGCAATACCACATAGGGCGCGTCCTATGAGATAGTGCACTGTTTATAGGTACAGCTTAACATCAGGTGGACCATCTGCTTGTTGTCATTTGAAGATGTAAAATTATGGGTGGTCTAGTCCAGTAGTGGATAAAGCAGCTGTTGGTGAGGTTACCTTCCGACAAGGCGTCAGCGCGCCGCCCTCGTAGTCCCACTGCGAGAGCACGGCCTGCTCCGTGACGTCCACCTCGAAGCTGGCGAGCGCCTCATCAGCCACCGGCTTCTCCTGATTGTCAGCTGTTGGCGAGGTTACCTTCCGACAAGGCGTCAGCGCGCCGCCCTCGTAGTCCCACTGCGAGAGCTCGGCCTGCTCCGTGACGTCCACCTCGAAGCTGGCGAGCGTCTCGTCCGCCACCGGCTTCTCCTCCTGATTGTCAGCTGTTGGCGAGGTTACCTTCCGACAAGGCGTCAGCGCGCCGCCCTCGTAGTCCCACTGCGAGAGCTTGTCGGCCTGCTCCGTGACGTCCACCTCGAAGCTGGCGAGCGCCTCGTCCGCCACCGGCTTCTCCTCCTGATTGTCAGCTGTTGGCGAGGTTACCTTCCGACAAGGCGTCAGCGCGCCGCCCTCGTAGTCCCACTGCGAGAGCTCGGCCTGCTCCGTGACGTCCACCTCGAAGCTGGCGAGCGCCTCGTCCGCCACCGGCTTCTCCTCCTGATTGTCAGCTGTTGGCGAGGTTACCTTCCGACAAGGCGTCAGCGCGCCGCACTCGTAGTCCCACTGCGAGAGCTCAGCCTGCTCCGTGACGTCCACCTCGAAGCTGGCGAGCGCCTCGTCCGCCACCGGCTTCTCCTCCTGATTGTCAGCTGTTGGCGAGGTTACCTTCCGACAAGGCGTCAGCGCGCCGCCCTCGTAGTCCCACTGCGAGAGCTCGGCCTGCTCCGTGACGTCCACCTCGAAGCTGGCGAGCGCCTCATCAGCCACCGGCTTCTCCTCCTGATTAGCGAACAGCACCTCTGTCGAATCTTCTGCAATTTATAAACAGCTAATTGTTCATACCGGTTTACGCATAATATATATACTTATACACTAATACTATAGAGGAAAGATTTGTGTGTGTGTGTGTATGTTTGTATGACTAAACGCAAAAACTAATGTGCCGATTTCAAAAATTCTTTCACCATTGGATAGCTACATTCACCCTGAGTGGCATAGGCTAACGGGGGGGGGGGGGGGGGAATAGGAGGCGGGGGGGGGGGAATAGGAGGCGGGGGGGCGGCTGTACCCGTTCGAAGTCGGGACGAGTCGCTTGTATATTATAAAGACCCTCGGCGCGACGGGCGAAGAGTCGCCGGCGACGCAGGAGGTTGCGGGTTCGATTCCCGCCTCGAAACTAAAATTTGTACGATCTGCAGATATTTGTTCAGGGTGTTCTGGGTTTTCTATGTATAATAAAAAATATCTATCTCTGAAATGGTTATAGCCAGAACACCCTGAACAAATATCTGCAGACCGTGCAAATATTTGTTCCGAGGCGGGAATCGAACCCGCAACCTCCTGCGTCGCCGGCGACTCTTCGCCCGTCGCGCAGAGGTCTTTATAATGTAAGTATAGACATTAGCAGTCTGACCATTTGAAAATCTGATCGTTTTAAAATCTGACCTTTTGGAAACAAACGGTCCTATTGTGTTATTATCCTATCGAGTATTAAGTATATCAGTTATCTAGTACCCATAACACAAGCTCTGCTTAGCTTGGGGCTACATAATGTTGTGTGAACTGTCCAGCAGTATTTTTTAGCACATGAACAAATATCTGTCTCTGTAATGGTTATAGCTAGAACACCCTAAACAAATATCTGCAGATCGTAAAAATATTTGAACCCGCAACCTCCTGCGACGCACCTTCGCCCGCCGCGCCACAGAGGTCGTCAAAATTTTGATGATGTTTTTTTGACCGCTTAGAGCATGCACGTACCTCCAGTGTTGTAAGTCTTGCTGATCCAAATGAGATAGCGGAATGTGTACGGCATGTTCCGCTTGACCGCCTTGTCCAGCTCCGTCTGCAGCGACGAGAACAGAGGCACACTGATTGCCGCCGGAATGTTCAGGATCCTACAACAATAAACATTGCACAATTAATCTAAAACATTACATACAAACATTACTTTTCACTAGAAACGGGATAGTTATCATGATTTTCGAGTTTTAATTGTTCCCGATATTTCGGCACAGTTGATATTCTACTCGCAAAGACTTTAGTTAGGTCTCCCGTGATCATGGCGCAAACAACAGTGGCGAAATATCGGGAACAAACAAAACTCGAAAATCATGGTAAATATCCCGTTTCTGGTGAAAAGTATGTATATAACCATGATAGTTTAAAAAGTTATTACATACATACATTCATAGAAACGCACCTTTTTCACCGAAGGGGGGTAGGCAGAGCCTCAATGGGTTGCACCATCGTGCAATATAGACGTGACATGACAAGTGGTGAGCTCATCGCCATCATTGCTTTCCACGACGACTCGGCTAATGCTTTCTTCCAGTAATAACATATTCCATAATAAGCTAGCAGCCAGGAAAAATCTTATCAACAAGTCCGGGTAATCCCTTAGTCGGCTTTTACGACATCCACGGGTGGAGACGGAGGGGCCTATTCTTAGGCCGGACACACCTAGGCCCGAAAAAACATTAATTTTGATGTTTTTACAAGTATGGTCTGAGTAAACGCACACAGGGACGAATTTATATGCGAGCTGGTGCTGCCCTCTCTGGACAAGCAGCAACATCACGACGACACTACCGGACCTCTTTTGGACCACTATTGGGCCATCTGCTTGTTCCGTCATTAAAGCAGTTAAAAACTGATATGTACAGATCCACCAACTTATCTGTAAATGTATGTAGATCATAGAAAATTTAGGTAAATGGTTCTACAGTTAAGTTGATAGATCTATATGTGACCGTTGGATGTTCTTCTTCTCTTATAATGGCATCTGAGGAGTGCTCCAAACGATTTCGCCAATGTCAATTATTATATTTTTTATAGCCAAGTCGTCAAGAGTTTCCGTCAAGTCATAACCCAGTTTAAATGGTGGCAGAAAAACTGTTTGATGTTATATACATGGCAATGCTACCTTTCATTTATAACAAGTCCAACATGGCCCGATTCATCGGCTAGTATCTTCTTGATGAGAGCTTTTGTTCTATCATCGGCGTTGTTTTCTGCGAGAGTCGTGAGGAGGGTTCTTATCTGTTGTATGCTGTGCTCATCCTGAAACATAACAGATAATGTCTTTTTATGCTGTCAAAGACTGCTAGCACTTTTGCAATTTTAACGGCATATCACTGGTATGTTGCATCTTTTCTGAGGTATGGTGTCTTGTTCTGGGGGAACTCTACTGATAAGGAATGTTATATAAGGCACAGAAGAAATGCGTTAGGGCTATCTGCAAGCTGAGGCAGACCGAAAGCTGCAAACCACTAGTTTAAGCATGTTGACTCTGCCCTGTATTTATATATTTAAAGTGGTCCAGTTTCTAAGGTGTTACCTAAATTTAAATCTTAATTTTAAAAGTCAGCGTCAATACCGTAAATTTGCTGTCGTTTTCATGAGACTGCTTTAATAAGCAATAGTGTATTTTGTATGGCGCCAAAGATCTACAATCTGGGGATTGTATATCTTTAGCTGACACTGAAGTCCAGTGTATATATTTTCCCCCATTAAGAATTGAAGAAACTTTTGTAAATGAAAATGAGGGGCAAATAAAATAAAAATGGGACACAGTTATGGACCATCCACCTTAAGATAACATGCTCCACCATATCTCCCACCAAAGCTCACTGTCAGGCTTATAGCCTACTGTCAGGGGAGCATAGCTCACGTTCAAGAGAGTCATAGTCTACTTTCAGGGTTTTAGCCCACTGCCAGGGTCAGAGTCATAGCCCAATGTCAGGAGGTCACAGCCCACTGTCAGAGGGTCACAGCCCTATGTCAGCGTCATTATAGCCCACTGTCAGGGGGGTCATAGCCCACAGTCAGAGGGCCTCAGCCCTATGTCAGGGGGGTCACAGCCCACAGTCAGAGGGCCACAGCCCTATGAAAGGGTCATCATATCCCACTGTCAGAGGGCCACAGCCCACTGTCAGGGGAGTCATAGCCCACTGTCAGAGGGCCACAGCCCTATGTCAGGGGGGTCATAGCCCACAGTCAGAGGGCCACAGAACTATGTCAGGGGGTGATAGTCCACTAGCAGGGTCATATCAGCCCAATATCAGTGGCTACCTTTGCCTGCAGCTCAATTATCTACAGAACTTACTTTTCTCTTAGTGATGTTGAGTATTGTGGTGACCCCGAACACTCCATCACTTCCGTCGTCTTCATCATCATCCTCCTCCATGCCATCGTCCAGGCATTGCTTCACCACACTGCCGATGTAGTTTTGTGCTGAAACATTTTTAAGATTAAATGAAACTACAATTTATGGAACAGCAGAGTGGATCAAAAGGAATCCAAAGCAATTTTGTTTCATCATCAGCAGCCAGTGAAAGTCAGAAATTAAGTATATCAGTTATCTAGTACCCATAACAAGCACTGCTTAGCTTGGGGCTAGATAATGTTGTGTGAACTGTCTAGCATTATTTTATTTATTTATAATGTGGTTAGTAACTCTTCGTTTTTTCCATGTCATCCTTATGCTATAAAATGGTATAGTTATTGAGTTAGTGAATTCAGCAACAAAAAACAAAACTTTAATGGGCATTATATATTATTATTATATACACAAAAACTTGGTATCAGAGCGCCATTGGTATCCTTCTCCGCCTAATACAAACATTTTCGTTGAACCTATAGCGCCTTAATTATTGCGTCTATGTAACTTACATATAATAATTGTTGCGTCTATGTAACTTACAGATAAAAATTGTTGCGTCTATGTAACTTACAGATAATAATTGTTGCATCTATATACATAACTTACAGATAATAATCTGTGCGAGTCCTCCCAGGTCGACATCTGATTTGAGGAATAGTTGTCTGAGGAGTTGCTTGATGCCGTGGAAGTCGCAGTCCTCTGGATTACGACCTTCGAAGTCAGCTTGAAGCTCCTAATAATCATAAAAAAAGTTATAGCTCCGGTACATGGGACCTCACTGTTAGGTACAGCTCCACCGGTGGATCTTGGCCAGGCTGAAAATGGTCGTTATGATACGCATTGACAACTTAGTTTCTGAGAAATTGATTGTGCAGCAAAATGGCTAACTTCAACACAAACCAATAGTTATAATATAGAACTATAGGCCATGTACCAGCAATCTGAGGATGCACATATTGCCCAAACACGTTGTGCGCACTTGGAACCGGCTACCAGACTCAGTGAACCTTCAGTGAATTCTTTCCAAAATAGACTTGACAAACATTTAAAGTGCACTGATAAGGACTAAGATATACACGTATCAGCTCCGAGAACTGCCTGTGTATTATAAATAAATTAATAAATATTATTTAATAAATAATGATACATAATCATTCTTTAACTTGCTGATTTTAAACCAAATGAGAATTGTTTACAAAAAAGTAGAACAGTGATTGAGTTAGCTATGGTTTTGTAGTTGAGTATAGTTGATGTTCAACAATTTATTATTTACAAAATATTGTGAATAATTGCAGTATTGTTGTGAAACAATTTAATAACAATGACCAATTTACTTGCAGGGATTGTAAGTTTGAAGAACAGGCATTAACGACTATATTGTATTCAATCAATTGCACACAGGCGCAAAATCTCGTAGAAATTACTTGCCTTTCGTTGCAATAGGTACAATAACAATGAGTGAGTATCGAATCAGAATAGGTACCTGCAACATTGGTGTCTGAATAACTGTTAATAAATCAAGATGGGCGTTCTAAAATGGATTATATTTGTTTAATTATTCTTAAACATATCAAAATGTTAAAATAAAAGGAGTATTTCACATTAATTGCGTGAATAAATTATGTATTTTGATGATTGCAACCATGTGTTTTGAGGTTATATTCACGCGAGCTTACCTTCTCTCCGACGTAATTCCCTTCGGAATCCAAGTCTGAATCCTTCTCACTGCCGGAGTTCTGTTCCTCTTCGCTGTCACTCTCGTGATTCTGTAGTTCCTTGTTCCTTTTGTTGGACATTTTACTATAATTTCCAACACAACACCGCAAAACTTGCAAAACGTACACAAACAAAACAAATGTCAATTTCTTTGACAGATCTGGAAAGTGGAATGAAATTAATAATTCAATGAAGCCAACCTTTAGCCAACCAACCTGTATTGTATTCTCTGTCTCTCTCATCTCAATGTTCTTCCTCTAATAGTGTTTCTACTTTTATGCCGTTCGCCTTTTTTAGGGCCTTCACCTTTTTGAAAGGCGAAATGGCCAACATTTGGATTGGTGCTTAGAATTTTTTTTCTACGATTAGCTACTTGGCCCCGTATGTTTGGGGTGAAATAGAAACCTTAGATGACAACCTCATTCATCCATCATGTAGTACACACAAATCACACAGTTTAAGATTTCCTAAAGTTCGTAGGCACGGTCTTAAAAGACTCAAGGTTTTATTGTAAGGTAAATATACATTTACATAATATTGTAAATATTAGATACAGTGAAAATCAAATAGGGCATTTGTAAAACGACCTGATGGGGAAGCACTATTTCTCCATGAACCCATTGAACCAACATGACTAAATTAATAAGTCAACTGAGATACTCTTTAGAAAGTAGTTAAGTAGTAGTAGAGTTTTTTTGTGAAAGAGTTCGTCCGGGGAAGTACTACCACCATACCTATTTCTGCCGCAAAGCAGTAGTGCTCGCATTGCTGTGTTCCGGTTTGAAGGGTAAGGGTGCCGGTGAAATTACTGGCACATGAGACTTTTCATCTTTTTGTCTCAGGGTGGCGGGCGCAGTGCAATGCCACATAGGGTGCGTCCTAGGTGAACGTGCCCTATGAGGTAATGCACTGTTCATAGGCAGAGGTTACCGCTTAACATCAGCCCCCCTATTCCCTATGTTGAAAGTCACTCAGTGACCAACGTTTGACAAGTAAAATGACCATCAATTGACAATTCTTAATAGTACTTTTTTTTTAATTGATGATCATTCTTCTTGTCAAACGTTAGTCACCGAGTGACTTTCAGTTAGGGAATAGGGGGGCAGGTGGGCCATCTGCTTGTTCCGTCATTCATTAGTATAAAAAAAAAGTAACAACAACGCCATCACTCGCCGGAATAGGATTTTAATTTCCCCGCGACAATTCGAATTTCGATTTGGAATCCCATGTGATTCGCAATCAAGTACAGCAGTACCTACTGAAGATCTCCACAGGTATACTGCCTCCTTATACTCAGGGATTGACAGGCTCAACGGGTTGTCTTTATTCTCGTATGTTTCCAGTTTGTTTGCTAACTAAAAAATAAACTTATTCACACACTTAAAATAAATAAAACCCCTCTAAAGCACTGACACAAATACTTTCTAAGAACTACACATGAACGCCAAAATTCAAACGATGACATTAGCCTAACTAACTCATTAGAGTTAGTTAGGTACACTGCTGGTTCACACTATATTCCTTCAAATGTGTGCAATAATCAAGCAGCAATAGACGGATAAAACTCGTTAGAATTGTCTCTATGCGTTTTGTCTCTCTTTTGCCTTTTTGAGCGCTGACCCGGGTGACCCGACGTACATTTACTTCGAGGTTATTGCCCTACAGGGTAAATAAAACTACACGTGTCTTAGATAAATGCGAAATATAGTTTTATTTAAAAAACACGCTTTTTCGTTGTTTTGTCGTCCTACCGTTTGTAAATGTTTAGAAGCAATGTGAAGTAAGACCACGCTGTTTTGATTATCTGTAAAGAGAAAATATATTATTTTGCAATATTCATCTGTCATTATTGTATGTGAATCTACTAATACAAGCTCATTCTCCATATATTACCTACCGTTGTGTAACTAGCTAGTGAAATAACAGAGAATCCATACGTAGTCACGTGAACCTCTTTTTGTGATCTGAAAAAAATACAATGTAACTAGAGAGGTAGCATAATATAATGGATACCACTGCGGCCGGCGCGTCGGGAGGTGCGGGTGCGATTTCCGCTGCGGGATAAATGTTTGCAGTAGGTACCTATACAATAGATCATGTGATCAGAAGGGTAATTTTCTTAAAAATAGTCATAATATGTTTTGGATCTTGCTCGGTGTCGATGTGATAAACGTCACAAAATGGTATTCTACTGACATGCAAATACTGCACGGAAATGTGATTAGATCGAAATGTGACCGAAACATGAGTTTACTCCTCAATAATCGATTTTATTATAAGGCCCGCGGAACCTACAATTTAAAATCGAGCGTTACCAAAAAGTGAAGTCGTTATGTTAACAAAAAGTGAAGTAGTATTTTCTGAACTGAAATTATAGACATATATTACTAGCGTAAGGACAGGGTGCAATGGAAGACGGATAATGACTTCCAATTTGATTGGTGTTAAAGTCAAATATGTGCATCAATCGACGACAACCAGTCTATCATTATTGCATCCTCATTGCAGTCTATGACTTAGTTCGCCCGCGATCGGACGTGTTTGGTGATATAATATAATGTTTTTTTTAGATCAACCACGTCTAGACATATTTTATTATGTTTTTGCTCATCACAGCTCATCAACAATCAATCAAGAGGGAGCAGAATACTTACGTCAATTCACAATATTCAGATTAGTTTGAAAATAAGTAAAGAATTGGCCTTCCGTATAAATATTTTCACGGTCTGTTTGTTGTGGTGCCTACGTTCCTGATACCCACGACACAGGGAATCCTAGTTGGACCAGCAAGTACCTACCTATGTGGCTGGTGGGTTATGTTATGTAATAGGTACCTACCTACAGACTTACTGACCTGTGTAACATTATCAAAATGGAGCTCTTGACTTTCTTTGTTGATTTGTACCAGCCGTTGTTGTACAGAGCATCAGAAATACCTTCACTCTGTAACACAATATTTTTTAGCAAAACAAGAAATCCAATAAAATAAAATAAAAACATCGGATTTTGAGAAATTCTTTCTTTTTCAAAAGTCGGGAAAAAGCGTAAACAATTTTAGATCCTCTAATAGCCACCTGTTGACGAGTAGACACAAATCCTATCCTATCTTAGATTATTAAACGAGTAATATTTATATATTTCGAAAAATGGATCTAGCTAGGTCTCATCTCTGCGAAAAAAGGGTTTTCCGAGGAAAACTCTTTTTTTCTTTAGGCTGCGAGGTCAGTTTTTGGATGGGTGACCACTTTTTGTGTGTTATTTTTATTTCGAAAAACCGAGCTAATCTCACCAGATATCCTAATAAATAAGTAAGCCCACAAAATAAATCTAAATAAGAAACTTACAGATTCGAGAAGCCTCTGCCCATACCAGCACAGCAGCCAAGTCTGGGAGAGTGCTGTGGTCAGAAACGATTTGTAGATCATCTCGTTCCACTTCTCAACAATCTGAAATGATGATTGTATCTAAGCAGTGCTGTGGTGTGTCCTCCCTATGATAAGACCCCTCCGTCTCCTCCCATAGATGTCGTAAAATCCAACTAAGGGATTACCCGGACTTGTTGATAAGATTCGTTGGTTGAAAAGGGGCCTCAATAGGCCCTACCTACCCCTTCAGGAAAATTTACAACCGTTGGGGAATAAGGTCTCGAGTGGCGACAACAATCCGGACGACGCAGATGAGGTAGGCCCTCGATAGACCAACGCCATACAGGTCAAATTAAGTCTGGATGGAGCCGGCCCAGGACCGTTCGTCGTGGCGTTCTACGGGGCCTATGTCCGGCATGGTCTTCTGTGGCCTGATGATTATGATGATTAGATATACATACATAGACACACGCCTTTGTCCCTGAAGGGGTAGGTAGAGCCTCAATGGACCTCTTTTCATCGTGGAACATAGACGTGACAAATGCTGAGCTCCTCGCCGCCATTGCTTCCCACAACTGACACGGCTAACCCTTATGGTAAGCATCGTAATGCGGTATACAGCGTAAAGCTAAGGCCGAGCCAACGCGTTCAGCCCGCGTCTGCGGTGGCGTGCACGGTGGCAATCTCTTGTCTTACCATTGATCGCCACCGCGCACGCCACTGAGGACACGGGCTGAATGCGTTGGTTTGGCCTTAGCTTTAGAATATAATAATATCGATTTATTAGTTCTACTCACGACACAACAGAAGCCGCAAAAGCAAATGATGATGGAACTGTTGAAGAAGTTCACAAGCAACGCGAAACTGAACATATTTTCCACATCTTCCGACAACCTGAAAAAGATAATTACCTGTGTCCCACGGCCATGCAGCATGGAGGACAAGTAGGTACTACCTGTGTCCCACGGCCATGCAGCATGGAGGACAAGTAGGTACTACCTGTGTCCCACGGCCATGCAGCATGGACGACAAGTAGGTACTACCTGTGTCCCACGGCCATGCAGCATTGAGGACAAGTAGGTACTACCTGTGTCCCACGGCCATGCAGCATGGAGGACAAGTAGGTACTACCTGTGTCCCAAGGCCATGCAGCATTGAGAACAAGTAGGTACTAAAAATATTGAAGTTAGGAAGTTTATGGACCTAATGGTTATTGCAACTAATGGAGAAATTCCTTTATTTTTTAAAGTCGGTAATATTGCATTCAATTATATTAAAAAAGTCGCTTGCCTAAGCCGGGACTCGAACCACAACATCGCAACAACAAAAAACTGTATTTTTATGATACCGATCAAATGGGTAAATCACAAGGATCAATTCCTTCCCAATAACCCATATAAGAAACATAGTTACTGTGTCTTATTTCATAATTTGATGGTGTTCCTTTAATTTGAGAGACTATAATTATGTTAATGAGAAAGATTATGTAATAAGTATTTTTATATTTCTTATCCTTTAATTTACTATGTATCCCTGTAACAAGCTGTTAATTGTTGTATTTCTTGCGCACGCTGTGATACCCTATAATTACGGGAACACTAAGATTAAGACCTTGTTGGTAGTCTAACGGTTCAATAGTGCAACTCAGAATCCAACGATACCGGGTTCGATCCTAGGCTCCGCACCAATGACTTTTCTAAGTTATGTGTGGATTTCCATCGCTCTGTGCTTCGGAGGGCACGTTAAACTGTCGGTCCCGGCTGTTATTGATTAATAGCAGTCGATAAGCCATGTCAGAGGCCCTCGGGCGGCTTGACAAACTCTGACACCAGAGGCCAGCACTACCTCATACGAAACGACGACGAAGACCTTGTTTTTTTTTTGAATGTGTTAGTGTAAGCCTGTGTTGGGTGTCCTATTTAATAAAATAAAAAATAAAATAAAATAAGAATTGAGCCTTATAATTTACCCTTTCGATCGGTATAAAAAAATACAGTTTTTTTGTTGTTGTCATGATGTGGTTCGAGTCCCGTCTCGGCTTAGGCAAGTGATCATATTAATAATTATCATTGAAAAATAAAATAAAGTCTCCAGTACGTAAAATTTCCTAACTTCAATATTTAAGTACTTGTCCTCCATGTAGCATGGCTTTGGGACACACTGTATATTTGCTTACTGAGTATATAGGTAAGCAGGTACTTTGAGGCTAAAAAGCAATAAGTTTAGGTACCTTATAAAGCAGGTATCCATACGAATTACTTAGTACTTACTTACTTACTTACCTGATCAACGCACGGTGCCGAACAACAATCTCAGATAACTCCTTTAGATGTCTTCTCTCCCAATCTCTTTCTCCATAACTTTCTATGATTCTCTTTTGGGTCTGAAAGTGTTCTTTGCTGTATGCGGCTGAAAAATGCAATATCAAATCAAAAATATACTTAAGTCTAAAATAAAATGTGTTAAAAAATGGGATTAATACATGTATTTACAGAAAAAATAATACAATGTATGTACAAAATACATATGAAACAGTTGTGCTACCTGAAGACCGCTGCTAGCGATCTAAAGGTAGAGCTCAACTGATCGAAATCACTACCAGACGGAAGCGTCCCTAAGATGCTGGCTGCATTGCCACGCTGAATGGCAATACTAATGCGTTGAGCCAAATAAGAGCCAGCTCTCGGGTCACGCGTCGCTTCGACCAGATGCCCTGAAAGAATTTTGAAAACGCGAAGGGCCCCGGAACCCCACGGACCCAGAGTCTCGACGCCGAAAGGCTCAAATAAGTAACTCTGTCAAGACTTAATAAACTACTTTTTTTTTCTTTTTTTTTTTTTTTATACTACTTGGATGACGGAACAAGCAAGAGGCCCACCTGAGGTTAAGCGGTAACCTCTGCCTATGAACAGTGCATTACCTCAAAGGTCACGTCCACCTAGGACGCACCCTATGTGGCATTGCACTGCGCCCGCCACCCTGAGACATAAAGATGAAAAGTCTCATGTGCCTGTAATTTCACCGGCACCCTTACCCTTCAAACCGGAACACAGCAATGCGAGCACTACTACTTTGCGGCAGAAATAGGTATGGTGGTAGTACTTCCTCGGACGAGCTCTTTCACAAAAAAGCTCTACTACTACTAAACTCTCTACTCTACTACTTGTTTTATCATGAGGTGTCCTATCTCCCTGACACCTGGCAAGACGAGGTGACGATAGATCGAGTAAAGCTAAGGCCAAACCAACGCGTTCGTTCACCCCGCGTCCTCAGTGGCGTGCACGGAGGCGATCAATGTAAGACAATGTATACCGTGCCCGCCACCGCGGACGCGAGCTGAACGCGTTGGTTTGGCCTTAGCTTTAGGCGCTAACTGAATGGTGCCCAAGAACTGGGTACAGAAACGTTGGTAGGCCAGCAGTGAGATGGGCAGACGATATCGCATGCATCGCGGCCGAACCTGGATGAGACTGGCACGGGACCGTAAAGAATGGCACTGGCTAAGAGAGGCCTATACTTAGCAGTGGCTGATGTCAGGGTGTGGATGAGATGTCCTATCTCCGAGAATTAAAGGCCAAGAGGTGGCAACCCTAACTACCAAACATTTATCCCACACATACCATTACCTGGTTCTGGCTAGGTGGAACGATGACCTACGAAAGGCGGCGGACAGAAAGTGGATGAGAAGAGCCGAACACCGGGCTCAGTGGCGCGTATTGGGAGAGGTCTGTCCAGCAGTGGACTAGTGTGGGCTGATGATGATGATGATGGTACCATTACCATAGACTAACAAAACATTTATTAGTCTATGCCATTACCAACACACAGTTCAAGCATGTTAACGAAGATCGACTCGCAATTTGATGGATGCCTCGGTGGGTGGAGGCGGCTCAAAACCGTTCGTCGTAGCATTCTATGGAAAAGGCCTATGTCCAGCAGTGGACTGCTGGTGTGCTGGTGTGCTGTGTGATGCTGGTGATGATGATGATTTTATTTTATATTACAATATATATAGTCCAAATAACAAAATACACAACAATACGGCCAAAAAAGGGTTACACAAATATTACAAATAATTATGAATACTAACAAAAATGCTAATGCTAATTTTAAAGAAAGGAAAAATATGACTAACTGAAAGTAAATAATAAAAATATAAGAATATAAATTTCGCTTGCATGGCTTTGATGAGGTGAATAAGTGGGTGTGCGGGTGTGTGGGTGAGTGAGTGAGTGAGCGGGCACTCCTATGATGATGATATCGTATGCAAAACCGAGGCAAACGTCGTAAAACCTGTAGGCCCTCAGCGGCTACCGCTTCTGATGAACTCACCAAGCGGAAACTCCTCAAAAAGCTGCCCATCAATCGGCACGTACACCAGCTTCCTTATCCTGACTGCCAGCAGGTCGAACTGCGTCGTGATGTGGCTCAGGTATATACAGAAGAGGAGGTCTCCGCAGAGCATGAACCATATTGTTATCAGACCTGTGAAAGAAAGAAAGAAATAAAATTTATTTTGACCAACAAAAACTGCACACACAATCAATAAAAAATAACACATAAGTATTGTAAGTACGTAGATGAGCTGTGTACAGTACGGTCAAAAAAGGTTCGCGCTCAGCATAATGCTGCAGTTACCTGCAGCGCTGATTGCTAGCGCGAGGCTCGATTGATGCACGGACACGGCACGGCGAGCGACACAATGTGAAGATATGCTACTTGCGTTAGCTATGTTAGTTTTAGTAGTAGTAGAGCTTTCTTGTGAATGAAACTGCACACACATTCATGTCCGGGAAACTACTACCTCCATACATATTTCTGCCACAAAGCAGTAGTGCTCGCATTGCTGTGTTCCGGTTCGAAGGAAGCGTTGAAATTACAGACGCATAAGACTTTCTCATCTTTATGTTTCAGGGTGGCAAACGCAGTGTAATGCCACATAGGGTGCATCCTAGGTGGACGTGACCTAAAAAGTGATTTGTGGTATTGGTTTAAGTTTTGATTTTTATATTATGACAAATTGGTGCTTTGGGCAAAGTGGATAAGTTATTACTTGTCCAGCATTATTTATTTATTTATTTATTTATTCACTTAACTCATTAATAAAATAAGTTCCTAAATAGATGTATTTCAACCTTTTTTTTAAATCCTTCTTAGTTTATCCGCGCTGCCCGGGCTTTCCCTATATTACATATATAGCAAGAATCGAACTTGCAACTTCTCTGAAGTCACGCTGGCAACTAACTGAAATCTCGCGCGGAGATAATTAGGATATAATCAAGATAAGTAGGTTTAATTTATTTTGATAGAAAATAAAGGTTAACGGGACTCTTCCCGCCATTTCCCCAGACCGCAGAGAGACGTTGCCTACTTTAATTTTGTTTCTTATCCTAGTGTTTTTTAGTTATTTTGTGTTATTTTGGTGAAATTTTAACCAATGTAGCTCGTTTAAAGAGCTCAAGTGTAGTGAAATGAAATGGAAGTGAATTGCGTGATTTTTCAAATTGGTGGAAATTTTCTACCAATGTTTTTGTAAAACGTTGTAAACGATTGGAACTTTGCAAATAGATAGAAAATTCTTTATTGCACAAGAAAAAAAGCAGTACATAGGCGAACTTAATGCTAATTAGCATTTTCATCCAGCTAACCTTTATGCAATGTAGAGTGGGTGGTAGTGCTATTCAAAATAATTATAGGTTGAGATTAAATGATTAACATAATTAAATATTTACTCTAAATAACTAGCTATAAATACGTAACATAATATAATATATATAAATAATTTAATAAATCACATAAGCTTAATTTTGTTGGACATTTTGCAATGATAAAAAGTATTGTATTGAATTATATTGAAATGAATACAATAATATACTTGAAAATGGCAAATGAAAAAGACGTGCGGCCAATTAAAAAAAAACTAATCTCTCCTGCATTTATAAAAACGTAAATATGAGATTCCAAACTAACCTCAACTTGAACATGCAACACAGAACTGGTTTTAAACAAAGGCAAACTTAATGAACCGCGCTGCGATAGGATATAAAGAAGTAGGGGGTGTCAAGTAAAAAGGGAATTCTACTGTTTTGTGGAGCTCGCTCGCCGCTGCGCCACTCGCCGTGCACACCAGAAGTAATGGGCACTCTTTAGCTTCAAAGTTGTGAACTGAGAAATACGGCTGGTAGTGATATATCTACTCCACCAAAAACATACGAGAAAGAAAGCCAAGTTTGTAACAAAAAACTTGCAAGACCTCGGATAACGGCTTTGCTAATAAAAGAAGAGATCTACTAACTGGATAACAAGCCATTAAAACTTCCGTGAGTAATATTCATAATTGGGTGTTTTACTCGGAACAAGTACCTACGTGAGTAATTACCGGTTTTTTTTTCTTTTTTTTTTCAATTATGGATAACAAGCCCTTTCGAAGTTCCTTAACCTCTGGAATGCAAATGAATAGCAACATTTTAGAATAAATTGATCTCTTTGTCGATTCAGGTTTGACCTATGCTCACTAAGCCCTTATTATTATTGCACTTATTTATTCTAAAACTGGTAACAACATATTTTTTTTACTATAAACACAGAATAAATATAAATATTCAAAATAATTAATTAAACAACCAACTAGAGAGACTTAACTATTGTTCTTCTGACTTACAGCACACGGTCCAGCCCAGATGCTTTTTGAGCGACGTCAGCTATCTGTGTTAGGGAGCGTATTCTCGAGTTCCTTAATCGGTCCGTGAGTTTCACTCCTAGGATGCGGACAAATGTTTGTATGATCTGCAAATATTTGTTCCGGGTATGTGTGTTGTGGTAGCATGGTACTCGTAGTTTCTGATACCCACAATACAGGGGATCCTAGTGTGTGACCAGGACTATGTATGTGACTGATGGGTGTTATGTTATGCTAACATAACATAACACCCATCAGTCACAACAGTCAGACCTAAGTCTCCCAGTTTCCGCATGCATAATCAGTTTACGCTATCTCATGATGTGTTGATGAGCTGTTAGAGCAATAACACAAAACAATTTGAATATTTGTTCCCAGTAGTTCCATGTAGCCAGTTCCACATGTAACTAGGTACTGCTACTCACAATTTCCACTAACAACTAGAGTCCACTTGCGAAACGCGCACCATGAATGCGGCGTGAGACGTGCCGCCTACGTACATTGTGATAGCGCATTCTAAACGTAGAAGTCGTACTGCCCTCTTATTCGCTATGACTAAACATGACATAACGCGGGCTCGTTACGATATCTGCGTGGAATCATCGTTCAGAATACATTGTGACGTCACACGTTATTGTCGAGTAATCTCCTATGGTCATAGCTAGACATCGGATTATATGCATTTGCATGTTTGCATATGCAAATGCATACACAGTTTTATTACTTAAGCAGCATCAACGTTTAAATATGTATCTTGCTCACATTGTAAATTTACTCCGAATAAATAATTTTTACTTTTTTTACTTTATATAATGCTATTTTTATAGCGTTATTGCATATTTTGGTACTTTTTCATTGATAGTGCTTATTTCAGTAGTTATGTGAGTACGTTGGCAGAGTAAGGCATGTTGTATTACGCCGTTAACAGAATAACGCCGTTTCGAGTTCACTATCGCAAAAGGTTCGCGGCAAATTAGGTGCAGTTATGCATAAAAATCCCGGTCTTGAAGGAATAAAGGAAATTAACGCATTTATCAACGGCACCGGACAAACTCTGCCTGATGAGGTCTCTGCAGAAATGGCGCCAAATTTTAAGTTCTGTCCTGTAACGTCAGTTGACGTCGGAAGGTCATTTTCAGCCTAAAAATTAACATGTGACAAACGTCACAAGTTTGCTGCAGGAAACCTAGAAAAAAATGTTATTGTTTACTGTCACAAGAATTATAATAAATAAATAAGGTATTATTAAATAACTTATTATATGAGTATTATATTATAATAATATTGTATTATATTATAATAATATTGTATTATATTATAATAATATTGTATTATATTATAATAATATTATTGCAAGCAAGTTAATATTGTGATAGATAATATAATAAACGTAAGTTCTTATTATTAATGTATTTTTGATTGTGCATATTTTATGCATATTTCGCCCTTTTTTAGTGCATATTTGCTTGCATATTTTGGCATTTTGATAGTGCATATAATCCGATGTCTAGTCATAGCGAATAAACCTCGTGTATGTTATTTGCGTTAGAAAAATACGAAAACACGTTACGAGAGCTTTTCGCACGCACAGAATGTTTAATTAAACTCATAAAAACACGCGTATGTTTAAACTTTTTCGGTAATATCCACAGTATACTAATAATAAACCAGCTTCCTTTACGGGACGCTGTCAGCATATTTTTATACTAACCTCTATTATATGCATGAGTATAATATTATATTCCCATATCTGCATGTTTCGTAGCTTTATCAGAGGCCCTCTGATAAAACCAAAAAAGTGTAAAGGTCAGTCGGTCGTGATATTATGCATGTGGTGTTATTTGTCCATTGGCCCGTGATATTGTTAGATTCGCAATTCGGTTTTCTTTTTTCCGAATGGTTCCAATTTACAAACCCGAGGGCAGTGTATGGGCAGTGTACAGACCATAGATTGAAAACCATAGAGCGAAAATTATATGTCTATGGTACAGACAAAGGCATAAAAGTGTCGTATTATGCGGTTAATAAAAAATGGTTAGTACGTTTATACACGGCACATTATTTAGCTAATCGCTGCACAGTTTTGCAATTTGAAAACACTCGAAATAAAAAAAACTTATTGCGAGTCGAAATGTCGTTTTTGTATGCAGAAAATGATAAGTGATCCTAGCGGACTTGTTGAGAAACTCACATATTATATAGACTCGCAATTCGATAGTCGGGATACCGGATGCAATACTTATACAAACTTGTACTAGGCCCTCTGTTTACAATCTCACGAGATTTATTGTACCTACTATAATAATTTAGATTACTGTGCTTTCGGTGATTACAATTTTCTAACACATACCTACAATGTCATCAATGTGGTTTGTTTGTACCATCTAGAATGCGTAGTACTAATAACACGCGGACGAATTCACGGGTAGCAGTTAGTCCAGAATAAGATAGATGACTGTTTTCTCCTCAGTTTAATTACTTTATTTACGCACTTACCAAGTAAAATAAAAAAAAAAAAAGATTAAAAATTCGACTGAATAAAATTTCGTTGTATTTTGTGCCGTTTCAGAATTTGTATCATGTGCAAACGTGTCGATTGGAGAAAACAAATTTCATGACACACTGAAATAGGTACCTACACTACCCCCCTACCTACCAACCCCAGATGTGCGAGCTAGTGAACCATTTATTAGAATTCTCTTCAAGGAATATAGAAAGTTGTTGTCTGCAAAAGCTCGGTAGATTGGCAGTTAATCTTCTTTCGTTTATTAAAACTGCAAACAGAGTATATTTTTTGCGTTGCTCGGATATGTGATAAAGAAATGGCTCTTAAGGTGGTATGCCGCAAAATTCCTAATCTTAGATTTGATTTTGAACTGACTAAATCAAGTACAATATTCAAATAAAAAATATAATTTTGAGGGAACACTGTACCAGAAATACGAAAGGACAATATTTTCTTGACAGAAAAAATAATAAAATAGCGTCTATTTATTGTGCATATAAAAAAATTGTTAAAAAAAAAAAAAAAGTTAGAAATTAGGTAAAAATTAGGTAAAAATTAGGTGAAAAATAGGTTAAAATTAGGTAATTTTTTTTATTTAAATAAAGCAATACAACAATTCCAAGGGTTTACTGTTGGGGTTTTGTAAAATAATCTATATTTTATGAGATATTTAATAAAAACCGCTAAGTCTAGTGGATACGCAGTTTACACTGCGCGTTGTGAATTAAGTCGTAATTATTTCATGATTTCTAGAGGTCAGTGACTCAATTTTACTATACTCCAGGTGTGTGCCAGGCATCAGGTAGGGAGTCATAACAAAACTAGCTCTAATTACGGAAGAATATATGCCTGGAAAATAAATTTCCAAAATAGGGGTTATTTTTGAAAAGATAATCCCCCCTTGGAGCTGCTAGTTCAAATCAACACTCATCAACAAAGGAAAAACTGATTTCTTTTTCATCTTTTTCATGGATTCAGTTTTAGTGGCAGTAGAGCTTTTTTGTGAAAGAGTTCGTCCGGGGAAGTTCTACCACCATACCTTTTTTGGCTTACTTTGCTGAGTTCCGGTTTGAAGGGTTTGGGGTTCGGTGAAATTACAGGCACATGAGACTTTTCATCTTAATGTCTCAGGGTGGCGGGAGCAGTGTAATGCCATATAGGGTGCGTCCTAGGTGGACATGACCTACGTGGTAATGCGTTGTTAAAGGCAGAGGTTACCGCTTAACATCAGGTGGGCCATCGGCATGCACCGTCATTCACGTAGTCAAAAAAAGAGGTCAATGATAAAATATAAAAAATCAATGGATATTCTAATTTAACTGGATGTAGTTATATACGTGGATGTAATTATTGGCTGACCTATCTTCTAGAAAATAAATAAATAAATAATGCTGGATAGTTCACACAGTATTATCTAGCCCCAAGCTAGATAATAGTAGAGCTTGTGTTATGGGTACTAAATAACTAATATACTTAATACAATACATTACATAAAGAGTTTTTTTTTTATTATACATAGAAAATACAAACCACACATACCAAATATTTTTTCCGAGGCGGGAATCGAACCCGTAACCTCCGACGTCGCAGGCGAACCTTCCCCCGCCGAGCCACAGAGGTTGTCGATGTCCCATAACTTGGTAGCAGCGCTCTAAATTCTAAACTAGTTTCTCGTGTTTGTGTTCAAAGCGTAGTTTCGTGGTTTATAATTAATTATTCTATACTCTAATTACACACGGTAAAGTTCTGATACAACTATAATTAGCTGCTATTCAGTGAATAAGAGATTTCGTAGAGGGTCTACGGCGTAGAACCTATTTTACAGCTTTTATATAATTTGCAATTTACCTATGTATGTTTGTTTGACTTAAACTTAATTTAAAACTTAACTTAATATTAAAGCAGTTATCCTCAACCGATTGAGATGATATTTTGCATACCTGTCATGTTCCGATGACAATGCAATATTATGGTGACAGCGAGCTGATCTGATGATGGAGACGGAAGGTGGACAAAGTGGTTCTGATTCTGATTTTACTCATTTTGATCAGCACACGGTTACGATCACTAATTGTTGAAATTGTTGAAAAAGATATTTTTCACAATAAACTTATTATTGTGTTAGTACAAACGGTAAGCTCATTATGATGTTTTGCGCATGCAAAATAGAGATATTAAAGTTACGCTATATTTTAATAAGATCCAACTGTGATTGAAACATGAACGCATAAAATAATTATCAATCCTTTTAAATTTTTCTGTAAATTTTGGTTAGAATAGATAGCTGAATAGATTCTTCACTCTTACCACTGATATAATTATATACACTGCCCAATCTACGTTTTTTCTACGTATACAGTATTATTTTATCTGTGCTTATAATAATCTACGTTTGCCAAGAATCGAAAGTAGACTATATTGTTATTATAGCCATCCCATGAGACCCATCCGTGTCCTCTCATAGATGTCGTAAAAACCAACCTTAGGATTACATCAGCGGATGAAAACTTAACCACCTTAACTCATCGCCCCCTGCCTGCCAAGCGTGGTGAATATTGCAAATCCTCAATTGCATTCTGTTGGGGATGCCTCGTCCAGTGGTAGATGTCTAAAGGCGATGATGATGATGATAACTAAAATTCTCAGTAGTGTGTAAAATTTAAGTGAGAATCTTCTGATGATGATGGTCTTACCGTGCCAAGTCTGGAACGCCAGGATAACCTCATAGTAAACCCTCGCGAAAGGGTCAAACGGAAACCAGTAGAAGAAGGGTAGGATTAGTGGCACGTCGTATCCTAGAGCCCGTTTGAGGACCTCCACAAAGGGGGGTGAGAGAAATATGACAAGGAGGGCGTTGTTGCACCAGTAGTAGCCTGAAATAAATAATAATAATGCTGGACAGTTCACACAACATTATCTTACCCCAATAATGTTAATGTTAAAGAACTCCCTTTAAAGCATTCGAATTCTATGGGCGGTCCATTATGCGTGAGAGTTGTCCGACTAGGTAGTTAGCCAGCCTAACTCCGTCCAGAAGCATAGAAGTTTCCTTGGGTCTTCGCAGGCTTGGCGGAGTGACCTCGGGTCTTAACCCAAGCAGAACTTGTGTTATGGGTATTAGATAACTGATGTACTTAATATAACACATTACATAGATGATATGTAATGTGAAATTAATCTTTTTCAATCTAAGCTTTTACGAAATTAGTGATCAGATTGGTGTGTTGATAAAAATTATCCCTAACACGGCTAGTCTACTGTTATCCAGCGAGAAGTTACGTTATCCATCTTCTGTCTTCATCATCAGATCAGCTAGCTTTACCACAGCGGCAGCTGCACTATAATATTATATTTTGACGACCTCTGTAGCGCGTCGGGCGAGTAGCCGGCTGAGATGCGAATGGTTGCGGGTTCGATTCCCACGGACAAATGTTTGAATGATCTGCAAATATTTGTTCTGGGTCTAGGTGTTATGGTACCATGGTAATCGTAGTTTCTGATACCCACGACACAGGGAGTCCTAGTGTGGCGTCAGGTGTATGTGAGTGTTGGGTGTTATGTTATGTTATATTGTAACCAGAACTAAAGGTGTATGCAAAATTTCAGCAAAATAGGTTGCGATGAAATGGTTCATTATTCAGATTCGTTTCGTTTCGTATGAGGTAGTGCTGGCCTCTGGTGTCGGAGTTTGTCAAGCCGCCCGAGGGCCTCTGACATGGCTTATCGACTGCTATTAATCAATAACAGCCGGGACCGACAGCTTAACGTGCCCTCCGAAGCACAGAGCGATGGAAATTCGCACATAACTTAGAAAAGTCATGGGTGCGGAGCCTAGGATCGAAACCGGTATCGTCGGTATCGGTTTTAAGAATAAGATTTTTTTCCCTAAAGCTCGTTTAGCAACGGTTACTAGAAATTCATTTTATATGTGTATAAAGATTTATAATAAATTGCCTATGGAGTATCGAGACTTGTCACAAAGAGCACTGAAGCCAAGATTAGTCAAACTTCTCTTGTCTTGGTGTTTCTATAGTATTAATGAGTACCTAACATGTAAACAATTATAACTGTCATTTTTTGAATTTATTATTAGTACCTACTTTTATTATTGTTGAATTTGAATTGCGCTAATTAATTAATTGAATTGAATTGATTTATTTAAAGAGGATTGTGTTTTTCTGTCTTTTTCTGGTGTCCTGTGTTAACTGTTTAAATTGATTGATTGTGTACATAATTGTGAATTTCGTATGCCTGTATTGGTAGAATTTTAGTGTTACGCCTATAAAATAAGAACTGTCTTGTACCTACCTAAAATTCTGACGAAATAAATATATTTGTATTTGTATTTGTATTTGTATTTGTATTTGGATTCTGAGTTGCACTATTGAACCGTTAGACTACCATCGCTATATTATTCAGATTATCCCAAAGAAAGCAACGAACTGACAGGTGAAGTTAAATAATAGCTTTTGGGAAGATGCATTCAAGGCATCCGTTTATTCCCAGTTGTTACCACTAGTTCTGACCCCACTGGTGGCAGTTGCCACCAAAAAAAGAAAGATTGAAGATTTGATAATATGGCATCTTTTTTCATGTATGTCTTTGTGTTTACAGTGTAATGTTAATTGAGTATTTTAGGTGTATGAACTATCCGCATGCAATGTTTTCGGAATAAATAAACTATGAAATAACTGTGAAATGTTATCAAGTTGTAGTGGTGGTAGAACCTAGAAGTTATTATTCCCTAATCTAGCTATTAAGAAAGAAGATGAACAAAATTTCGTCTATTCCCAGTTGTCACCACTAGTTCCATTGTGTCAACTGGCAAGTTTTCAAGTAACGATCGCCACCAAAGGTGACAACCGAGATTATCAGCCAGATACTTGTCACTGCTGTGTATAGGCCACAAAATTCCACGACGAACGGTCTTGAGCCGCCTCCATCCACTGCTGCATATATAGGCTCTTGATCGTTTGTGACATTTTAAGGGGACCAGTGGAGTTCTGATGATCATGATGAACCTCAATTTAACTGGAAGTAGGAGTCGGTGATGGTGCTATCTTGGTCTCACCTTGAATGACAATATTCAACTGGTTCAGAGCAGTGTTGACAATCTGATGCTCTTCATCCGTGACAGGTCCTCGGGGCCACATGCCACGCAGTTCACTGTACAGGTTCTCGTAAATGGGACGGTAGTATACTATCTTGTAGGATTTTGCCATCGCTGAAATCCGATAGCAGAAAATAACTTGATTCAAGGTTAATATCGTTTGTTAAGGTCGTTCGTTAATATAGTTGATTGAAGGTTTTATTAGATTTTTCTATTTATTATAAAATCTGAGGTACTTTGTTAATTTGACTTGTCTAAGAACATGTAATATGTCAAAGGATATGAATAAATGAAATGAAATTTTTATTTTGACCTAATTTATGAGAAATACAAAAATTTTAGAAGAAGAGAGAGAAGAGAGCTAAAAGCTGAATGCTAGGGATAATAAAAAGTGATAGGAATCTAAATACCTTTGATCAACACCTTGAAACAATGCTGAAGGAATTAAACATGGAAAGCCTGGTGAACAACCTCTCCCAACACCACGCGTTCGAAGTCACGGGCAAAAGGCTAGTCATATATAAACTACACTTTACATATAATAAAAAACACGAACCTAGGAGAAGATATCCAATGCAAGGCATCATCCTAAAGATTACGATGGCGTCTTGAAAAGAGCCACCGCGCGCGGTTTGTACCATGTTTATCAGCTCCAACCACGTCACGATGAACAGGTTCGCAAACGAAAACCAGTAGAACACGTTCCAGATGAGCCTAGAATATCAAGAAGCCATCGTAGCAAAGAGAAGAGTTATTTAAAGTATAGTCTGCGACTGCCCCGTTTTAGGCAGAGGTTATCATTTTACAATGCCACATAGAGTGCGTTCGTCTTTTATTGATTTATTTATGGAGATCGATGTAGAATGTAGTTAATCCTATAAATAATCCAATCATGGACATATTATACCACTCACGCTGAGCCACTCAAAAGTGAGAGGCGCGAAATGCAAATTTTATTGTGTTTTTTGCTAATCACAGCTCATCAACACATCCTGAGATAGCTTAACCTAGTTTTGCGGAAACTTAAAAACCCAACACGCATATTTTGATTGAAAGTGTGTTATAATTTATTATTAGTTTACAAAAAAATCACTGTAAAAATCATTATTCATTGTTATGTCTCCTAGTTTTCGCAAAATCAGGTTTCGCTATCTCAAAATGTGTTGATGAGCTGTGTGATGAGCCAAAAACACAATAAATTTGAATTTCGACCCTCAAGCGAAACGTTCCACCTTAAGCACTAACGATTATCATTTATTTTATATTGATTTGAATTAATGACGAAATAAGTAGTACATGTCCCAGCGCTAAACTCTGCCCATAACAATGCATTACCTCATAGGTCACGGCCACCAAGGACGCACGCTATGTGACATTGCGCTGCGCCTGACACCCATACATAAAGATATGTGCCTGTAATTTAACGTGCACCCACGGGAACACAGCAATGCGAGCACTACTGCTTTGCGGCAGAAATAGGTATGGTGGTAGTACTTCCTCAGACGAACTCGCACAAAAAACTCTACTACTTACAAAACCTAATTTTTGCCTTCGTAATGTGTAGATACTGAAACTATAATCTTACCTGACCAAATCGGAATCATCTCTCATCAGTCGAAGACTACTTAATCTGAGAATAGCCTTTGTTACGGCGTATGTTTCATCGTAATCTTCGAGGCTGAACTCCTATGATAACAAAATATTAATCTGTATGTTGTTGTGTTGATAAGATGCTTTTTCTGAGAAATAAACAATTTCAGAATGGTTTGCTTACTTTGGTTCCTCTTTGTACTTTGTTCCCCTTCTTGAAATATCTCAAAAGCGACGCCATAGCGGCACTCCAACAAAAAGAGCCATTTTTCATAATCCTCTGACACTTTTATGCTGTGTTCGTGAGAAACGGCACGTGCACTTATTAATTTTTTATGCACGTAGCTGTTTGTTTATCTGAGTTAGGCACTTTTGAATCTGTTTTGTTTTTGTTTGTGTTAGTTATAAACTTTTATAAAAAGAAACTTTTTCAAAGTTGGTAGGATATTTGGGTTTTGTTGGTATCAACAAGGGTTTTCTCGCTTATAATTTTATTGGTAAAACCGATTAGATAAGTATATATCAACAAATTAAAAAACTTGAGAAATAACTTCAGAGAAGTTCATAGCTGGACATAAGCATAAATTTTATACACTACTAGAGGGCCCGCGAGCGACTTCGTCCGCGCGTACTCAGAAAACTGCCCCGGCGTTCAGAAAACAACTTTAACATCAACAACCACGCCGTGAAACGACCTTTGGAACGACACCACACTCAAGTTTTTCAGTTTATGGGTCCCATTTTATCTTTGAGGTCCTTAAACTATTTTAATCTCAACAACGACACCGTGAAACGACCTTTGATATGACAACATACTCAAGTTTTTTTCAATTTAGAGGTCAGGTTATAAGCGTGAGGTCCTGTTTTTTGAAAAATCTAAATAACTACTCCGTGAAACGACCTTTGAAACGACACCATACTCAAGTTTTTCAATTCAGGGGTCCCATTTTAACTTTGAGGTCCTTAAAATATTTTGATCTCAATAACTACACCGTGAAACTAACTTTTAAATCGTCGACTTACGCTGAAATCTAGCTAAAACGTAAAGTATATTTATTTACAAACAAAACGTTCCCATGCTTTTTTTCAGTAAAATTTCAGGTACTGCTGAAACATATGTTAACTACTTTTATTTAAGGAAACTACCTGTGAATTTTCAAGTATCTACTACCAAGGGTTGCCGAAATGCGAAGCATTTTCGTTTTATATTAAAAGCCGTTTTGGACCCCTAAATTTCAAAATTTTCCAAAATCTTTTCATTGTACTCCCTTACACCCAAAAAGGAATACATCCTCCAAATTTCGTGTATCTAGGTCTAGCGGCTTAGGCTGTGCGTTGCAAAACGCAAAGTGTATACATTAAAAGCCCTTTTTGGATCCCTAAGGGGGCAAATTCCAAATTCCTCTCTAAATACACCTTTACACTCTAAAAGGAATACACTATCCAAATTTCAAGTCTCTACGACCAGCGGTTTAGGCTGTGCGTTGTAAAAACTACAGTATTTTTATTTTTTTACAAAGAAAACGTTCCCTTTCCGTTTTTCAGGAAAATTTCAGGTATCGCTGAAACACATGTTTGTTAATTTTGTTTGAGGACTCTCCTTGTAAAATTTCAAGGTTCTACTACTAACGGTTTCCGAAATACAGAGCATTTTTTTTTTATGTTAGAACCCCATTTTGAACCCCTTAGCATGCGAATTTTCAAAATTCCTTTCTTAGTACAACCCTACGCATCAAGACGAACACACCCTCCAAATTTCAAGTTTCTACGACCAGTGGTTTAGGCTGTGCGTTGGCCCTCGGTCAGTCAGTCAGTCAGGACATTGCCTTTTATATATGAGAAGACTAGATGACCCGCGCGCGACTTCGTCCGCGCGTAGTTTGAAAACATCCCCGAAGCGGCGTGCAGACAACAACTTAAACATCAACAACCACCCTGTGAAACGACTTTTGAAACAACACCGCACTCAAGTTTTTCAATTTAGGGGTCACATTTTACCCTTTATTTCCTGAAAATATTTTAATCTTAACAATGGCACTGTGAAACGGCCTTTGAAACGACACCGAACTCAAGTTTTTCAATTTAGGGGTCCCATTTAACGTTGAGGTCCTGAAAATATTTGAATCTCAACAACGACACCGTGAAACGACCTTTTAAACGACACCATACTCAAGTTTTTCAATTTAGGGGTCCCATTTTAATCCTGAGGTCCTGAAAATATTTTTATTTCAACAACGACACTGTGAAACGACCTTTGAAACGACACCATAATCAAGTTTTTCAATTTAGGGGTCCCATTTGAACCTTGAGGTCCAGAAAATATTTTGATCTCAATGACTACACTGTGAAACTAACTTTTAAATCGTCAAAATATGCTGAAAGCTGGCTAAAACGTAAAGTGTTTTTATTTACAAAGAAAACGTACCCGTGCCTTTTTTCAGCAAAATTTCAGGTACCGCTGAAACATGTTTTTGCTATTTTTATATAAGGAATCTACCTGAGAATTTTCAAGTATCTACTACCAACGGTTTCCGAAATACGAAGCATTTTAGTCTTACATTACAAGCCGTTTTGGACCCCTAACAGGGTGAATTTTCCAAAATCCTCCCCTACACCCAAAAAGGAATACATCCTCCAAATTTCATGTATCTAGGTCCAGCGGTTTAAGCTGTGCGTTGCAAAACGCAAAGTGTATACATTAAAATACTTTTTTGGACCCCTAAGGAAGCGAATTTTCCAAATTCCTTTTTAAGTACACCTTTACACGCTAAAAGGACAACACTCTCTAAATTTCAAGTCTCTACGACCAGGGGTTTAGGCTGTGCGTAGTAAAAACTAAAGTTTTTTTATTTTTTTACAAAGAAAACGTTCCCCTGCCGTTTTTCAGGAAAATTTCAGGTATCGCTGAAACACGTGTTTGTTAATTTTATTTGAGGAATCTCCTTGTAAAATTTCATGATTCTACTACTAACGGTTTCCGAAATACAGAGCATTTTTGTTTTACGTTAGAACCCCATTTTGAACCCCTTACCATGCGAATTTTCAAAATTCCTTTCTTAGTACAACCCTACGCATCAAGACAAACACACCCTCCAAATTTCATGTCTCTACGACCAGCGGTTTAGGCTGTGCGTTGGACCTCGGTCAGTCAGTCAGTCAGGACATTGTTTTATATATTAGATTTTAATTGGTTCTGTACGAAAAAAAACATGTTAATAAAAGCATATTGATAAAAAACAAAAAAAAAACGTGTTTCACACACGTTACGAATGAGACCTCAGGAACCCTACGATATGTCAAGATATTTTTTACTACAACAAATAAGAAAGCAGTTTTTTTATAAGTTGTAGAGTTTTCTTGTAATAAGCAATTATATTTTATTCCGAATTAATCATAAACTATATAAAATGCATTATATACTTTTTCAAATCACCCGGCGGAGAGTATTGGTACGCCATAACACAGGCATTGTAATCCTAGTTTTGGTACCAATGCTGTCAAACTATGAATAACTGGAGATAATTTTAATATAACTTTATATTTGTACACTGATTTTTGTAATGTTTGTTGATATTAAAAATATAATTAAATTTAATTAAATTAATTGATTTTTCGTTGCTCGAGGGCTATTCTGTCACTTTCTAACTTACCTGATTTTTAGTGAGTTAGATTGTGATGGAAGATGGCCCGAAATAATTAATTTTTTGGTGTTTTTGCTCATTACAGCTCATGAACACTTCTTCAGATAGCGAAGTTGATTTCGCGAGAACTAGGAGACTTAACACACATGTTTTAATAGATAGTATCTCATAAATATCACCAGATTAGCTACGATACACCTAAACCATAAAAAACACTGTAAAAATATGTTTAGGGGGGATCGTAGTTAAACTGATGATATTTATGAGATACTATCAATTAAAACATGTGTTTTAAGTCTCCCAGTTCTAGCGAAATTCACTTTTGCTATCTGAAGAAGTGTTCATGAGCTGTAATGAGAAAAAAACACCAAATAATAATAATTTCGCCCCACTAGCGTGAGCACCTTAAGTGCTTAGGTACCGTAGTAGTTGCCTATTGTACTGCAATATACTGGCTTCGTCGGCGTTTAAAATCAAACCACGTCATATTTTTCTCAGTACTCTCTAGATCCATTTCACTCTTGCTAAGCACGTCTCCATTTCTCGTCTGCAGCTTTTAGCAGCACTTTACCGCTGGTCTACCTACCTACTATTATGGTCACGTCGGCAGCCACTCAGAGAGGTATGGGCTTCTCGTGTCCGATTTGCATCTGTTTTTTCTCTAGAAAAGTGCCTATAGCTTCCGGATCTTGCTGGGACACATTGTAGATAAGGAAGATGACGGCCTCTGTGGCGCGGCGGGTGAAGGTTCGCCTGCAACGCTAGAGGTTGCGGGTTCAATTCCCGTCTCGGAACAAATATTTGTACGATCTGCAGATATTTGTTCAGAGTGTTCTGGGTATTTTCTGTGTTATCAAAAATATCTATCTATTTATTTATGTAATTTATTTGAATTATTTGTGAATTGTCCAGCAGTATTTATTTAGTTATAAATAACTAAATAAATACTGCTGGACAATTCACACAATATTATCTAGCACCAAGCTAAGCAGAGCTTGTGTTATGGGTACTAGATAACTGATACACATTACACAGATCAAATAAATAAATATATAATAATAAATAAATAAATAAAATAAATAAATAAATTACATAAATAAATAGATAGATATTTTTGATAACACAGAAAATACCGATATTTACGATTTTATTATTCTAAATCTAAAGGTACCGCAGAACCCCAAGACGAAATTCATCACTGGCAACATGCAACCAGAGCATATTGCTTTGATGACTTACGGCAGTGAAATATTGGCCGCATAATAAAGCTCAAAGTTGCGCAGCGGGGTAAGGAGAGAGCTATGCTCAGAGTTTATCTACGTGATAGTATCCGGAATGAGGAGATCCGTAGAAGAACCTAGTTCACAGACATAGCTCTCAGAATTAGCAAGTTGAAGTGACAATGGGCAGGCCATATAGCTCGCCGAACTAATAGCCGTTGGGGGATACAGTTTTCGAGTGGCGACTACAAACTGGATGACGCAGGAGAGGAAAGCAATGAACCAACCACATTATAGGGGTCACAGGAAAACGGTGTGTGGAGGCGGCTCAAGACTTTACGTCATGGCATTCTATAGAGGAAGCCTATGTCTGATGATGATGATTATGATGATATATTGATTATCCTAGACCCTTTGTTCGGTGTAGGACAGATTCTGGATTGGACAGATTCGTAATTCGGCAGATTCGCTACTCGACCGGTTCGTGAGTTGGGCAGATTCTTGGATTCGACAGATTAGTTTAATTATTATATTACGTACCTACTTTATATACCTAATTGATGTATAGACTCCAGGTAGCACCAGCTCCAACCTTTGTGGTTTTTAGGCGCTATTTGATGGCAAATATTATGTAAAATGATTTTAAATGGTAGAATAAATTAAAAAAAAAACACTACGGCAAAAAATGAACATTTGTGCACAGAATACTGATCTGGGGCCCAATTCTATTTTTTTTTGGGAAAAACCATTCTACCATTTATACTATGCAATTTTTGTATACTGCTCTTGTGTAATTTTTTTTCTAAAATAAATAAATTTCAATTTCAATTTCAATTTCAATTACAATTCAATTACAATTGTCATTAAAAATGGTAGTTTGCTAAATTTATGTTTTTACGAATTTTTATGATAAAAGATTTTACGATTGTTTCTAAATGTTCACAATTAAAAAACCATTGAAGTTAGTAGAATACCACTACTGACAAAAGTGACAAAAGTATGAATAAATTCATAAAAAAATTAAATGAGTAGTAGTAGAGGTTTTTTGTGAAAGAGTTCGTCCGAGGAAGTACTACCACCATACCTATTTCTGCCGCAAAGCAGTAGTGCTCGCATTGCTGTGTTCCGGTTTGAAGAATGCCGGTGAAATTACAGGCACATGAGACTTTTCATCTTTATGTCTCAGGATGGCGGGCGCTGTGCAATGCCACATAGGGCGCGTCCTAGGTGGACGTGACCTATGAGGTAATGCACTGTTCATAGGCAGTGGTTACCGCTTAACATCAGGTGGGCCATCTGCTTGTCACGTAATTCAAGCAGAATAAAAATAAAATAAAATAAAATATGGTTTAGTCGAATTGGGCCCCTGATCTGTCCAATCCAGAACCTGTCGTAAACCACTAGTCAAATACTGTGTAAAGTAGCGAGTTAGCTAATTAGTTTGTACCACAAACGAAATGATAATACTATTGTTTCGTGTTAGTTCGACGCCGACATCACGCCGACAGAGTAACGACTTCCGTAATCGGTCGATCTACGCGCGTACCGAAGGATGAGCGCACACTTGCGACTGACGGAGTACCCATAGGATATCGACTCAGGTCAACCTGAGAACCCGCCTACCTCAACGAATACTTTACCGATTAGCTGTAGATACCGCCACGCGTTGTATAAAAGCCTACTCAATGATAAAACTTATTTTTTTTTGTAACTATGATAGTCCCACTATTGACCGCGACCTCACCTGTTGGTAAGTGACGATGCGGCCGACGATAGAGCACGAAAGGTCTAGAAGGCACCTATTCACTCTTGCCTTAAAGAGACCTATAGGTACCTTTGAGACCCGTAGGTTTATAGTTTTCAGGAAAGACGGCAACTTGTTCCATTCCTTAGCATTACAAAGGTGGAACCGAAACGCTTAGTGCAAATTGCGGGTATACTGATGAGGTAAGGATGGTACTGAGCCGTGCGCCTGCTCGTCGTTTGATGAAAAGTATGTGCCAACCTTCATGTTGATCGGGCAAACGATGATGGAGTTTATCAACGTCATTATATACCAGCATCCATTTATATTTAAATATATTTATTTTTAAATGAATACAAAAACTGAATTTCTAAAAACGCCCTTTATGCTGACTACCGTTGCATGTCTGTCATGAAACAGGTCCCACCAGTAAAAAAGCACTTCTGCTGAAATGAGGTCAAATTAAGCGCTTTTTGCTTGTTAGTCTTTTTAATTCTGTTTTCGGGAAAGCTGCCGTGACGACTGGACATGAGATAAGAAGCTTACAGCTGACCTTATTTTAAGCTAGAATATGAAATTCTTGAATGCCAAATTGCGTGAATTCTTGATAAGATTTTCGTAGTAGTACCTAGAGCTTTTTTGTGAAAGTGTTCATCCGGTGAAGTACTTCCACCAAACCTTTTTCTTCTGCAAAGTAGTAGTGCTCTCTTTGTTGTGTTACGATATGAAGGTGCCGGTGAAATGAAATGACAGACACATGAGACTTTTCATCTTTATGTCTCTGGGTGGCGGGCGCAGTGCAATGCCACATAGGGCACGCATCAATTGGCCTCTGTTCACAACGGGTTGCACCATCATGAAATATAGACGTGACAAGTGGTGAGCTCATCGCCGCCATTCATTCCCACGACTGACTCTGCTAACGCTTTCTTGCAGTTGGTAATAACATATTCCATAATAAGCTAGCAGCCAGGACAAATTTTAATCTTATACCAACGAATCTTATCAACAAGTTCGTGTAATCCCTTAGTTGGCTTTTACGACATCCGCGGGAGGAGACTGAGGGGTCCATTCCTAGGCTGGACACACCAAAGCCTAGTAAGTAACTTAATAACACCGATCCGTAGTATGTAAGTAATGGGCATTAGTGCGAAATCCACCAGTTCAAGGTTGCACAGCGAGTTATGAAACGAGCTATGCTCGGAGTTTATCTGAAAAATAAAATCCGAAATGAGATTATCCGACAGAGAACTAAAGTCATTGACATAGCCCACCGGATTAGCAAGCTGAAGTGGTAATGGGCTGGTCATATATGCCGAAGAACCGACAACCGTTGGGGTAAGTGAGTTCTTGAGTGGAGACCGCGTCTTGGCAAACGTAGCGTGGGGCGCCCTCTGGCTAGGTGGAGCGATGACCTACGAAAGGATGCGTCAGGAAATGGATGAGAAGAGCCGAACACCGGGCTCTCTTTGTTGTGAGAGAGCCGGAGAGGCCTATATCCAGCAGTGGACTAGTGTGGGCTGATGATGGACGTAGTGCCAAACCGCTCTCAGAGAGCATGTCTACTTATAAGAGTACTTTTCCGTACCTAGTTTTAATTTTCTTAAGATAACTCCCATATTATCATATGCAGCAAAACTTCTACTATTATTTATTCTGTGGCAGCAGTAAGAAATTTTCCATGCATTTGTATTCCTAAATTCCTCATTCTTCAGTCGTAGAGCTGAATAAGACGATTCAAAATGATCCTTGTGATTTTAATGCATAAAATACATTTGAACTTGAACTTGTTTTAATGAAATACCATCACGAATACATCATTCATCTCAACAAATTAATAAAAGTGAAAAGAGAGAATATTTGTCGTGCTGTCTCACCAAACTGGCACGACTAATTATGAAGAAATTAGATACTTTTGGATTAAAACATAGAAAAAAAGGAAAGAAAACGCTTATTTGTAACTATACACGAAGACACACATCATTAAAAAAGCAAGTAAGAACTAAATAGTAATAATAGTTTTAGTAGTAGTAGAGCTTTTTTGTGAAGGAGTTCGTCCGGGGAAGTTCTACCACCATGACTATTTCTGCCGCAAAGCAGTAGTCCTTGCATTGCTGTGTTCCGGTTTGAAGGGTATGGGTGCTGGTGAAATTACAGACACATGAGACTTTTCATCTTTATGTCTCAGGGTGGCGGGCGCAGTGCAATGCCACATAGGGCGCGTCGTAGGTGGACGTGACCTATGTGAGAATGCACTGTTCATAGGCAGAGGTTACCGCTTAACACCAGGTGGGACATCTGCTTGTTCCGTCATTCAAGTAGAATAAAAAATAAAATAAAAAAGCGAATGAAAAACACTGAAACAAAAGTATGAAAGTTTGTGTGTGTGCCTGGCTAGCCCGCGTCACCCCAGTGCTGATCATCCGTTGAGGCCCAGAGTGAACCACGGATTTCCACTCATCAAGAGCGTCGTTTATTTTGAAACTTAAATACATTTATTAGTATATACATAGAGTACGCATAGGATACTCTTTATCCACTTTTTTTTTGTTTTTTGTTTTTTATCTTTTTATCGTTTTTTTTACGACTTCTGTGGCGTGGCTGTCGATTGTTCGCCTGCGACGCAGGAGGTTGTGGGTTCGATTCCCGCCTCGGAACAAATATTTGTGCGATCTGCAGATATTTGTTCAGGGTGTTCTAGGTGTTTTATATGTATTATAAAAAATATCTATCTATCTATGTAATGTATTGTATTAAGTATATCAATTAACTAGTACCCATAACACAAGCTCTGGCTAAGCTTGGGGCTAGATAATGTTGTGTGAACTTGTCCAGCATTATTTATTATTTATTTTATTTATCCCGTAATTCAGTTTCCCAGGGATGAAATGCAGGTGAAACCATAGGCGACAGCAAGTTTCCTAGGATTTTTCCATCTTTATTCAGCTGAAGGTCAAAAGGTCACACTTGGCTTGCTTCGATAACCGGGTATGTTGAAGGTTCATTGTTTTTTTAACCCCCGACGCCAAAACGACGGGGTGTTATAAGTTTGACGTGTCTGTGTGTGTGAGTGTGTGTGTGTGTGTGTGTGTGTGTGTGTGTCTCTGTCTGTGACAGAAGTAATTAATTTTATAAAAATTTAAAAAAACCCTCAACGCAATGAAACGGCTGAACCGATTTTGATCAAACATAGCTAAGAACACTCCCGACAAATTCACCTTTCAAACAAAAAAAAAACTAAATCGGTTCATCCGTTCAGGAGCTACGATGCCACAGACAGACACACAAACACACACACACACACACGCACACAGACACGTTAAGCTTATAACACCTCGTCGTGTTTGCGTCGGGGGTTAAAAAGAATGCCACGACAACCTCGTGCCGTCTCTATCAACCGCCTTCCTGCGACCTCTATAATGTCTTTGGTCTATCGAAAGGGGGCATTCCTCTTTTGCGTGGTCCGGTTTGTGGTCGCCTCGCGAACCTTTATTCCCCGACGGTTATTAATTCTGCGAGCTATATGGCTATATGGTAGGTATACGCATCCGTGGAAATATATGAGTTTCCATCTCAAGGGATACAATACAATTATTCTTTTTTATCGGAGCTTTTTCAATTTCCATGCTTTCACTTAAAATAAGTATTTTTATTGAAAAGTATGATTTCTAAACATGCTTTTATAATATTAGTGATCGGAGTCACGCATAATGGACCGCCCATAGAGTTCGAATGCTGAAAAGGGAGTTCTTTAACATTAACATTAGTGATCGGAGCGGTGTGCTGATCAAAATGAGCCTAAACACGGCCAGTCTACTATCCATTTATCTATTATCTATTTTTATCTATTTTTGTTATCCATCGAGGAGTTACGTTATCCACCTTCCGTCTCCATCATCAGATCAGCTCTCTATGTATTGTCATTAGAACTAGACAGGTATGCAAAATTTTAACTCAATCGGTCCGGGTTAACTGGTTCAAAATTCAGTTTCAAGATTTGTCCTACACTAACATACCTACTAACTAACTAACAGTTCAAGTTAAATAAAAGCTTTTAAAAATATGGCATGGGCCATCCTTAACGAAATCAATTAGATAATTGCTTGAACCCGGAACAAATATATCAAATTCTGAACCTACAAAATGTTTCATACAATACTCACATACGTCAGTCAATAACTTCTTTAGTATTAATAGCTATTAATAGTATATTATGCAATTAGTGAATAAAGGACTGATTTAAAGCGAGGTAAAAAAAAACACACACGATAGATGAATCACGAGCAAGTGAAGGATTCTCGGTAGCGATGTAATTATTCATTATGTGGTAGCGAGTGATTCAAGTGTTAGAATCCTGAGCCACGCGAGTGATTCATGGCCTTTGATATAAATCCGTTTGAATCAAGAGTTGCATAAGTACTATATTTATTTTATTTATTTATTTTATTTATTATGGAACATCAACAGAATTTACATAGTTGGGTGCTTACTGTTGCTAGTTTAAGATCTAATTTACATGCACTTCCAATTACAGATGAACACATCGTGTACTAATCATTTTGCATAAACATAGGTAGTTCAAAAAGACGACATATATAGACATATAGAGTATATAGAGCTGTTCTTTGACGATGGCACACAATACAACATGCTTACATAATTACAAACAAAGGTTAAACAGGACATAAGAAAAAAAAAAAAAAAAATACAATCTGAAACTTTTTGATATGCTATTTCAACATAAAACCTAACTTTTTTGAAGAAAAATAAATAAAAAATAATTTACCCTATAAACAATCAGGTGGATTTTGGGTTCAAGACCCTATATATTGTTCTGAACGTCTTTTGTGTATAACGTATTTTTAACCCACGACGCAAAAACGACGGGGTGTTCTAAGTTTGACGTGTCTGTGTGTGTGTGTGTGTGTGTGTGTGTGTGTGTGTGTGTATGTCTGTCTGTGGTTTCGTAGCTCCCGGACGGATGAACCGATTTTGTTTTTTTTTTGTTTGAAATGTGAATTTGTCAGGAGTGTTCTTAGGTATGTTTGATCAAAATCGGTTCAGCCGTTTCAATGCGTTGAGTGATTTTTAAATTTTTACAAAACTAATTACTTGTGTTATATTAGTTTGTTTCTACACTTTACCATGATTATGAGAAAAAAAATATTTAAGACGCTATGTTAAAATGTTGGAGTCGTTGCGTTACATGCTCACTCAGTAACAGTAAAGGTTACAAACTTGATGTTTTACAGTAATTACTTGAGGATGTAATCTAAATAAATCATATGCTAGAAACACAATAAGTGAAACTTTTCTCGACAGCTTTATTTTTTGAAATTGGCCCTCCTAATACCCGTTTTAGGTAGACATTTAATGAAGAAAAAAGGAAGGTTAAATTAATTAAAATGCACGCGCAAGGAGCTTGCATATCATTGAGATGGAGCTCGAATACTTAAAAGTGCTTTTTATTAGGGTTCCGTAACAAAAATTACGGAACCCTTATGGATTCGTCATGTCTGTCTGTCTGTCTGTCTGTCCGTGTATGTCACAGCCACTTTTTTCCGAAACTATAAGAGCTATGCTGTTGAAACATGGTAAGTACCTAGATGTATTCTGTGAACCGCAATAAGATTTACAAACAAAAATAGAAAAAAAACAATAATTTTTTGGGGTTACTTAGAACTAAAACTCAAAAAAAAACATCATACCCATACGTGTGGGTATAATAGGTCTTCAAAAATGATATTGAGGTTTGTAATATTTTTTTTTTCTAAACTGAATAGTTTGTGCGAGAGACACTTCCAAAGTGGTAAAAAGTGTGTCCCCCCCCCATAACTTCTAAAATAAGAGAATGATAAAACAAAAAGTCAGTCACGCAATGATTTTATATATTATATTGATGACGATAATCACTCAGGCCTATATATTACTCTCGCCTAGCGAGAGTAGTCTGGCGGTTGACTCCATGTTTAAGACATATCACCACACAAATTCTGCTAAATTATTTCCGGCGTAATAAGGCTACTGAAACCAGTTATTACGTTGGAAACATTATTTAAGAAACCACGATATAAATCCAGCGAGGGAGTCTGGCAATGAGCGCCTTATTATGAGACAAATGTTCTCCAGCCCGCCTCCAGTCTGGGATGAATATTTATTTAAGAGGCGGTTCACATTTTCATGCGAATAATCTAAGATCTTAAGCGCCTAATTTAACATCATAGGAAAAACTTTTATTTTATTTTATTTTAATTTATTTTATTAATCTAGCTTTCACAGTTAGTTTTAAACTATACAATATAATGCTGTTCTGAAACCAATTTGAATCCACATTTTGTATTTGCATCGTTTACAAAGTAGGTAGGTACGCATGCAAAATAACACAACGGCAGGAAAGCCGGATAAGGTAGATTAGAACTTTACATAGGTAAATTAAGTACATTACTCTGAATAAAGCAGCAAGTATAATTACAAAAACAATATAAGTACTTAAATTTAAAAAAGTACCTACAAACAAATTAAAACAAAATAAAACAACAACAACAAAAAAAAAAAAAAAAATTTTTGTAATATTGTGTGAGTTTATTTATTGAAAATGTTTCTTTTACATTTAAACATGGGCACACCCCAACCAATCTTCAATATAAGTTTAGCTCCTCTCCATCCAAAGTTTGTCTGGAAGAGATTGCTTTTTAGCGATAAGACCGCCCATTGTACATTTAGTATTTTGTTTAGTTATTATGTGTTGATTTTATCTAGATTTAAGGTGTGCAATAAAGTATTTTGATTCATTCAATCATTCATTCATAAAACAAACAAAAACGTAGGTAAGGTAGTAGGTATTAAGTAGGTACCTATTCATAATCGTATAAGGGTGTCTGTAGTGTAACTAATTACTGTGGACATTGTTGAATAAGTGTACGAAATTGAAAAATCTATTTTTCAACACATCTGCTCATAAAGTGGCTATAATTTCATAGCAATATTTATTTATTATTTATTTATTTATTTATTTTATTTTATTTTATTTTATTTTATTTTATTTTATTTTATTTTATTTCATTTCATTTATTTATTTATCTTTTTTCACACTATATGCACTTATACATGTCAAAACAAACAATTCTATAAAATACTTACAATGAAAACATGCAGAAAATATACCTAAGTCACAGGTAGCATTATTAATCACTTTTAAACAGGGAATCTGGTCGAAGCGACGCGTGACCCGAGAGCTGGCTCTAATCTGGCTCAACGCATTAGAAAGAAAGAAAGAAACGTTTATTTATGACTATACAAACAAAGACACACACCAACAAAAGAAGCAAACAAGATAGGAACTAAATAAAAACTAAAACAAAAACAGATTACACAGATATAAAAAATAAGGCAATTTGTGTGTGTGCCTGACGCAAGCCACAAAATTCAGTTTTGCATCAATTCAGCGTTTGCTAGGCCGCGTTGGCATTCCAGCGCTGACATTAGTATTGCCATTCAGCGTTGCAATGCAGCCAGCATCTTAGGGACGCTTCCGTCTGGTAGTGATTTGGATCAGTTGAGCTACCTTTAGATCGTTAGCAGCGGTCTTCAGGTAGCACAACTGTTTCATATGTATTTTGTACATACCTTGTATTAGTATTAGTTCTTTCTGTAAATAAAGATATGTACTTTTAAACATATATGTTACAGACTTTTACATTTAAAATACGGGAAAATCAATAAAAAAACAATAGTAATTGTGAAATAGAAAACTTATAAAATTAAAATGTCAAAGAACTAAACTATGAACAATTATATATTCTGTGTAATGTCACAAAGTCGAACGAAAGACAAACTGACACAAAAAAAACAGACTATAAAATAATTAATGTTACCAACATTTAATGAAAAAAACAGCAATAGCATCGTCAAAATATGTAAATTGTGATTGATAATAATAAAAATGATTATTGAAATTACACATAAAATTCAGCCGATAAGGCATCGTTATACAAACACAAAACATATCAAATTACAGAGTTCTTGTCAGTTTCTTGACTTAAATAATTTTCCGTCTGCCATAGCTTCACTGATTTTATAATAACTTTTTGTTTACAAATGATCTTTTATGTATGATTTAAAGCTACAATCGTTCATATTTCTTGTGTCAAGGGGTATCCTATTATACAGTTTAATTTAAGTACAATAGTAGCTTTTTGATATTTTCGTAAGCCGAGTTTTACGAATAACCAAGCGATCCTTATATCTAGTGTTATGGTTATGGGTTTCTCTTACAGTCGTCATTAGTCACTAGTGAGTTATAGAGATAGGTGAACATTTACACAGAGTGTGTTTTTCTGTTTTATTATTATTTTATTCACTAGTGTGTTGAAAAACGTCGTATGAAACACGTGTGTATTGATGATTACCGTACTCGGCTCTCTTAAGACCCTCACCTATAACGGCTCGGATCTTAATGGTGCCTTAGTGGTAATCACCAACATTACACACTTGTACCATAATGTACTATTATTGACACATAGTACACCACATTTGCAAACACTACTTTATTTGTTTTGTAATAATAAATAAATAAATAAATAAATAAATAATGCTGGACAGTTCACACAACATTATATAGCCCCAAGCTAAGCAGAGCTTGTGTTATGGGTACTAGATAATTGATATACTTAATACAATATATTACATAGATAGATATTTTTTATTATACATAGAAAATACCCAAATCAATAAAGCACCTAGTTTTACTGAGAAACAAATACAATTAAACTTCAGTCTTATTTTCTTGACTAAAAGTCATCAAAATGACTGACAACGAAAACCTATAAATCATGTAGTTATTGGGCCATCTGTTTGCTCCGTCATTCAAAAAGTTAAATAAAAGAAAAAGAAGGCCTATATTCAGTCAGTTCAGTATACATTTTACAGACTTATGTTGACTTTGATCAGACAAATAAAAACTCTAGGTACGTTGATGATGATTGGTAAAAAAAAAACATAGCTTTATTTGTTTTATTTCGCAAATAGTATTTCGATGTTTTGTGAACATACGAGTCTTTTGGTACTTATACAGTTATCTATTTAAACCTGAATGAATACTCGTAGCCTATTTTATTATAAAATGTTCCGCCGTGGTATTTCCGGCCTAAGAATATACCTCTCCGTCTCCTCCCGTGGATGTCGTAAAAGCCCACTAAGGGATTATCCGGACTTGTTGATAAGATTCGTTGGTATAAGATCTGTCCTGGCTGCTAGCTTATTTTGGAATGTGGTATTACTGGAAGAAAGCGTTAGCTGAGTCAGTCGTGGGAAGCAATGGCGGCGATGAGCTCACCACTTATCACGTCTATATTCCACGATGGTGCAACCCACTGTGAAAAGAGGACCATTGAGGCTCTGCCTACCCGTTCTTGTGTATGTATGTATGTTCCGCCGAACGCTGTGGTGTGCATTGCCTAAGAATAGCCTAGAATTGCCTTCTCCGTCTCCTCCTGTGGATTTCGTAAAAGCTGACTAAGCGATTACACTAGAGGAAATAGCACCAATCCGCCTGCCAAGCGTGGTGATTATGGCAAATCCCCACCATTGCTATGGCTATTGGCTTCAATGGAGTTCAACAGTGGACGTGTAACGGCTGATGATAATGTCGATGATGATGATGATTATAAGAAGTCGTAAGTACGCGCTTAACCTTACATCTTAATCGCGTGCGGTGTCCTATTGTCAATTATTTCGCGCCAAAAAGGTCAGACAATCGTCTATCATCCTTGTGGGTCCTAACGATTCGTGTACCACTGCCCTAATACCGATTCAATTTAATTTTATTCGTTTTCTGTGCCCATTCGTGGCGATGGAAATGGCATTATTAGGGTTCCATAGCCTAATGGCAAAAAAACGGAACCGATATGGATTCTTCATGTCTGTCTGTCTGTCTGTCCGTGTATGTCACAACCACTTTTTTCCGAAACTATAAGAGCTATGCTGTTGAAACTTGGTAGGTAGATGTATTCTGTGAACCGCACAAAAATATAAAAAAAAACAATAAATTTTTAGGGCTACCTAGAACTGAAACTCAATATTTTTTTCATCAATCCCATACTTTTGGGGTTTTTATGGAAAGGTCTTCAAAAATGATATTGAGGTTTCTAATATAATTTTTTTCTAAACTGAATAGTTTGCGCGAGAGACACTTCCAAAGTGGTTAAAATGTGTGTCCCCCCCCCTCCCCGTAACTTCTAAAATAAGAGAATGATAAAGCTAAAAAAAATATATGATGTACATTACCATGTAAACTTCCACCGAAAAATGGTTTAAATGAGATCTAGTAAGTAGTTTTTTTGAATACGTCATAAATCTTAAACCGTCCAAGAACTTTATATTATGTTACTTGCTGCTACGGAACCCTTCATGGGCGAGTCCGACTCGTACTTCAGCGCTTTTTTTTAAGTTTAGTTTCTATGCCATCATGATTTAAGTATGAATAAATAACTGATAATTTTCCCAAACAAGTAAAACAGTTTTAGTTTTTTCAATCATCATCATCAGCCCACACTAGTCCACTGCTGGACATAGGCCCCTCCTAATATGCACCACTGAGCCCAGTGTTCTTTATTCTTTATTCTTTATTGTACACACAAACATAGAGAAGAAAAACAACTTACATAAAGGACATGTACAAAGTCGAGCTTAACCCTAAAAGAGGTTTATTCCAGCAAGCCTTTGATGATAGGGAGAACTAGGGTGTTCGGCTCTTGAATGAAGGACGAATGAGTCTGGATCCCAAACGCCATATACCAATCCACACATCCGCCTATAGTACACCAACTGATTGCGGATATATATTTAAAAAAAAACTTTCTAAACGTCGCTCATCGCTCCACCTAGCCAGAACCCAGTCAACACCTAGCCACCATTTTTTTCCAAATAAATTGACATATACAGGGCGTCCCAAGACTATGCGACATTAAGGGAAAGTACCTTAAATATTGTAGGTAGGATGTTTTCTGGAACCGAAACTTTATTTTATTTTTAAAAGTAATTAGGTAATACTGCATTCAAAGATTTTCTAAATATATCTTGCTTCGTCTGGGAATCGAACCAACTTAAATGTGAAAAAAAACACCCCGTAATTTTATGATGCCAATCAAAAGAATGGACAAAAAATAATAATTCCTCTTACAGAACATAGTATCTTAAAACAAAGGAGTACCGTAAAATGAATCGTTTGAATTTTAAGTAAGTTCGGTTCCCAAAAGAATCACGTAATTTTTTTGATAATCTTTGAATGCAGTATTTCTAAGTTTTAAAAATAAAATAAAGCCTTCGTTTAGCAAAATATCCTATATACAATATTTAAGGTACTTTCCCTTCCTGTCACATAGTCTTGGGACGCTCTGTATATTATTTTACAAAATACTAATTACTGTCCACTGCTTACTAGTGCAAACTAGACACTTCCCGAAAGAGAAACCCCTTCGAAATTGAAACGTCTATCTGCCTTCTTTAAATTGATCGCATTGCGTAGAGCGTTCTCTAGACTCAGTAATATTTAGAAAGTGGCAAAACGCTCAGTAGTCGCCATCGAGCAACACGTACGGAGGCCTGCGTTGCTCGATGGTAGTCGCATATGATGTGTAACATCTGACATTTCACCTCCTTGGTAATAAGCAACATGGCTGATGGTACCAACCTCTCGGAAAAATGCGCGCTTCCTGTTACACAATTATATCGTTTCCATTTTTAAATTTGTATAAGTAGTACCTACAAAATATTTGCACGCTAGCAGTAACTAGTAAAAATATGTAAAACTAATTATCTATAGAGAACATTGTAATTACCATATTTTTAAACGAATGAATGAATAACTAACTAACTAACTAATAATTCCGTCCCTTTTCACGAAATAACTCCCACAGATTGCAGGAAAGTGAGAGGAAAGACATCACACATCAAAAATAAAATAATAATATTGGTAAGCAATCATATTGTAAACAACTTAAGCAGGTAGGTACCTATCATAATATTATTAGGTGAATGCTGAGGAATATTACAAATATTTTTGTTTGAATGTCTCACACATTCAAATACGTACAAGACTGATTGTGAAATTTAATTAAAACGTACAATTTATGCGCACCTTTTTCTCTTTTATCGCTTTCAAACAAGTATCGCCACAGAATAAATATGGTATCGCTCTGAAAGCGGCGTCAAACGACAATATTGGCGCGTCATCCACCAAATGCGCTCGTCACTCCGACCCGCTATTGACAACCGTCTGCTTTTCGTATAGATTCGCTGTTTATAGTGGCTACAATCCAATAATGTTCCGCAACGATAATTATTCAAAAAAAAAACGACTTCGAAGCTAAGAATTTATCCCCAATACAAGATTTTATAATAGTAGTGATCGGTGTGCTGATCACAATGAGCCTAAACACGGCCAGTCTACTATTATCCATCGAGGAGTTCCGTTGTAAGCCATTATCAGATCAGCTCGCTGTCACTATCATATTGTATTGTCATCGAAAGTAGACAGGTAAGTATGCCAAATTTCAGCTCAATCAGGATATCGGAAAGTCACCCTTATTGCCACCCGTGAAATTCTTATAATTAAGTAGTTCCAGTGACCACCTCTGGTCTTCTTCATCAGTTACACTTCACCTATTGGCACTTTCTGAATGCGCATGCTTGACTTGCTGCTGAAAATACCGAAATCGCTAATGTGTGCCTATAATATTTCAGGAGTTCCCTCAATTCCTCATAGATGCTTCTGTTTACCGTGGGTGGCACCATCGTGGGAAGTAGACGTGATAAGTGGTGAGTTCATCGCAGCCATTGCTTCCCACGACTGACTCTAATATCGCTTTCTTCCAGCAATAACACATTCCTTAAATAAGCTAGCAGCCAGGACAAATCTTATACCAACGAATCTTACAAACAAGTCCGGTTCAACACTGATCATAAGAACAAAATTTCGAGAAGTTTGATGGGATAATAGCCAAAAAGAAGCAAACTTCGCTCGCGTCCAAAAAGGCGTAAGCGCCCTACAAGAACATTCCTCCTAACCCTACCAAGGACTTGTGTAAAAGACTATCTAGCCTTACAGTAGTAGTCGCATATGATGTGTAAAATCTGACATCTCACCTCCTTGGTAATAAGCAACATGGCTGATAGTACTAACCACTCGGAAAAAAGTCTCATTAATAAATTAATCTCAAGTACAGATTCACCAACTTATCTGTAGAATGAAATGTAAGTATGCAGTTTTCTATCATCTACATACATTTCATTCTACAGATAAGTTGGTGGATCTGTATAAGAGCGAGTGTTCCAATTTCAAACTTCCCTTAATAAAATAATTTAATCATGATCGCTCTGACAGTTGAGTTCCCTAGAGCCATCATTAGGAGTACAGGATTTAAAACTACTTACGTGAATTTAATAGCGTGTTATGTATGTGTATAGTTCTGACGTGGTATTTTGAAACATTTTCAAAATCTAGCTAACACTGAGAGCAGTTTTATTCTGCTCAGAAAAGGTCTCATCTAGCCAAACTCATGCTAAGTTAGCAAGAATGCTCGCGTCGCTAACAGCGCGCGTGCGAAAATCTCGTGAAGTCGTCCGTACCTACTCCAGTCGAGCGGTCAGCTCGCCGCGTGGCAGTCTACTCGCGCCCTTAAAACGTCATATTCATACGAGCGCGGGAAAATCGAAATTAGAACTCTGAAGTGCTGTGCAAAGAGGTAATACCAAATAGTTTTGTTAGTTATTTTTTTAATCGTTTTGCCATTTACTTTTATCACGAGTGTCTAGTTTTACTGGAAAGTGAGAACGTGTCGTTTTCAGAAATAGAATAAAAACAAATCTGTAAGTTCTTTAAATATTTAATTTTAATTTAATTATATATCTGTCCACCAATTCACTGTTCATTGACATAATACAATTTATTCGGTAAGATGACAAAAAACCTGGCTGTTTATCCGCAACGTCCAATGACCATCTGATATTTAAAGAAATATGGGATACAAATTATATTTCGTTTAAGGATAAATAATCACCATCATCAGCCTGTAGAAGTCCACTGCTGCACATTTTGATGATATTTGGTACATAGATAGATACTTAACTGGGCTGATAATAGGCTACATATAATTCTGGCACCACCGAGTGAAGCAAGCGGCGGATTCTAGTTTATAATAAAGGCAATAAAGGATAATGGCTGGCCTTACGTCACTTCCGTATAGCAGCAGGTGTCAAGGTCAAGAACTTCCTGTGGCCGTTATTAAATGCTTGTACCTTAAGAGGAGACGTGGTTAGTTATACATATTTATATATTCTCCGCATGTTTCATGATCGTATTCCCCTGATTTCTCCAAAACTGGAACGATTTTGACTGTTTTAAAGAATTTCTTTATGCAGGAATTTATCTCTGCCTGTGAGTTTTGAAAAAAAAACAGATCTTCATGGTAGTATTTTAACAACAAACACATATGAGGTGAAAAAAACTTTAGGTACATGTTTTTCCCTAGTTAATGGTTTAGTCATCATCTTTCATTTTATCAGTAGGTACATAACTTATGCAAATAATCCTTTCATTGACCAATTGTCTTACAAAATGATGCCTAATATCAATGTGTTTGGTCCTTGAATGATGAATTGAATTTAGCTGACTGACTGTCACTCCACAACATAACCAGGATGTCCTGGAGAGATTGACAACTGTTGACAACTAACTGTTAAGTTAAGGTGGTCGCTTTCGCTTGTGGTGCGAAATTCAATATTTTCGTGTTTTTTAGCTCATCACAGCTCATCAACACTTCTTCGTATAGCGAAAACTATGTTGCCGGTAATTTTATGACCTAACACACAAGTTTTAATTTATAGTATTACATAAATATCATTAGTTTAGCTACGACTGTGCTTCAATGGTATTTACAGTGTTTTTTGTTTCAAGCACATTCAAAGCCAAACTAATGATATATATGTGATACTATAAATTAAAACTTGTGTGTTAATATATTTTACATATTTTTCACAAAAAACTTATTCATACTCATGTCTATGTTCCAACAGGTAACTTACACTAATACAAAATAAAACAATAGTTATACCACAAGGTAAACAAACACTGCAAAGCACATCTGGGCCCTCGTGATGGATTACGGCTCACGGCCGCACTTCCTCCATTCAGGAGTGATGAGGCCCGAAAATGTTTGCTATGGACGGATTTTTACCCGACAGTCCCCGAAAAAAGGAGTGTATTATTTTCAGATAAGATAAGATAAGATAACTATATTTGCCAGAACATAAACTAGATGAAGTCCAATTAGATAAACTTAATAATAGTGCTTGAGTAGGGGACCTTTTCTTCGATTTCTTCAAAAACTTGTTTATTAAGGAGTGAACATGCTCAAAGTACTGAAGTCTAGGAGGCAAGTCGGAGGGAGGGGGGGGGGGGGGGTTTATAAAGAACTTTATGGTTTTTTGGTCGTATCTCGAAAAAAGTAGGTACGTCATAGTGAAAACGCTATACTACGAAATTAAAGCTCATACAATTTTATACAGTTTTTATGAAAATATTTTTTTTCTAATACCCACCCAAACGTTTTAGAACTACCAGCAACGGAAAACTGAAATAAATAATAATAAATTGTTATCTCATATTTTTATCCTTTATATTGAAGAAGTTGTATAAAATTTAATTCCCTACAAGAATACGACTACATATGCTAATTCTTCTCCAACCAGTGAACAGATACACCAATTATACAGTGGGTTGCACCATTGTGGGATACAGACCCAGTGGTAAGCTCATCGCCGCCATTGCTTCCAAGACTGAATCAGCTAACGCTTTCTTCCAGTAATAACACATTGTATGCCAGCAACCAGGACCACCGAATCTTATCAACAAGTCCGGGTAATCCCTTAGTCGGCTTTTATGACATCCACGGGAGGAGACGGGGGTGTCTATTCTCAGGCCGGACACACCACAGCGTTCTGTAGATATTTTCCATAATAAGCATAGCAACTGATACACAACCTATCATAACCATAGAATATACAGAACTCTCCTATTTCTACATCTTACTATAGACACATTCTTGAGCATAGCAACTAAGGTTCTTGTTCCATAAGTAGCGGCGTCCGTCATATGACGTACGGTATATATCGGTTGTCGCTTACATTTAACTTATTTTTTATTTATTTTTAACTAATACCTTAGTTTGACCACGATCTCACCAGTTGGTAAGTGAAGATGCGATTGCCTTAGTTTCATCCTCGTTTTGTCCCAAAAAAACTGAATTTTGGGATAAAAAGTATTCCTAATGTATCACTATTATTAATTAATAAAAATATTATTAATATTATCTAATCACTATTAGACTATTAAGATTTACTGATATCAAATTTGTCCTGGCTGCTTGTTTAATAAGGAATGTGTTATTTCCTAAAATAAAGTGTTAGCCGAGTCAGTCATAGGGAGCAATGGTGGCGATGAGCTCACCACTTGTTACGTCTATATACCCACGATGGTGCAACCCACGGTGAAGAGGCCTTTTGAGGCTTTGCCTACTTCTTCGGCGGGGGGGAGGTCTATGTATTTGTATATTGATGTAGGGATTAACAACAGCCGTTATATGACGGTCACCGCTTCTTAAGCAACCTAGTTCCTTTTAACCTTCGCCTCCGTTGTTTTCGTATCAAATAACACCAAAGTTCATGGGTGAGAGGGGACGCCGTTTTGATAATAATTTCCTGTACTTTCCTCGAACGTGGTACGTAATATTATCTGTGGCCAAATACAATATTGTATTTTGTGGTATTCATTTAACTCAGGAAGGGGTTTAATTAGAAGGGAGGAAATCTAATTAACCTTTTAATTGAATTAAACATAATACATTTCTTTGGAGAAGGGTATAATCATTGATACATTCTGGATTAAGAATTTATTCTCGTATGAATTAACAATTCACTTAACACGAGAACTTATGGACTAACTAGTCATTACATAACTTAATGCGCGTATACGAGCGTGCTACATTAAGAAAAACATCTCAATTTTTATTTTTATTTTTTATACTACTTGAATGACCGAACAAGCAGATGGCCCACCTGATGTTAAGCAGTAACCTCTGCCTATGAACAGTGCATTACCTCACAGATCACGTCCACCTAGGACGCGCCCTATGTGGCATTGCACTGCGCCCGCCACCCTGATGAGAAGATGAAAGATGAAAAGTCTCATGTGCCTGTAATTTCACCGGCACCCTTACCCTTCAAACCGGAACACAGCAATGCGAGCAGTAATAGGTATTGTGGTAGTACTTAGACTAAACTTAGGTAGACTTAGGTCTAAATGACAAGTACAAAACAAATAACTATGCGACAACGACGTAGGTTCGCCTGCGACGCAGGTGGTTGCGGGAATACAGTGGCGAGTATTGGGAGAGGCCTATGTCCAGCAGTGAACTAGTGACGGCTGATGATGATGATGATGATGATGATGATGATGATGATGATGATGATGATGATGATGATGGTGATGATTGTGTGTTGTTTTTAAATATATAATACATATTACTAGGAACTAGTAACTTCGCATAGTGTTTTTATCAAAAGTGTTTTTTTGTATCAAAAATTACTCGCAGTCGAAGTCGTGGGCTATATTATAATAAAACCGAGATTTTTCATATATCAAGAATTTCTTGCCTATCCTCAATACCCATGTCGTCCGACAAAAGGTACGGTCAACCTTTATTCGGCAATAAAAATCACATCACATCGGCATTAAGCCACAGATTAGCCCTACATTCACTGTATTGTCAATGGTGTACATAAGATTTGATGTTATCTTTGTAATTTTATCTATACTTACTTTCTTTACGCTTTGTAGTAGTAGAGCTTTTTTTGTGAAAGAGTTCGTCCGGGGAAGTACTACCACCATACCTATTTTTGCCGCAAAGTAGCATACTAAAAAACCACAAAGTAGTGCTCGCATTGCTGTGTTCCGGTTTGAAGGGTATGGTTGCCGGTGAAATTACAGGCACATGAGACTTTTCATCTTTATGTCTCAGGGTGGCGGGTGCAGTGCACTGCCACATAGGGCGCGTCCTAGGTGGACGTGACCTATGTGATAATGTATGTGATAGGGTACCGCTTATCATCAGGTGGGCCATCTGCTTGTTCCATCTGCATTCTTAACAGTATTAAAAAAAAACTTCCTTAATAGTTTACTTGACCAACTTGGGATAAAGTTTTTTTATTTGACATTATGAAAAAAACACATTATTACATTATTTATTTTGTTATTTAATTGGGTAGATAAAGTTAGCTTGTCGCCGTGTTTAGTACAAATTGTGAGCGAAACCGCGGACAGATACTAGTATATTTTATGCGAACTGCTAAGGAGTGGAATACACTACCGTCGTCGTCTTTCCTGAAAACTATAATCTGGGTATCTTCAAGGTTAGAGTGAAAAGGTGCCTTCTAGACCTTTGTGCTCCATCTTCGGCCACATCGTCACTTACTAACAGGTGAGATCGCGGTCAAACAAAGGTCTATTCCTCATCATTGTTACAAAAAAAAAACTTTTGAAACTATCATGGTATGTACATACTTTTTACTAGAAACGGGATATTTAGCATGATTTTTGAGTTTTGATTGTTCCCGATATTTCGGTACAGTTGCATGTGATAAAAAAGTGACCTAAACTTACTCAGTGTCTCTAAAGTTGGCCTACCTAACTTTACCTAATAGCCTACCTGACGAAATAATGTTCTAAGTACCTCTTATTAAACAAAGCACACCCCCATAATATTACTTGCACTGCAAGGTTATTTAATTGCTAGAAGACACAAATCGAAGTATTAAACCCCAAGGCCATACCAGTTTTTAAAATTGTTAGGGTAGGTAGTATTTTACTAAAAGAAATAGAAAATTTGAATTACCTACTTTATTTCACAACCATTTACACATTAAACCACTCAATGAAGTATAAAGATATTATACAGCAATAACATAGATAAATCAGCTAACAAAAATACCAAAAGAAACTCGATAATATCATACCTGTTTATTTGTTGCTCGCTCCCAGAGAAACTGACCGATGGTTTTAGCCTCTCGTGGTCGTCAACAAAATTCCGGAAATACTATCATTGCTACCAACATTAACCATATCAAATAATTTTGTAATTATCACTTTAAAATGTAATTATTGCAATACATTATGCTTCAAATATTCATTATTGAATTTAGATATGATTATACTAGGGATTTTAAAAGGTACAACGTTATTTAGATCTAAACTTAACAATACTAAAATAATGTCCACTTATGTTTAAATTAAAATATAATTCTACACATACAAATGCTTATTGCAGAAAATATGATAAATAACATCATAAATTATAACCATAATATTAACAAATAAAGTTCTTATTTTACGATAACATTAGTCAAATCGAATATAATCTGTAACGATTTCACCAACAGACTATAAACTGTTTTGATGAACATAATTATCGCAAATAGGTTATATTGTTTATACAAACATAGGTAGGTACGTATGTACTTTTTTTTGTTAATACATCAGGTTGATATTTATATTATTATTTAACACATGCGCCATGATCACGGGAGAACTAACTAAAGACTAGAAATAACTAGACTTTAGTTAGTTCTCCCGTTTAATCAATAAAAGGCCTTATTCAATAAGTTTCGTTAAAGGGCATAGATATTATTTTCCCGCCGTCGTAAATACGTTGTCACGTTTCTATAATGTACTCTACAGAGCTTGTATGTATTATAAATCTCTTGTGAGACATTACGAGCAGACTCTGCAAAATATCGTTTAATTTCCACACATAAAAGTTTCTTGCTCATACCTACTGAATGTTTCGGTTTATAAATCACTTTGCAAGAATTTTCCAATTTCGTTTGGTGATTTTTCATTTTTAACCGAATACAACAAAGGGAGTGTTATGATTTACAGGCTGTTTATACAACTTTAGTTGTCGGAACATGAACAGTGCATTATCTCGTAGGTCACGTCTACCTAGGATGCGCCCTATGCGGTATTGCACTGCACCCGCCATAAGATGAGACATAAAGATGAAATTCTCATGTGCCAATGTCATCGGCACCCATACCCTACAAACCTTATTACTGCTTTGCGGCAGAAATGGGTATGGTGGTATTACATCCCCAGACGAACTCTTTCACAAAAAAATCTCTACTACTAACAAATTATATACATAAATAGACACACGCCTTTTCCTTGAAAGGTTTGCAGGTGTAAAAGTAGAGGTAGGTACACGCACTTGTCCGTTAATTGTAACTTTGAGAGACCTTCGTCTCACCTTTTAACGTAGGTAGGTACTATTTATACTAATTATTTGTATTTTTAGGGTTCCGTACCTCAAAAGGTAAAACGGTACCATTATAGGATCACTTTGTTGTCCGTGTATCTGTCTGTCAAGACCCTTTTTCTCAGGAACGCGTATCAAGCTGAAATTCATAAAATACACAGGTCTACTGTCCCTTGGAGCTGTGAAAAAAACAAACTTCTAAGCCAACGCAATCAAAAGATACAGTCGTTTATGCTGCAAACTTTCGACACTCGCAAGGGAATCAAAACCTACAGGGTACTTCCCGGGAACTCAGAATCTTGAAATTTGGTACGAAGCAACGTCTTTGCGAATAGTATAAATTTTTAGTTACATCATATAATAAAAATATTTTTAATCATTTTAAACTTACTTCCCCTTTCCTCATGATGATTTCATTTAGCAATAAACCGTTACTTCTACTTATATAACTACAGGTTTGTACGGAACCCTCGGTGCGCGAGTCCGACTCGCACTTGACCGTTTTTTATTTATTTTATAAACTGCGACTTCTGTTTCAGTACAAAACAGTCCTGATAACATTTCTCCCTACTTTACATTTCTATGGCCTCAGGTGTTGCCAGAATTTTTGAATTATCACACCCAAGTTAAATGGTTTCTGCTCTAAATCTAAACTTTAGATATTTCTTCGTAATTGGAACCATGAATAATTTACCGACCGTATCCTAAAGTAGGTAATCCCGCCGAATCCATCCTGAGCCAATCTTTTAAAGGTTGCCTATTATTACGTATTTTGGAAACCCTTTTGGAAAGTGGATTCATTTGCGCATTTATTCAAGTAATGTAATATTCACTTCCGAACCAAAGCGCCTGGTTCAAGCCCAATTAGCCTTATACCTATACCTAAAATAAAACCTTTAATACCTACAACCTAAGAGTTGATAGGTACACATCGAAGAACTTTCAAGAATAACTGGCCAAGTGCGGGTACTCACATGTGTATCAACTTGTAGGGCAAGTGGGCCCTTCGATCGAGCCCGATCTAAGTCCTTACATCACAAGTTCGTCAATTATACATACATACATAGACACATGCCTTTTTCCCCGAAGGGGTAGGCAGGGCCTCATTTCACAGTGGGTTGCACCACCGTGGAATATAGACGTGCCAAGTGGTGAGCTCATCGCAGCCATTGCTTCCCACGACTGACTCGGCTAACGCTTTCTTCCAGTAATACATTCCGCAGCCAGGACAAATGTTATACCAACGAATCTTACAAACAAGTCCGGGTAAGTCTGCCTACACTTTCGGGAAAAAAGGCGGGCGTCTATGTATGTATGTATGTATGTATGTAAAAAAACACTGAAAATGTAACCGTATTTATGTATTACTTTTTCATTAGCAAATGTCATATTCATTCAATTAAAGTTATTACAAACTAATAATGATTTTTATATTGCTAACATGCAGCACGATCATAGAAAGACTGCTCTAATAGCCATTACGGGATGTTGACACCCTGGCTCATGAATTCTTGTCCCACATTCTTGATGCGACAGCGTGGCCCACATGTAAAACCTTCTGTCAACCCGGCCTAAACTAATCGTAGACACAGATTAAGTAATAATGATTATGGAAAACTGGAGAAGGTACAGTCAGTAAAATAATTTCTTATCACAAAAATATATTTTATTATTAAACAACACACATCATAAAGTATACATAGCACATTATAATTATAATATAATGATATATAAGAACAGAACTTTCATTATCAGTGTCCCTACCCCACAAACAAAACCCCAACTATCTGTCTTTCAGCGAGATTAAATATTTAAAAAATTCAAATCCCCAAATCTCAAAAATCCCCATAATCAAAAAATCTCCAAATCTCAAAAATCCCCAGAACTAAAATAATCCAAAGGTTGTCTGGAAGAGATCGCTCTTTAGCGATAAGACCGCCCATTGTACATTTAGTTTTTTTTTGTTTAATTGTTATGTCTTGTTTTTAACTAGTTTGTAAGGTGTGCAATAAAGTATTTTCATTCATTCATTCAAACCCAAACCCAGACTCTCAAAAATCTCGAATATCCCCAAAAGCTCAAAATCTACAAATATCAAAAATACCTAAAATCTAAAAATCAAAAATACCTAAAAACAAAATCTTTAAAATTTTCATAAAGTTACGACTATACACCACGTACTGTACTATTATCCTGCTGAATTTTTCTAAAATGATACCAAGGCACAGTAATTTAAATTCTATAATGTTTAAAATGTACAAAATCTAAAAAAAATAGAATTTTTACGTTATCTGCAGGGATTTGTACTTATGATCACAGAAAATAAATCGGTTATCAGGTGAGAGACACCGGGTATGAATGAAACCAAAATCAACAATCAGCTAATAAAAAATCAACATTAAAAAACCAGGTACAGTTATATTTCTAACGCTCATACAACGATAAATATGTGCTTAAATAAGGGCTTAACATGCAAAATCGACTAGACTATTACCACAAATAACATAATTATAATTCAACGTTTACACTTTCATACAATTATTATTCTTACATACATGCATTCACAGTTTAATTTTACACAGATTTAACCCGATGATTTTCTTTGACTGCTCTGTGCTTGCTTTACTTAACATTTCTAAGCATAGTGCACACATTTGTCTCATTAGTCACATAAGTACAGCCTATTGAGGCATAAAACATAGTTGTATAAAACTTAGGTATATAATGGATTTAGTTGGTAGGTACTTACTTCAAGCAAGACGAACGAATTTTTGCTATCAACGAACACTTGCTCACAACTCACGCACGATCTATGTTAGCCAACCACTTAGACAAGACTAAAATGGCATGCAAAAATTAGTACAATTTAAAATGTAATTAGGGTAACCAATCAGCAGGACACACTTTTTTACCTGAACCCTTTTTTCCAAGGACATTTCACGCTCATGATGCTATTGTCCTACTATACAGGTGGGTTGTTACTTCTTAGAATAATGCTACTCAGGTGACAACTAGCTGTTGCATTTTTTTAAACTAGTAGTTCTACACATTTTATAGAAGCAATATATTAAATTAATTATAAATGCATTAAGTTTTTGCTCTGACTGTACTTACAATATACGTTTGTTCCCACAAAATGGAATGGGCCATGTAGTCAACGAAAAACTACATATTTTGGCTATTAATATCCTGGCCCATCGCCGTGGGCCAGGTCGTCAACGAAAATAATGAAAAATGGGACGCGCTGTCGTTGGGCCGCGTAACGTGGGCCAGGCTGCCAACATCCCGCCATTTCTTGAGCTTCTAGAATGCATGCACGTATATATAGGTTTTGTTTTACGTAAAGGCATTTGCGATTGGGGTAAATGCAACAAGAAATTGAGTTAATAGTGCCGTAAAAAACAAAAAGCTTCCAAATGAGTTATTTCTATCATTATTTGATAATTTATAAAAATCAAAAACATTGTTCAATTAACTGATACTTTTTATACATAATTGTTTTGTTTGTTCGTCATTTCCATAGGAACATTGCTCAGTAAAGTTTTTACAAGCTTTTATTTGACTTGCAATTTATGCACCTATGTTTGTCCGGGTGGAATCTTGCAATTTATGCACCTATGTAGATCCGGGTGGAATTTTACAATTTATGCACTGTTTGTCTGGGTGGGTGGAATCTTGCAATGTATACACATATGTTTGTCCGGGTGGAATCTTGCAATTTATGCACCTATGTTTGTCCAGGTGGAATCTTGCAATTTATGCACCTATGTTTGTCCGGGTGGAATCTTGCAATTTATGCACCTATGTTTGTCCAGGTGGAATCTTGCAATTTATGCACCTATGTTTGTCCGGGTGGAATCTTGCAATTTATGCACCTATGTTTGTTCGGGTGGAATCTTGCAATTTATGCACCTATGTTTGTCCAGGTGGAATCTTGCAATTTATGCACCTATGTTTGTCCAGGTGGCATCTTGCAACTGAATTTATCCCTAGCCGATTGAGATGATATTTTGCATAGGTACCCATCAAGTTCCGATGGCAATGCAATATTATGGTGAAAGCGAGGTGATCTGATGATGGAGACGGATGGTGGACAACGGAACTCCTCGAGGGATAATAGTAGACTGGCCGTGTTAAGGCTCATTTTAATCAGTACACGGTTACTATCAATAATTTTATGAAAGCTTGGATTGAAAAATATATTTTTCACAATATACTTATTATTTTCATATTTCCTCATAATTTTATTTGCCGTAACTGTTAAAGTAATTGCAGGGTCCACTTAGCTTTCCTTCCTACACTATTAGAGGAATACGAACTCTTTCTGTAACAAGACAACTATATTCCGAACAGGAATCGAGTCCAGTCAATTCCGCTGCGTGGCTGACTATGTACCACCACAGATAAAAGAATACTATACTAGGTACCACTAAGAAAATCCGGAGGATTATCGAATATCGTGCTATATAACTTTAATAAATCCCTTTGCAACTGAGTGTTACGATGTCGACGGAAACCAAATTAGGTTTTATAACCAGAACATCCTCTTGCTGCAGGAAATATGAGTCGAAAGATGGAGAGCTTCTGCCAGAAGCTAACGAGTACGATTAATACTAATATTTCGTTATAAGCTTTCGAGGTTTTCATGAATTTAGACAGGTACAGTTTGAGGTAAAACTTTGTTGATGTGCTTGTTTGCCTGTGTTGTAAACGACTAAAACGAATTTAAAACTATTTAATTCAATTTTATTTATTTTTCGCTGCTGCATTACCCTCTTCACTCTGGTTTCAGCTGAAAATCAACGTTGGGCGGTAACACACCCAACGTTTATGCTGAGCTGAACGCCATTTTGGCATACATACACATGAGCCGATTTACACCTACTGCCTATACTTTAGGTACTAGTTTTTAGGTGCTTGTTTTTCTTTTTTAATTGAGTGTTTCCTTTTGTATTGTCGGCTATGTTTTTTTTTATCCATTTTGTTTTTGTGTCAAATTAAACTTTTTTCTATTTCAGTTCAATTCAATTCCATTTATTTCAAGAGGCGCATATTTATATTTCTATTTGTAAAAAGTTGTTCTAAGTTTGTACCTAAGTTTATACCCTACACGTGTTACAATAAAATTAGAATTATCTTTGGAATAGACACAGTGTTTTGTCTTTTGCAGGCAGTTTCAAATTTAATCGAAAGAGTCAAAACACAGTGTAACTATTAGAAAGATATTCCGCATTTATTAGTAGCACGGTTAATTTGCCTGTTTGTCTGTCTGTATGTATGTATGTATGCATGTTTTTATATATTAAAAGGAACTCTGATTGGTTCTCGTTGGTGTCTCGCATCCTATTTTGACATAGAAAGATTGGCAGTCATTTTATCACGTCATCCACCCTGTCCATACGCTAGTAAGTAATACATATTATGTCTACGAGTATGCATAACCAACAGTGACCCATCTGTTACATACATAGTCCAGGGGCCCAATTCTATTAAACCAATTATATTTAAATTTTTAATGAATTGTCTCATACTTGTCACTATTGACACTTTTGGTATTCTATTAACTTCAATGGTTTTTCAATTGCATTATAATTGTGACCATTTAGAAACAATCGTAAAACCTTTCTTCGTATGAATTCGTAATATCATAGATTTAGCAGACTACCATTTTTAATGTCAATTGTAATTGAATTGTAATTGCCATAGTACACGAATGGTTATTCTTTACAAAATTGTAGAATTGAGCATCTGTTCCCACACTAGGATCCCCTGTAACGGTGTATCAGGAACTGGTACGAGGAACATGGTACATGGTATGGTGGCGGATTGGAGTCTTCTTATGAAAAAGGCCCGTGTACTTGTACACTGTAATTTAGGTAGGTAGAGTCAAGATACAATACTACCTACGAATTCCCATGTGGTTTCTTTTTAGTATTAGCGTAATTTTAAATACGGTCGAAAAGAGCATAATTTTAGACTGAAATTACTGTTGCTGGCTTTTATATTATTCATTCTTTCAATTCATCATTTAAAATAACATCGAAACTTTAGTCCATACAAGTCATTTTGATGTTGTTTTCGGTATTAATATAGTGTTATCTTCAACCAAATATGATTAGCCGCAAATAATGAACAATATAAAAGCCAACAACACTAACTTCAGTGTAAAATGAGGGGTTTTCACGGACGTTTCAAATCATGAACCTCATTGAACCTAGCTTTCAATATAAAGTGAAATGTCAAAGTCAACAACGTAGTGATATATTTTCGTGGTATTTTGTTACCATCACACAAAAGCACAGACAATGCATTTGTTAATTTTGACAAGCATACTTAAGTCAGCGCCATCTATCGAGCCAAATTTAACTACTTTTTTTTCAATTAGAAAATGAAAAGCCCTCATTATACTCTGTTCGCCCTTCGACCAAAGTCCAAAGACCAATATTTGGTAAAATACGTTAGTAAGAAAAAGCACGCACGGTTATGAAGTTTTTTTGCAGAAATGTCGTAAATAAGTAATCAAATAAACAGTAGGTTATTATGACCTTAATATTTTACCACGGATTCATGCGTGACCTATCAGAAACGACATCTTCCAACGATTATTTGGTAGACTAGATCGAACTTAATTTAACTTCAAATTGTATCTATCAATTTACCAAAAGATTTACGAGTCGCTTGTATCGAAAACGTGACCATTTTCTCAATTCGAAGACTTTGCTTAAATCCTAGTTTCGAAATTTTCCACTTGAGCGAAGTTGAAGATAACTTCGGGCAGAGCTAGTAATTGAGCTAGATATTTGAGATTCTCTAGACTGTATAAGATGTGGAATACAAGATTTTATTTACTTAGTTTACATTATCGGTTTAGATAGTCTATAAATTATCAAAGATTATCGGGAAAGGGTTTCTTACGGATCGTTTTTTGATGTGTTAATTTTGAAAAAAAACATAGTATTTTATAACAAAAGAATAACATAAAATGTTTGATTCCATTAAATGTTCGGTTAGATTCCCAGACGAAGAAAGTAAATTTTTGAAAATTTTTGAATGCAGTATTACTAATTTAAAAAAATAAAATAAAGTCTCCTTTCAGCAGAACATCCTATCTACAATATTTAAGGTACTTTACCTTCATGTCGCATAGTCTTGGGACGCCCTGTATACTGTGAAAAATGTTAAGGTGTTAAGGTGCCATTAAATATATTTCATATTATAATTATCCTTATTGCGTTCTCCTGTTTTGGAAGCTCCGTCCAAGATAATAAGTCTTGCTTTAGATGAGGCACAGATAAAATAATATTATACTGTTGACGCTACTTTACTTAAGTTATACAGACGTTAAAGGTTTTATGCACTGCCTGACCTCAAAGTAAATGGACTTTGGGCCAGCACTCAAAAAATGAATGAATGAATGAAAATACGTTATTGCACACCTTGCAAACTAGTTAAAATTAGACACAACAATTCAATAAAAACGAAATGTACAATGGGCGCTAAGCAGCTATCTTAAACTTATATAAATAAATAAATATTGCTGGACAGTTCACACAACATTATCTAGCCCCAAGCTAAGCACAGCTTGTGTTATGGGTACTAGATAACTGATATACTTAATACAATACATTACATACATAGTTTTTTTTTAATTAAGTATACATAGAAAATACCCATAACACTCTGAACAAATATCTGCGATCGCACAAATATTTGTTTCGGGGCGGGAATCGAACCGCAACCTCCTGCGTCGCAGGCGAACCTTCGCCCACCGCGCCACAGAGGTCGTCAATTTAGATTGATATTGATTGGTTAGTCCTATATTTAAATGAGAAGAAAAAAGAACCTAACAACGAATAAACTCACACATTCATTCAAAGACCGTGGCATTCTATGGATTAACACTTTATTGTACACAAAAAAAACACAAAGAAAAGGACTAAACATAAATCAAATTATAGCACAATGGGCGGCTTTATCGCTGAAAGCGATTTCTTCTAGGCAACCTTTGGATGGACATTAATGAGCGAAGTAATAACGAACGGCGGTGCACAAAGTAACATATAGATGAATAAGAAAACGTCTACATAACTCGAATACATCTATATATAGAAAACAAAGTCGTGTTAGTTACACTCTTATAACTCAAGATCGGCTGGACCGATGTAAGTTATCTCTTTTTTGGTGGATTCTTCTCCGCTCCGAATAGCAGAATAAATAATAAAATATCGGGGAGGGCTGTTTTTCACCGGTAGCTACCCGTGCGAAGCCGGGGCGAGTAGATAATCATATTTATCGCTAGTACATAATATATTATAGCGATGAAGTTAAATACTACATTATGTGCCCTACTAATTCTACTAATAAACTTAAAACGTGGCTCCGACTGATAATGTTTTTTGAGCTTTAGCTTGAATGTGTGCAGACAAGATGCTTGACGGATTCCCACCGGCAAAGCATAATGATTATTATTACTTTTATTTCTGAGCTCAATATACAGTTCACATATTATGATTTCATACCTATGTGTGTGCCGCTGTGTGGTTGGTACCTATTACAAACACTGCGATCTGGAGGGTCAGCGCTCAAAGTGGATCGATATAATCTCGCCCAGCATGCACTATTGCACTACTGTACAAGCATAGCTCTAAAAGAACACCCTATTACTGAAAACGATTAACTTTATCCTAGTAGTAGTAGAGATTTTTTGTGAAAGAGTTCATCCGGGGAAGTAGGACCATGCCTATTTCAGCCGCAAAGCAGTAGTGCTTGCATTGCTTTGTTCCGGTTTGAAGGGTATGGGTCTTAATTAGTTAATTAAGACTTTTCATCTTTATGTCTCAGGGTGGCGGGTGCAGTGCAATGCCACATAGGGCGCGTCCTAGGTGGACGTGACCTATGTGAGAATGCACTGTTCATAGGCAGAGGTTACCTACCGCTTAACATCAGGTGGGCCATCTACTTGTTTCGTCATTCAAGCAGTATAAATAAAAAAAAAAATTGCATCGATTCTATAGAAACGAGCCATATTTGTACATTTGAATATTTGGACGACCTCTATAGTGCGGCAGGCGAGTAGCCAGCTGAGATTCAAAAGGTTGGGGGTTCGATTCCCGCTGCGGGACAAATCTTTGTATGATCTGCAAATATTTGTTCCGTTTGTGTGTTATGGTACCATCCTAGTGTGGGGTAACGACTATGTGTGTGACTGTTGGGTGTTATGTTATTTGTAAAAATCACGTTCTCGAAAACGGCTCGAATGATTACGATAAAATTTGCTATATGGGGGCTTTTGGGGGCAAAAATCGATTTAGCTAGCTCTCATAACTGAATAAATAGTTTTCCATATAAAAAAAACACGCTATTCGCTTATCTGTTTCAATCACAGAATATTGAATAGGTTGCTATATTCCACGGCGAAGCGAACGAATTCGAATTTCAAAAATACAAATGATAATACTGGCTGAAGTCGGACATTAAGGGTAGTAAACTAGACACTTACTAAACACGATAAGGGTAGCGATACACTTAGTAAATACGATTTAATAAAGTAAATGACGAGTGAAGCTCGGTCGCACAAGGTACTTATTCGAATAAAACTCGCCTCGTCTCAAGTAAATGACTATTCTCAAAAATCTAAACAAAGTTTTTTATAAACCCAACAAATTGCCTTTAACATTGTGAAAGAATCATTAAAATCACTGTAGGCGTTTAGAAGCAGCAGGTTTTTTTTTGTATAAAATTCTTGGGATTTCTTCCTGACAAAAGCAACAGCAAACTAAAAAAAAATATACTTATTCCTATTCCTGACTATATTATACCTATTAATTATAACATTACATAACATAACACCCAACAGTCACATACATAGTCCTGATACCACACTAGGATTCCCTGTGTCGTGGGTATCAGAAACTAAGAGTACCATGGTACCATAACACCCAGACCCGGAACAAATATTTGCAGATTATACAAACATTTGTCCCGCAGCGGGAATCGAACTATAAAACCTTTCGCATCTCAGCCGGCTACACGCCCGACGCGGTACAGAGGTCGTCGAGATATGTTTTTTTTATTATTTGGGCCATCCGTTTAGTAGAAATAGGCTTTGTAAGATATTATTATTATTATTATTATTTTATCTGTGATAGGTCTAAATTGCAGTTTTGGGTCTATTATCGCCTTAACAAGAACCATGAGTAGATGTCGAAAAGTCGAAAAGCGTGATAAAATGCTACTATTGAGAAGGGTACGCGGAAGACAGACCGTGGTAACAGTCAGCTATCAGTCTGTAGGCCCGCGAGGGGCGTAGCCTGGATTGTATTTAGAGGGGGACGGGCAGACATAGAAAATCTTGATTTGATCGTTGTTTTTAACATATGAGTTTCACATGAGCAGTGGAGTTAGTAATAAAATATATATAAAAATGAATCTACGAGGCTCTTCACAAAATCTTTTCAAAACTTCTCGTACAATTTCACCTTTTTTTTCTTTAACAATTTTCCTGAGAACGCTTAGCATACATAAACCATAAGTTTACCAGCGAATGACTGCTCTTCTAAAGGGGGGACTTTTAGCTGCAGCTGGGAACAGCTGCCCCTCCCTGCCCGTACCTCGCTACGCCCATGCAACCGCTTCACTGATTCGCACTCGATTCATCGCTTTTCATTTACGGGGATCAAACAATTTCAAGATAACGGATTCGTACTAAGGTTTCGTCGAACTTTACGGCTGAATTACGCCAAAAATAGTTCTGGTTCATTGTTTCAAAAAACGGCTTACCTTAATGTCTTATCCGATAAATCTACAAAATTTAATTAAGATCTGACTAGTAGTTTTTAAATTAAAAGAAAAATAGAGCTAGACTTTTTCACTAAGTTACAACTAGTCCAATCTTTGTACAATTTACATACATACATAGACACACGCCTTTTCCTCCGAAGGGGTAGGCAGTGCCTCAATGGGGCTATTTTCACAGTGGGTTGCACCATCGTGAAATTAGAAGTGACAAGTGGTGAGCTCATCGCCGCCATTGCTTCCCACGACTGACTCGGCTAACACTTTCTTCCACTAATAATATGTTCCATAATAAGCTAGCAGTCAGGACAAATCTTATACCCACGAATCTTATCAACAAGTCCGGGTAATCCCATAGTCGGCTTTTACGACATCCACGGGAGGAGACGGAGGGGTATACTCTTAGGCCGGACACATCACGGATTTTTTGTTGATATAATTGGATATTTTCAAGGTACGAGATATTCTTGATTTAGGAAACAACAAACTAGAAATAATCTAAAAAGAGCTGAAGCGCAATTCAGCCGAAAAAAAAAAAAAAAAACTAAATTTTATTTGTCTGTCTAGTTGTCTCAAAGTTTGTCTCAAATAGATAGAAGATATTATCTTGAATTTTCATATTCCTTTTCGATATCCTGCAGAAGATAATGAATGTAACAAGCAAATAAAGTTGCACACAGCTAGTTATAAAATGAAACAAAAGCTTTTATTTAGCCAGAAGTCTTTTTATTAATTTTAGTAATTTATTTGCATTTTGACCTACCCAAGCCGCCATTACAGCAGAAAACAACACAACCCTTTGGTCCTAAATAAATATAAAACATCATTTTACTCTTTCTCCTAATAAGACACATTGTGAAAAGGGATATAATCAAGTACACGAAATGAGCAGCCATTTGTTCATAACTGAGCGTTTAAATATATGTACCGTGTTACTGATAATAGTGAAACATCCTTTGAATCACGGTACGGAGGCCTGCAATGCTCTAAGCTTTGAATAGTTACACCGTCTTTTGTCTCATTCGATGGAATTTGAAACTGCTCATCAATACAAAAGACAAAACACTGCGTAACTGTTCCAAGGATATTTGGCGTTTTAAAGTAACATAGTAAGCGTTTAAATTGATCCAATTGATTTAAATAATGCTATAGAATAATATTGAAGCGAAGAACTACGAACCTTAGTTATTACAAATGAGCACTTGGATGAATACATAGACGTTTTAACAAATAAGTAACTGGGTAACTTTACAACCGAACAGCATTATTTATTTTATTGCTTCTACAATTGATCAGTAAAAGTAAATAAATTTGGACTAGTCAAATTACAAATTGAAGAGAAGTATCCAGTAGTACTAGGATCTTCATCTTATTTTCTTATTTATTTTTCTCGGTCACCGTTTTTGTCTTGATTTTAAGTAAATCTTTTGTTCAACTATTTATCTCCGGTTGCTTGTTTTTTCTTGTTTAAAATGAAGGTAAGTAAGCAGGTAGGTACTTATAATGTTTTTTTTTCTTTGGTCTATGGTTTTTCTAGGTCATTATGAATCGCAAATAAGTAGGTAGGTACTTATCTATGTTATCTTTTTCTCTCAGTTCACTAGTTTTTTCTAGGTCATAATGAGTCGAAGCGAAGATAGTAGGTTAATATCTAAATATTTTCATCACCTATTCTTATTTTTCTTTCGGGAAACTGGCTTTTTCTTACTAATAACGGTTTTGAAATTGAGATAAGTATAAATATAACAGATATGAGCCCTGATATAAATAAGCATGCTGATTCAGATTAACAAAGACTCGTTTTGATAATATTTAACAGATCAAAATGTATGACCGCTGAATTAGTAATTTAGTAGTACCAATTGGATTTACCACTCATAATGCTATTTAGTTGCCGCTCAGTTATAAAGCACCCTTCAGATGTCGGTGCGTAGCAATATGCCTACGCTGCTACGCTCGTAGCACTCCGTTCCACGATTCTACAAAACGCTATGGGCCTGATTTACCATTTGAAAACCCTCATTAGCATAGAGGTTGTTAGTTTATGCCAGTAAACTATGCTCCACTTCCACAGTTGGATATAGGTCTTTAATTGGATAGTACATAATAAAGTTTGATTATCAACGTTTTGTACTATAACCACAAATAATTATTTGGTTATCGTATTTTTATAATGTACTAGAAACTCGCCCCGTCTTTGCACGGGTAGTGTCGGGATCCCCCCTCCCTCCCACCCCCCTAACCCTCCCCCCTTTACAACCCCCCATCGATCCACACACCAGATACAAAAACCTGCTAAAGTTATTCCCCCCTAGCTGATAATTTTGCCTAATATATTTTTTTAAATCGGTTTTTTAGTTTTTGAGCTAAGAAAGTTGACCTCTTTATAATTTATTTTATTATATTATCATGTCAGAGGCCCTCGGGCGGCTTGACACACTCTAACACCAGAGGCCAGCACTACCTCATACGAAACGAAACGATTCTATTATCAATACATTTAGCAGCGCATGCGATGTAAATAATATTTTAGGTATTTTTTGACACCTTGGGTTACATTATTGGAGTTTTGGTAGGGATCCCTATTTTTTTTGAAAATATACCTATGTCACCCGGGGTTAGTGTAGCTTCCCAACATTGAAATAATTTTTCAAATCGGTTCAGTAGTTTCGGAGCCTATGCAATGCAAACAAACAAACAATCAAATTTTTCCTCTTTATAATTTGCATAGATATAGATAATATAGATGTGTTAATACTATGGACACTACGGAAAATATGTCACTATGGAATCGAACTCGCTATCTCTCGTATCTCAGCCAGCTACTCGCCCGCCGTGCCGCAGTGGCAGCCGACTCTCGACCTGTCTGCCAACCTGCTCGGTCGTCTTACTCCATCGTCGTCACTTTTTGCATAAAAGGAACTGAAACGAAAAATGTGTCAACGTCTTGAAACCCCTCCTCTGTAAAAAGTGTAAACGTCGCTTTTACGGTGTAAAATACTGTTACAGAGCTCACATGGAGAGTGCATAGACCGATGCTATGATCTCACATTTGTTTACGAGCAAAAGTGCTCCATCGATCATGCCCTAAAAAGGGCCAAATGTCGTATTTATATTTGACATAAAAATATATCCTTGAGGTAGAGAAAATTTCGTTTACTTAGGCTTTTCCTCCTTACTTTTATGTGACGTTCTTGTCGAACTTGATTAAGCCTAGGTGTCAAGTAACGGTACGTTCACACGGAGCCACGTTTTGCCGAATCTTATTTTCATCGGATCTGGAAAGACCGAATGTTGTATTAACACAATCGATATCTGTTCGTATCGAGATCCCGTGTAAAAGCCCGGGCAAATAACCAAATCTACCCCCGCGTGTATCGTATGAACGCATGTATTGAATGCGCTATACCACTGCACCGGATCTTACATTTTGCAGTACGACCGGATCGATTTGTAGTCGCAAAATCGGATGTCAGCTTCAGCAAGATTCGTTTTTTTTGCCATGTCTTGAAACTGAATGCATGTGTGAACTCATTCATTGAAATATTATTGCCACTAAACCGAATCCTGCAAAAAACAGATTCGGTAGATAAACACTCGACGCCGTGTGAACGTACCGTAAGTAAGGTTCTTCTAAACGGGCAATAGTTTTACTGCAATATGTTGCTGGCAACATTGCCAGCAATGCCAGCCAGACTATGCAATATTGCAAAATGTTTTCACTATGTCCCAGCCATATCGCCACACATTTTTGGTATGGCCGATGCATGCAGTTATGATAGGTTGCCGGACGGTCGCCGCGGGATCGAAAATACTGCAATATTACCCCGCCAGTTCTTTTGTTGTTTCAGCCATTCTCTATTGTTGTGGCATTGTGCATCCTTTTCTACGCGGCATGAAGTGTGTGGCAGCCCAATACAGTTAATTGTGGCATTTTAAGGAAAGGCCTACCTTTTCTGCCTGAATACCTATTTCTGCCGCAAAGCAGTAGTACTCGCATTGCTGTGTTCCGGTTTGAAGGGTATGTATGGGTGCCGGTGAAATTACAGGCACATGAGAATTTTCATCTTTGTGTCTCAGTGGCGGGCGCAGTGCAATGCCACATAGGGTTCGTCCTAAGTGGACGTGACCTATGAGGTAATGCATTGTTAAACGCAGAAGTTTCTGCTTAACATCAGGTGGGTAATCTGCTTGTTCTGCCAACCACAAAAAAAAAGCCAAGTGCGAGTCGGACTCGCGCACCGAGGGTTCCGTACAAACCTGTAGGTATATAAGTAAAAGTTATGGTATTTTTATTGCTAAATGAAATCATCATTAGGAAAGGGTAGTAAGGTAAAATTAATAAAAATATTTGTATTATATGATGTAACTAAAAATTTCTTTGATATGAATTTCAGCTTGATACCAAATACAAATACAAATACAAATATATTTATTTCGTCAGAATTTTAGGTAGGTACAAGACAGTTCTTATTTTATAGGCGTAACACTAAAATTCTACCAATACAGGCATACGAAATTCACAATTATGTACACAATCAATCAATTTAAACAGTTAACACAGGACACCAGAAAAAGACAGAAAAACACAATCCTCTTACCTCCACGTGCTTCTGAGAAAAAGGGTCTTGACAAACAGACAGACGGACAACAAAGTGATCAAAGTGGTTCCGTTTTTCCTTTTGAGGTACGGAACCCTAAAAACAGCAGTGAGCTACAAGGCTTTTTTTTTTTTTTTTTTTTAACTTTGATAGACCTTTGTTTGACCACGATCTCACCTGTTGGAAAGTGACGATGTGGCCGAAGATGGAGCACAAAGGTCCAGAAGGCACCTATTAACTCTAGCCTTGAAGAGACCTAGATTATAGTTTTCAGGAAAGACAGACGACGGTAGTGTATTCCACTCCTTAGCAGTTCGCATTATAAAGGTGGAACTGAAACGTTTAGTACGAATAGCGGGTATACTAATCAGGTAAGGGTGGTACCGAGCCGTGCGCCTGCTCGTCCTATTATGAAAAGGAGATGGTGGCTGATGATGAAGATAATGAAAACGATACTGAAGCTGTTATTTTTCTTGTGAAAATACTTGCTGGTCATAATACTCGCTGGATGAGTATTTTACAAGAACACGTTCTTACTTAAATGTCATGTCAGTCTGTATAAAAGCTTCATCTCGCATGTCATTTACTAAAGCCACAAAAAATATGCGTCGTTTATCATTCCGTGACAGGTGACGTCACCTTCTAGATCATATTCAGATGAACGGTCGCGAATGGAACGCTATACCTGAGTTACTTTTAACATCATCACCATCATCAGTCAGCCTGCTAAACAAGGTACACAGAATACAATGGGAGGATTTGCCTAAAGTTTTTTTTTAAAATTCTACTTGGTATGACTGGTCAAGCAGATGGCCCACCTGATGTTAAGCGGTACCCTCTGCCTGCCTGTGAACAGTGCATTTACATAGTTCACGCCCAAGGGCTACATAGGGTATGCCGCAAAATTACCAATCTTAGATTTGATTTTTAACTGAATAAATTAAGTACAATATCCAAATTATAAATATGCATAGATACTACATATAGTTCCGAGGGATCACTGTACCAGAAACAAGATAGGACAATATTTACTCGATAGAAAAAAAAAACAAAGTTACATCTAATATTTGGCTAGATTCGATTGTTTATTAAAATGGTGTATATTATTGGGTAAAAAGTTAGATAAATAGATGTTTTGATGTTTGTATGTATGTTACTCAAAAACGCCGAAATGGATTACCCGATTTCAATGAAATTTGCCTTGCAGATAGATTATGACCTGGATTGAGCTATAGGATACTTTTTATTCTTGTAAAATGCGAGTGAAACCGTGGGTGGACACTAGTCTACTACATGATATGTGTTGAGCCTTCTCAGGGAATCGATGATCCATAATCCATCACACAAGCCTGGTGTCGACATCACATCTTCGAAGTTTATGTTTTTATAACAAATCGATTTCTGCTAACTCCACACCGTTTTGCATATTCCTATTCCAGTCAATTGGAACTCGATCTTTGAAATGGAATGTAACCAATTTATTTGCTGAAACAGGATTTTGTAAACCCTATGGCGTAACTACCGTTTTTGACATGCCAATGGTATAGTATTATTTTATCTGTGCCAATGCTATGCAATGTAACGAAATTGTTAAATAAATGGGTAATTTCACCAATTTTGTGCGGGACAGGCTACGCCAGAAGCAAAATGACAATCGTAAATTTGATTTTTACTTGGGTGTATCAAGTATTCAAATTAGAATATAATGATATGAATATGAGGACTTACTAGAACCAAATTGATTTTGATGATATGGTACGTAGATAGATTATGGTCTGGATTGAGCTATACACTTCTTTTACACTAGTCAAACGAGAGGGAAGTCGCGGGCGAACACTAGTTGTTGATAGATAGATATAAAGACAGATTAAATCTTTATTGTACACTTAAGAAAAATAAAACAAAACAAAGTGACAAACAACAAACTAATTAACAACGTTAATATTGTTTAAGAGGCTGTTAAGAGTCAAATAGGCTTTTTTAAACGTATTTTTAGCAAAATCTAGACCTTAAACGGTCAAAAACAAAAAATATATATGTTATTCTTCATCATTTTCCAAGGGCATAATTGAGCCCAAAACACGATTTCGATACATTTTCTCGATAAAAAGAAATCGTGAACTTACCTCTACAATGAGCTTACAACGTAAATAGTTCTAATACCTATCAGCGTACATTAATAAGATTAATAAGAGTAACAAATAATATTATCATGGGCGATTTATAGTTTCGATTACGCAGCAAATATTTGTTTTTCGTGATTCTCGTTCACTTTTCGTACCGCGAGGGCTGTTCTTTCACTTTCTAACTCACTGAACTTTACTGAGTTAGATAGTGACGGAATTAAGCTATAGTTGTTTTTTTTTTAATTATAAGGTGACAAACAAGCAGACGGCACGCCTGATGTAAAGCAGTCACCGCCGCCTATGGACATCTGCAACACCCACGGTCTGCCTCTTAATTTTCACTGTAGCAAATGCGAAAACGAAGACATTCTTTTATTTTTCGCTTCGAGTTACTTCAAAATCCTGTGTCAATACGATAAACAATATCTTATTATTCCACTCCCGACTCTAATAACAAACTAAGTAACGCAGAACAGTGGCCCAACATCATAAACTTCAAGTCACGTTTGAAAATTGGCAACATACCAACCAGATGTTTCGTAGAAAGCCGTTATTTTCACGTTAGATACTTGATATTTTCCCCATATCTAGGAAAATAAACGGAGGTGCTGTTGCATGTCCCATCTATAAATATTCCCCTGCGTCTCTTCCTGTAAATGTTTCGGTTTAATAGTAGATTACGCACTATGGGAATAAAGCAGCGTCTTACGTCGAGGGCGGCATATTGAACCCTGAGCGTAACGAGGGACTCTGGTATGTATACAGTCCTGAGTGAAGCGAGGGCTCCAAACTGCCTAAGACGAAGACAGGCTTTATTCCAGAGGAGCATACCCTACTTTTCACACCTTCTGCGATACTATAAAAAATCACTGAAAAACACAGCACCAAACACCGTCTTTTGTTTTACAATCTTTGTAGTACACTCTTGGTCTGTGATCTTAGTAAACGTACATTTTTTTTTGAGTTCTGCTTATGGTGGCCAGATCGATTATTGAACAAACCATGCCATATGTGCTTTTTTTACTCAGAGTTTTCCACGTTTTTCCACACGAATTTGACGTTCCAAATTCAAATCACTTTATTCCCTAGGGAGTTTCGTTCAACTTTATATCTTTATATAACTTTATTTAAGTTTTGTTTGAAGAACATTGAACGAGTTGCGGCTCTTCCTGACTGGGCTAATACTTCACGGAGACTCTTGACGACTTGACTATAAAATATATAAATATCATCATATCACTTAACATTGGCGAAATTGTTTGGAGTACTCCTTAGAAGCCATTATTATAAGAAGCAAAACTATCCCATTTTATTGGTAAGACTACTCAGTACTTTTAACTTTGTACTTTTTTTGTTTTGTTTTATGTAAGAAACATATTTCTTTTAAAATGGGCGAAGACAGGTCCAGCGCTTAACTGAGTCAGTCCCTGAGGTATGGGAGCGGTACGGGACGGGTGTTTTCGTCTCTCTAATTATCAGATGACATGTCGCATAATGTAAACGAAAACCCCTCCCCGTACCGCTCCCATACCTCAGGGACTGACTCAGTTAAGTGCTAGACCTGTAGTTTTGCGTCCCGTGGCGAAATCGTCTAGCAAGGTCAACCCATTAATATATTATACTAAGTTGTTTTACGACATGAGGAGATCCATTAGATGTCTGGCTCCCATTATTCAAGCAGGTAGACATGTTGAACGTCAACATTGCTTCTTATTTATGCCTACCTTTTTTATAGGCCTTTGTAGACTTGTACACGTTGATAATGATGATACTTTTGTCAGAATATAGTCAGACATCGTAATTTTGGATCTTCTTCCTCGTCGTTACACTCTTGGGAGAGTGGTCGTGGTCGTCACTTCAGGGTCTGTGGCTCGCTTCACAATCCTTCGCCACTCATCTCGCACTGCAGCTTTCCTGGTGCATTCATGCAGTGGACCGTCCAAAGCTGCCTTGATTTGGTCAGCCCATCTCATGGGCGATCTGCCCCGTGCTCGTGTGCCGTCAACTAGTAGTAGTAGTAGTAGAGCTTTTTTGTGAAAGAGTTCGTCCGGGGAAGTACTACCACCATACCTATTTGTGCCGCAAGGCAGTAGTGCTCGCATTGCTGTGTTCCGGTTTGAAGGGTAAGGGTGCCGGTGAAATTACAGGCACATGAGACTTTTCATCTTTATGTCTCAGGGTGGCGGGCGCAGTGCAGTGCCACATAGGGTGCGTCCTAGGTGGACGTGACCTATGAGGTAATGTACTGTTCATAGGCAGAGGTTACCGCTTAGCATCAGGTGGGCCTCTTGCTTGTTCCGCCATCCAAGTAGTATAAAAAAAAAAAAAAAAAAAAAACTCTACCCTGTACAACAAGGCGTTCAATGGACACCTATCCGCGTCGCGACACGTGTCCAAAGAAAGTGAGGATGCTTGATTGCACAGTAGCTGATAGTCGCTGCTTGATGCCGAGTTCTGGGAGTATGGACTGATTGGTACGAAGCTCAGTCCACGAAACCCCAAGCATTCTTCGCCAGCACCACATCTCGAGAGCATCTATCCTCTTTTTTTCGCTCTCCCTTAGAGTCCATGTTTCAGCAGCATAGAGGAATATGGGGAACACTAACGCTCTAACGAGATGGATCTTAGTGGATTTTGTTATGCCACGTTTTTTCCATATCTTCCTCAGCTTATCCATGGCAGACCTAGAAATTGCCATACACCGATTTCGTCAACGCATTTACCATTGTTTGTGATCAAAGATCCGAGAATTTTGGGTAGCTACTCCCAAAGTCCCTATTTGGATATTGAGAAGGCTCAATTCTGCATCACTGAAGTTTCCAATAGAGTGGAGTGAGTAGTAGCATCAATCTTCAAAGAAAGGTACTGAAATAAAGCGCGGATGGGAATAAGGCTCGAGCCGTAAGCCGTAAACTTGCGAGTACCTTGAGATTAGGTTCTGGGAATCTATCTTATTATCTACTTTACTAAACCTTCGAATCTCTTTAGGCTAATGTGAAAATAACGGGTTGCAGATTGGGACAAAATTACATTTCGCTGATTGAAACCATTTTAGAATTGAATAACCCCTTACTTATAAACGATTTTCGCGCGTTTACTCCTTAAGAATCGATTTTCATTATAAAGCCCACGGTACGCAAATAGATGGGGAGTAAAATCGAAGAATCGAGCGTAAACAATAACTGAAGTCGTTATGTTTTAGAAAAAAAGAAAAAAAATTTAAATTAATTAGTAGCATCGAGACCATGATTCGCTGAGAGCCCGTTAAATTTTCTTTATATGGCAATTTTATTTCAAAAAGTTTGTTCCCTATTACATTTCTTGTTATTTTGGACTGAGAGTTTCGTTTTACGCAGTGAACATGATAATTTTTAATAAAATGTATCTACTAAGTGGTAACGAAACGTAAAATGTGTCTTGTCATTGTCAGTCAAGAAAAGCTAAGTTTGTTTTGTTGTGAAAATTATCCCAAACAAAAGGAGTGCTTCGTACGTTTATTTCATTATTTTCTGAAAATATGAATGAGATAACTAATAAAAAGAAGAGAGAGTGTAATTAACACCCTCAGAAAAAGAAATACTTGTAGATAATGTAAAAGGGTAAGAATTCGCAAAGACAAAATTTGGAATGAGAGCTACTAAAACTTAGAATTAATAGAATGCTTCAAAGAAAATAAATGTTAGCTGATAATATACAGTTGTTTGATTTGAACAGTTACCATTTAGTTAGGAATAAATAATACCAAGTTATAGGCTGTAAAATATGTATTTATTATAGTGTTTCGGATACCCGGGCACCCGGGCTGGTCGCTAGTTACATAGACGTATAAATAATACCAGGTGACTTGATTTTTATATGAGTGCAGTCCACAGCACCAATTATTCTAGGCATCCCAGCATTTCCATAAAACTCATGAGCGATACTGAGTTGCTCACTGGTGGTAGGCATTTTTATGTAGGTTCCCTTTAACTTTGCTATTTCTGTTGCCACTCTATGGACTATAAAGTTAACTGTTGGTTGTTCTACAGTAGTAGTACCTAGAGCTTTTTTGTGAAAGAGTTAGTCCGGGGAAGTACCTACTACCACCGTACCTATTTCTGCCCCAATGCAGTAGCAATGCGAGCAGCATTGTTTGAAGGGTTCTGGTTTGAAGGGTATGGTTGCCGGTGAAATTACAGGCACATGAGACTTTACATCTTTATGTCTGAGGGTAGCGGGCGCAGTGCAATGCCACATAGGGTGCGTCCTATGTGGACGTGACCTATGTGATAGGTAATGTACTGTTCATAGGCAGACGGTACCGCTTAACATCAGGTGGGCCATCTGCTTGATCCGTCATACAAAGTAGTATAAAAAAAAAAACATGTAAAATGTCTCCAATATTCTCTGCCCCTGGTAACTGCCGGTAGCAAAAAACCGAAGCGCTATCAATAATTGGTCCACTGCTTGTATCGCCCGGTTTCGCCTGGTCAGGGGCTGAATATGTTCCCCAAACAGAGAACACAAATTCAGCACAGTTTGTTTATCGAGGCGCATTTTTGCAAAGGCATCTAGCTTATCTTCGTTTCGCTGCCCGGTGGAAACCACTTCTTCGTCAGACAACGAGGATAGCAAAGATACCGACATTTTTAGTGCAAAATAAAGATACCTACGTTGTTAGGTTAGGATTTTAGGATAGGTCGTGAGTACTCTTATATTTGATGGCTACTTATAGAATTTGAGGCGTACTTACGCAGCTGTCAAATGCTAATCATCGTTTGAGAATACCGTTTTGAACATAAGTGGCGATTACAATCATACTCAAATCTGTCATGTTTAATTTATAAGTGATGATCAAATTGACGTTTCAGTATACGAATTTTTAGGATAACGGCGTCTCAAACAGTTGAGACGATCTCAATTATTTAAGTAGCGTTTCAGTATTCGGGCGTTAGCTATGTATCGCTTGCGTTCCATAGATTCCATTAATACTATGACCTTCCGATATATATATGTTGTTATTTAAGCCATGTCAGAGGCCCCCGGGCGGCTTGACAAACTCCGACACCAGAGGCCAGCACTATCTCATACGAAACAAACAAGCAATATAACAACAGGAATATCAACTTAAATTTTCGTGTATGTTCCATTTCCAATGTACCACGCGAACGAAGTCGCGGGCACAGCTAGTCATGAATATTATTAAACTCTCAGATTTGCTGCAAAATCTCGCTCGCCGTTTGAACGTACTTAAAACTATCTCCAAACCTTTCGAATGTAGCCTTTTTCAGGAGGTTCTGCTAACGAGTACGCACGTGAAGATCCCCGACTATTTAGACAAACGGTTGGTGGAAGGTTAAACCAATGTTATCTACGTGATTGCGTGTAAATCGTATATGAAAAGAGTTAGGCCGAGAACACACGGTGAAACGCAAAAATTACGAAACTGCAACTCTGAGTCTGAGATAAATAGACGTTACTTAGCACGTACTAATTGCATTGTCTCTGTCCCTCTCTAGCACGCTTAATTTGACATGTGTGTGAAAGTGACAGGGATAATGCTAAGTCTTAGTACGTGCTAAGTAAGATCTATTTATCTCGCCCTGAGTAACATTTGAGTTTATGTCATAATAGTCCTATAGGAAACCACACACCACGCAAAATGTTTGAAACCCGTTTGAAACGCATTTCAAATCAGTTGCATTGAAACTGGTTTGCAGGAAACTTGTGTTCGTTTTATTGAGTTTGCTGCGTTTTTGATTGAGACAGACGTCTGCTCTCAGAGAAAACTAATGACTCTATGAAAATTTCATTCCGTTTAGGTTGCAACTTTTGTGGAAATAGTCTGAAACTGATTTCAAACCAAGAGTTTCAAAAGGGTTTAATAGCAGTTTCGTTTCACCGTGTGCCCAGGGCCTAAGAGTTATTTATTCTACGCTTTTGTACGGAACATTTTTTAGGTATTCGCCGAAAACGTTCCTAAACTTAACGTTTATATTTTCATAAAACAAGAAATTTCGCTTAATATTATACGAAGTCTGAAAATTGCTTGGCTCTACGTAAAAGACAACTTAGTCTACGACGCCTACGGACGAATAGTACCGACGATTATTTGTTTCACGATAATGCTCGAGTTTATTAAAGGTTTATGAATATAAAAGGCTTTTGGGAAAGTGTTTCCGACCGAAACAACAAAGTAAAAGATTACTTTGGACCCAATTCTACTATTTATAAAGAAAAACCATTCTTATACTATGCAATTACAATTCAATTACAATTGTTATTAAAAATGGTATTCCGCTAAATTTATGATTGCTGTAGTGTGTCCGGCCTAAGAATAGACCCCTCCGTCTCCTCCCATGGATGTCGTAAAAGCCAACTAAGGGATTACCCGAACTTGTTGATAAGATTCGTTGGTATAAGATTTGTCCTGGCTGCTAGCTTATTATGGAATTTGTTATTACTGGAAGAAAGCGTTAGCCGAATCAGTGTGGGAGGCAATGGCGGCGATGAGCTCACCACTTGTCACATCTATATTCCACAATGGCGACGATGAGCTCACCACTTGTCACGTCTATATTTCACAATGGCGGCGATGAGCTCCCTACTTATCACGTCTATATTCCTCAATGGCGGCGATGAGCTCACCACTTGTCACGGCTAATATTCCACGATGGTGCAACCCACTGTGAAGAGAGGCCCATTGAGGCTCAGCCTACCTCTTCGGAAGGAGTGAGTCTATGTATGTATGTATGAGACAATTAATTAACAATTTAAATACAATTAGACTATTGGGTTAATAATTTGGGTGTACTGCCCAGCATTATTTATTTAATTTGTTTTTTAGAATCGGGCCCTTGTTTATACGTAGAGGCTATGCCGTCGTAGGGCCTAGAAAAGTCATTCGTAGAGGCTCTACGACGGTATAGCTTCTATGAATGACTTAATTTTTGTTTCTCGCGCTGTCCCCTATTTATTGAACAAGTAGCCCTTGAGAATACCATCAAAGTAGATTATTTACAAGACACTATAAACCCACAAAGTAAAATTTGTCTCAAAACGCGATAGTATCATCAGACTTTAATTAAAACACGGACGTTCAATTTACTCAGTAATAAATGGAAGTAACAATTTTCATGAAGAAACCTTGTTTGCATTCCTGCCTTAACAAAGGTAGACAATTCTAATAAAGGTGTTAATGGCTCTTTAATGGCTTTACTACACAAAAGAATAGGATAGCGGGCTTACTGCTCCGCTTTACTATATTATAATAGTCTAATAATAGTAGAGGAACCGCACTAGAAACGACCTTCACCCATCTGTTTAATGGATGAAAAGTATTTTATAGCAATTTTAATATATTAGAAAATATATCTCGAGTGGGTTGTCTAAAGAAATCCTGGCCAAACTATGATTAATAAAAAAAATATAAACCGGCCAAGTGCGAGTCGGACTCGCGCACGAAGGGTTCCTATCTATAAAAACGGCAAAAAAAACACGTTTGTTGTGTGGAAGCCACCTTACATTTTTTTTTTATTCTGTGTATTTTGTTGTTATAAGAGCAACAGAAATACATCATCTGTGAAAATTTCATCTTTCTAACTATCACGGTTACTAAAAAAAGAAAAAATCATTTTTCTATTTTTAATAGCCAGGAATTTTTGAAATATATTTAGATATATTTAGTCCAGATATATTTTCTAATATATTAAATTTGATATAAAATACTTTTCATCCATTAAACGGATGGGTGAAGATCGTTTCTATTCGGATCTTAGACTATATATGGTCCTAGGCATTAAACGGATATTCGCATAACCTATCGCCTGTTCAGGCGACCTGAACATCTCTCAAAATGACTGCTGCTATTCAAGGCATTTCAAGCTCATTTAAAAAAAAACCCTACTCAAAAAAACAGCTGAACTGATTTTGATAAAGCATATCTAAGAACCATACATACATACATACATAGACACACGCCTTTATCCCCGAAGGGGTAGGCAGAGCCTGAATGGGCCTCTTTTCACAGTGGGTTGCACCATCGTGGAATATAGACGTGACAAGTGGTGAGCTCATCTAAGAACCATATCTAGAAAAACTGCTTTCAAATAAAAAGAAAAAAGAAATCTGTTCAACTGTTTAATAGCTACGGTGCACAGACACACACAGACACACACAGCGGTTAAACTTATAACACCACTCTGTTTGTGTCGGGGGTTAAAAACTTCGAACAAAAAAAAGGAAAAAATATCAGTAACTCCCATTTGTTCTATAGGACTGTTATGATCAATGTTATTTTTAGAGAAAAGCGGACCGCTGTGATATCTCCTCCCGGAGTTACATCAGGGGATGGGTAGCAGCATCCACCTGAGTACTTAACACCAATACTGCGATTTTAACTGTGGTAATTATAGCAATTCTCCGCAATGCATTATATGTTTAGATGTTTAAAAGTTAGATATCAACGGCTGATGATATTTTGTATGTTTTAAAAGGTCTTTAAAAAATATGATATACTTATAAAATAATTTAAATTATAAGAGCTAAACATAGTTTAGTTAAATAAAACTTAAAATTAAAAGTAACTCGGCAGGCTAAGGCGCCCATAAAAGATTTTTACCAAATTTACTGTTTATGTAAATATTGGGCACTTGATAAATCTAAATTTTTGTGGAGGTGGGAAACCATTACGTACATAATGAATACGTACTTTGAATAGCGCGCATTTTTAAGGTACAGCTGATGATGATGATAATATAATATCACAATTGTTTCCCCGATATCAATATCAATATCAATTCAGGTTAAATTGATTAAACAAAACTAAACCATCCCTAATGTAAATTTAATGACGCCGTGTACACGAAGCAGTGGTTCCGGAGTAACCTTTGCATACACATTATTATTTATCGAGAAGATAATACGTATTTGGAATAAATAAATAATGCAGGACAGTTCACACGACATAATTTAGCCCTAAGCTAAGCAGAGCTTGTGTTATGGGTACTAGATAACTTATATACTTAATACAATATATTACATAGATAGATATTTTTTATTATACATAGAAAATACCCAGAACACCCTGAACAAATATCTGCGATCACACAAATATTTGTTCCGAGGCGGGAATCGAACCCGCAACCTCCTGCGTCGCAGGCCAAGCTTCGCCCGCCGCGCCACAGAGGTCGTCAATAAGTTGTTATGGCGTTGAAAATTATAATTAATAATTGTTTTCGAAAAAAAACTACTTCATAGCTAGGATTTTTTCCCCAATACAAGATTTTATAAAATTAATGATCATTAATGTGTCCAGTCTATCCACCGAGGAGTTCCGTTGTCCACCTTCCGTCTCCATCATCAGATCTGCTCGCTGTCACCATAATATTGTATTGTCATCGTAACTTGACAGGTACGCAAAATATCATCTCAATCGGTTGAGGATAACTGCTTTAAAATTCAGTTGCAAGATTCCACCCGAACAAACATACATTGCAAGTTAAATAAAAGATTGTAATAACCACTAATGGTCACCGCTATTACAGATTTGAAACACTACAAAATCACGTAAAACCAGAGGCACCTTTCTGTGTCCTTAAAAATAACGTCGTTACTACAAAAATATAGTCCTTTCTCGAGGCTTGTTAGTTTTGAAACACTCCGACTCAATCGCTGTTTGTGTCGTAAATAACTGGACATCGCAAAAATAGCCAATTATTTTGTTATGAGCGTTTTGTGAAATTGGTTGTTATTGGATTTTATAAAACCTTTGATGTTTATTCATATACTTATTTACATCAGAAAAGGGTATTTCAAAATTTAGCACATCCATTACATACATACGCCTATTTCTCCGAAGGGGTAGGCAGAGCCTCAATAGGCCGCTTTTCACAGTGGGTTGCACCATCGTGGAATATAGACGTGACTAGTGGTGAGCTCATCGCTGTCATTGCTTTCCATGACTGACTCGGCTAACGCTTTCTTCCAGTAATAACACATTACATAATAAGCTAGCAGCCAGGACAAATCTTATACCAACGAATCTTATCAACAAGTTCGGGTAATCCCTTAGTTGGCTTTTACAACATCCATGGGAGGAGACGGAGGGGTCTATTCTTAGGCCGGACACACCACGATACATCCATTGTTAATGAAATATCGTGGATATGTTCATAACCAAATTAATAAATTGCTTTACCCCTCCATCTCCTCCCATGGATGTCGTAAAAGCTGACTAAGCGATGGACAGGCACTAGAAGATGGGCGGTAGCATCCACATGAGTACTCAACACCAATGTTTTTTATTAGCTGATTGTGGCTTTTATATCACTGCGACTAGTTAGGCCTATTGTGATCGCCACTTGTTACATACCGCCCCTGGAGAGGGCGTTTACAGTTCACCGCTAAGCCCTACAGCTGCTAGGAACTGTAGGATTTTCTTAGGGGTGATTTCTTTCAGTTCATCCGGGCAGAGGTGTTTGCCCAGATGAATGCTGCGTTTGTGCATAATCGGTCTACACTCACCTAGCAGATGAAGAGGCGTTTCATCCGCCTCAACACCAATACTTCAATCACCAATCCGCCCGCCCGTGGTGGTGATTACGGCAAGTCCCTCTCTCCTGTATTCTATGGAGAAGTCCACGCCCAGCATTGGACGACTAACGGTTGCTGATGGTGATGATGATGATTAATTTTTTGTTCACTCATATCTAATCAGTAATTCATTCATTTGCAATTTCTAAAGATAATAAAACATTATCTTCCTTGGAGCTCATTTAAATTTCAAGAAGTTCTGTGACCTTAGCACGGATTTGTACGCTATCGAATCTACTACTTGTAAATTTGCTGATTTCAACCCACTTTTGTGGCTAACGTGGCCAATTCGGCACTATTGTGGCTAACGTGGCCAATTGGGCACTATTGTGGCTAAAGTGGCCACTTTGGCACTATTGTGGCTAATGCTGCCGAAGTATTATAAAGAAACGTAATGACCTCCCCCCCCCCCCTCCCCAATTGACAATCACTTTTCGTCTAAGAAGAAATATTGTTCATCTCCATGGAGAAACCTTAAGGCTGTGCAAACACTAAACACAAATCTTCATTAAAAAAAACACCTCGCGCCTCTCGTAATAGCAATTTTAATTGAATATCTCGTAAAATATGGTAAATTTCACGAAACTCTCCAATTTATGAAATATAAAAAGTTACAAAAACTACATAAAAAAAATTAGGTACCAAATACAAATACCTACACATAAAATTAATTTCTATGTATAATAAAAAATATCTATCTATGTAATGTATTATATTAAGTATATCAGTTATCTAGTACCCATAACACAAGCTCTGGCTTAGTTTGGGGCTAGATAATGTTGTGTGAACTTGTCCAACATTATTTATTTATTTATTTCTATGTATAAAGTAAATTTAAGTACCTAAACTATGTTTTTTTTTTTGGTAATATGCAAGAAATAAATGTTGTTTTATTTTATTTATTTAAAGAAAACTCTCACAGTTACGACCTCTGTATCGCGGTGGGCAAAGTTTCGCCTGATGCGACGCAGGAGGTTGCGGGTTCGATTCCCGCCTCAGAACAAATTTGTCCGATCTGCAGATATTTGTTCAGGGTGTTCTGGGTATTTTCTACGGTATAATCAAAAATATCTATCTAAGTATTAAGTATATCAGTTATAGCTTGGGGCTAGATAATGTTGTATGAACTGTCCAGCATTATTGATTTATTATTTTATTTATTTATTTATAGTAAGCATTCAATTTTATTGTATTGATTTTGTTTATCTAGGTTTTGGTCCAATAATATGCACCAATTATGACCATATTGAGAAACAATCGAATCTAGCCATAAGTTAGAGCTAACTTTGTGTTATTTTACTATCGAGAAAGTACTGTCCTACTTGTTTTTGGTACAGTGATCCCTCGGAATTATAACGTAGTATCCATGCATATTTTTTTAATAATATTTTTCTGAATATTGTACTTGATATAGATCTACGAATTTGAGTTCCAATGAGCATAAATTACAAATCTTAGATTTCATTTTCAACTGAATAAATCAAGTTCAATATTCAGATTATAAATATGCATGGTTACTACATTATAATTCCGAGGGATCACTGTACCAGAAACACGATAGGACAATATTTTCTTGATAGAAAAAAAACCAGTTATCTTTTACTTTTGCCTAGATTCGATTGTTTATTTAAATAAATAAATAAATAAAATAAATAATGCTGGACAGTTTACACAACATTATCTAGCCCCAAGCTAAGCAGAGCTTGTGTTATGGGTACTAGATAACTGATATACTTAATACAATATATAACATAGATAGATATTTTTTATTATACATAGAAAAAAAAAAAAAATGAAACGGTGAAATTACAGGCACATGAGACTTTTCATCTTTATGTCTCAGGGTGGCGGGCGCAGTGCAATGCCACATAGGGTGCGTCCTTGGTGGACGTGACCTATGAGGTAATGCACTGTTCATAGGCAGAGGTTACCGCTTAACATCAGGTGGGCCTCTTGCTTGTTCCGTCATCCAAGTAGTATAAAAAAAAAAAATACCCAGAACACCCTGAACAAATGATTTTATTGGGTCAAAAAAATAGATACATATAATCAAAACAACAAAGCCGAGGGTTTACCCCTACAGTAAACCCTCGGCTTCGAAAATATCTATGAATATCTTCGAATATCTCGTAATATATAGATAATTTTACAAAACTCTTAATTTTGTAAAATTATCTATATTTTACGAGATATTCAATAAAAACAACTTTTTCGTGCGGCGCGAGGCGTTTATTTTGTATGAAGATTTCTGCCTGGGGTTGGCGCAGCCTTAAATCGGGATTTAATGAACGTTATTTAATCTGTATTAAGAGAAGCGCCTGTGAACACTTTACGGCGGCGAATTGAGAACGTTTTTGGCAAATAGACGGTTTATTTATTTTGAGCGATGAATTTAATTTGGAACAGCTGAATGCTACTTTTCCAAGTTTAGTGATTGGATTATGGATTTACCTAAGTTTTTTGATGTACCTAATCTTATAAATTTGACAGTTTGATGGATACAATTTTTAATATGAAAATTAGTTTTTTTTTAAAGAAACGTCTTTATTTTTATTTACATACATGCATACATAGACACACACCATTTTCCACAAAGGGATAGGCAGAGCCTCAATGTGCTTCTTTTCACAGAGGGTTGCACCATCGTGAAATATAGACGTGACAAGTGGTGAGCTTATCGCCGCCATTGCTTCCCACGACTGACTCGGCTAATGCTTTCTTCAGTAATAACACATTCCATAATAAGCTAGCAGCCAGGACACATCTTATACCAACGAATCTTATCAACAATCTTAGCCATGTCAGAGGCCCTCGGGCGGCTTGACAAACTCTGACACCAGAGGCCAGCACTACCTCATACGAAACGACGACAAAGATCAACAAGTCCGGGTAATCATTCATTATATTGTGTTTTATCGTTTAATTTTGGTGTAATTTTAACCGGCTTAACTTATTTAAAGACTTTATACAACTTTAGATGGCGGAACAAGCAGATGGCCCTCCTGATATTAAGCGGTACCCTCTGTCTACCTAACAATGCATTACCTCATAAGTCACGTCCACTTAGGACACACCCTAAGTGGCATTGTACTGCGCCCGTCACTCTGAGGCATAAAGATGGAAAGTCTCTGTGCCTGTAATTTTACCGGCACCCCATACCCTTCAAACCGGCACATTTCCCGGTACGTTTTTTTGTGGTTGAAAAGCCGTGTTTACTCCGTGAATCTCTACCCTTATCGTGTGTATCTACCCTTACAATCTATAATGCCCGTCTTCAGCCAGAATAGTCATTTGAATTTTTGAAATTCGAATTCTTTGTGGAGGCAAAGAATTCGTTACCTTAGCTAATCTGTCAGTCACAGATTATTGAATAGGGAATCGTTGTTTTCCTTCGCACGACTAATATCCAAAATATAAATGTCCAAGTGTTCAAAAATGTACAATCAGTAATTTATCCATCCATAAAAGTCTCCAACTTAAGATATATCCAACCAGATACATGAGATACAGGACCATCTATACTAACGTCCAGCATTTTTATGTGTAAAATCGCTTTTTCCCAGAGATGAGACCCAGCTAGATCAATTTTTCGTTGCCAAAAACCCCCATATTGCAAAATTTCGTCGAAATCGATAGAGCAGTGTTGGTTCACTGTGATTCCCAGCGTTTGTGTAGCGAGAAAATTGTAAAGAAAAAAAAATAAAGAATATATATTTATTTATATACGTGAGCTACACAGAAACACGTATTAAACTAAGGTCGAAACTAGGAGTACGAGGTGTAACTCAAGTAACAAAATGGCTCTGCCTCAGCATGAGTTGTACACCCAAGCGCTCATCACTCATCTCTTCCCGGGTTCAAATGAGTTATAGCGCTGTCACTTTCTTGCAGCTATTGTATTCTTGTAGACTCGGCCCAGAAAATCGGGGTCCCTCACATTGCCATCAGTGCTCTCGAACGACGACGCACCGCGTTGCCTATCGGCTATTTATCCATCTTTTATTTAGCGTTTATGCGTTACGGTAATTTCCGAATGGATACTTTGTCTAGCTATCCGATCTCCAATAGCGGAGGGGTAATTACCATATCATCACTCGTCACGTGGCGCGTCAATATTTGCGCGCCGCGCGCCGGCCGCTTTGAAGTGAGAGCGGCCGACCAACATAAACAAACAGTACAGATTCAATCTGCCATTTTCGAAAGAAACGTCGTCATTTTTATTTAATTACATTTTAATATGTTTTATCGAGTTATTTCGTGTAATTTTGGTGGAATGTTAACTGGTGTAACTTGGATAAGTAGCACATGTGTGATTTAGTTTAATTTAAGTGTTCTGCGTGTTTTTTAAATTGTGGGTTTTTTTGCTGTAAAAACTCGGTTTTGTGCCACCATAAAAACTGGGTTATGACTTGACCGAGACTCTTAACGAGCGTTAATATTTTGATTAAGGCCTTTTTCGCCAGATTCCTTGTTAGACGGATCTCGAAGATTCTTGTTAGGACAGATTCCTTTTCGCCAGATTCCCTGTTGGACGGATCCCGTAGATTATTGTTAGGATAGATTCCTTTTTAGCCAGATTCCTTTTTGGACCGATCCCGTAGATTATTGTTAGGGCAGATTCCTTTTTCGCCAGATTCCCTGTTGGACGGATCCCGTAGATTATTGTTAGGACAGATTCCTTTTTCGCCAGACTCCCTGTTGGACGTATCCCAAAGATTATTGTTAGGACAGATTCCTTTTTCGCCAGACTCCCTGTTGGACGTATCCCGAAGATTATTGTTAGGACAGATTCCTTTTTTGCCAGATTCCTTGTCAGACGGATCCCGTAGATTATTGTTAGGACAAATTCCTTTTTCGCCAGATTCCTTGTTGGACGGATCCTGTAGATTATTGTTAGGACAGATTCCTTTTTCGCCAGATTCCTTATTGGACGGATCCTGTAGATTATTGTTAGGACTGATTCCTTTTTCGCCAGATTCCTTGTTGGATGGATCCCGTAGATTCTTGTTAAGACAGATTCCTTTTTCGCCAGATTCCTTGTCAGACGGATCCCGTAGATTATTGTTAGGACAGATTCCTTTTTCGCCAGATTCCTTGTTGGACGGATCCTGTAGATTATTGTTAGGACAGATTCCTTTTTCGCCAGATTCCTTATTGGACGGATCCTGTAGATTATTGTTAGGACTGATTCCTTTTTCGCCAGATTCCTTGTTGGATGGATCCCGTAGATTCTTGTTAAGACAGATTCCTTTTTCGCCAGATTCCTTGTTGGACGGATCCCGTTTTGAACAGATTCTTGTTTGGACAGATTCCTTTTTCACCGGAACGTCAAATTGACCCATACAAAAAGTAAGGGTTTGCTGTAATTAATTAATTGCATTACAAATTTTGACTCATTTGGTTGATAATTTGCTGCATATAATCTGATTAACGTGAAATTATTATCATTGTATAATAACGCGAGTGAAGCCGTGTGAGACCGACACTATTTAAAAAAAAAAAACAACTTTAGATGGCGTTACAAGCAGCTGGCCCACCTGATGTTAAGCGGTACCCTACTGTATATATTCTGTGCCTCTGTCTATTAACAGTGCATTATCTCATAGGTCACGTCGACTTAGGACGCGCCCTATGTAGCATTGCACTACGCCCGTCACCCAGAGACATAAAGATGGAAAGTCTCATGTTCTTGTAATTTTACTGGCACCCATATCCTTCAAACCGGAACACAGTAATGCGAGCACTACTGCTTTGCAGCAGAAATAGGTATGGTGGTGGTTGTACTTCCCCGGACGAACCCTTTCACATAAAAGCTCTACTACTAACCTAATAGTAATAATGATAAAATCTAAATACAGTTCGTGTTATAGCGAAAACTTTTCGGGTAACGATGTTTTGTTCGAGTGAATCACGTATTAATCTTTTCGGAAAAACCTTTTAATGGGTTGGATTTATCGTGATAAGCTGATAATACTACTTGATAATGATACAATTCATTGGGCAATACCTATTTACTGCTATGGTGTGTCCGGCCTAAGAATAGACCCCTCCGTCTCCTCCTGTGGATGTCGTGAAAGCCGACTAAGGGATTACACCAGGACATTGGTAGCAGCTATAAAAATTACCTGGCTGCTAGCTTATTAAGGAATGTGTGATTCTGGAGGAAAGCGTTAGATGTGCTTTTTGATCCAGATTTCTAGCGAGGGTTATGTTTTTCGAGCGTATGCATCACAGAAATATCTGTGGTATGCATGTATGTATGTTTGTGCATTTGTTCTCTCCTGTAGCCTAAAAGGCTTGATGGATTTTGTTAAATGAAGCGTCTTTGGATTCGTCTCCACCAAGTGAGTGCAATAGGTTATACATAATGTCTTAAAATCACTAGGGAGCGCTGCATTAGGTGATGGAACCTGATCGATTTTCTTTGCCATTCTCATTCCTCAACACATCAGCTTTTCTGTATCACTGTGTAGCTCACTTTTGACACAGATAAAATAATAATATTTTTACAAAGTTCTTGTAAGTATGTGGTCAAATCTTGCAACTGATTGTAATTACAGGTACCTAGAGACTTTTCATCTTTATGTCTCAGGGTGGTGAGCGCAGTGGAATGCCATATAGGGCGCGTCCTAGGTGGACGTGACCTATGAGGTAATGCATTGTTAAAGGCAGAGGTTACCGCTTAATATCAGTTGGGACATCTGCTTGTACCGTCATTCACGTAGTTAAAGCAATTTTAAGCCAGTTCCAGCCAACCCAATGAGCTGAAATATTGCAAACCTTTCAAGTTCCGAAGCTGGTTTTAATCCTGACACTACGCGTGTAAAGCCACTGGCAAAAGTATTCAATATATTTATAGATAAATCTAAGTTATTGCCTTCACTGCTGTCTTTGTAAATACTAGCACTCATGAATTTGAAAATATATGTAGCATGTAAGCTAAACCGCGGGCCGATACCAGTTAATCTTCGTAATCCGCTTTTGTTGACTGCAAACTGACGGAATGAAACGCCTTGTTAACTTGAAACAAACAGGAAAATGTAATTCATTAGACTTTATTCAGAAGTTTTCGTATTCATTTTCAAATGTAATAGGATCAAGCGCCGAGTTTACGAACTTTAGGAGCGCCGTGGAAACATCATGGAGCGTGAAGCACGCTGTTTATTACACTCTCGCGAAGTCATTAACAGCTTGTCCACTGCTGGCTTCCACCACTGAATGCAATGGGATATGCACAGACCATAAATCAAGATAGACACCGCACCTACTTTGCGTGTCACTTTGCCTGTCCGAAAGCTTGCGCAATGTACCTATACATTGCGCAAGTATGCAATGCTCTGCTGATGCAGACCTCAAATCAGTTCAAAAACTATAATATATACCGGGAATCAGTTCGCTCTCGCCCGTCTTCGCGATAGCACTTTGGAAGGAAAGAAGAAAAGCAGGTCCTCTCGGCGTTGTGTTATTTAATATACTAAAGGCAATAAAAATATCTTGATAGTCTATGAGAAAAGTGGTTGTAACCAAGAAACCAAAGGCAACTTAATAAAAATAAGAAAATACTTAACATGCAAATTTATTTCTTACATTTTAAGTTGTTTTTACACATTTTTGAAAACAAGAGGACATGTTTTATATGATGTAGATTAACATTTTTTTTGTAGGTTTTTTGATAAAGATTTTGGAGAAAAAAGGTTTTAATGCACCCACATTTCACATTATATCCACGCTTAATGCTGCAGGATCAGTATTATAAACTGTTTACCATTATCAAGATAAAAACACAAATGTTCAAGTGCGGTAATTACAACTAAAATTTCACGCTAGTAGCAATAGTTTTGTTATCACGATAATCTCCGAGAATCGTGAATTTTCCGATACCTATCCTAATCTTTGTAAACATCAAGGAAAAACCCAATTACTTTCCCTCAAAGGAAATTACAAAGCAATAGAAATCCTTACGTTCAATCATTCGTCTCCTGAACAATGAAAATGTTTAGCCCCGATTTTCATCAAAATGTCTAAGATCTAGCAAATACAAAGCTATAACAGTTTCTCCATTCTGGAACGCCAAAACCACATACTAAGAAAGAAAAAAGAAAAAAAGCGAAAAAAATATTAGGTTAATCTACGAGTACATCATAAAAAGCATGTCCTCTTGTTTTCAAAAATGTGTAAAAACAACTTAAAATGTAAGAAATAAATTTGCATGTTAAGTTTATTTTTTATTTTTATTAAGTAGCCTTTGGTTTCATGGTTACAACCTCTTTTCTCATAGACTATCAAGATATTTTTATTGCCTTCAGTATATTAAATAACACAACGCCGAGAGGACCTGCTTTTCTTCTTTCCGCTTTTGTAAGGTCACATGGGGTAGACAGAAACATCTGATTTCCTCAATCTACTATTATACGCTCTTCATTTTTTTAACATGTTTTTTTTTATTTTGACGACCTCTGTTGCGCGGTGGGCGAAGGTTCTGGAGGTTCAGGTTCGATTCCCGCCTCGAAAAAATACTTGTACGATCTGCAGATATTTGTTCAGGGTGTTCTGGGTATTTATTACGTATAATAAAAAATATCAATCTATGTTATGTATTGTATTAAGTATATCAGTTATCTAGTACCCTAACACAAGTTATGCTTAGCTTGGGGCTAGATAGTGTTGTCTTGAACTGTCCAGCATTATTTATTTATTTATTTATACTATTGTTGGTCCTTAAACTAATATGAACCGTAATTTCCACTCCAACAGATTTTAATTTGAACATTTTCAGTTACAAGAATGTGTTCCTAAAGCCTCGATGACACGGGGCGAGTTTACTAGCTACAAGCCAGTTCGCTAGCAGCTTGTAAACTCGCTCCGTGTCATCGAGCTTTTGTACAATCTGCTTTTGACTATCCGATTGTAAAAAAGCTGCTTGAAAAATAGAAAGCCGGGCTAATTTAGTCGCCATTTGCTGGCGTGTTGGCCTGTAGCTAGTAAACTAGCCGTGTGTCATCGTCGCTGCTAGTGAACTAGTTGCGATCATCTTTGCGTTTTGGCAGTTAAAGTTAAAATGTCAAGGAAAGTAGTTCACGCGGGAGTAGTTATGGGAGTGGTTCCAACCACTCGCTACTCGCTAGTTCGCTACTGAGCGAGTGGAAAGTTTAGTCTTTCATCGATACTCGCTTACTCGCTCACTCGCTAGCTTTTTAACTCGCCGACTAGCAGCTCGTAAACTAGCGCAGTGTCATCGAGGCTTAAACGTCCAAAGCGCTTTGATATTGCGCTGACCCAAATAACTATCCGGTCACATGTTTCATTTTGTGTTGGATATTTTTCATTCAAAGCAATATGAAAAGGCTCAAAATCAACTTTATTTCACGAAGATAATTATTACATTCTGGTCTTTTCATAAGTCTTTTCAACCCCCGACGCAAAAACGACGCAGTAGATCTGAATGGTAGAACTACACGGACTAATTGAAAACGAAGGGGTGTTATAAGTTTGGATTGTCTGCGTGTGTGTGTGTCTGTATCTGTGTGTGTGTGTGTGTTTCTGTCTGTGGCATCGTAGCTCCCGAACGGATGAACCGATTTCGTTTTTTTTTTTAATGGTGAATTTGTCGGGAGTTTTCTTAGCTATGTTTGATTCAAAAACGGTTTAGATTGCGTTGAGGGTTTTTTAAATTTTTACAAAATTAATTACTTGTTATAAAAAAAATATTGGGTTTTACATCCGTTGTATAGATTTTGTTCGTATACAATGTAGCCTATACCTTCCCGGACCACAATAACGAGACGCGATCGGAGTATTCTGCGACCTATCCAAAGCATTCGACTGCGTGAGTCATGCTACTCTAATTTTGAAGTTAAAACATTATGGCATCCAAAATCAGGCAATTAACCTTGTAAATTCTTACTTATCCAATAGAGTACAAAACGTTGACGTTGGTGGTGAAAGGTCTTCAGGATCGTCTATTGTTATGGGAGTGCCCCAGGGTTCAATACTAGGCCCATTTCTATTTTTAGTATACATTAACGATCTCCCTTTTTATGTAAAAGACATATGTGATATAGTTTTATTTGCTGACGATACGTCTTTAATTTTCAAAGTTGATAGGTCAAAAGCTAATTACGATGATGTAAATAAATCACTATCGCGAGTTCTTGATTGGTTCACTGTAAATAATCTGTTGCTTAATGCTAAAAAAACTAAATGCATTAAATTCACTTTGCCAAATGTAAAACATTACCCAACTAATATTAAAGTAAATGGCGAGACACTCAATCTTGTGAACTCTACTGTTTTCTTAGGACTTAATATTGATGCAAGTTTGCAGTGGGGACCACAAATTGAGGCACTTGCGGGTAGACTTAGTTCCGCTGCATATGCAGTTCGTACGATAAGGCAGCTTACTGATGAAGCTACAGCTAGGCTAGTTTATTTTGGCTACTTCCATAGTGTTATGTCATATGGCATCATTCTGTGGGGGAAAGCAGCAGACATCCAAGCAATATTTGTTTTACAAAAACGGGCAATACGTGCCATTTATAAAATGAAGCCACGTGACTCCTTGAGGGAGCGTTTTAAGGAAATTAACATTCTCACGGTAATATCGCAATACATCTACGAAACCTTATTATATACACATAAACACTTAGATAGATTTATGAAAAAAAGTGACGTGCATTGTTTTAACACGAGAAATAAAAATAGACTGAGTATTCCTTAATTTAGATTAAAAAAAGTAAGTGGGTCTTTTATGGGGAATTCTGTTCGGTTCTATAATAAACTTCCAGAAAGTGCTTCTAAACTTTCGATTCGAAGATTTAAATCCTACATAAAGAATAGTTTAATTAAGAAAGCGTATTACACACTACATGACTATGTTAATGATAAAGCCGCGTGGCCTGATGTCGCTCTGCCCCTCGACACCTAATTTGTCAATTTGCAATGTCTGTACCTACATATAATTTATTATTGATGTGTTATTTATGAGTATATCAAGCGTAGAGTGTGCTGCCTTATGAACTTTTGCTGATTTTCTCTATCATCTTACTTTTGACTGCCTACCTAAGTAATGCTTTTAAGTTGATTTTCCTTTTTTCCTTGAATCAGCTTCCACTTGTTCTCGAGGCACCACACAGGCGCTCCCCACCTAGTAGTAAGAAGGATCATCAAAAGAAAAACAGACCGTGTTTGTTGCCTGATTCTTCTAGGTCTGGTTGCGTTGGAACAGGAGTAAATGTAAATTTATTTTTTAAGACGATTCAAAATGATCCTTGTGATTTCAATGAATAAAATACTGTTGACTTTGACTTTTGACTTTAACCGATTGACACCTTCATTCATCAAAATCGAATGAGTAGTTTAGGCGCTACGGCGAAACATACGTAAATAGAAACATACTTAACACTCAGTTGCAGAATGATTATAATTAAGGCTTCATTAACTAATGTACCATACACTCTAATGGTTCCATTAGTTTAATGATGTTGCACAAAACAACTTTACACATAGATAAACCTACATTAATTTGGATTAAAAAAAGATTTTTGTATACAAGCTTGTACTATTATTTATTTTGTGGTACAAGCTTATATAAAATTAGTGATCGTAACCGTGTGCTGACCAAAATGAGCCTAAACACGGCCAGTCTACTATCCATCGAGGAGTTCCGTTATCCACCTTCCGTCGTGCTTTAAAATTCAGTTGCAGTTCATTCCACCCGGATTCAACCCGGACAAACATACATTGCAAGTTAAATAAAAGCAATAATTAAAATGATTGCGTTTTGTTTGAATTTAATGTTTGATATGTCAAAAATGAAAATGAAGCGAAGCAACAGCACAAGGATCATTTGGCACGTCTTGTGGCCGCTGTTGTGGCGCTGTTTGATGTTATATTACAAGATGGCGCTGCAGTGTTAGTTCTGATTTCGGCCACGTTCCAAATGGTCCTTGTAGCACTACCTTTGTTGTGGTATTTTGTTAGTTTGTCTATTAGTGAATTTTGTAGGTTTAACTTGTAAACGTTTGGTGAAAATGGATGGAAAATATATTAGAAAGCGTGAACAAGGGACAAAAAAACTAAAGTCAAAATTTTCATGGACTCTTTTTGACCTATTAAAATTATAATGTCCGAGACGTCAATTTTCATGGACTCTTTTTGACCTATTAAAATTATAATGTCCGAGACGTCAATTTTCATGGACTCTTTTTGACCTATTAAAATTATAATGTCCGAGACGTCAATTTTCATGGACTCTTTTTGACCTATTAAAATTATAATGTCCGAGACGCCAATTTTCATGGACTCTTTTTGACCTATTAAAATTATAATGTCCGAGACGCCAATTTTCATGGACTCTTTTTGACCTATTAAAATTATAATGTCCGAGACGTCAAGATAGCGCTAATGGCGCTTTGTGCAACCTTGACATTTAATTACTAAACTTTAATGTGAAGCGATTTAATGAAAGATTAGTGTTTCAAGTCGTCTTTAAAGTTAAAAGACCGTTTCTGCAACTGAGTGATAGACTGCTCAAAACCATTCTTTTTTGCTTGCCGTTGCCGGGTAAAAAAGACAAAAACTTATCTGCTCCCCATGAGTACTGCTTCTAATCAGCTCAGTACATTAATTGACCGTCCCATAAACACTGGTGTGGAATATAACCAGCAGGGTGGGACAGGCAATTAACTCGATCAAAAATCAATAAGCATCGCTGATAGTACCTACCTACTTTTATGGGGCTTGTGTTAAATATATTAGAAAGAAAGAAAGTATATAGGTATATCTAATTGTATACAAGAGCTACACGGAAAAACATAATAAACTTAGACTAAGAGGAAACAGATTTGAAGGAACAAAGGGTAACATAACAAGTAAGTAAGTAACATAAGTTTTTTGTGAATAATATATTTTTCAATACAAGCTTTTACAAAATTAGTGATCGTAACCGTGTGCTGATCAAAATGAGCCTAAACACGGCCAGTCTACTATTATCCATCGAGGAGTTCTGTTGTCCACCATCATCAGATCAGCTCGCTGTTACCAACATATTGTATTGTCATCGGAACTTGATAGGTATGCTAAATTTCAGATCAATCGGTTAAAGATAACTGCTTTAAAATTCAGTTGCAAGATTCCACCCGGCCAACATATTCCATAGCACACGGACTTACATTGCAAGTTAATATAAAGCTTGTAAAAATGGCTCTGATCATTTGTCAGAGCTGTGGCGTGTCCGGCCTAAGAATAGACCCCTCCATCTCCTCCCGTAGATGTCGTAAAAGCCGACAAAGGGATTACCCAGACTTGTTAGTTAGATTCGTTTGTCCTATGGCATTACTAGTTTCTGAGGTATCGGTTTTCATTTATGACCCGAATTCATTGCGGTAGAGTGTAATAACGTTATAATAATCTCCAAAGTAATTCAGTCGTATTTGCAGACCAAAATAATCCAATCACAGCTATCCGAGCATCTGAGGCGGCGCATCCGAGAATAAATCGCTGGAAAAAGAAGTTATCTGAATAACTCGGGAATAACGACAAAAACGCCTTTATCTGTTTAACGGGACTGGACGAATCTATGGGACGATCTGTATCCTTGGGGATAGACGCTAGAGAGACAGGGCAAGTTAAGGTGGGAAACTTTAACGTTGCACCCACACCAGGCAGAAATTTTCATGCAAAAAAAAAGTCTCGCGCCGCATGAAAAAGCAGATTTTATCGAATATCTCGTAAAAAATAAATAATTTTACAAAACCCCTACAGTAAACCCTTGACTTTGTTGCATTGATTTTATTTACCGAATTTTTTAAACAAAAATATGCTTCATTTAAAAAAACTAATCTAGTCAGTTAGAGGTAACTTTGGGTTTTTTCTATGGAGAAAATATTGTCCTATCGTGTTCCTGGTACAGTGATCCCTCGAAATTATAATGTTGTGTCCATGCATAATTATTATTTTAATATTGTACTTGATTTAGTCTGTTAAAAATCAAATCTAAGATTGGTAATTTTGCGCTATTCCCCACCAAACTCTTTGATTATGTATCTTCACTAAGACCAAACTGCAATGAAGACCTCTATTTGAATGCCTACTTCTCTCAAACGTATTTAGCGAATACTAATAGAAAAAATATACAGTGGACGTCTAATATCGTCGAAACATATTTCTTTATGTTTATTTTTTTTAGTAATTGGTTCTTTTAACATGAAAACAATCCAAAGTTTCCTAGATTTACGCAAAAAAAACCTACTGCTTCCAAACGCCTGAAGCGGTTTTAATGATTTCTTCAAAGTTTACAAAAATGTATGTTTAGTTTTTTGGAAGTAATCATTGACGTTGTTTTGGCAGTTGCGGTTTTTCGTGATTTTCGCTCACTATTTGTTTCGCGTGCTCGATTCGGTCCCTTTCTTACTTACGTGAACTTTACTGAGTAGATAGTGTCAGAATTTGGGGTGACTAATTACCTTAAAGGGAAGGGAGGTTCGCAATCATAATGCCATAATAGAGATGATGCGTTAAATGGACGAGGGTTTCGAAACGTCGCGTTATCGTCGTCGTCGCGTCGACCCATTAATATTATAAATACAAGTGGACTGCTCGCGACTTCGTTCGCGTAAATTTTGAATATTATTACCAAAACAAAACCAGTTTTTTTTTTACATCTTTGAATTACGGATCCAGTAGATGGCTAACCTGAACAATGAACTATCACGTCCACCTAGGACGCACCCTACGTGGCACTGCACTGCGCCCGCCACCCTGAGACATAAAGATGAAAAGTCTCATGTGCCTGTAATTTCACCGGCACCCTTACCCTTCAAACAAGAACTCAGCAATGCGAGCACTACTGCTTTGCTTTCTTCCCTCCGATTGTCCAATTTTCAATTCGGCTGTGGACCTCAAATATGCAAATCTTGGCAGAGCTTACATTTTTAGCGTTTCGGGGTCCAAGACTATGGTTCCGTAGTGTACAGGTTCCTTCGCGTTTTCAAAATTCTTTTAGGGCTTCTGGTCGAAGCAACGCGTGACCCGAGCGCTGGCTCTTATCTGGCTCAACGCATTAGTATTACCATTCTGCGTGGCAACGCAACCAGCTTCTAGGGACACTTTCATCAGGTAGTGATTTGGATCAGTTGAGCTATCTTTAGATCGTTTGGAACGGTCTTCAGATAGCTCATTTGTTTCATTTGTATTTTATTTTTACATGTCTGCTTGTATTGTTAATTATTTAAATAAATGTAATTTCTTGTGTTTTGTAGAATAACGAATTAAATAAACGTTAAAATTAATGGGATTATGCATTCCACTTTCCCGAATCGGTAACTTGCATATACCTACCAAATTTAAGTTTCGCAGTAAGCGTAAATCGTTCGCATATTCCCTTTCTCAAAGGAAGTCGAAATATTTAATCTCTTTTATTTTATCTATTGTTAGAATTCCGGGCTCAGCCCATAATATCATCTACTATTAATATAGATGTAGAAGTATGGATGTTTGTTTATTTTACTTTGGTCGAAGGATGTTTGTATATTTGTTACTCACGACGACATAACTACAAAACCGATTTCAATGAAAGGCAAAGATTGACACACGATTTCTGTACGCGAGAAAAACCGCCACTGAACACTAGTTTAGTATTTTCAATTGGATACCTTCAGCTTTTTCTGAGAAAAAGGGTCTTGACAGACAGAAAGACGGACAACAAAGTGATTGTCTAAGGGATTTTATTTCCTTCTCAGATACGAAACAAAACCCTAATACGACAAAAAATAAATTGTCATTTAATTTCGTGAGGGTGAAAACAAAAGAAAGGGTTTTATTACGAAAATTCTACGTCTATGTTTATTACACAGTCACATATAGATAGTCCAGCCGGCCTAGCCAAGTGGCATTAGTCACATATAGATAGTTCAGCCGGCCTAGCCAAGTGGCATTAGTCACATATAGATAGTCCAGCCGGCCTAGCCAAGTGGCATTAGTCACATATAGATAGTCCAGCCGGCCTAGCCAAGTGGCATTAGTCTCATATAGATAGTCCAGCCGGCCTAGCCAAGTGGCATTAGTCACATATAGATAGTCCAGCCGGCCTAACCAAGTGGCATTAGTTACATATAGATTATAGTCCAGCCGGCATAGCCAAGCGACATTAGTCACATATAGATAGTCCAGCCGGCCTAGCCAAGTGGCATTAGTCACATATAGATAGTCCAGCCGGCCTAGCCAAGTGGCATTAGTTACATATAGATTATAGTCCAGCCGGCCCAGCCAAGTGGCATTAGTCACATAATAGATAGACCAGCCGGCCTAGCCAAGTGGCATTAGTCACATATTGATAGTCCAGCCGGCCTAGCCAAGTGGCATTAGTGACATATAGATAGTCCAGCCGGCTTAGCCAAGTGGCATTAGTGACATATAGATAGTCCAGCCGGCCTAGCCAAGTGGCATTAGTGACATATAGATAGTCCAGCCGGCCTAGCCAAGTGGCATTAGCTTCGATGCAATGAGGGCTTTTCATTTTCGAATAAAAAAAAGTAGTTCGGTTTGGCTCGATAGATGGCGCTGACTCAACTATGGTTGCCAAAATTAACAAATGCATTGTCCGTGCTTTTGTGTAAGTATCACGAAAATATATCACTACGTTGTTGACGTTGACATTTCACTTTATTTTGACATAGCTACTTTAGCTTGTACAGAGCTGGCGCCACTAAAGCCACAGTAGCCACAAATAAAAGAAGAAGAAGAGCTGGCGTCATCTATTTTCAAGGCTATAAACATGATGTGAAACGGCTGTGCAACCCCTCATTCCATTTCTACAGTCGTAATGTAATACAATAGACCACGTGATATTTCGATAGCTTACGTCAATCTTATACATTGTTAGCTATTCTAGCGTCATCGCTAGTAGGATGTTACTTTGTCTAAGGCATCTGATCCCACACTTGGATCCCCTGTGTCATGGGTATTAGGAACTACGAGTACCATGGCACCACAACACACAGACTCGGAACAAATATTTGCAGTTCATGCAAACATTTGACCCGCAGTGGAAATCCGCACCAATCTAAGCTGACTCAGTGACTTCTAAGTGAATGCTGCAGTATAATATTGTAGATATAACAGAAGATGCTAAGCAATCTGAAGTAGTACAGACTCTTAAGGTGGGGTATAACGCAAAATTACCAATCTTAGATTTGTTTTTTAACTGACTAAATCAAGTACAATATTCAAATTAAAAATATGCAGGATAAATAATAATATCATTATAATTTCGAGGGATCACTGTACCAGCAATACAATAGGACAATATTTTCTCGGTAGACAATTTATCCAAAGTTACGTCTATTTTTTGCCTACATTCGATTGTTTAATAAAATGGAGCATATTATTGTGTAAAAACTAAGATAAATAAAATAAATACAACAAAGCCGAGGGTTTACTGTAGGGGTTTTGTAAAATGATCTATATTTTACGAGATACGAGTATTCAATAAAATCCGCTTTTCCAAGCGGCTCGAGGCGTGTTTTTAGGGTTCCGTAGCCAAATGGCAAAAAACGGAACCCTTATGGATTCGTCATGTCTGTCTGTCTGTCTGTCCGTCCGTATGTCGCAGCCACTTTTTTCCGAAACTATAAGAACTATGCTGTTGAAACTTGGTAAGTAGATGAACCGCATTAAGATTTTCACACAAAAATAGAAAAAAAACATCAAATCCGTACGATAGGATTAATCTATGGATAGGTCTTCAAAAATTATATTGAGGTTTTTAATATAATTTTTTTCTAAACTGAATAGTTTGCGCGTGAGTCACGTCCAAAGTGGTAAAATGTGTCCGTCCCCCCCCCCCCCCCCCCCCTTGTAACTTCTAAAATAAGAGAATGATAAAACTAAAAAAAAAAAATTATGTACATTACCATGTAAACTTCCCATGAAAATTGGTTTGAACGAGATCTAGTAAGTAGTTTTTTTTAATACGTCTTAAATCGTAAACCGCAATTATATATTATGAACTTTTATATTATGTTACTGGCGAGTCCGACTCGCACTTGGCCGCTTTTTTGTATGAAGATTTCTGCCTGGTGTTGGCGCAGTCTTAAATATCAAACGTACATTGAATTATTTATATGTTTTATTGTTATAAACGACTTCGCACTTATTCAACTAATCTTAATTCAGCGTTTGATATGTCGCAGAACATACCAAAATATATTTCTCCATTTCACAAAATCGTCACGTGCGCCTCCTTACTGGGACAATGGCGAAAGTTATTCGGAATAATAAACAGGTTATTTGAGGCCATCTAAAAATAAATCGGGGATATTGAATGATTTGTCATGTACCTAAGTCATCCATAACTAATATTTCGGGCAGGTTTCGTTGCAAGGTGAATGCTTCGCAGTAATGCATGTACGCGCACGATTTATATTCAGAAATAGCAGTCTTTCTACTCGACTACGGCAAAGCCAAAAAGAAGTGTACTGCGTTTAGCATTTTAAGTATGTTTGTATGTATTTACTTAAATGTTCCACCATAGCGCCTAAACTACTCGTCCTACTTTGATGAATGAAGTGTCAATCGACTCTTTATTATGATCCGGGTGACTATACGTAGGCTTCATTATATTATGAACAACATCAAAATGACGATGTTTTCAAAAATATAAGCAGCCAGGTGCGAGGCGGATAGATAGATAGAAAACACTTTATTGCACAACACAGAAAATAAGCTAATAGGCGGACTCGCTTATGAAGGATTCCGTAGCAGCAAGTAACATAATATAAAAGTTCTTGTAGTTCGTCGTAACTTTGATCGATGTTATAATAATAGTGTATTAAAAAATAAACTACTTACTAGATCTAGTTCAAACCAATTTTCGGTGGAAGTTTACTTGTACATCTTTTTTTTTTTTTAGTTTTATCTTTCTCTTATTTTAGAAGTTACGGGGGGGGGGGGGGGGGAGGCAGTCACACATTTTACAAGTCTTTGGAAGTCCCTCGCGCAACTATTCAGTTTAGAAAAAAATTGTATTTGAAACCTCAATATAATTTTTGATGACCTATCCATAGATACCCCAAACGTATGGGTCTGAGGAATTAAAATTTGTTGAGTTTCAATTCTAAGTATGGGGAATCCCAAAAATTTATTGTTTTTTTCTATTTATGTGTGAAAATCTTAATGCGGTTCACAGAATACATCTACTTACCAAGTTTCAACAGCATAGCTCTTATAGTTTCGGAAAAAAGTGGCTGTGACATACATGGACAGACAGACACACAGACAGGCAGACAGACAGACAGTCAGATAGACAGACAGACAGACAGACATGACGAATCCATAAGGGTTCTGTAGTTTGGCTACGGAACCCTAAAAAGGGGGGAGTCTGAATTACTTTTGCTCAATGGTAGTTAAGAATATTTTTCATCGGGTTTTTAATTTGTATAAAATTATTTTCTTACGAAATTAAACCTCTGAAACAGACCATCAGATATGATATTCCAAGTCCTCGAAAATTATTAAAGAAAACATAAGGAGTCCCGCTTTTAAGACAAATTAAAAAGTTTTAGATTGAATAAGTAATATTTAATTATGAAGTCCCTCAGTAGGTACCTAATAATTTAAATATCTGGTCAGGAATACGGAAAATGTTGATGTGGTAAATTGATGCTATGCTAATTGTAAGTTGTGGTAAGTAGTTCCTTCCTTTTGTTACTCGCTGATAATTTAGCTATATATATATATATATTATTTGTCTTTTTGTGACAGAGTTTTTAAAATAGATTCAGTTGTTTTTGAGTTTATCCATTACAAAGCAACACACAAACAAATTTGACCTCTTTATAATAATTAGTATAGAAAAACGGCCAACTCATTCATACTTTCCATACAAACGGTCCAGCTCGTACGTGAAGACGTAACAAATTATCGTTATTATCTTCACGTGTTTTGTATGAATATCTTGTGTATACCTAACCAAGAATTCCATAGTAGCAACAATACAACGTTTCTAGAAACAAATTCAGTAAAAGCCTTAGAAAGTCAGCTTTTCTTATAACAATTTTTACCTGGACTTTCCTTACGCTGTTTAATTTTAATTTAAATTAAACTTAATTTAAAAAATATAGAACGCAACAGAGCTTTCAAATGTAATAGAGATGCTCCCAGGAACTTCTCGATCATCCCACCATCTCCTTTTCATCATGAACGCACGGCTCAGTACCATCCTTACCTCATTAGTATACCCTCTATTCGTACTAAACGTTTCAGTTCTACCTTTATAATTCAAACTGCTAAGGAGTGGAATACACTACCGTCGTCTGTCTTTCCTGAAAACTATAATCTGGGTATCTTCAAGGCTAGAGTGAATAGGTGCCTGCTAGACCTTTTTGCTCCATCTTCGGCCACATCGTCACTTGCCAGCAGGCGAGATCGTGGTCAAACAAAAGGTCTATCAATGTAAAAAAACTGCTTTAGGAGATTTTGATGGCATTTCAAGTAAAAAAAAACATTTTTTAAACTAGTAATGTTCTTTCAAAAACACGTAACGTCTTGAAACAAGGTTTGTGAAATTTTTCCTGAATTCATTGCCGTTTCGCTAGTGGAATCCCAACAACTAGCTTTAGCGCTTGGGCTTTAGCGTTGTCAATCATTTTTGACATTGCCTCTCTTTCAAAAATTGCAATGGACGAACCAACAAGAAATATAATTAAATAAATCACTTGACATCAAATTGTTGCAAATAATGCACAGAAGCTCTTATTAAGATAAGAAGAAGATTGAAGCCCCAACCGGAGCCCTCTTAAACTCCACCCACTGGCGATGAGGTTAACCGTTTAAAAACATCACCAATTGCTTTGTTATTGTGTTGTTGTGAAGTGGCAATAAAATGATGATCAAGTAGTTTAAGTAGGATACCATACATAACAATAGCTCTTTACCTATGAAATGCCGTTCTGCAGTAATTGCCATTTCAAACCAAAATAATTTTTGTTTGGCGACCTAAGTATTATAATTTCAAATTAATTATAATTTAAAAACATTCTAAAAGCTCGCACGTCTCCAACCAGCTTTGGTCAACCGCTCGTCCCCACCGCTCCTGCACGACAACGCGCGTCCTCATACTGATGTATGTATGTATCTATGTATGTATGTATGAGCGCCATGAACTTGTATCATACCAAAACAAATTGTAAAAAAATCGTTCCAGATTTTCCTCTGTAAAAACCTTAATAATTTTACGCTTCGATCAAAAACACATATTATACTTAAGACAAAGTAACTTTACCTAAAATTATTAAGAGTGCCTAATTATTTTTTGCCGGGGTGAAAAAACACGTATGTATGATAAAGGGAATGACCTCTACCTCTTACAAATAAAACCTTGTAATCTTGCTAAGAGCATCGTTGTAAATATTCTATCGTCTAGCTACCGAGCGGTGGGGTATAAGGCTGCGGCTCGGCTCACCACAGTTCCGACTGGACTCGCTCGAATCAATTGAAACAAGTAAATAATTTTGTAAAAATTAAAAAAACCCTCAACGCAATGAAACGGCTGAACCGATTTTGATCAAACATAGCTAAGAACACTCCCGACAAATTCACCTTTCAAACAAAAAAATATCTAAATCGATTCATCCGTTCGTGAGCTACGATGCCACAGACAAACACACACACACACACACACAGAGAGACACGTCAAACTTATAACACCCCGTTGTTTTTGCGTCGGGGGTTAAAAATACCTAACAGCAATGGCCGGCTGGACACGAATCCGGCCGCGGAACGCAAAATTACCAATCTTAGATTTGATTTTTTACTTACTAAATAATAATAATAATAATAATGCTGGACAGTTTACACAACATTATCTAGCCCCAAGCTAAGCAGAGCTTGTGTTATGGGTATTAGATAACTGATATACTTAATACAATGTATAACATAGATAGATATTTTTTATTATACATAGAAAATACCCAGAACACCCTGAACAAATATCTGAATATTGCACAAATATTTGTTCCGAGGCGGGAATCGAACCCGCAACCGCCGGCGTCGCAGGCGAACGTTCGCCCGCCCCGCCACAGAGGTCGTCAAATCAAGTACAATACTCAAATTATAAATATGCATGGATACTACATCATAATTCCGAGGGATCACTGCACCAGAAACACGATACGACAATATTTTCAGGATAGTAAATAAATACAAAGTTACCTCTAACTTTTGACTAGATTCGATTGTTTATTAAAATGGCGCATATCATTGGGTAAAAAATTTGATAAATAAAACCAGTAAAACAAAGCTGAGGGTTTACTCTGTAGAGTTTTTATAAGATTGTATATTTTTTACGAGATATTCAATAAACACGGCTTTTTCGAGCTGCGCGAGGCGTTTTTTCTGTGTATGTATGCCTGGGGTTGGCGATAATTATGTGTTAAAATATTGTCTTCCATAAACCATCGCGGAGTTTCGTTTTCCATCTCTCTTCACCATCATTAAATCAGTTCGCTATCACCATAATATTGTATTTTATTAACAACTAGCGACTCGTCCCGGCTTCGCACGGGTAGTTTCAGGATGAAAAACAGCCCCCCCCCCCCCCCCCCCCCCCTCCTATCCTCCCCCGCCCTGGTAGCCTATGTCACTCAGGGTGAATGTAGCTTTCCAATGGTGAAAGAATTTTTGAAATCGGCACAGTAGTTTTTGTATTTATTCATTACAAACATACACACACATAAAAATACAAATCTTTCCTCTTTATAATATTAGTGCAGAAGATGTATATGTAGATAGCTAGTGTAGATGTAGATGACGAACTCTGTGCCGCGGCGGGCGAGTAGCCAGCTGAGATCCGAGAGGTTTCGGGTTCGATTCCCGTTGCGGGATAATTGTTTGTATGATCTGCAAATATTTGATCTTATAATTTGTGGGGCCACGGTACTCGTAGTTTATCTACGACAGGGAGTCCTAATGTGGGATCAGGAATATGCATACACAAAAATAAAGCGTGTGTCTATTTATGTACTTATTAGGTATCTTATTATAGGTATTATTATAGGTCTTATTATCTTATTGTAGATATCTTTATTTCTTACCTATAGAGTAGTTTTTTCATTGCGCTGTGATTTAGTGCCTTTATTCTGATCGTCTGAATTTTGTCTCGATTTATCAACTCTACATACCTACACTATCATAATATATGCTTCAGCATCGCGCCCAGAAAGGTGCGTTTTGTGTCAGTCATCAGTGCGTGCGCATTTGCACGTCATCCCAAACAAACCATCAGTTTAGTGCTCGTGTTGCCGTGTTCCGGTTTGAAGGTGCCGGTTGCCGGTGAAATTACAGGCACATGACACATTTCATCTTTATGTCTTAGGGTGGCGGACGCAGTGCAATGCCACATAGGGTGCGTCCTTGGTGGACGTGACCTATGAGGTAATGCATTGTTAAAGGCAGAGGTTAACGCTTAACATTAGGTGGACCATCCGCTAGTACTGTCCAAGTAGACAAAAAAAAACACGCTCTTGGTGATGATGATGAACGACGCGTAGTGCTGAATCACACGTTGCTATGTAGCTTGACCCGCTAAGTAAACGTCCACTAGCTCTAATCACGGGAAATATATGAAATCAATAGCGAATTAAATTTAACGATCTGCCATAGCAGCTATGGATGGACACGCGCGCCATGAATGGCGGAAGAAACGACCACGAATACCCACAATATAGTATTGTGCGTCTATAATTAGATGTCATTGAATGATGAGTACGTTTTCTGGATAGTAACTGACAATGGCTTTTGACTGGTCGTGATCTATCTTCTCTCCTGGTGCATTCATGCAGTGAACCGTCCAAAGCTGCCTTGATTTGGTCAGCTGCGGTGCGAGATGAGTGGCGAAGGATTGTGAAGCGAGCCACAGACCCTGAAGTGACAACCACGACCACTCTGCCAAGAGTGTAACGAATAAGAAAATCTATGTTCTATACTATAAAGAGCAAAGATTTGATTGTTTGATATTGTTTGTTTGCATTGAATAGGCTCCGAAACTACTGAACCGATTAGGAAAAATTATTTCACTGTTAGGAAGCTACATTATCCCAGGGAGACAAAGGCTATATAATATTTTCAAAAATATTAGGGATTCTTACTAAAACTCCAATAATGTAACCCAAGGTGTAAAAAAATTACATAAATATTCTTTACATAGCGTGTGGATAGATGGGGGGTTAGGAAGGGGGGAGGGTTAGGGGGGACGGGACGGAGGGGGGATCTCGACACTACCCGTGCGAAGCCGGGGCGAGTTTCTAAACTCTGATAAAGAGAATAATTCTGACAAATATTATCCGTCCATTGTTGCTTGATTATTGAACACATTTGAAGGACTAGAGTGTGAACCAGCAGTGTATCGAACTCATTGTCATAGTGTCGTTCCTAGTATATTTCTAGTGAATTTCTAAGTCCATTGTAGATTTATTAGAAACTAGCGACTTGCCCCGGCTTTGCACGGGTAGTCCCCGGTTAACCCCTCCCCCCCCCCCCCCCATGTACTTCTCCTGGTTCTGAGCTACCTCCCCACCAATTCACCCGTTCTTGAGTTATAAGTCGTGTAACTAACACGACTTTGTTTTATATATATAGATTTTTGCATAATACTCGTGTTAATTATTCCTCTAAGGTTGTCGGTTCTGCGAGCTATTATGGCCTGCCTATTGCCACTTCAACTTGCTAATTCTGAGTAATGAAATGGCATTATCAAACCGATTCAAACGTAGCAACGTAGATTAGAGCTTGATTCATGGCACATAATTGCTAAACTAGCGAGCTCGCCATAAATTGACTTGTGATTTGTGATTGAATAAGATGTAATACTATTATTTAATCTGTGATTTTGCGTCAATGCGTCCAAATTAGGAGGGGAATGGGGGGATCGTGGTATGTTTATTTATTGTTCGGTTTTAGATTGGCGGCACGATTGGTTTATTGGCAAACATTTTGATCACAAATGAAAAACAAACATGGATTTTCTTGTAAATTATATTGTAACACATTTTAACATCGATAACGAGTTAAGGGGGTCGGCGGGGGGGGGGGGGGGGGGGTTGTGTTGTTCGCAAAATTCCAAATCGTTGTTTTTTATCACATAGGTCACGTCCACCTAGGACGCACCCTATGTGGCATTGCACTGCGCCCGCCACCCTGAGACATAAAGATGAAAGTCTCATGTGCTTCCCCAAAAGGGTGGGAAGTTCACTGCTGTGAAATTTACCGGGCGATTTTAAGAATATTTGGATTGATTTTATATATCTAATTTTAGTCTCGATATGGAAAAAAAACAAATGGAGAAAAATCTAGCCAAAGGCAACCAAAGTAAATTATGAAGGTAACTTTGAGATTTTTTTATGTCGATAAAAGATTGTTTTATCTTGTTTTTGTAGAGTGATCCCCCGGAATTATAATGTAGTAACCATGCATTTATATTTGCCACAAAGCAGCAGTGCTCGCATTGTTGCGTTCCGGTTTTGTAAATACCCCTCTAATCAAAAATCACTGACGACAAATAAAACATGAAATTTTAGAACCTGTATACCAAGTTTCGTTTAGATCGGGTGTTTTTTTTTATACTACTTGAATGACGGAACAAGCAGATGGCCCTAAGCGGTAACCTCTGCCTATGAACAGTGCATTACCTCATAGGTCACTTCCACCTAGGATGCGCCCTATGTGGCATTGCACTGCGCCCGCCACCCTGAGACATAAAGATGAAAAGTCTGATGTGCCTGTAATTTCACCGGCACCCTTACCCTTCTAACCGGAACACAGCAATGCGAGCACTACTGCTTTGCGGCAGAAATAGGTATGGTGGTAGTACTTCCCCGGACGAACTCTTTCACAAAAAAGCTCTACTACTACTAAAAATGCAAACTAAAAATGGGTGTAAAATACATTGATTATATCCAGACAAAAAAAAAACTCTAATGTAAAATACGATCTGTAGAGGAGTAGGTACCAACAAACTGACAGAGGACAGAAAATATAAGATGACGCTTTGAAAATTTTGGTGGCGCGGATTTACATTTTTCTCATTCCTTACAAAACATATGAATAACATATTTGGTGACCTGTTTCTTCATATTACCGACTTTTTTAGTAGTAGCATTTCACAATTAGTTAACTTATAAAGTAGAGAAAAAAATATCAAAGGCACTTCTTATAAAACAGAGATTTATATTTTCTAGGCAAACGGGACTATTTAAGCCTCTAAATCCATCCAAACACACACTTCAAAAATCCTACTATATAGAGTAGGATTTTTTAAAATTAATCGTATTTTTTAATTTAAAGGCATAAACCGTATAAGGTGTTACCTACGACCTTATACGTACTTTAGTATAGGATTTCGTTGGAAATAATAGTTTATAAACTTGAAGCAGAGACGCTTCGCTCGCTTCACTCGCTCTGTCAATAAAACAAGTGTTCAAGTCACCATATTAAACGCTAGTTTTTAATAACTAGAGACAAACACCGCCTATTCATAATCAAACTTCTTACCTACTAAGAAAAATGCACATTTACAATACTTGAAATCAGTCGGACCCTAACAATTTCTAATATAAGAGAAGTGTCCTTAGGACACAGAAAGACGAACCGTCTGCCCTTAAAAAAGCAGATTTATTAAAACTTTGGGTCACCAACTTTAGGTGTAAGAAACCGCAAAAAGGTCAGCAAATCCTTATTAAATCGAGGGAGGGTAACTTTGCCCGTGATATAGAAAGTTTTTAGCCGCACTTTGACAGAAAGCAGAGAACAATTAATACAAGCTTTTATTAAAGTTTGTTTAGGTCAAGTCTTGTAAACTGAATTACAACCATATTACAACCACTTGACGACCTCTGTGGCGCGGCGGGCGAACGTTCGCTTGTGACGCAGGAGGTTGCGGGTTCGATTCCCGCCTCGGATCAAATATTTGTGCGATCTGTAGATATTTGTTGAGGGTGTTCTGGGAATTTTCTATATATAATAAAAAATATCTATCTATGTAATATATTGTATTAAGTATATCAGTTGTCTAGTACCCACAATACATACAAGCTCCGCTTAGCTTGGGGCTAGATAATGTTGTGTGAACTGTCATTTTTTTTTTTTTTTTTTTATTTACTTCTCGACATCTGATGGAGCTGAAATGTGGAGAACTGTTCTGATGACAATTATGTATATACTGTACTTTATGGCTCAGTACAGCGGGCACAGATAACATAAGACAATATGTTACAATTTTGGAGTCGTTGCGTTACATGCTCACTCAGTTCGTTCGTGTAAAGTTAAGTTACAAACTTGATGTTAATACAGTAATTACTTGAGCATGTAATCTAAATAAATCTTATACAAGAAACACGATTGGTCAAACGTTTATCGATAGCTTTATTTTTGAAATTGTCCCTTTAAAGCCCGTTCTAGGTCCTTTGATTAGAGAAAAATTTAAGTGTAAATTTGTATACTATTCAGTAGGCAAATAGTACTATGCAGTAGTAGTAGTGATGTACTATTCAGTAGTATTCGTATTAATCCCATTACTTAGATTAATACGAGTAGTAGAGAATTTATTATTTATATTCGCTACTTCAGAAGCAAAATGAAGTTTTATCATTTGTCACTTAAGTCAGTTACTTCCGAGCTGAAGAAATCTATACCACATTTCTTCCCGGGTTCAAGTGAGCAATATAGTGCTGTCACTTTCTTGCAACTTAGACAAACCTGTACTAGGCCCTCTGGTAAAGTTATTAGGTAGCCGACAGACAGAGTGATATTCGACGGGAGAGAGTAGCGTAGCTAATTACAAAAACTAGAGACTCCAAGAATTTTCTTCTCTTTTAAATACTCAGTTCTTATGAAAGTAGAACGGTGGCTGTTTTACTAAAACTTTGGTAGACAATTTCCACCAATTTGAAAAGTTATGCAATTCACTTACATTTCGTTTCACAACACTTGTGCTCATTTTACGACACATTGATTTTTCTTGCTACATTGATTAAAATGACACAAAAATAACACAAAATAACTCAAAAAAAAAAACACTAGGAACAGAATTAGAAGTAAGCGACGTCTCTTTTCTAAAATGGTGGGAAGAGTCTTTTGGTGGGCGTCTCCATATGGAGTAGACAAAGCGAAAGTCAGGGTAACGCAAAGACGCTTACACTAAAGCACGTAATGGGGAGCCACAGGCAAAACTAATCTCAGATGGCGCCACCATCACTGGTGCTTGTCATTTAGTGGTCTTGTCTTTTTCTCATAAGAAGGGAAACAGTGTGTACCTTTATTTGTACACTGAGCCATCCCTTTCTCCCGTTCAAGCCGTCCCTTTTTCGCTAATTAGCACATAAAGCTTAGTACGATTATCTACGTGCCCTTGTCGCCATAATCTGTATCTGCGCGCATAACGGTAAGCCGGCCACCGGCTTTCTGTGTGAAGTCGGTACAGTATGTTTGTTTGTAATCTAGTGGCACAGTGTGACAGTAGTTAACACTGATAAAGTTTTATGGTTCGTGCTTCCCCAACCCACCCTAAGCAGTAAATAAGTACTTATAGCGAGGATAATTCTGTGTTTATAAGATAATGGTCACAGATTAAATAATAGTAGTTGCCCTGGTTTTTTTCTTTTGGGTTTTTCTTATCTAAGTGAATCGGAAAAATGGGTCACTAGGTCACCTTGTTGTCTGTCTGTCTTTCCAGCGTTTTTTTGAGATTTGACGTGAACGAAATTGACGTTTGGTTATTCTGTGCTTTTGGGAACAAATCCTAGTTAGTAGTCATGAAGTTATAGCCCAAATTCAAGCTTCTTGTTAGTAGTAGCCCAAATCGTTTCGCTTGTGGCGCCAAATTCAAATTTTATTGTGTTTTTTGCTAATTACAGCTCACCAACGCGGAAACTATAGGAGACCTAACACGCGTTGGTGTAGGAGTACACTGCGAGTTTTAATTGTTTTAAAATAGGTTAACATAACACACAAAGAGAGAAAAAAAAGGAGAGAAGAAATTATTGTCACGAGTGTTTTTGTTCGAATTCATTGAAACCTGACCTAAGCCACAGAATAAACATTACAAGTTGTAGTGTAAGCTGCCTTCGCATTACGGCATCGGCCAGCTATTGCTATTGTTGTATCCTGGACTATTTATTTGATTTGATTAGTTATTCAGAAGACACTTTGATGCAAAGTCCATCATCATTTGTAGTGACGGTTGCACTTATTGGTTAGTAGTAGAGCTTTTTTGTGAAAGAGTTCGTCCGGGGAAGTACTACCACCATACCTATTTCTGGCGCAAAGCAGTAGTGCTCGCATTGTTGTGTTCCGGTTTGAAATTACAGGCACATGAGACTTATCTTTATTTCTCAGGGTGGCGGGCGTAGTGCATTGCCACATAGGGCGCGTCCTAGGTGGACGTGACCTATGTGGTAATGCATTGTTCATAGGCAGAGGTTTCTCCGTCATCTAAAGACGTATAAAAAAAAGTTATTAAAAGAACGCGATACTAGCAAATGCTATCTTCGCTGCTTTGAATAATGTAGTAATTTACCATAAATATTTAGAGCCTGGCCATACACACATGGAAGTTGATAGTGTTCATGCCAATATTGAACGTGGTATAGGTACTGAAACATAAAGCTAAACTCGAAAGGACCCGTAAAGAACATGGGCAACTTCCCATACATTGTTTGACACAACTTTTTTGACTTATCTAGAAAAACAACTTTAGTTTCCTAACTTCTAAAAATATACAAGAACTTTAGTTTTTTTTTACAAAAAACAACATTTATAACCGTAGTGATTACTTCCATGAAGGGGCCCTCTTCAGCGGTTGCCCACCTCCTTTACTAAAAAGTTATTAAATAATAATGAATGTAGTAACGTTGTTTTCAAGGCCTATCAATTTCTTTTCAGGTAACAAAATGTACGGGCTGCTCCTAGAAAACATGGCGGAGTTCATCCGCCAAACATATGGCGAAGAGCGGTGGGAGGACATCAGGAGACAGGCGGGCGTGGAGCAGCCTTCCTTCGCCGTGCACCAGGTCTACCCAGAGAACCTCATCCAGCGGCTCGCTAAGAAGGCGCAAGAGGTGACAGATTACGCTAACAGTTAGTACAGCACACGTGAGTACAGAAAGACGTAGCGAGGACATCAGGAGACAGGCGGGCGTGGAGCAGCCTTCCTCCTCCGTGCACCAGGTCCACCCAGAGAACCTCGTCCAGCGGCTCGCTAAGAAGGCGCTAGAGGTGCCAGATTACGCTAACAGTTAGTACAGCACACGTGAGTACAAAGACATGTAGCGAGGAACGTGCGAGGACATCCGGATACAGGTGGGCGTTAAGTAGCCTTCCTATTGTATGCACCTCATCGAGCAGCTCACTAAGAAGGCATAAAAGGTTACACTAACAGGTAATACGTTACACTCTTGTACATAGAAACTTATCAAGGTGGACATCAGAAGACATGCGGGCGTTGAGCAGCGTTCCTACTCCATGTATCTCATTCAGTGGCACGCTAACAGTTAGTACAGCACACGTGAGTACAAAGACATGTAGCGAGGAGCGTGCGAGGATATCATGAGAAAGGCGGGCGTTAAGTAGCCTTCCTATTGTATGCACCTCACCCAGCAGCTCAGTAAGAAGGCGCAAGAGGTAATAGATTACACTAACAGTACGTTACACGTGAGTATAGACAGACGTAGCGAGGAGTTCGGGGGGGCATCAGATGACAAGTGGACGTAGAGCAGCGTTCCTGCTCCACTCCATCCAGATTACACTAACAGTACGTTACACGTGAGTATAGACAGACGTAGCGAGGAGTTCGGGGGGACATCAGATGACAAGTGGACGTAGAGCAGCGTTCCTGCTCCACTCCATCCAGATTACACTAACAGTACGTTACACGTGAGTATAGACAGACGTAGCGAGGAGTTCGGGGGGACATCAGATGACAAGTGGACGTAGAGCAGCGTTCCTGCTCCACTCCATCCAGATTACACTAACAGTACGTTACACGTGAGTATAGACAGACGTATCGAGGAGTTCGGGGGGACATCAGATGACAAGTGGACGTAGAGCAGCGTTCCTGCTCCACTCCATCCAGATAACACTAACAGTACGTTACACGTGAGTATAGACAGACGTAGCGAGGAGTTCGGGGGGACATCAGATGACAAGTGGACGTAGAGCAGCGTTCCTGCTCCACTCCATCCAGATTACACTAACAGTACGTTACACGTGAGTATAGACAGACGTATCGAGGAGTTCGGGGGGACATCAGATGACAAGTGGACGTAGAGCAGCGTTCCTGCTCCACTCCATCCAGATAACACTAACAGTACGTTACACGTGAGTATAGACAGACGTAGCGAGGAGTTCGGGGGGACATCAGATGACAAGTGGACGTAGAGCAGCGTTCCTGCTCCACTCCATCCAGATTACACTAACAGTACGTTACACGTGAGTATAGACAGACGTAGCGAGGAGTTCGGGGGGACATCAGATGACAAGTGGACGTAGAGCAGCGTTCCTGCTCCACTCCATCCAGATTACACTAACAGTACGTTACACGTGAGTATAGACAGACGTAGCAAGGAGTTCGGGGGGACATCAGATGACAAGTGGACGTAGAGCAGCGTTCCTGCTCCACTCCATCCAGATAACACTAACAGTACGTTACACGTGAGTATAGACAGACGTAGCGAGGAGTTCGGGGGGACATCAGATGACAAGTGCACGTAGAGCAGCGTTCCTGCTCCACTCCATCCAGATTACACTAACAGTACGTTACACGTGAGTATAGACAGACGTAGCGAGGAGTTCGGGGGGACATCAGATGACAAGTGGACGTAGAGCAGCGTTCCTGCTCCATCCAGATTACGCTAACAGTACGTTACACGTGAGTATAGACAGACGTAGCGTAGAGTGCGGGGGAGGGGGGGGGGGGGGTCATGAGGAGACAGGTGGTGTGGGTCCAGTGATTCTTTTTTAAGGCACTAGAGGTAAACCATCATTCATCATCATCAAACTATCCCACGATAGTCAATACGGTTTGAAGGGTATGGGTGCCAGTGAAATTACAGGCACATGAGACTTTTCAACTTTAAGTTTTAGGAGTGCAGTGCAGTGCAATAGCACATAGGGTGCGTCCTAGGTGGACGTGACCTGTGTGTTAATACGTTGTTAAAGGCAGAGGTTACCGCTTAACATCAGGTGGACCATCTGCTTGTTCCAACATTGAGGTAGTTAAAAAAACAGAATGTCTGGTCTACATTTAACAACATGTGGCAGCTGTGGATGTATTATCACCACGCTTAATAGGCGGTTTGGTGATCGCAGTATTCGTGTTTAGTATTCAGGTGGATAATGCGGCACATCCTCTGGTGTTTTTTTATACTACTTGAATGACGGAGGATGCAGATGGCCCACCTGATGTTAAGCGGTAACCTCTGCCTATGAACTGTGCATTACCTCACGTCACGTCCACCTAGGACGCGCCCTATGTGGCATTGCACTGCGCCCGCCACCCTGAGACATAAAGATGAAAAGTCTCATGTGCCTGTAATTTCACCGGCACCCTTACGGCCTTACACCCTTACGGCACCTTCAAACCGGAACACAGCAATGCGAGCACTACTGCTTTGCGGCAGAAATAGGTATGGCAAATCCCTTAGAACGGCTTTTACTACATCCATGGGAGGAGACGGAGGGGTATATTCATAAGCCTGACACACCACGGTCAATGATTATAGCCGATTATACTGAATTTCATTATCTGAATGATCCAAGGACGCATTTACTAAAATCAGTATTCAACCTCATTTCGTTCATATATTGAAACAGATTCGTCGACTAGTGTTGATGTATTTATCGGCATTAAGTATTTATTTTGTACTTTATAAAGGGCACTATAAATAGAATAGAGCGTTTGATCTGTGCACGCGATGATTTGTTCATTGATTGTATGCTTTCATTTATAGAAATTCTATTTTTATAGGGTCACACGGCTTCTCGAATTGCATTCTAATTGCAATATTTGCCCGAAACGTATTCTTGAATAACGTTGGCGAGTGGATGATTATGCACGACAACAGGGCTCCCATCGCGCTGATATTGAACGATAATATCAAAACATAATTCTTTTCGAAAAAATAACCGACTAGGAATTTATCCGCAATACAAGATTCTATAATAGTAGTGATCGGAACCGTGTGCTGATCACAATGAGCCTAAACACGGCCAGTCTACTATTACCCATCGAGTTCCGTTGTCCAGGCGACGTCTCTTTAAAAAACTGGCGGAAAGAGTCCCAATAATAAACTTCGTTGTTCCGAGTGAACTTTACAACTTTGACATTTGATAATTATGGTGGGATTATTCCCAAGCTTCGACCAAAGTAAAAGCCAGGTGGGCAACCGCTGACCCAGGTCGAAAATAAATGAACCAGGGCCCCTTCATGGAAGTAAATAGTACGGTTGTAAATGTTGTTTGTGTACAATTTTTCTAAAGTACTTGCATATATTTAGAAGTTAGGAAGCTAAAGTTGTATTTCTAAATAATTAGATTCTAAATAAACTAATTGCATTTGCTTGAAACAAAACGCAACAAGCTTCATGACTTTCCCACAACTTCTAAGCAAGAAATTAAATTAGCTTTTTCATTATCTTAGCATATATTATCAATAACCCAAAGTATCCCAACTGTGAAGAATGTGATGAGAGTGAATGAAGCAAAAGAGGTGTGTCAAAATCGTAGCAAGTGGAAATCCGTGGTCTCTGCCTACCCCTCCGGGAAACAGGCGTGAGTTTATGTATGTATGTATGTATGTATGTATCCCAACTGTAAGTTACGTTAGTCAAAAAAGTTGGTTCAAACAATGTATGGGGAGTTGCCCATGTTCTTTGGTCGAAGTTCCCAAGATTGAATCAAATTATTGCTTCTATGACATCGCCATCTAGCACGCACACAAGGCACTACTATTTTCAGATTCAGGAGAGGTTCAGCGATTGAAAATTACCAAAACGAGAGGTTTCAGTAGGGAAAATACAGACAAATTACCGTGACTTCTCAAATAAAGCCAGCTTTGAAAACAAAGCTATAAAAGGCGGTCAAGGGCAAAAACAAATCCAATAGTCGTGAAATAAACAAGCAAATAAAACACGTCATTACATAATAATCGAAAGGGCAAAAAAATAAAGAAGTTTGCAGCATACATAGTAACGGACTTAGATTCCCATTTCCCCGATGGGATAGGCAGAGCTTTAGTTCCTATTTTCACTGCCTGTTGCACTAATCGTGGCAAAATAGACATGACTAGTGGTGTGCTCATCGCCGCCATTGCTTTCACACGACCAATTCTGCTAACGTAACGCTTTCATGCCAACGAAAATTGCTCATCAAACTGTACCTAGGAGTGCTAGGAGTATAGTATTATTATATATGTGACCTAGATAAAAAAGTTTTTGTAATTATTTGTAATATAATATTGTAGTTGATATGATTATACATGATTCATAATTTTGCTATATGCGTCATCGGCCCATTAGCTCAGTTGGTTAGAGCGTCGTGCTAATAACGCGAAGGTCGCGGGTTCGATCCCCTCATGGGCCAATGTTTTTTGATTTTGGTACATGGGTAATTTTTTTTTAATTTTATCTGTTACTAAATTTTTATAGCTTTATCAAAAAAGCTGTTTTTTGATTTTGGTACATGGGTAATTTTTTTTTAATTTTATCTGTTACTAAATTTTTATAGCTTTATCAAAAAAGCTAGATTTTGATTTTGGAGTATTTTTATGCTAACAGCTTTTTATTACACACGAAACTATATATATACTCGTATATTGTAATCAGTTTTGTAACAATAATTGGCAACAACTAGATTGAAACAGTTTTGCAACTTAAAAAAAACATTACACTATTTTTGAAGAATCCATTGCGAAAGTTCTTAAAATAAACTAGGAAACCCAAAAAGTTGATTGGAGATGCAGGGATTTGAACCCTGGACTTTCAGCATGCGAAGCAGACACTCTACCACTGAGTTACATCCCCGGTGACAAAGTGCTCGAAATTATCGAACCGGCTATATTACGACTGTAAAGCATTACCACAGAATAAATGATAAGAATGTATTTGTCCATGTACGTTATGAACATTTTTTGTATTCGCCCGCAGTTTCGCTCGCTAAAAGAAAAAAAAAACCAGGGTTAAAAGTAGCCAGAAGTAACTCAATCCATCTCATAAACACTCAGTTTACCAAATTTCATTGAAATCTGTTCCGCCGTTTCACCGTGATTAGCAACAAATATCCAAGATTTAAGATATTTATTTGCATAGTAAATAGCTTTAAATAATCAAAGATAAATATAGACAAAATAAATATCAAAACAACCAATTAGCCAATACTTACCGAAATTTAAAAATAGAATCATATTATAACACTTATTCTCTAACTAAATAATTATATAAAATGTATTTTTTTCCATAAAATATACTACGGCCAGACCAAGGAGGAATCATACCCTTTTCCGTTTTTTTTTAAATATTCTTTGGTTATGCACCCTACATAGTAAACTAGGTTGCGTTCATAATCTTTACATGAAGTCACACTATTATTATGAGACTTAATTTGTATCTTATATCATACGTTTTTGCCAGGACTATTCTAACAAGCGCCAATTTGCAGGTGCTCGGCATTACAGAACGCGAGTTCATGGATCAGATGGGCGTATACTTCGTCGGCTTCGTTTCTCAGTACGGCTACGACAGAGTGCTGTCCGTGCTGGGCAGACACATGAGGGACTTCCTCAACGGACTGGACAACCTGCACGAGTACCTGAAGTTCAGCTATCCCAGGATGCGAGCGCCTAGCTTTATTTGCGAGAACGAGACGCGGCAAGGGTTGACATTGCACTATAGGTAGGTACTAAGTTATCTGGACAATCTGCACGAGTACCTGAAGTTCAGCTATCCCAGGATGCGCGCGCCTAGCTTTATTTGCGAGAACGAGACTCGGCAAGGGTTGACATTGCACTATAGGTAGGTACTAAGTTATCTGGACAATCTGCACGAGTACCTGAAGTTCAGCTATCCCAGGATGCGCGCGCCTAGCTTTATTTGCGAGAACGAGACGCGGCAAGGGTTGACATTGCACTATAGGTAGGTACTAAGTTATTATCACTTCCTCAACGGACTGGACAATCTGCACGAGTACCTGAAGTTCAGCTATCCCAGGATGCGCGCGCCTAGCTTTATTTGCGAGAACGAGACGCGGCAAGGGTTCACATTGCACTATAGGTAGGTACTATGTTATTATCACTTCCTCAACGGACTGGACAACCTGCACGAGTACCTGAAGTTCAGCTATCCCAGGATGCACGCGCCTAGCTTTATTTGCGAGAACGAGACGCGGCAAGGGTTCACATTGCACTATAGGTAGGTACTATGTTATTATCACTTCCTCAACGGACTGGACAACCTGCACGAGTACCTGAAGTTCAGCTATCCCAGGATGCGCGCGCCTAGCTTTATTTGCGAGAACGAGACTCGGCAAGGGTTGACCTTGCACTATAGGTAGGTACTAAGTTATTATCAGCCTTGGTTTCTTCTGCTCGGAGTCCGGGCCTGGCCTACTCTGGATTAGCGTGAATGCTGTATTAATTATAATGGCATAATGGTTGATTTTGAAAAACTATTCTATAATGTACTTACGAGTCTACTATAACCAAAAACGCCAACACCAAGCAGAAATATTCACACAAAAAACCTCAAAAAATCACCTCGCGCCGTTTGAAAAAGCCAAATAGGTAATTTTATCTACTCTCATACTCTCATATCGTAAAATTCGAATTTCGAATAATAAACTTCAAAACGATTTTATATTGACATACTCATACTTACTTACTTTATGAACACAATACCGAAATTCAAAAATAGAATCATATTATTAATGATATTATTGGACTTAGTATACTAAGTACATGCCTATAAAACTTTTTCTCGAACAAAATAAAGCTAACAAAAACTTTTTTTTCTTTAAAATATAAGCCAGCCAGGCCAAGGAGGATTTTTGATATTATTCGAATGATTTTCTTGAAATAGTCTGTGGTTACGCGCTCTATGTTATGCGCGGTAGAATCGTGTCTTTTCTTTGATTATTAATTTGACGCCATTTACTTACGTTATTATTTTTCATTAGTCAATAGTATTTTATTGGTAAAAAATCAGATTTTACACGTCAATGGTACAATTTTCCTACATTAAGGTGAATGTTCAAGTTTCCTTGCCCATACAAAATACTTTAGGCCGTTACTCAAACCACAGATTGTCATTTTATAAATTGACTTATTTTGTAGGATTCCTAATGATAATAGTTATCGCGAATGGTCGTTCCAAACAAAAATATACAATAGGGAATTTTTAAAACAGGTTTGAAATACGACAATTTTTACAAATGTGTGAGTTTATTTTGCACGGACATCTATTATCGTAGCGAGATACTTTTACGCAGCAGAGCACCCAGTTTAATTAAAGATGACAGTGATGGCGCTAAATTGACCTTCAAACATAAGAGTTTTGTGTAAGATAGTAAGTAAACATGATAGAGATGGCGCTAAATAATAAAAGTGATGTTTTAGTCGGCAGGTCGTAAAAAGTGGGGTAAAGTAGTGGAAAAAGGTCAAAAGTTAATGAAACTTCAGGATGTTGTTCAGGGATGGTTAAATAAAAAAAACAAGTTTTGGACCTCGAGGACCCTGTGCGAAAAGAGGAGGGGGCGGGAAACTGCACCTTCCGCCGGTTTTTTCTCAATAACTTTTTTCCCGTACATCCTACGGCAAAAGTACTAATTATTTTTTGTAGAACGTTAAATTTACTATAATTTTGATTATTCAAACTTGATTGTATGTGGATAAGTTACCGAGATATGGCGCTTCGAAAAAATATTTTTTTGAATTTGCTAAAATGTGCCGAAAAATGCTAAATTCCACCTTATTTCTTCTGTTATACCATGGTTATACCCAAATAATGATGGAATGTTATTATAATTATGGTTCCTGGTTACAATCACCTACTTTGGAAACCCCTCCACCCAAACCAGATCTCAAAAGCTGATTTTCTTCTCTGATGAAAACCAAACATTCACATCATCATGTTGGTATTCATATTATAGTGCAGTCAAGTTAAACATGAAAAAGGGGTCGTGCTTACAAAAGTTCCGGTCACGCTGATTTTTTATATGTTGTTAATACCTTAACCACTATTAAAAAACCATATTTTCCAAGTGCTGAGCGAGCGTCTCAAAAAATCATGAAATTTTATATATTTTTTCAGTTTTTGCTCAATATCTTAGTCAAGGAAGGGTCTGACCGGTATAGTCAACAGGCATATTTTTACAGTAGACTAAATTTTCTACAATTTGACACTAAGGCGAGATCTATACAGCCATTGGTTTCCAAGATAAAGTTCTTCGAAAATAGGCAATTTTTCTCCTAAGTGTTTTTTTAAGAAATTATTACTTATTTTGTGAAATATATTCTAAAATATGCATCCCACGTCAAAAATTATTTTAATGAAGTTGTAGTAAATTATTGTAGCTTTCATTTGAAACCAAACTGGTACCTTAAGGCCCGGCAGTTCTCTCAAAAACGACAGATAATCAAAACCAGTCATAAAGAAGATGCCACAGGCCACCATGCAGCAAGATAAATAAATAAATAAATAATGCTGGACAGTTCACACAACATTATCTAGCCCCAAGCTAAGCAGAGCTTGTGTTATGGATACTAGATAACTGATATACTTAATACAATATATTACATAGATAGATATTTTTTATTATGCATAGAAAATACCCAGAACACCCTGAACAAATATCTGCGATCGCACAAATATTTGTTCCGATGAACAAAATGAACAAATGTTCCGGGAATCGCACCCGCAACCTCCTGCGTCGCAGGCCAACCTTCGCCCGCCGCGCCACAGAGGTCGTCAATATGCTACCTCCAAGCAATTGCTGAACTGGCGGGAAGTCAACTTGTATCCCACTAATTGGGGGTGAAAGCAGTCTTCTGCAGGGACTCAGTCTTCTCTTCTCAACCCCATCCCCACCACCATGATCACGGCGTCCTCAAATGCCTGCTTCACTTCGATGCTAGCATCCACCATTTGTGTCATCAACATCGAAATGATTGCTCCCATATTGTGATCTTTTGCCAGAACTTTTCTTGTGCTATTGTGACCATAGTAGATGAGGAGAACACGACTTTGGTTGGTGCTTGTAATGCAGACTGGCGAGCTCGTTCTGCTGCTTTGGTGCTTTGATAGCCGGATTTAGTGGGGTATCCATCAAAGACAACAATCACATTGCTACCAAAGTGTCTCTGCACGTAGTTGATGTACTTAGAAAAAAACACACATCGCCATATCTCGATAATCTATTGACATAGAAACATGTTTTATTAGTCCAAATTATAGTAAATTTAACGTTCTACAAAAAAGTAGCTGGTACTTTTGCCGTGGGATGTAAGAGAAAAAAGTTATTGAGAAAAAACCGGAGGAAGGTGCAGTTCCCCTCCCCCCCCCCCCCCCCCTCCACTTTTCGCACATGGTCCTCGAGGTCCAAAACTTGGGAAAATGTTAATTAACTATCCCTGAACAACCTCCCAAAGTTTCATTAGCTTTTGACCTTTTTCCATCTGAAACCACCTGCCGACTGGACTGTAATATGTGTTATTTATGAGTATATCAAGCGTAGAGTGTGCTGCCTTATGAACTTTTGCTGATTTTCTCTATCATCTTACTTTTGACTGCCTACCTAAGGAAGGCTTTTAAGTTGATTTTCCTTTTTTTCTTTGAATCAGCTTCCACTTGTTCTCGAGGCTCTACACAGGGGCTCCCCACCTAATAGTAAGCAGGATCATCAAAAGAAAAACAGACCGTGTTTGTTGCCTGATTCTTCTAGGTCTGGTTGCGTTGGAACAGGAGTAAATGTAAATTTATTTTTTAAGACGATTCAAAATGATCCTTGTGATTTCAATGAATAAAATACTTTTTGACTTTTACTTTGATATGTTGCCGCTCCGTCAGCAAAAGTTTAAAAGCGACGTTGCCAAACCGTTACTAGTGTGAACACACAATACTTTTTATAAGTTGGCCGTAATTTCTACTATAGCGAGCTAGTTCTGATAGGGTTGCCAACTGTACTTATAATAATGTATTCTAATTTATTTTACAACTACGTTCTTTAAACTTTGCAATAGCATTATAGTGCGAGAAAATACTTTATTTCAATTTAGGTAGCCTACCCAAGTTTTAAGTTACTATGTGAGGTGTTAAAAATAAAACAACGAAAGAATACGTGAAAACTTGGCCAGAATCAATGATAGTATGATGCACGATTCTACGAATTTTGAATAGTCTTATATTTCAAAATGAGTGAAAGTACAACATGGATTTAAAACACTAGAGAACAGTGATCACCACGAAAGCTGCGAGCGAGCCGAAGGCGAGCGTGGCTCAGTAGTCAGCAGGGCCCGCAGCGAACCAGAACCAACACCTGAACGCCAATACCCTAGATGATGATGATGATGATGATGATAATGATGATGATGGTGGTGATGATGATGATGATGATGGTGGTGGTGATGAACATTAACAACATCATCGTCATCATCATCATCATCATCATCATCATCTAGGGTATTGGCGTTCAGGTGATGATGATGATGGTGGTGATGTTGATGGTCACCACCATCATCACCATCTTCATGATGTTGTTAATATTCATCACCACCTCCATCATCATCACCACCACCATCATCATCATCATCATCATCATCTAGGATATTAGCGTGCAGGTGATTATGATGATGATGATGGCGGTGATGGTCACCACCATCATCATCACCACCACAACCATCATCATCATCATCATCATAATCATCATCATCATCACATGCACGACAATACCTTAGACGATGATGATGATGATGGTGGTGGTGATGATGATGATGATGGCGGTGGTGATGAACATTAACAACGTCGTCGTCATTATCATCATCATCTAAGGTACTGGTGTGCAGGTATATAGATCATCTAAGAGTACGCTCGGAAATTTGGAGATTGGAGTTGCTCGCGTCCATAGGAAAATACCCTCGCGTCCCTACACGTGATCTCTGGGTGGTGTCAAACGGGTAACAACATTTCTGGTGGTAGGCTTCGGCCGTGGCTTATCACCACCCCATGGACATAGCCAGTCCGTGAAGCGACATTGTCGTGTTTCGGACTGATGTCCAGTGTAGCCATCGTGGAAGTGACGGGTTTGAGCAGCTATGGTATTCGGGGTACCGCACAGTGGGGCGATTTAGAAAAAAGGTGGACGTAGGAACAAATTTCGTAATTTCGGTCTGAAAAAATTGCAACTGATAGGAAATTGTATGGTGATTAAAATATATTCTATTCAATTTACAAAAAAAGGCACTTCTTCATGGGTTAAAAAAATAGTTTAGAAAAATATGTATGGAAAGATTTATATTATATTGTTTTTCTCAAAAATAAGAAGTTTGTTAAAAAAAAAACAACAATAGCTTAAAGTAGCTGCCGTCTTCTACAAATGGGTCATATAGGGTTCTGTTAACCCTGCAGCATTGGCAGTTAAGGGGGTTAAACTCTTGAAAAAAAATGTTTATTTTGATACGAGCATCTGATAGGAAATGTAGTGCTTGTTAAAAGTTATTCAATACAATTTTCCATAACAATGAGTCTGTGATATTATAAAAACATATTTCTGAAAAATGCGATGAAATATAAATCAACATATTTTTTCTCGGAATTTTAAAAGGTTTTCATAACAAACTTACACTACTTAAATTCTTTACAAAAAATAAATAATCGTTTTTGGCTTAACGCTGTTGCAGCGGTATTTAAATGGGATCAAACTTTAAAAATATATGATTTAATGTTAAATGTTAATGGAAAATGGTTCAATTTCTGTCATTCGCTCAGTCTTATCTAAGTAAAATAAATAAATCATAATAAAATCTAGTGTAAAAAACTTCTAAGTCTAACTACTGGCTTAGTAATTATCTCCAAATAACTTGCCAATTTTTCCGATACTCGACATTTCTGACCTTGTAGGTAGGTACCAGATATTTTTCATTGCTACAGTACTTTCACTGAGTATTACGTTCATAATAGTAATAAATCAAAATAAAATCTAGCGTCAAAAAGTACAAAGATCGCTATAGTCTTAATAATTATCTCCAAATAACTTGCCAATTTTTCCGATACCTGAGCCTAATGACTGACCTTGTAGGTTAAGTACCAGATACCTTTCATTGTTACAGTACTTCCACTGAGTATTACTTTCATAAAAGTAAATCACCATATCATCTAGACTCTAGAGTCACTAGAGACAAAAACTACAAAGTTAGCGATTGTCGTATGGGGCCATTCAAGTATTACGTAAGCAGATTTTTTACAACTATTTATAATGCGCGTCATGTAAAAAGAACGCTGGCGGTCAAGCTTCTTCAGGCGTTCCAGCGTTCTTTTTAAGAGATTACTTACTTTTCTACTTATTTAAGAGATGTATACATTGAATGAGTGCCTGCCTAGTTTACTACAAATAATGTAGGTACCATTATAGTACGCGTCATGTAAAAAGAACGCTGGAACGCCTGTAGAAGCTTGACCACCAGCGTTCTTTTTACATGACGCGCACTATGCCCACCCCTTCTGTGTAAGCTGTGTAAGCAAAAGTAAGCAAACCTCTTCCCCCCCTCCCATGCTTACTTAATCATTGGTACCTATATGCATTTTTCTTTTAATGTATTCTGTTTTTTTATTGATTCGTGAGCAGTAGTTAGCAAATAGGCTTAACTGACTTCTGTACATTTTGTACTTTTGTATTTGTATGAGATTTTTTAAAACTTTCGAATAATTTTTGATATTACTTGGATTTGTTTATTTGAAACGACATGTTAAACAGTTAAGCTTGGGCGAAAAAGGATCACCGGTTAAAACAAAAATTAACTTGCTTTGATTTGCTTACAATACGTCAAATCGTCATTCGAATCGAAACGAAACAATAGATTGACGGAAGAAATTTAGACGTGACAAGTGCGCGCGGTAATCCCCACTCGCTTCTAGGCGAGTACCTATAACGTATTCTTTATTTGTGGGAATCCCCGACATGTGAGTTTTATTTTCAAGCATAGACAATTTGTGGGTTGCCATTTGTGTAAAATAAGTAAATAATAACTGCTGACGTAATCACGATATCGACCATGTCATCAAAAATAAGCAAAACAAAGACCCCCCCGCCCCCCTCAAGCGCTTACATAATACTTGAACGCCCCCTATTACTTATCTTGAAATAATTTGCCACGTATTATTAATAATGGTCCCGAAACTTGAGCCTAATGACTGACCTTGTAGGAAGGTACTAGATTCCTTTCATTGTTAGAGACCCACCAACTTATCTGTAGAATTTAATGTATGTAGATGATAGAAAAATGTAGGTAAATGGTTCTACTGATAATTTGGTGGATCTTTCCAGTAAGTGATTACTAGTTTTACGAAGGTTGCTTGTAGTTTTAAGGGGATTTTTGTCATTATTAACTTTATTTGGGAAATATTTTAGTTACATCGATACTAAAATATCTATCATATGTTGTATGAAAAATGGCTGCTGGGAATTCCGGACTATTTTAAAATGGTAAGAGGGTAAATCATATTAACAGATCTGTAAAGTTTTGTTGTGATGCTCTGGTTTTATTCATTGGATGCGATGATTTCTCTGATGAAGATAGTGCTCTTGCTCTTTCAACTGGAACGCTGGAACGCCTGTAGAAGCTTGACCACCAGCGTTCTTTTTACATGACGCGCACTATGCCCACCCCTTCTGTGTAAGCTGTGTAAGCAAAAGTAAGCAAACCTCTTCCCCCCCTCCCATGCTTACTTAATCATTGGTACCTATATGCATTTTTCTTTTAATGTATTCTGTTTTTTTATTGATTCGTGAGCAGTAGTTAGCAAATAGGCTTAACTGACTTCTGTACATTTTGTACTTTTGTTTTTGTATGAGATTTTTTAAAACTTTCGAATAATTTTTGATATTACTTGGATTTGTTTATTTGAAACGACATGTTAAACAGTTAAGCTTGGGCGAAAAAGGATCACCGGTTAAAACAAAAATTAACTTGCTTTGATTTGCTTACAATACGTCAAATCGTCATTCGAATCGAAACGAAACAATAGATTGACGGAAGAAATTTAGACGTGACAAGTGCGCGCGGTAATCCCCACTCGCTTCTAGGCGAGTACCTATAACGTATTCTTTATTTGTGGGAATCCCCGACATGTGAGTTTTATTTTCAAGCATAGACAATTTGTGGGTTGCCATTTGTGTAAAATAAGTAAATAATAACTGCTGACGTAATCACGATATCGACCATGTCATCAAAAATAAGCAAAACAAAGACCCCCCCGCCCCCCTCAAGCGCTTACATAATACTTGAACGCCCCCTATTACTTATCTTGAAATAATTTGCCACGTATTATTAATAATGGTCCCGAAACTTGAGCCTAATGACTGACCTTGTAGGAAGGTACTAGATTCCTTTCATTGTTAGAGACCCACCAACTTATCTGTAGAATTTAATGTATGTAGATGATAGAAAAATGTAGGTAAATGGTTCTACTGATAATTTGGTGGATCTTTCCAGTAAGTGATTACTAGTTTTACGAAGGTTGCTTGTAGTTTTAAGGGGATTTTTGTCATTATTAACTTTATTTGGGAAATATTTTAGTTACATCGATACTAAAATATCTATCATATGTTGTATGAAAAATGGCTGCTGGGAATTCCGGACTATTTTAAAATGGTAAGAGGGTAAATCATATTAACAGATCTGTAAAGTTTTGTTGTGATGCTCTGGTTTTATTCATTGGATGCGATGATTTCTCTGATGAAGATAGTGCTCTTGCTCTTTCAACTGGAACGCTGGAACGCCTGTAGAAGCTTGACCACCAGCGTTCTTTTTACATGACGCGCACTATGCCCACCCCTTCTGTGTAAGCTGTGTAAGCAAAAGTAAGCAAACCTCTTCCCCCCCTCCCATGCTTACTTAATCATTGGTACCTATATGCATTTTTCTTTTAATGTATTCTGTTTTTTTATTGATTCGTGAGCAGTAGTTAGCAAATAGGCTTAACTGACTTCTGTACATTTTGTACTTTTGTTTTTGTATGAGATTTTTTTAAACTTTCGAATAATTTTTGATATTACTTGGATTTGTTTATTTGAAACGACATGTTAAACAGTTAAGCTTGGGCGAAAAAGGATCACCGGTTAAAACAAAAATTAACTTGCTTTGATTTGCTTACAATACGTCAAATCGTCATTCGAATCGAAACGAAACAATAGATTGACGGAAGAAATTTAGACGTGACAAGTGCGCGCGGTAATCCCCACTCGCTTCTAGGCGAGTACCTATAACGTATTCTTTATTTGTGGGAATCCCCGACATGTGAGTTTTATTTTCAAGCATAGACAATTTGTGGGTTGCCATTTGTGTAAAATAAGTAAATAATAACTGCTGACGTAATCACGATATCGACCATGTCATCAAAAATAAGCAAAACAAAGACCCCCCCGCCCCCCTCAAGCGCTTACATAATACTTGAACGCCCCCTATTACTTATCTTGAAATAATTTGCCACGTATTATTAATAATGGTCCCGAAACTTGAGCCTAATGACTGACCTTGTAGGAAGGTACTAGATTCCTTTCATTGTTAGAGACCCACCAACTTATCTGTAGAATTTAATGTATGTAGATGATAGAAAAATGTAGGTAAATGGTTCTACTGATAATTTGGTGGATCTTTCCAGTAAGTGATTACTAGTTTTACGAAGGTTGCTTGTAGTTTTAAGGGGATTTTTGTCATTATTAACTTTATTTGGGAAATATTTTAGTTACATCGATACTAAAATATCTATCATATGTTGTATGAAAAATGGCTGCTGGGAATTCCGGACTATTTTAAAATGGTAAGAGGGTAAATCATATTAACAGATCTGTAAAGTTTTGTTGTGATGCTCTGGTTTTATTCATTGGATGCGATGATTTCTCTGATGAAGATAGTGCTCTTGCTCTTTCAACTGGAACGCTGGAACGCCTGTAGAAGCTTGACCACCAGCGTTCTTTTTACATGACGCGCACTATGCCCACCCCTTCTGTGTAAGCTGTGTAAGCAAAAGTAAGCAAACCTCTTCCCCCCCTCCCATGCTTACTTAATCATTGGTACCTATATGCATTTTTCTTTTAATGTATTCTGTTTTTTTATTGATTCGTGAGCAGTAGTTAGCAAATAGGCTTAACTGACTTCTGTACATTTTGTACTTTTGTTTTTGTATGAGATTTTTTAAAACTTTCGAATAATTTTTGATATTACTTGGATTTGTTTATTTGAAACGACATGTTAAACAGTTAAGCTTGGGCGAAAAAGGATCACCGGTTAAAACAAAAATTAACTTGCTTTGATTTGCTTACAATACGTCAAATCGTCATTCGAATCGAAACGAAACAATAGATTGACGGAAGAAATTTAGACGTGACAAGTGCGCGCGGTAATCCCCACTCGCTTCTAGGCGAGTACCTATAACGTATTCTTTATTTGTGGGAATCCCCGACATGTGAGTTTTATTTTCAAGCATAGACAATTTGTGGGTTGCCATTTGTGTAAAATAAGTAAATAATAACTGCTGACGTAATCACGATATCGACCATGTCATCAAAAATAAGCAAAACAAAGACCCCCCCGCCCCCCTCAAGCGCTTACATAATACTTGAACGCCCCCTATTACTTATCTTGAAATAATTTGCCACGTATTATTAATAATGGTCCCGAAACTTGAGCCTAATGACTGACCTTGTAGGAAGGTACTAGATTCCTTTCATTGTTAGAGACCCACCAACTTATCTGTAGAATTTAATGTATGTAGATGATAGAAAAATGTAGGTAAATGGTTCTACTGATAATTTGGTGGATCTTTCCAGTAAGTGATTACTAGTTTTACGAAGGTTGCTTGTAGTTTTAAGGGGATTTTTGTCATTATTAACTTTATTTGGGAAATATTTTAGTTACATCGATACTAAAATATCTATCATATGTTGTATGAAAAATGGCTGCTGGGAATTCCGGACTATTTTAAAATGGTAAGAGGGTAAATCATATTAACAGATCTGTAAAGTTTTGTTGTGATGCTCTGATTTTATTCATTGGATGCGATGATTTCTCTGATGAAGATAGTGCTCTTGCTCTTTCAACTTCGCTGAATCTAACGAAATAAAAATACTTATCCCTGAGGACAATGTTATCAGATTCCAGCATATCTGTATTGCCCTTCTACAACAAGATATTAGAAGCCAAAAAAAGATACTACCCTACAGAAGGTGTTGAAATAACGGAGGCAAAGATTAAGTTACAAGTCCTTTTGGATATAACAACACAATTGGCAAGTTATTTAAGTTATTTGGAGATAATTATTAAGACAATCTCTTAATCTCTTAGATCTTTGTACTTTTTGACACTAGATTTTATATTGATTTATTACTTTTATGAATGTTATGCTCAGTGGAAGAACTGTAGCAATGAAAAGTATCTGGTACCTACCTATAAGGTCAGAAATGTCGAGTATCGGAAAAATTGGCAAATTATTTGGAGATAATTACTAAGCCAATAGTTAGACTTAGAAGTTTTTTACACTAGATTTTATTATTTGATTTTATATAAGTGAAAAACTTTTAACAAGCACTACATTTCCTATCAGATGCTCGTATCAAAATAAACAATATTTTTTAAGAGTTTAATTTCCCCTTAACTGCCAATGCTGCAGGGTTAAACCGTCCAGAACCCTATATGCCCATTTGTAGAAGACAGTAGCTACTTTAAGCTATTATAGGTTTTTTCTTGAACAAACTTCTTATTTCTGAGAAAAACAATATAATATAATTTTCACTAGAAACGGGATATTTACCATGATTTTTGAGTTTTATATGTTCCCGATATTTCGGCACAGTTGCATGCGCCATGATCACGGGAGAACTGACTAAAGTCTTTGCGAGTAGATGTTATTGGCAGATATATCGATCTACCCTCTTTCTCACTCTTTTATTACGAACGATACCACTACCATCGGTTTCATTGTCACAATTCACACCAACTCGACACACAACACTAACGGTGTCCGGACGCGTAGCAGGTACCACACTTTTTTGATTCTTACACATTCTTACCACAGGCCAGACATTATACTCCAGATAATTGAAAACCATCTTCTCTATTGAAGTTTCTGTACTTAGTAATCTCAATTGCCTCTTGTACCATTCTCGGTATGTAATGTCGCTCTGTCGAGATTACCTGCGGACTGTGTAGCTCGATCCAATGATTTGAGCCAGATTCCAAAAGGTGTTCTGCTATGGCTGACTTATGTGTGTCCCTGTTCTTGACCGCTCGTATGTGCTCCTTAACCCGACACGCTATCGTACGTTTCGTTTGGCCAATGTACGAACTCCCACAGCTACAATCAATTTTATACACCCCTGGCTTTTCAAGTGGAAAACTGTCTTTTGGTGAACGCAAGTAGTGCGATATCTTCTTTAAGGGAGTGAAGATGGTCTTTACGGAAAACTTCTGCAGGACTTTCGCAATTTTGTCCGTCACCCCCTTAACATATGGCAGAAACGCTGGCCTACGTTCTACTCTGCATCTGTGGGGTCTTGGCCTAGGTCGGGATGGTAATGACCGAAACTTATATCCATTCTTACGCAACACATGCTGGACATGAGCTAGCTCACTTTCAATGTGATTCTCATCACACAGGTCAACTGCTCGGTTGGTGAGAGATGTTACCACTGAATTGAGCTGCCGAGGGTGGTGGTGCGAATCAGCATGAAGATATCGGTCCGTGTGTGTAGGTTTTCTGTAAACAGAGTGGCCTAACCCACCATCTTCTCGGACCTGTACCAATACGTCTAGGAAAGCCAAACGTCGATCACATTCCATCTCATACGTAAACCTCATCTTCGTATGTACTTCGTACGTTTCTGCCATATGTTAAGGGGGGTGACGGACAAAATTGCGAAAGTCCTGCAGAAGTTTTCCGTAAAGACCATCTTCACTCCCTTAAAGAAGATATCGCACTACTTGCGTTCACCAAAAGACAGTTTTCCACTTGAAAAGCCAGGGGTGTATAAAATTGATTGTAGCTGTGGGAGTTCGTACATTGGCCAAACGAAACGTACGATAGCGTGTCGGGTTAAGGAGCACATACGAGCGGTCAAGAACAGGGACATACATAAGTCAGCCATAGCAGAACACCTTTTGGAATCTGGCTCAAATCATTGGATCGAGCTACACAGTCCGCAGGTAATCTCGACAGAGCGACATTACATACCGAGAATGGTACAAGAGGCAATTGAGATTACTAAGTACAGAAACTTCAATAGAGAAGATGGTTTTCAATTATCTGGAGTATGGAAGCCTGTGGTAAGAATGTGTAAGAATCAAAAAAGTGTGGTACCTGCTACGCGTCCGGACACCGTTAGTGTTGTGTGTCGAGTTGGTGTGAATTGTGACAATGAAACCGATGGTAGTGGTATCGTTCGTAATAAAAGAGTGAGAAAGAGGGTAGATCGATATATCTGCCAATAACATCTACTCGCAAAGACTTTAGTCAGTTCTCCCGTGATCATGGCGCATGCAACTGTGCCGAAATATCGGGAACATATAAAACTCAAAAATCATGGTAAATATCCCGTTTCTAGTGAAAATTATGTACATAACCATGATAGTTTCAAAAGTTATAATATAATATAAATCTTTCCATACATTTTTTCTGAACTATTATTTTAACCTATAAAGGAGTGTCTTTTTTTTTAAATTTAATAGAATATCTTTTAATCACCATACAATTTCCTATCAGTTGCAATTTTTTTTAGACAGAAATTACGAAACTTGTTCCTACGTCCACCTTTTTTCAAAATCGTTCCACTGTGTACCGTGATTTGAGCCAATTCACTTCCTATTTGTGTCATCTAATTCACGCGTTGCGCGATACGCGTTACACGCCGAACTTTACTGAGTGCAGATTTCTTACTGCGCAAATCGTGAATATTCACGTGAGGCTTCATGCGGCCCCGAATACCACGGCAGTTCGTGCACTGGATTCAGCATGTGCGTTTTAGAGACCGCAGCAGTGCAAGTGTGCCGGTTGGCTAGGCTTGGAAGGTAGCGGGATCCGAAGCACGGTTCTCCGCTGGCTGACTGCAGGTTGTAGGGGGCCCAACTAGTAAGCTAGCCCGCCGCCTTGCGAAAAATCCCAGAATGCTCCATCGTGCCGGTTGGCGACCGGATTAGAGGACCCGATGGCCATTCCTGGAGGGAGGTCTCAGTCTCCAGTCTAGTCTCCCACTGGCGCAGGAGCCTGCTGTTTGTCTCTAGGCTTTCACTGACCAGTGCCTCACTCAACAGCCGTTTTTCCCACAAACCTAATCACTCCAAAAACCAAACCATGAAAAAGTCAACATATAATAAGTTGCGCTCACAGCGGAAGCACTTCCTACACAACCTATCATCTTACCAACGGTTATAACAGTTTTATTTATTTTTGTTTTCAATTCTCTAAGATCTTGTAGTACCTATACCTATACTTAGTAGATTTTTGTTTTTGTCTTCTTGTTTTATGTGAGTGTTGTGCGTGTGGTAAAATAAATAAATTTTCTTTCTTTCTTTCTTTCTTTCTTTCCTCTCGCTTCAAGCGCATCTCTGAAACATTAGAGGACTGCACTCCAATCTCGATCCGGTCCACCACCACCTAGAGACAGCTAAGCCACACTTATTATTTAATCCTCACGGAGACGCAGATTCAATGAACCCGATTTCTCAGTTTTATGTACTTTGGTGGACACCAGCATAGTTAATTTTGTCTTGACATTCTATGGGGAGGTCCATGTCCAGCAGTGGACTTCTGTAGGGTGATGATAATGAAAAAACGTCATGGGTTCACGGGGCAAACTATGATAATTATGGGTACCTACCTACCTACTGCAATGATGAAGGTCAGTTACTTACATTCGTGTACATTTTGGACATTAGAAAAATAAGTTTTATTCTTGTAAACAATAATTTTCCGAGTTTTTCCCTGAAATACCTTTTATCATTCTAACAATTTTATTCAACGCGATCTATAAACAGATACCAAGCTATTTATTTAACGCCATCTATCTAACGTCCATGCCAATGCTCTTGGACAATAACAACGCCATCTAATGAAAACCAAAACAGTGAATATGTATGTGTGCGTGCGTGTAATTACATCAGAAAAGTGAACGATCTTATTTCTAGGTAATTTGAACTTTCAAATGACTGTTTAAAGGAAATTCATACTGAATTAAATTCTTACAACTACAACTTAGCCGCGAACGATAAAATAAAACACGAAAGACGCCCGAATTTAGCACAAAAAATAAAAAAGTAACACAATAAGTTTCCACGCCATCTACCGTGAACCGAGCTTTTAGTAATCAAGACGATTATCCTTAAGTAGGGTTATTGGATTACTAGTAGAGTAGCTATTGACTAACAAATTATCACAAAAAAAACATGTGCTTTGTTAGTCAAATAACAGATTTATTGCATGGGTGTAAATAAAGTAGTTTATGAAACTATAACTCAACTATATAACTATAACACTCGTGTAATACCTACCTTCGATCAAGAATACAACACTTGATCGAAGTGTGATACTATTAAAAACCTCGCCAAGGCCACAGAATAAATAATAGTACAAGCTAGTCTTCTCTTCCCTAAATCAAAGCGCGTTGTAGAGGCACCCTCACGATGCGATTTTACACTCGTACTTTAATTTTTTTCTGTGTTTTTCCAAAGGTCAAAAAGAAGAGGTTTCGTGTATTACGCCATGGGACAGATAAGAGAGGTGAGTTCCCGTTTAATTTTGTATACCACAAGAAAATAATATATCATGAGCACGACTTTTCTTTCGTTTTTGCGACGATAATTACAAAAATGTCCGAACGTTGTCCAAAATTGCACTCAACGACCTCTTAAAATTAATCAAATAATTAAAAGGCGATTTTAAAATGTATGTAATCTACACCTGGCAAAAAAGAAGAAAAAATTATGTGAGAGCGTTACGAGCATAAATGTTAGTCTGCCGAGCAGATGAGTCGGAATGTTAGTTTAAAAACAAGAATTTGTATAAAAAAATAGGATTTCTATTTGGAGGCGCCGGGTATCGATCCCGGTACCTCTCGCATGCTAAGCGAGCGCTCTACCATCTGAGCTACGCCCCCGTTGTAACATGTCCCGAAATTGAGAATCAAATTGTATAGTGCGATGTAGATTTTAAATTATGTTACTTACTACGTATTCTGCCTCATCATTTTACAACGCGCTACGATAAAACGAAAAATGTAAAAAAAAAAACTCCTAAATATTTAGATAAAGATGGCAATTTTTTTTTTCTACTTAATACATCTTTATCTTTATATTTAGTAGGAAAAAAAAATTGTACATTCATCTTTATCTTTATATTTAGTAGAACAAAAATATAAAATTTGTAGGTACATTGTAAGACTTTAACTTTTTCTTTATCTATAAGATTTATTCATCTTTATCTGTTATCCTTATCTTTCCTCATAAACCAAACAATCTTAAACAAAGATTCACAAAATATTATCCTCACAAGCTTACAATGAGTAGGTACCTACCTACTAACCGACACAGACATTCTCACTATGGGAGACAGTCATGCCTAAAATAGTTTTCTTGTAGGTAGCGCGGCACTTCTACCACAAGGAGATGAGGATAGAGTTACTTCGGGAAGAGCTACTCTTCGACATGGTGCATGTCACCTTCCAGCTGACGTTTGACAACCGCGCCTTCACGCTGGCCTCGCTGGCCATGACGAGGGAAGAGAAACATCTACCGATTAGTGCGTCTGTGCTGTTCGAGATATTCCCCTTTTGCATCGTTTTCGGGTGAGTTTAAGATAAGATACGATAAGATAAGATAAATTTATTTCACTTAGAATTGGTACAAGAAATCATAATTAACATTTGCATTAATTTCAAAGATGTTCGTAGGTACCTATATGAAATTAAGAAAACCTTGCCTTTTATGCTAGTAAACTGTGTTACGGCAAGGTAACGCTTCTCACCCCACATAGAAAGGTCCATGCTGGACATTATTTAGTAAAATTAAGCCCATATAAATTATTTTTACAACCTCATCATCAGCACCATCTAGACGAGGAATCTCCCATTCGTAGGGGCATTTGCCATAATCACCACGCTTGGCAGGCGGATTGGTGATTGCAGTATTGTGGATGCTGCCTTTAACCCCTAGCACCCCCTAGTCAGCTCTTACGACATCAGCGGGAGGAGACAAAGGGGTCTACTAGTTTTGAGAGATGAAGCTATGAACAGAGCCATCATCAGGCTCAGTGGCGCGTGGAGAGTATAAAAACATTGTTGAAAGTGATTTTAGCGCCTAGTGTTTATATTTAGCAGACCAACTACCGTGCCAATTGCTTTTATCTGATATATATTATCTGTAATATTATCTTGTAATATTATCTGTAGTTCTGTATCTAGTTTTAATTGTACACTTTTTTCATCATCCTAAGGCGTCCCGTAGATACTCGTGCAAGCGTCAACCATTTCCATCAAAGAATTACAAATGACTGTTGAATGATATCGACACACAAAAATAAACTCAATCTACTTGACTAACGGTTGAAACCAGATTATCCAGATACCTACTTAATCCTTTATAAAAAAAAACACTTGACATTGGCGAAATTGTTTGGAGTACTCCTCAGAAGCCATTATAAGAAGAAACGTATTTTGTTTAAGCGTAATAGGGATAATGTTTTTTTTAAATTTATATTTGGCAATTGCTATTGGTACATGAACCTAAGTAGGTCATCAATAAACCTTTGAATCCCCTCGAATGTGTATATATATGTTGCAGCTCAGACATGGTGGTTCGCAGTATCGGTAATTCCCTGATGGTCATATTACCGGATCTAGTCGGGAAGAAGATCACTAATTGGTTCGACCTCGTGCGTCCTCTCATCGCCTTCAAGTTTCAGACTGTAAGTTAAGTTAGTTAAGTTATTTTTTCTTTATAATTGGCGTTGCATGCACTTAATCTAAACAATAAGCCCATAGTCACATAAATACCTTAGAAACTAATATATATGAAAAAATAAATAAAAAAATAAAAAAGGTTATTTGCCGGAAAAGATTTACCTACAAACCCATAAAACTATCCTCTGGTGTTCGCACTAGGCAAGCCTGTATCGCGAACACCAAAAAGCCTATTTACAATACGGGACGGTTAAAGTTAAAGTTAGTAGGAGGTACCTAGTGTTAAAAATTACAGATGGCTAAAATTATATTTCTTATGAGATTGCATTCTCTAAAAAACCAAACAAATAAAAACATATAATGTCCACGTTGACGTGGACAAGATAATGTGGAAATCGGGAATAAATCCAGGCGGCTTGAACCGCTGGAACTTCACCCCTTTTGGCCAGAAGTCAGGGCTCAAGTAGATCCTCACAGTTTCCCGTTGATTACGTTGGCAGATCCTGAACCGCACCAACAACATCTTCGAGCTGGTGACGGTGGAGGCCGTCATGCACGAGAAGACGCCGGACAAGCGCAACGAGCTGGTGCGCCTCTCCGACGAGACCGAGAGCACCACCGACAAGAACCTGCGGCTCAAAGGTAGCTCATCATGTCATAGTAGGACGCTTAGTGTAGGTACACTACATCATCATGCACGAGAAGACGCCGGACAAGCGCAACGAGCTGGTGAGCCTCTCCGACGAGACCGAGAGCACCACCGACAAGAACCTGCGGCTCAAAGGTAGCTCATCATGTCATAGTAGGACGCTTAGTGTAGGTAAAGAAAGAAAGAAAGAGAGAAAATTTATTTATTTTTCCACACGCACAACACACACATAAAACAAGAATACAAAAACAAAAATCCACTAAGTACATAGGTATACATTACAATATCATGAGAAACAAAAAATAAAAATAATCAAAAACTGTTATAAACTTTGGTAGGAAATAAGATAGGTTGTGTGTGTTGTGTGGGGTCAAACAGGTCCCTGTCTCAGAATATACTGCACCAGACCTAGGTTTAGTGCAGAGCTGGTTTTCAGACAGGGCCTAATTAAATGATGCCACGAACATCAATAAACCACATTGGGGGGAGGATAGGCAAAAAATAAATAAAAAAATATGTTAGTGTGTAAAATAAGTACATTTAAAAAATAAGTACATACAAATAAGTACAAAAATATTATTAGGCAACTGAAAAGTAATAATGAGGCAGGTTGACCAGGTTGGCATAGTAATTTAATTCCTAGTCTGTGGGGTCCGGTACGGAGGCAAAGCTCTAAGTTTGTGGGAGAAAGTATCCTCCATGCCATAGACCCAAGACACAAACACGTAAATAAAAAAAGAAGAAGAAGAAATCAAGTGAAGTCATTGCATTAGAGTCATTGACATTTTCATCTGGTAGTGTTACTGTCAGTCTGTGGTACACTACATCATCATGCAAGAGAAGACGCCGGACAACTTGACTATAAATAAAACTATAATAATTATATCACTTGACATTGGCTAAATTGTTGCAAATAATGCACAGAAGCCATTACCTAAGATAAGAAGAAGAAGAAGACGCCGGACAAGCGCAACGAGCTGGTGAGCCTCTCCGACGAGACCGAGTGCACCACCGACAAGAACCTGCGGCTCAAAGGTGGCTCATCATGTCATAGTAGGACGCTTAGTGTAGGTACACTACATCATCATGCACGAGAAGACGCCGGACAAGCGCAACGAGCTGGTGAGCCTCTCCGACGAGACCGAGAGCACCACCGACAAGAACCTGCGGCTAAAAGGTAGCTCATCATTTCATAGTAGGACGCTTAGTGTAGGTACACTACATCATCATGCAAGAGAAGACGCCGGACAAGCGCAACGAGCTGGTGAGCCTCTCCGACGAGACCGAGTGCACCACCGACAAGAACCTGCGGCTCAAAGGTAGCTCATCATATCATAGTAGGACGCTTAGTGTAGGTACACTACATCATCATGCACGAGAAGACGCCGGACAAGCGCAACGAGCTGGTGAGCCTCTCCGACGAGACCGAGAGCACCACCGACAAGAACCTGCGGCTCAAAGGTAGCTCATCATGTCATAGTAGGACGCTTAGTGTAGGTACACTACATCATCATGCACGAGAAGACGCCGGACAAGCGCAACGAGCTGGTGAGCCTCTCCGACGAGACCGAGAGCACCACCGACAAGAACCTGCGGCTCAAAGGTAGCTCATCATGTCATAGTAGTCCAAGCAACTACACGGCGTGAGGTGTACACTACACGGCGAGTGGTGCTCACAAGAGTTTTCGTATAAAACACCGAAAAGCGCTCCTAGCAGACACCTCAACCTCAACTTCCCTGTGTAGTTTTTTTACGGGTTGTTTTCTCTCACATATTTTAAGGTGGTTGCTTTCGCTTGTGGAGCAAAATTCATTTTTTTAATCATCACAGCTCGTCAACACTTCTTCAGATAGCGAAAACTAATTGGCCAGTACTAATTTTTGAAAGTTAATTATATGACCTAACACCACAGAAAGTTTTAATTTATAAAACTTTAATATCACATAAATATCATTAGTTTATTAACAGGCAGCGTCTTGGAGAGAATTCTCGTAACTGGCCGTCTTGGAGATATCTTAAGCAATGGACATAAAGTTCAAAATTATATGTATTTATGCCAAGCTTCCCTCCCTCTCTTCCGTGACAATGTGAATTGCACCTTAATTACCAAGTAAAATACTCCTAGAATGGAACAACATTTGCACGTGTTATTAGGCTGCTGCTGTACAAATCTCTCTAATACGATGACACCAAAATATTCTCAAGCCCAAAGATTTCATTTATAGAAGTCCCTAAAGAAATCTTACAAACATTCCTAAAATCAAATTGTCTTGAGGAAAACGACCCTTCACACAGGATCTACCCTTATCACTGGAGCTGTCATATCTCTGACGCGGCTAGCTAATTGAATTTGCATATAGATCAGTGTAGTTCAATCAGTGCGTCCTACCCGTAATGACCTTCGGTGCCGAGACGTGGACACTCACGGTGCGCCTGGTCCATCAGTTCAAGGTCGCTCAGCATGCTATGGAACAAGCTATAGAATGGAATAAAATAGAATATTTATTTATTCAGACAACAAGAGTCCAACTTGTTAGTAAAACAACTTAAAACTAGGTTATTACTTAATAATAAACAATGATTTAGTCCTCTGGACGAGCTTCCAAACCAGAGGACAATAGAACCGATCAGAGAACGTGCTTAGGATGCTGTTGCTGCTCGCGTGAAGCCTGCTCAACAGTGAGGCCGTCTTTTTGGGACAGATGACGTCAAAGGTGTCGGTACGCGCCTCGGCAAACATACTTGAAGCGCTGCAGAAGCGCGGAAGCCGCAACGGAGCCCTAAACACATTGTTGTACTGGACCCGAAGAGCATTGTAAGCTTTTTGGGTATAGTTGAACCACAGACTCGCTGAGTACAGAGATGTACAGTACGCCTTGAATAAACTAACTTTCACTGCGTCTGTACATCGAGCGAATCTGCGGGCCAGCATATTCACCCGGACTGACAATGCTCTGCGTTCCCTTTCCATATCAGCATCGTCCTCAAGATCTTCAGTCCCAGGTATTTAAATTGGTGCACTCTTTTAAGAGAAATACCTTTAAGTGTCACAGGGGGAATAAAAGTAGGACACTTAGCTATGCTCGGAGTTTCTCTGAGGGATAAATCCGCAACGAAGTTATCCGACAGAGAACTAAGGTCATCGACATAGCTCAGAGAATTAGCAAGCTGAAATGGCAATGGGCTGGGCATATATTCCGAAGAACCGACAACCGCTGGGTTAAACGTGTTCTAGAGTGGAAACCACGTAGTGTGGGACGCCCCCTGGCGAGGTGGAGCGACGATCTGCGTAAGGCGGCTTGTAGAAAATGGATGGGAAGAGCTGGAAATCGGTCTAAATGCACATTGGGAGAGGCCTGTGTCCAGCAGTGGACTGATATAGGCTGATGATGATGATAATGATGATGATAAGGGGCTTATTCAGGGTGAGATTCACGTAGCACTCCTTCCGCATATTTTTTTTTAATACCTATTATTTTAAATTACCCGGACTTGTTTGTAAGATTCGTAGGTATAAGATTTGTCCTGGCTGCTAGCTTACTAAGGATTATTATTACTACTTACAAGAAAGTGCTCAGCTGGAGTCAGTCGTGGGAAGCAATGGCGGCGATGAGCTCACCACTTGTCACGTCTATATTCCCATGATGGTGCAACCCACGGTGAAACAAGGCCCATTGAGGCGTGTAAGTATGTAATGTATTGTTAAAAAAAAAAAAAAAAAAAATTATGACTCTCGGCCCTTTGGTTCAAACGAGCTCACATTTAACGTCTAATTTATATACCTTAGTATTTTACAAACTCCTCAGATTTCTAGTCATACTACGTCATACCTACGTCTACGTCAAACTCAAAATGAGCGTTAGATCTTTCGTGCCCTAGGGCTGAACCCGTGTCATAACTTTAGACTTGATTAATTCTAAGATTAATTAAGTTATATTAATGGTCGTATCGTTTGAGTTGAATTGGAGGACTGATTTGGTGGCCTAATCACACCATTTACCTATTATAAGGTCGCACATAATTTCATGCTAAAGAGAATACTTTTTTATAATACAAGCTTTTATAAAATTTGTGATCGGAACCGTGTGCTTATCGAAATGAGCCTAAACACGGTCAGTCTACTATTATCCTATTACTAGTAATTACTTGAGGATGTAATCTAAATAAATCATAGACAAGAAACACGATTGGTGAAACATTTCTTGATAGCTTTATTTTTTAACATCATCATCAGCCTATATCAGTCCACTGCTGGGCATATATAGGCCTCTCCCAATGCGCGCCATTTCGACCGAATTCCAGCTCTTCCATTCACTTTCTACCAGCCGCCTTACGCAGATCGTCGCTCCATCTAGCCAGGGGTACTTGTACTATTATTTATTCTGTGCCGGGGGTGCTTTGAAATTAGCCCTCATAAAACCCGTTTTAGGTCCCTCCAATTAGAGAAAACATTACGCGTAAAATTTTATACTATTCAGTAGGTATATAATCACATTACTTAGATTGATAGAAGTATTTTTTTATATTTGCTACTTTATTTTTTTTTTATTATTTTTTCTGAAGCCATTCGAAGTTTTATCATTTGTCGCTTACGTCAGTTACTTCCGAGCTGAAGAAATCTATACCTCCTCTCTTCCCGTGTTCAAGTGAGAAACTGTCACTTTCTTGCAGGTATTGTTTTCTTGCTAGACTCCGCCCATTCGGTATTTTAACACTGGCTGGGATATGGTTAGCACAGGGGGATAGTGCACAATACACCCCTGGATGCACACACACCGGGATGTCATGTCGGAATTAGAATTAGAATTAGAATTCTAGGTCTTATTTCAGGGTTTGTTGATTGTTTTCCAGCCGTGCAAAAACCCAAGAAAAGATTCGCGTACGACGGAAGACGATTGCCTGACATTATTAACTTGCATCTAAAAGGTAGCCCAATTGTAACACATAAATTCTGAAGTAAGCCGTAAAATACTAATGGCTTTGCACACAAAATTAGAGCACCTTAGAAAATGTCTAATAGCGAATCAGGCCGTAAATGCGACAATAATGGCCTTGCACTGGAATTAGTAAACGCACAATAAGTAAAATTAAGTAGAAAATAAACACTGTGTGTAAGAAACAGGAAATTGCCTCACACACGTATTTCATCACGTTTAGTCCGTAGTATTTTTCAGCGATGCATAAGTATAATATATTTCGGTGTATCGCCAGATAGGTCACGTAGACGCTTCTGCTATGAATACCAAAACAGGGAAATCACAACAAGTGTAAAATGATGTTGTATGATACAGTTTTACCCAAAATATAAGGCCGATCGACTGTTTTCGTTTGCGCAGAAAAGCGCAGACTGATATCCGACAGTAGCCGAACGTATAGTATAGCTCTGTCCCGCTGTATAGCTCTGTCACATCTAAGAGTCGACTGATGAACAAGATATATTTTAGGTGAAACTGACACGCAAAGGAGAGCTTTTTTCCAGGTTATCCTAGTATAGTATTATTGTGTATGTGCCTAAACTATTATTTCGAACGAATCCTATACTAAAGTATTGGATTTCGTATAAGGTCGTATACACTAAAAACGGGTTTACGCATTTAATTGAAAAACTACGATTAATTTTAAAAAAATCCTTGTATAATATTGCAGTGTGTTAAGAAAATTAAAAGGCTTAAAGTTTTTTTTTTTATACTATCTTGGATGACGGAACAAACAAGAGGCCCACCTGATGTTAAGCGGTAACCTCTGCCTATGAACAGTGCATTACCTCATAGGTCACGTCCACTAAGGACGCACCCTATGTGGCATTGCACTGCGCCCACCACCCTGAGACATAAAGATGAAAAGTCTCATGTGCCTGTAATTTCACCGGCACCCTTACCCTTCAAACCGGAACACAGCAATGCGAGCACTACTGCTTTGCGGCAGAAATAGGTATGGTGGTAGTAATTCCCCGGACGAACGCTTTCACAAAAAATCTCTACTACTACTAAAGTTCTGTGATCGCAGCTTAAATCGGTCATGTTTGCCTGTAAAATGTAAATCTCTGTTATAAAACTGTGAGGTTTCTTTGATAATTTTTTCTTTGCTATAAAAGTTAAACAATCGTGAAACGCTAATACAAAAAAAATAGTGATATGAAGAATAAGGTCACCAAATATCACTTTCGTAATGTTTTGTAATGAATGAGAAAAATGTAGAACCCTGTCACCAAAATTTCCAATGCGTCATCTTAAACCGGCTAAGCCCGATTTCAGGCTAAACTAGCTTGTCCTAGGCTAAGCCGATTAACCTAAGCATGCCAAGCTAGTTTGTAAAAGGAAAGGCTACCGCACGATATGTTGGGCTCCAGTATGAGCTTTCTACAGTACCTACTCTCGCGAGATCGCCCCTGAGTGTCGCTTCACCCACTCAGTTTTCACTACTTGCTCCACTCAGGATCTCCCACGTGACCACGTGAGCTAACTGGCTGCGCGCGAGGCGGAACACTCTAGAGGCGTGATACACAAGTTCTCTTTTCTTTTTTTTATGGCTTCTGAGGAAAGCTCCAAAAAAAATCGCCATGTCAAGTAATATAATTATATATTTTTTTTATTATATTTTTGTTAGTCGTCAAGAGTCTCCTTCAAGTCATAACCCATTTTAAATGATGGCAGAAAAACCGAGTTTTTCCAAGAAAAAATACACCATTTCGAAAAGACACGCAATACACTTAAATTTAACTACATCACACATGTGCTATTTTTCCAAGTTACACCGGTTAAAATGCCACCAAAATTACACGAAATAACTCGAAAAAACACATCAAATAAAAATGACGACGTTTCTTTCAAAATGCCAGATTGAATCCCATACACAATTTCACGTGGAGTCGAGCTGCTCATGTCAAAATGCCCTTACATTTAAACTAAATTTCACGCCCAACTGGTTTATCCTACGCGTGTCAGGATAAAATAGATTGGCCTAAGATAAACTATATAGTTTGGACTGAAATGTGGTTTGGCCGATAATATTATATATGCATTATTTTTACATGTACCTCTCCTTGGTAAGTATCTTAAATTTGGACACAACCATTGTGTGCACTGTGGGTGACCTAGATCTTAAGTGATACTTAACGTTTCCTTGTAAATAATTGTTTGCCAAACAATTTCACCACATTTGAAAGTCTTATCAAAAAATTGGCAGACAACATTTTGACGACCTCTGTGGCGCGGCGGGCGAAGGTTCGCCTGCGACGCAGGAGTTTGGGTTCGATTACTGCCCCGGAACAAATATTTTTACGATCCGCAGACAATTGTTCAGGGTGTTCTGGGTATTTTCTATGTGTAATAAAAAATATCTATCTGTGTAAGGTATTGTATTAAGTATATTAGTTATCTATTATTAGTGCCCATAACACAAGCTCTGCTTAGCTTGGGGCTAGATAATGTTGTAGTTCACACAGCTCATTTATTTATTTTATTTCACCACATTTGATCAACAAATTGGCAGACAAAATTCGTGTCTTTTACAAACCCAGATGCTTGACGCAGGTCAAATGATCTACATGGACAACTGGCGCATGATGATGTACCTGGGAACTCCTGTGATGCCGGACCTGGCCGCCCTCGTCTCCACGGGACTCTACATCAACGATCTCTCTATGCATGACTTTAGCAGGTAGGTAAGCCCCCTCTATCACCTCCTGTGGATGTCGTTGGCCAGCATCTTACAGCAGTACTTATCATCAATACTGCGATTACCAATCCGCCTGCCAAGCGTGGTGATTACGGCTAATCCCCCATTGTAGTTGATTGGGGAGGCCTCGTCTGGCATTGGACATGAACCGACGTGAAGTATTAGGTATGTAATAAGGTTTTTATGAAAAATATATTTTTCAATACAAGTTTTTATAAAGTTAGTGATCGTAACCGTATGCTGATCAAAACGAGCCTAAACACGGCCAGTATACTATTCTTATTTTAATATAGTAGTGGAGCTTTTTTTGGGTGTTCGCCCAGGGAAGTACTATCTCCATACCTATTTCTGCCACAAAGCAATAGTGCTCGCATTGCTGTGTTCCGGTTTGAAGGGTATGGGTGCCAGTGAAATTAGAGGCACATGAGACTTTTCATCTTTATCTCAGAGTGGCGGGCGCAGTGCTATGCCATATAGGGCGCGTCCTAGGTGGACGTGACTTATGAGGTATTGCGTTGTTAGGTTGAAGAGGTTACCACTTAACATCAGGTGGGCTATCTGCTTGATCTGACAAACCAAGAAGTATAAATAAAAAGTTGTGACGTTTCTTTCGGTAATTTGTAAAAACTTATCACATTTCCAGAGACCTAATGCTAGCCGGAACACAGCAGTCAGTCGAGCTGGCACTGGCGTTGGACCAGGAACAGCAGAAAAGTAAAAAACTTGAAGAGTCCATGAGGAAACTGGACATGGAGATGAAGAGGACAGACGAGCTGCTCTACCAGATGATACCGAAGCAAGTGGCGGACAGGCTGCGGAATGGAGAGAACCCTATTGATACTTGTGAGGTAAGTAATATTTGTGCCGTACTGGACTCCGTCTCCACCCGCGATAAAATCCGATTCAGGGATTATTACACACAAGAGGATAGGCAGCAGCATCCACTTGAGCACTTAACAACAGTGCTGTGATCACTTATCAGCCTATCAAGCGTGGTGAAATAAACTGGTTCCGTCATTTAAACATCTATAAAACAGACTAATTTTGTGATTTTTGTTATATTGAGAAAATATTGTCCTATTGTATTTTTGGTACAGTGATCTCTCAGAATTATAATTTTGTATCCATGCATATTTTGTAATCAGAATATTGTACCTACTTGATTTACTCAGATAAAAATCAAAATTGAAATTTTACCCGGAAATTTAACGATTAGAAAATTACCCGGACTGTTAGTTAGATTCGTTGGTATAAGATTTGTCCTGGCTTCTAGCTTATTATGGCATGTGTTGTTACTGGAAGAAAGTTTAGCTGAGTCAGTCGTGGGAAGCAATGGCGGCGATGAGCTCACCCCTTGTCACGTATATTTCCCACGATGGTGCACGGTAGTACCCACAGTGAAAAGAGGTCCATTGCGGCCTACCCTTTCGGGGAAAAGGTGTGTGTGTATATCAAAATTTTGTGACAAGTACCTTAAAAGCTAGTTGGTTGGCTTTTCAGTACCATGCTTACCTAAATTAAACCAACAATTATTGAACTAAGCAACATCATTAATCAATAAACTTTCCTTAATTCTGACGACTATCTTGAAACTCGCAACAACTTCAACAATATGATTAATCCAATAATCTGGTAGTCTTACCAACTCCCAGTATCCTGAGCAAACACGAGATCGTGCCACTCGCCGTCGAGATGAGATGATCGATAATATCAAAAGCTGGCCCCTTTGTTTATATATACTGTGCTTGGAAGATTTTGTTTTGTTTGCACACAAAACCACTGTGCCCTTCGTGGAAAGATTTCATTTTTATTTTTGATTTGTTTGAATGACGGAGCAATCAAATGATCCATCTGATGTTAAGCGGTAACCTCTGCCTATAATAATACATTACCTCATAGGTCACGCCTATCTAGGACGCAGCCTATGCGGTATTGCACTGCGCCCACCACCCTGAGATAAAGATAAAAGCCCCTCAAACCGGAACACAGCAATGCGAGCACTACTGCTTTATGACAGAAATATAGGTACAGTGGTATTACTTCCCCAGACGACTCTTCCACATGCTCATTTAATTATTATCCTATTAGAACAACGATAGCGTAGCTCTAGCTAGGCCTTCCAAGATATTTGATGAAACCTAATTGTCTGCTATACAGAGCGTCCCACGTCTATGCGACATGAAGGGAAAGTACCTACCTTAAATATTGCAGAGACTATATTTTAATATTGAGACTTTATTTTAAATTAAAGATTTTCTAATAAAATACTTTCTTCGTCTGGGAATCGATCCGACTTAAATGTGAAAAAAACATCCCGTATTTTTGTGATGCCAATCGAAAGAATGGTCAAAAAACAATAATTCCTCTTGAGTAAACTTATAAGGAATAACGTAAAATTAATCATTTTAGTTTGAATTATTCATTTAAGGTGGTCGCTTTTCCATACAAACGTATTAGCACAAATATGGGCAAACAGAGTATAATTTTACACTGAAATGACTGTTGTTGGCTTTTATATTGGTCATTATTTGCGTCAACACATATTTGGTTGAAGAAAACAGTGGATTAATAGCGAAAATAACATCGAAATTTTAGTTCATTTATGTCAGTGTGTGAGTGTACACTGACAGTGTCACACACATAGCCGCAGATTAGATAACAGTAACATGTCACTTACACGCGACGTTGTCAGCTCGTGACTTACGCCGGCTAAGCGCTGTTGCCGCTTCGATCTGTCATATCATAATTAGCTCGGATAGAAAATATTAGAAAAACAAACATTTAGGATTGGACATGTGTATGCGAATCAGCCAGACAGCCGGAGGCCGCAATGCATTGCAAGGTCTCTACATATGAACTTTGTATAAATAATGGGAGAAAATTAAATTACAAACAACTAGACAGAAATTACAGACAAATATAATATTATCTTAATTACGTAAAAATTAAATTAAATACTACTAGCTGATCATAATTACCTATATATTTACGCACAAGGCTTTTTGAACTGAGACCTCACGAATACACACGGTTTAGGTAGGTTACCTTATTTATTTCGAAAAAATATCTATGTACATCCACATGTGGTTCGAAAAGTTAGACCTTCAACGTCGTTAAAATTCCTAGAAACGGGAGGTCAACAAAGAATGTTATACACTGGTTGTTATTTTATAGAGTAGGTACCTACAAGTTTCAAGATTCATAAATTTTAGACTTTTCCCAGTATTTGTATCATAAAAGCTACAAACGTAAAAAAAACAGCGTTGTAGGATTAGTGGAAGTACCCTAGAGGTTTTGTTTTTTTACATTTTTGATTTACCCTAACATCTCAGAAACTAAAATAGTTTTGAAATGTCGAAGCGAGGAACTTTCATATGACACCACATTTGATCTGATATTCTCACTTTTTTTTACCTCCTCTTGGACCCCAATATCTCAACAACCCCCCGACCGATATAGCTCATAACCTTACCAACAAATTGTACCAATACTATCACCTCCCAATCAAATTTCATGAAGATCGGATTAACGGTTCGGAAGTTATGCTCGGACAAACATACATACATACATACATACAAATGCCAATTCTTCCAAGTTGAATCAGAGAACTCGCTTCGCTCATTCAATATTAAAAAAAAAAAACATAGTATTGCCTTGTTTCAGTCGAAGTCAGTTCTGTGTAGGTAGGTGAAACTACAATCTTCAAACAAATTCGTTGAAATGATTCCTAGGGGTCTTATTCATTATAATTGCCAGTTAGGGTCTTCGGAAGATTCAGATATGCAGGCCCAGGGTGGGTATTGAACATTTTGCCTCCTGCTTAGAAGACAAGAGTTCATCTTACTATGACATGTTATGTCTGTTCGTGTATGTCACAGCCACTTTTTTCCGAAACTATAGGATCTATGCTGTTGAAACTTGGTAAGTAGGTGTATTCTGTGAACCGCATTCAGATTTTCACAAAAAAATAGAAAAAAACAAAAAAAAAATGGGGGTTCAGTTCTAAGTATTAGTACTTAGAACTGAAACTCAATTTTTTTTTTCATCAAACCCGTTGGTGTGGGGTATCTATGTATAGGTCTTCAAAAATGATATTGAGGTTTATAATATAACTTTTTTCTAAACTGAATAGTTTGCACGACAGACACTTCCAAAGTGGTAAAAAGTCCCCCCCCCCCCCAACCCCGTAACTTCTAAAATAAGAGAATGATAAAACTAAAAAAAAAATGTACATTACCATGTAAACTTCCAACGAAAATTGGTTTGAACGAGATCTAGTTAGTAGTTTTTTTTTAATACGTCATAAATCGTAAACCATCCAAGAACTTTGATATTATGTTACTTGCTGCTACGGGACCCTTCATGGGCGACTCCGACTCGCACTTGGCCACTTTTTTTTTTAATTTTCATAATATTATTTGCATGCAATGCATATCAGCCGGCCTAGCCAAAAGACATTCGCTTCGAAGCGATTCCATTCCTTTCTAGGCGCTAGTCCAGATGGTACGTTCCTAAGCACTAATTTATTACTAGTAGGTAATTGTGTTTATACTGTACTAGCCATTTCACCGCAGCTTGGCAAACAAACAAACAAACAAAACAACAAAGTTTACATATTTACAGGGAATTAATTTTGTAAAACTTAAAAAAAACCCGAACGAAATAAAACGGCTGAACCGATTTTGATCCAACAAAGCTAAGAACACTCCCGACAAATACACCTATCAAACAAAAACAAAAAACGATTTCGGTTCATCCGTTCGGGAGCCACGTTGGGACATACAGACACACACACACACACACAGACACGTCAAACTTATAACACCCCTTCGTTTTTCGTCGGGGGTTAAAAAATACAAAATAATAGTGAAGATAAATAAAAAAACATAAAAAAGATAAATATTTTATGCATAGTGTAATACAAATTAACAATCTTTTTTTTTAAGGAGAATTAGCCTTTTTGAAATGCAATCCTTTCCCTCATTGTCTCGCAAGTCGCAAAGGCCTCGAAATTAAAAATAATATAATTAATTTTTATTGAATGGGTTATCCTCTCTTTTAACCCCCGACGAAAAACGAAGGGGTATTATAAGTTTGACGTGTCTGTGTGTGTGTGTGTCTGTCTGTCCCATCGTAGCTCCCAAACGGATGAACCGAAATCGTTTTTTTTTGTTTGAAAGGTTTATTTTTCGGGAGTGTTCTTAGCTTTGTTTGATCAAAATCGGTTCAGCCGTTCAGCTTTGGGGTTTTTTTTTTAATTTTTACAAAATTAATTACTAACTCAACTATAATCTGGACCTCTTCAAGGCTAGAGTGAATAGGTGCCTTCTAGACCTTTGTGCTCCATCTTCGGCCGCATCGTCACTTACCAACAGGTGAGATCGTGCACAAACAAAGGTCTATCAATGTTAAAAAAAAATAAAAAAAAAAACTTGTTGAAAATAGGGTCAACTGCGGATTTCCTCAATGAAGAATTGTTACTTCGTCGGCTTTATTTCTCAAACTCAAGACATCACAATAATGGAAATGGAGCGCGACGAATTATTCCCATTTGTCACACTGATCTGTCCCCCCTAAGGTGACAGTTAGAACAAAAAAGTTGGATCTGTCCCCCTGTTGCGTGATTGGGTGATGGCTGGTACATTTGCGTGTAATTTTAATTTTAATTTTAGATTATTGTATGGAACCCTTCGTGCTAGAGTCCGACTAGCACTTGGCAGTTTTTTTTTTATTTTTTATGATACAAATTGGCAAACTAGCATACGGCCTGATGTGAAGTGGTCACCGTCGCTTATAGACACCGGCAACACTGGGGGTAATTGTCGATGCGCTGCCTACCCTGAAGGAATTTATGACCATTTTTCATGAAATAAAACATGGTTACGTACGACATGTACGACACGGGAAAACCTCAGATGGAAGCTCATTCCATAGTTTATAGGCACAGAATAAATAATAGTACTTTATGGGGAAGAAATGATCTCGAGAAACGAGTCGTTCGAGAAACCCAGGGTTCTATGATGTGCGGATGAGCTTTGTCACGGTGCCGGGAAGAGCGATGGTAAAATCTCGATGCGAGGATGAGATCGGAAAGCTCGTCAGAACATTCCCCGTTGTAGAGGCGGTAGATCACGCAAAGAGATCCGATAGCTCTGCGTTGGCTAAGCGGTTCTAGAGTATCGGAGAGCTTGGGGTCACCGATGATGCTAATGGCTCTTCTCTGTAAGGAGTCAAAACGAAGCAGCTGGTACTTGGGTGCCCCGTGCCATAGATGGGAACAGTTTCTACGTGCGGCCTTACTTGTGCTTTGTAAAGCAATAGCCATTTATGCGGCGTAAAATAAAGTTTCTATGTGCATTATATTATGGGGGAGGCCTATGCCCAGCCGTGGACTTCAGTTGATGATCTATCAATAAAAGCTGAAAGTAAATAAATCTTTAGAAAAAAAAGCGGCCAAGTGCGAGTCGGACTCGCCCATGAAGGGTTCCGTAGCAGCAAGTAACATAACATAAAAGTTCTTGGATGGTTTACAACTTATGATATATTAAAAAAAACTACGTACTAGATCTCTTTCAAAACAATTTTCGTTGGAAGTTTACATGGTAATGTTCACCATTTTTTTTGTTTAGTTTTATCATTCTCTCTCTCGCAAACTATTCAGTTTAGAAAAAAATGATATTAGAAACCTCAATATCATTTTCGAAGACCTATCCATTGATACCCCACACAGGTTTGATGAAAAAAAAATGTGTTTCAGTTTTAAGTATGGGGAACCCCAAAAACTTATTGTTTTTTTCTATTTTTGTGTGAAAATTAGTTTCGGAAAAAAGTGGCTGTGACATACACGGACAGACAGACATACATGACGAATCCATAAGGGTTCCGTATTTTTTTTTTTCGGAACCCTGAAAAACTACTTCATAGCTAGGAATTTATACCCAATACAACATAAATACATACATAGACACACGCCTTTTTCCCCGAAAGAGTAAGCAGAGCCTCTCATGTGCCTCTTTTCACTGTGGGTTGCACCATCGTGGGAAATACACGTGACAAGTGGTGAGCTCATCGCCGCCATTGCTTCCCACGACTGACTCTGCTAATGCTTTCTTCCAGTATAATACATTCCTGAAATAAGCTAGCAGTCAGGAACTACAAGCTAACTACAAGTCCAGGTATAAGACTTAATAAAATTAGTGTGCTGATGAAAATGAGCCTAAGCACGGCCAGTTTACTATTATCCATCGAGGAGTTCCGCTGTCCACGTTCCGTCTCCATCATCAGATCAGCTCGCTTTCACCATAGTATTGTACTGTCATCGGAACTAGATAGGTACGAGTATGCCAAATTTCAGCTCAATCGGATATCGCAGGAGACACCATTGTTGCCACCCGTGAAATATAGTAGTAGTAGAGCTTTTTTGTGTGAGAGTTCGTCCGGGGAAGTACTACCACCATACCTATTTCTGCCGCAAAGCAGTAGTCCTCGCATTGCTGTGTTCCGGTTTGAAGGGTAAGGGTGCCGGTGAAATTACAGGCACATGAGACGTTTCACCTTTATGTCTCAGGGTGGCGGGCGCAGTGCAATGCCACATAGGGCGCGTCCTAGGTGGACGTGACCTATGAGGTAATGCACTGTTCATAGGCAGAGGTTACCGCTTAACATCAGGTGGGCCATCAGCATGTTCCGTCATTCTAGTAGTATAAAAAACAAAAAACATTCTGAATGCAATGCTTGACTTGTTGCTGAAAATACCGAAATTGATATATGTGTGCCTATAATATTTGAGGAGTTCCCTCAATCTTCATGGATTCCATCATCAGAAAAACATTTTAATGAAAATGGCACCAATCTGGAAGTATATCATGTAATTTTTTTTCCTAATCGTTACGTAAATGGTATGAGGTAACAAACATAATAAAAAACTCTGGAATTGATAACCTCCTCCATTTTTTGAGGTCGGTTAAGAATCGAGTACCTACTTTTTGATTTGAAATAAGGACACACCACAACACTCACTTCACAAACATAATATTGGCTGAAGCAGAATCAGTGTATTTTGTAGATCATTACAAAAACATTTATAAAAAAAAATAGTCTGGTATCGAACCCAGTACTGTGGTTTTAGTGTCGAGAGATCTAGTCACTGGTTCACAAAAAAAAAGTCAAAAAAAAATACAAAAAATATAGGCAGTATAGAATCGAACGCAGTAACGTGGGTTCAGAAGTTCTGAGTCGACAGTCCAAGCCGCTAGTCCAACTATTTTGAAATTCGCGCGCCGAAATTAGCTTATAGTTCTAATACAATAATATCCTTGACTGTGTGCGTGAGTAGGCTTTCATATTGCTCGGAATTTGCTCGGCACAAGTATGTTAAAACTAGAGACTAAAATAACCTGAAATATAGCTAGGTACATAGCAAATAAACCACCATTTGCGTGAACGTTAGTGTTATGACATAATATACACATTTTAATTCATAAATACATAAAATACTTCAAAATTTGGCAACAGCGCCATCTATTGACGCTGTCGTGCCTAGCTGACCACGAGGAACAACCTTAAGTAGTTTTCAGAAAATTTCAAAGATTTTTTACTAACTTTTAAAAATAAAATGAAGTCTGCTTTCCACAAAATATCCTATCTACAATATTTAAGGTACTTTCCCTTCATGTCGCGTAGTCTTGGGACGCGCTGTATCGGGTCTACATCGGACGTCGCTTCACGCCATAATCTGACTAGTATTTTTAAATTTCAGATGTTTAACAGCGTCTCGATCCTGTTCTCCGACGTGGTGACCTTCACGGAGATATGTTCCCGCATCACGCCCATGGAGGTGGTGTCCATGCTGAACGCTATGTACTCCATCTTCGACACGCTTACCGAGAGAAACCGGGTGTACAAGGTAGGGGACATAACCTAACTACAGTTTTAACCAAAATATAAGTCGCCCGATGTACTTGCGCCGTAGAGCAATTTCTATAGCGCGGGAACCTTCTTTCTACCAATAGCAATCGCGCGCTAAAACCTTGCGCTGTTATTGGTTAATCGATTTCACAGCAAAATCACGGGACCTTGTTCATCCAGTCGACTCTTAGATGTAAGCGGGACAGGGCTATACTATACGTTCGGCTACTGTCGGATATCAGTCTGCGCTTTTCTGCGCAAACGAAAACAGTCGATCGGACTTATTTTGTTGGGTAGAGCTGTACAGGACGTTGGTAGATACGTCATAAGTCGAGAAAACCTTACTACTGACCAAAATAAAGTGTGTCAATAGCCATCAAAAAAATATGTTCTGAATTAGAATCATGGATATGCCACTGGGCGTATATATTCATGTCCAGCACGAAGGAATGATTAAATGCTCAATGCCCAGAAAGGTAGATTACAAGAAACAAAGAAGAGTTCGGAAAGTCACCCCTATTCAATTCAATTCAATTCAATTCATTTATTTCAGGCAACAGTGAAAAATGTACATTGTACCTAGACAAAGGCCCATAGTAATATATACCTTACAACTAACATACATATAAAGATATTTATAACTTAATCTGAGACACGTGTAATCGCCGACGCGTCACGGTCCGGGGGATCACGTGACAGACGGCGCTTGAACCGCCGGAACTTCACCCCTTTCGGCCAGAAGTCAGGGCTCAAGATCTTCAGATCTTCCGTAGGGACCCTCACCATAAATGAGCTAAAGCCCACATTATGACGAGAGTCCAACTTCATGACCCTCAATCCCACTCCGACTTTCCTCTTGATGTACTCCACCACTTCTGCGGCCTTCACGTCGAAGCCATCCGTATTATATTACGTATATTGTGTATTGCCACCCGTGAAATACTTATCATTCAGGACTTCCAATGGTCATCTCTGGTCTTCGTCATCAATTCCACTTCACCAAATGATACTTTCTGAATGCACATGCTTGACTTGTTGCTGAAAATACAAAAACGCTATATGTGTGCCTATAATATTTGAGGGTTTCCCTCGATTCCTCATAGATCCCATCATCAGAACCAGATATTGATGAAAATGGGACCAATAAGGGAGAATATCGAGTCAACCAAAAAAAAAACACACACACTTGACTTGAGAACCTCCTCCTTTTTTTCAAGTCTGTTAAAAAACGGTTTTAACTATGTTGTGTTGATGTTGCGTTTTTCCGCAACGGTTTTATATGACTTCAAGGAAGGTTTTATCGCCATTCTGGGGATCCATTTTTGAACGCCATCAACTTCATTTCAACATTTTTGATGGCAAAAAGATCATCAGTGACTTTGAAATCACTTTTTACTAATACTGGCATTTTTGAGAGTAATACTCTGTCTACCAGTTGTTGTCATTGACATCAATCTGGAACTATGTCGTGTCAAAAAAAATCGGTTAAATATAAAAGATGTCAAGACCACACGTAAAGCGAGGTAGTCTCTGAGGTAGTCTCGGTACTATAACAACCAGTATTTGATGTGGGTACACTATATTTCAGGTAGAAACAATAGGTGATGCGTACATGGTGGTCTCCGGGGCTCCGGAGAAGGAAGACAACCACGCTGAGAAGGTCTGTGACATGGCGCTGGACATGGTTGAAGCCATCACTGATCTCAAGGATCCTAGCACAGGTTAGTGTTACTTACGATTGAAGATCTCCTTACCAAGTTTTGTGAAGATTGGGAAGACGTGATGACACGTGGAGTAGGCCTTAAGTCCCTATTGTATTTAATTAGACGTGTCAGCAACACCCAGCCCCCTCCGATTTTATCCCACCCGCAGAACACCTTCCTCCCGGCCACGAGCAGCAGTGGCCAATTTGGAAGTCCCTTAACCGGCTGAGGACTCAAGTTGGTTGCTGCCGAGAGAACCTGGCAAAGTGGGTTACATCCACCCATCCCAGAGTCAGTGTAACTGCGGAGCTCCTATACAAAACATGACTCACCTGCGCTTAACTCTCTCTGCCCGACCACCTGCACACTAGAAGACCTGAACCAGGCAACGGAAAGGGGCTTAGCGATTGCTTCCTATTGGTCCAATAAAATTTAGTCATGTTTAGCCACTGACACGAAAGAAGAAGAAGAAGGCGTAGCCTGGCCGAATAGTTATCTAGATAGAGCGCTATATAACATAGCATAACAGCCAACAGCCACATGTACCTGAGACTTAGCGTCCGCCACCCTGAGACTTAAAGATGAAAAGATGATGACTTCCCCGGACGAAATCTTTCACACAAATGCTCTACTACTAAAACATGCTCTTTTCGCTTCTTTTCTTAGTAACGCGTTTCGGTCCTACCTTAAAATGGGAACTGCTAAGGAGTGGAACACACTACCGTTGTCTGTCTTTCCTGAAAACTATATCTATAACTATAGTCCCTTTAAGACTAGAGTGAAAGGTTTAGACCTTTTTGCTTCATCGTTGGCCGCATTGTCATTTACCAACAGGTGAGATCACGATCAAACGAAGGTCTGAAAGAATGTTAAAAAACTGTGCATCAGCTCCGTCCGACGAGTGACTGGAGTTAACTGCAGTTCAGTTCAATAATGCAATGCGGTTCAGTTTAATGTGCGAATATGTTGCGCAGAGGGAAAACATTAGGACTTCACTTTATTGTTAACGCTTGATTTTACGATTTTACATACATACATAGACGAAGGGGTAGGCAGAGCCTCAATGGGCCTCTTTTCACAGTGGGTTGCACCATCGTGGAATATAGACGTGACGAGGGTGAGCTCATCGCTGCCATTGCTTCCACGACTGACTCGGCTAACTTTCTTCCAGCAATAACACATTACATAATAAGATAGGAACCAGGACAAATGTTATACCAACGAATCTTATCAACAAGCCCGGGTATTCTTAGGCCGGACACACCACGGCTTATTTTGCTATAACATATGGTCGAAGAGACTGTTGGCTTTTATATGATATGAACATTTATTAAGGAGTAAACTATCTGAGTGATCACAAAACTCCCGTAAAAAATAACATCACGAGAAGAACACGACGATATAATGACTACAAATATTTACAATGACTTTTCCAGGGTCCCACCTCTCAATAAGAGTCGGCGTCCACTCCGGGGCCGTGGTCGCCGGCATCGTCGGCCTGAAGATGCCCCGGTACTGCCTCTTCGGAGACTCCGTCAACACAGCCTCGCGGATGGAGTCCACGTCTGAAGCCATGAGGATACACATATCGCAGACCACGCGGGAACTGCTATCACCTTCGTACATGGTGCAGGAGAGGGGGGAGATACAGGTTAAGGGGAAAGGTGAGTCAGTTGATGATTATAGATACAGCCAGTGGTATAATCTCGCAGTGAGCTCACGATTGAAGGCAAGACAAAGCCACGCCGATGTAAGAACAGCGTAAGCCTTAGTTTTACGGATCATGGGCACCAATCGCACTTATTTTGAATGATAATACCAAAAAAAAAAAACAACCAAAAAGTTAACTTTATGTACATTTCTTATCACGCTAATCATTTGAACGTAAACTTTTTTTAGGACGATACGTTGGTGTAGCGATCGATCGAACTTGAAATACTTCTACCTAGAAAATTTAGAGGTTTAAATCGGTCCTATTTGCCCATAAAATGTAAATATCTCTTTTAAAAAACGGAGGATAAGGTTTTTTTTTTTTTTTTTATTATGTTATATAATTTACGTAATCGTGTAAAATAATTCAGTGACATAAAGAATCAGGCCACCAAATATCACTTTGACATGTTTGTAATTCCAGAAAAAAAACTAGATCCCTGACACCAAAAATTCCAATACTTCATCTTAAACCTATTTCCAATCGGAATGCTAAGGATCCACGAATGTTTCAGGAGCTATGAAAACTTACTGGCTAGAAGGACGCGAATCTCGACCATCCCTTACTAAGATGATATCCCCACAACTCCAACCCGGCACTGAACTGGAGTGGGAGAGAGCTGCTGACGTCAGAGACAGCATCGCCGAGTACTCCGCTGCACAGATGAACAACAAAGAGAACTACCTCCCTAACGCTATACACCCGACACCGATCTCCTTGGTGAACTTACAACCCTTGCAACCTGGACTAAGGAGCTCTGCAATCCTACCGGCTGCGCCAGCTCCCGTGGTGACGTCACCCGTGGAAGAGAGACGAATATACTCACCTGTCACTTTCCAGGACGTTGCTAGGCGGAGTATTGCTAATTCGCCTAACAGGACTGAGAGGGAAAGAGGTAATTGTTTATTATTTTAATAGATGTCTATCCCACTATTACCATAAATTTCAATGTTTAGATGTTTGGATGTTTGTTACTCAATCTCGCCAAAACGGCTGAACTGATTTCAGTGAAGTTTGTAATACCTGTAATGAGCTATAGGATACTTTTTTATGACAGCGAGCGAAGCCGCGCATGGACACTAGTATAGGTAGTATCTAGGTAGATCTTTTTTGTGAAAAACATCGTCCAGGAAGCACTACCACCATATCTATGTGGCGGGCGCAGTGCAAAGCCGCATAGGGGGCGTCCTAGGTGGACGTGAAATATGTTTTATTTTTTATTTTGTCTAATCTTTCTTCAGTTTTAATAATCTTTTTGTAACTTTTTCTATTTATCTTGTTCACAGAGTCAAGATCAAACTCAACGAGCTTGGCTGGCGCGTGGACGGACGCAGAGTCAATAGAGCCACCGAGAACCTCCACCTACGACAGTCTCAACTCATCCTTCTGGTAAACACCTTTTTAGATCACCTCCTTACCTGATTAAATCACTTTCCTCTTATTTTCTGTATGTAAGCACTATTACATAAATATACAGAAATATTGAAAGACCAGGAGGGCAATTCTCGGATTGTAGAGATTATCTCTAAATTAGAGATAATGTCGAAGCATGAATGTCTACAAAAAATGTCACAATAACCATCAAATCGTGTTCGATTTGAATGATTTTGGTCGACTTATGTCTATTTGTGACATCACGAGAATAGCAAATTAAGATTTTATTCGACATTCGCCATCTTTTTTCGACATATGTCTAATTCGACTTAATCTCTAAAGCACGAGAATTGGTCTCCTGGATGCGAATCGCACAGGACCGTTTGCAGTGGCGTTTGAGGGAGGAGGTTTATACCCATCATCATCCACAGCCTGACTTCACCCACTGCTAAATATAGGCCTCTCTTTGCCTGTGCCATTCCTTACAGCCCCGTGCCAGTCTCATCCAGGTTCGGCCGCGACGCATGCGATATCGTCTGCCCATGTCGCTGCTGGACGACCAACGTTTCTGTACCCAGTTCTTGGGCGCCATTCATTTAGCGCCTTACTCCACCTACCATCACCTCGTCTTGCCAGGTGTCCTGTCCAACTCCATTTTAGTTCCGTTATACGATTCCCAACATCTTTGAGCTTCGTTCGAGTTCGTATCTCGACGTTGGGAACACGGCCTATAAGCTTGATGCCGAGCATGGTGCGTTCCATGGCTCTCTGTGCAACTCTCATCCTGTACACAGCCTCCTGCGTGAGCGTCCATGTCTCGGCGCCGTAAGTCATGTTAGGCAGAACACACTGGTTATAAAGTCGGGTCTTCAGACATTGTGGAATTTCAGCGGACTTAAGAATGTCGTCCAGTTTGCTGAACGCCGCCCATCCAAGCTGTATCCTTCTTGCGATCTCCTTGTTTTGATGTTCTGTGCCAAAGGATAGAATATGTCCAAGAAAAGAATAGATAAACATATACCGGTCAACCATCTCCAATCTTTCATGGCCAACCATTACGTGTGGGTCTGTGATGTTAGAGATGTTTGCCATAACCTTCGTTTTGGACATATTCATCCGAAGGCCTACCTTAAGTGGACTATTATTTGAGCTGCCAATGATGATAATGATGATTATTATATTTCTGCTAAGACCTAGAAGTCAGGCGTTGATGGTCGACGTGGGAATGTGGGGCGAGGTGCGCAGAAGACCACATATGTGAATCTATCTCCACCTAGTTGCAGACAAGGATTGTATAGATTTTTCTCAATGCAGATTTTCTTCGGCACCTGGTGATAGACAACAGGCTGACTTCTTGGTTTTTATAGAGAAATTCCCTTTATATGGCAGATATGGATTTTACAAACTTTTATTTAAATTGCTTTCTTGTCTGTGGGAGACAAATCTGGCAAAGAAGGATGGGCAACCGCTGACCCAGGTCAAAAATAAATGAATCAGGGCCCTTTCATAGAAGCTATTAGAACGGTTTTAAATGTTGTTTTTATCAAAAATTTCTAAAGAATTTGTAATTTTTAGAAGTTGGGAACCAAAAGTTGTATTTATAAATAATTGTATACCTAAATCATCTCAATGCGTTTGCGTGAAACAAAACGCAACAAGCTTCATTACTTTCCGACAACTTCTACGCAATTTTTTTTTTTTTTTTTTATACTACTTTGATGACGGAACAAGCAAGAAGCCCACCTGATGTTAAGCGGTAACCTGTGCCTATGAACGGTGAATTACCTCATAGGTCACATCCACCTAGGACGCACCCTATGTGGCATTGCACTGCGCTCGCCACCCTGAGACATAAAGATGAAAAGTCTCATGTGCCTGTAATTTCACCGGCACCCCTTACCCTTCAAACCGGAACACAGCAATGCGAGCACTACTGCTTTGCGGCAGAAATAGGTATGGTGGTAGTACTTCCCCGGACGAACTCTTTCACAAAAAAGCTCTACTGCTACTAATTAAATTAGCTTTAACTTAACATATATTATCAATAACCAAAAGTATATCGACTGTACGTTACGTTAGTCGTACTATTATATATTCTGTGACGTTAGTCAAAACATTGTATGGGGAGTTGCCCATGCGCCATGTTCTTTACGAACACTTTACGATTTTAGATAGAGCTGAAATTTGGCAAACCTGTCGAGTTCCAATGATAATACCATATTATGATGAAAGCAAGATGATCTGATGATGGAGACGGAAAGTGGACAATGGAACTCCTCGATTGCTAATAGTAGCGAGGCAGTGTTTGGGCTAACTTTGATCAGCTCACGGTTCCGATATTTTTCCACAATAAACTTATTCATATTAACCTGCCAGCTTAGACCGGCAAAGACGATTAATCTCAAAGAAAGACTTTCTGCTTATACATGCTTAAACATGACGTAACGTTTAAGCATGTTTAAGAAAATGCTTTATGCACATCTGTAACATAACTATTCAATAGGTATAAGTACAAAAACTTTCTATGATAAACAATTGGCAATCTTTACCAGACAACCTTCAACCTAGTTGAATATGGTTGGAACGCGAAAATATCAACTTGTCCATGAAAGGAGTCTACTTTCACTACCTTAGCTGAAAGGCTCTTTTGAGATTCAGATTCCTCAGGCAGTTGACCAAAACTAACAAGTATCGCGAGCAAAAAATAAGATTCTTCTGACAATAAGAGGAGGTTTTTCTCGTTCTTAATTGTTGTGTCCAAGTTGATTTTGATATCAGTATAAAAACAGATGAATGGCTCTGCCCGCGATCCGTACTATAACAACCTGTGGTTATTTCAATCCAATAGTCACGTTAAAAATCCATTTTCCAAACGCGCAGCACAAACTAATCTTGGTTCTGCAAACACCCTTGTCCGTCCGTACCCGCTTAGTTGCCGAATTTTGCCGACGTATGGGAAGGTGGATTTCCTACCTTAAATTGTACTGAAATAAACATAGACCCAGAGACTTAGGATCGGTGGACAAAGGCAGCTCAAAAGCGTATTTTGAGGCATTTTTTTTTCTAGGAGATTTATATATGTCAGTTCATCCAATATATTTAACGAGTGTTTGACGAGTCGTTGTATTCGGGGCGCTCTTTTAGTTCACTAACTAAAAATGTTGTGTAGCTCTTACTTTGGACAATAAACAATTTCATTTCATTTCATTTCATTTATGATCATTATTCAAGATCACGGGTAAAGTAATTCCAGAAGTTTGATGATTTGGTACACAGTTGACTTTCACTTGGAGCTGACTCGAGTTTCGACTTAAAGTTACAGTTCCACGTCCCCTTGCAGAGTCGGCACGGCTCCCGCCGCCAAGGACCGAGAACTGGACTCCTTCATCGATACTGTAAGTTATCTAGTTCTGTGCATTAAGCCTCTGCGAAGTGCTCTAAACCCTTTAACCACACCGGCTCTTTCACTATCGATGTTGTACAGGTGACACAGTTAGTGAATGTCCAGACGGTACCGTATTTTGATGGTGAAATAGCCAGTAATTTAGATAGGATAGACGATAGTAGATTGACAAAACGGGTACATCAGACGACCGTAAATGGAACAGTTGGAAGGGAAGACCTCGGCGAACGTATTCAGACCAGATCGGAGACGTTCTGGAAAAAAGCCAGGTCAAGAGTATCCTTAACCGATGAGCATGTATGAAGAATGTGATGAGAGTGAATGAAGCAAAAGAGGTGTGTCAGGATTGTAGAAAGTGGAAATCCGTGGTCTCTGCCTACCCCTCCGGGAAACAGGCGTGAGTTTATGTATGTATGTATAATAATAACAATAAATCCTTTATTCAGATTCCTAAATTACAGAAAGCTTTACAATAATTAACAGTTTAGGCATTGACAACCGAATCTGTTTGCCCAAGTTTGGCAAGGGCCTCCAACTTCATCCATTCTTCTCTTGCTCTGGCTGTTCTAGACTGTTTATTTCGTCTTCCCATCTTTTGAATTGTCTCTCGCGTTTCCTTTTCCTGTTTCTTGGGTACCAGTTTATTATGGTTTTGCTCCACTTCTCCGTTCCGCGCAGAGTGTGAGTTTCCCAATCCATCTCCATTTATGTTTTCTTATTACATATGTGACATTCTCTATTTTTGTTATTTATGTATGTATGTAATAGCCAGTAAAGTAAAAGGATTCACTGAATCAGAGAACGTAGTAATATGCACTACATATTTTTTCAACACCCTTGCTCAAAAAGTGGCTCTAATTTCACCGCAATTAGGCACATAATGACACCTGTAATCAAACTGTGACTTTTTCATTGCTATTATTCACGAGTGAGTTATAGAGATAGTTGAACATTTACACAGAGTGTGTGTTTCTTTTTATTATTATTTTCTTCACAAGTGTGTTGAAAAAGGTCGTATGATACACGTGTGAATTGATGATTACCGTCCTCCTCACCTAACGTTTCGGTCTCAATGGCGCCTCAGCGGTAATCACCAACATTACACACTAGTACCATAATGTACTATTATGCAAAGCAGGCCCTAATAGTAGTTTTTAATGTGTAGCGCACAGCCCGCTTGACCCCGACCCACTCAGCGCCGCCGGCAGTGAGCAGCTGTGGCGCTCTGAGGCTCGAGACCACTTCTATGGCACCGAGGAACAGTGCAGATGAAATAGGTAAATATAATGAGATAAGGTAAAGGCGTTAATAAATGTCCATAGATAACATAAATACCATAAATACATCACTACCAAAAAAAAACATATGGTGGTGCGAATTTGATAAGTGGACTGTGTTCTATTTTTGGGTTCCAAATGGGTAGCCAGGCCGTTAATCTTGGAGCCTGATACTTGATACTGATATTGCGGGAATTTGGAGTGAGTAGGTAAATGCACTTTGGTACCTTATTCTAATTATCACTGCAATACAGATTATTCGTTGCGTGTAGTAGCGATCGCATCACAAGGGATACTGCTGTGTGCGGTTTCTTTCTTCTCGAGTGCAATTTTTGTAGGTAGAAATGTCAGGTATGGGTGGGCAGGGATAGTCTCTGTATTGGATATATGTATCTTAGATACATGGCGCTACCAACATATATAACCAAAATAACATTAATAACATAAATTGCATTCATAACTAATATAAATAACCTAATTTACGTAAAGAACAAATAGCAGCCGTTATCCCACACTAGTGTGTCGTGGGTATCAGAAACAACGATAAAAATACCTAGGTACATACCACAACACCCACACCTGGAATGAAAATTTGAAGATCATTCACACATATGTCCCGCAGCAGGATTCTAAGTCTGATCGAAATTATAACTTACCTACATAACATAACACCCAACAGTCACATACATATTCCTAATTCCACAGTAGGATTCTGGAAATCAGGAAATACGAGTACCATGGTACCACAGCACACAGACCCAGAACAAATATTTGCAGATCACACAAATATTTGTTCCGCAGCAGGAATCGAACCTGCAACGTCTCACATCTCAGCCCGCTGCGCCACAGTTGTCGTCCCTGACGATGGACTTGTATAATTAATATGTGTGTTGTGTTCACTAGTATTAGAGTTTACACCGGAAATGCCAGTAAAACGAAGTACTGTAAGAAGTTGTTATGTGTATAACTCGAGTTGTGAACCAAATAAAAAAAAAAAAAAAAAAAATGTGAAATGCCAGCAATATTCCCGTTTTCCATGTATTTATAATATCTATCGACGTTCATGAATGGAGAGTTCTGGCCGATAGCTGTCAAGTTCAGGAGGTTCTTCGGACGCCTGACACGAAACACCGCGCAGTTGCGTCATACATCGCCGTCTACACGTGTGCATTAAAACATAATAATAAAGTGTTTTTTATATGTATGTTAGTTTTGAGGTATTTATGTTTCTATGGGCTTATTGTTTAGGTTTTGTACAGTTCCCAATAAGCCTAAATAAATATAGATAGAAAATACTTTACTGTACACCTTAATAAATAATAATACGAACAAAAAGAAACAAAACTTAACTATATCAAATTAATGATATACTACTACTATACTGATTGATTGATTGAATAAAATGTGTCAACAGAAACGGACACCGAATATCAAGACGCTCACGCGGACGATCACCAACCAGAACACAACTGCTCAGGGGCTGTCGAGGAGACACATCCCAAACCCGGCAAAGTTGGGCGATTCAGAGCGCGAATAGCACCAGGATATCACAAAAACTGTTCACAAAAATCAATAAGCAAGGATTCCATTAAAGAGAAGAACCAGCCGATACCCTCGGGGAACGTACAACCCCACGGTCACCATCACACAAAGAACGTTAACCACCATCAATGCTGTGGTGCGTTCGGCAATCCCCACGTTAGACACAAATCTAGTAATCCTAGCTGTTACCTTATTTAGTTAGTTTTATGAGTAAAGGAGACTGGGGTTTTTGTGCGATTAGTGGGATGTGCATCCAGAAATATGACACCTCATTCAAAAAGGCTTGTACACTTTTACCCAAAATATAAGTCGCCCCGATGTACCTAACTGCGCCGTAGACCTATTTCTATAGCTAAAATCTTGCTTCGCGGTAAAATCGCGGCCGGTCGTGCGCCATCTTGTTCATCAGTTGACTCTTAGATGTGAGCGGGACAGAGCTATACTATACGTTCGGCTACTGTCGGATATCAGTCTGCGCTTTTCTGCGCAAACGAAAACATTCGATTCGAGTTATATTTTTGGTAACACTGTACCCACAAGTTTTAGCTTCGCTCTAGTACAAAAAGATAAGGGCCTAATATTTTGGCGATAGTGTAAGTTAGTTGTCAACTTGTCATGCATGGTCAGGGGCTTGTATGACCTGTCCTACATTTCCATGTATTTGAAATGCTAAAAGGGCGATTATTCTTCTTCTTCTTCTTCTTTTTTTTGGCGTGTTCAGCGGACCGGTAGTGGTGCCACAAGAGTTTGCCAATGACAGGTGATTAACTTGACATAAAACCAATAAAGTGCTGGGAGTTTGAGGAAAGATAAAGGTGCGGTTTATAGGGAGAATCGTAAGTGATTATGTAATACAAATTGATTCACACTTAACTGAAAAAAAAAACACATAACAACGAAACAAAATATTCACACAATCAATATTCATACAAAACTATACACATAATATACATTTATATTGTGTCATCTATTTTGAAATTATTCAAAATAGACACATGACTGTGACATAGTGACATTCGCATTGACATTAGTCAATGCGAATATCACTTGTTTTACAACCCCCTAGCAAATTATCAAAATGATTACTTGGCATTTGTTGTAATATTATCAGATTTCTTAATGGATGAAACGATTTCCTAATCAGCATCCATACATCTCAAATGTGTTAGTAGTAGTAGAGCTTTTTTGTGAAAGAGTTCGTCCGGGGAAGTACTACCACCATGCCTATTTCTGCCGCAAAGCTTGCATTGCTTTGTTCCGGTTTGAAGGGTATGGGTGCCGGTGAAATTACAGGCACATGAGACTTTACATCTTTATGTCTCAGTGTGTCGGGCGCAGTGCAATGCCACATAGGGCGCGTCCTAGGCAGACGTGTCCTATGTGAGAATGCACTGTTCATAGGCAGAGGTTACCGCTTAGGTAACATCAGGTGGGTCATCTGCTTGTTCCGTCATTCAAGTAGCATAAAAGAAATTAAAAAAAACACAGAGCTAAAAGCCTGACATATTTTATACAGTGGAAAATAAGTGCCATTGTGCCCAGAATTTGGCCCATGTCTTTTATGGTGATTCTTGGCGTTGTAATAAAACATTGTTAGCTCTAAAAGCCCTTTTGTTTGAGTTAAGTCACATCTTTGGTGGCACTTTAGGCGGCTCCCAGACTCCAAACACTAATTATAAGAAATCAGTATTTTGAAGAATCCTCAGTTTTACTTAATTTACGCAAATATCTTCGCAACGTACAAACATCTAGTCTCGGGGCGTTAATCGTTTATGAATGGTCCGTATCATTGTTGATATTTTATTTATTGATTTAGTTATTTCTTAGATCTCAAAGATTCATGACATCCCAAAGAGTGATTCCAAATATTGATGTTAACTCGTGAAAAAGCTTTACAAATATGACAATAGATAAATTTAAACCATTAAGAATAAATATATCGATGTTTTGATGCTGTTTGACAGTAATTTCTTCTACATGTTGTTATGAAAATGTATTATAAATAAATGTGAAATTATTTTTGGTACTCATTGCAAAGAATACTCTATTGTTAAATGAATTAAAAATATAGATGAGTTTAGACTTTACTCAGTAGCTGCTATATCAATTTTCTGTAAATTATATCTTTCCTACTTAATAATCACATAACATTGTGTTTGACACAATTTAAACTTATGGTTTGTAAAATATAGCTTTGATAATGATAATCTTTATTTCCCTTTTGACACCATACATGTACTTAGGTACGTCATTTAACAATTTATATAAGTAATCATATCTGTTATATGATACAAAATTAAATTAAATATGTATTAATAAATAAATTACATTGATTACATTAATTTCATTAATTAATTAATAATAAATTCTAGAAACATAAAATATTTTTATGAAAATAACAGTATTCATTACGAAATAGTAATTTGCTTAAATCTTAAGAACATCACAAAATATGGATTTATCAGCCAAGGCTTCGTCAATTTTATAATAACTTTTAAATAATAATGTTTTTTTTATGTAATTAAAAAACTCAATGTCACTTTTATTTCTTATATCACTTGAAATACTATTATACAATGTAATAGATACAAAAATGAAACTTTTTTTAGTTTTTGCTAGTCGTAAACAGGGCGCTAAAATGTTTTTGCTGTGCCTCGTGTTATAGCAATGACAGTCCTGTTTTAGAGTCATGTTTTCTCGTACATATACCATGTTTTGGTAAATAAATTCACATGTCATAGTCATTATACCTAACTCTCTAAATCTATCTCTACAAGAATCTAATCTTTTCATACCTAAAATATACCTGATCGAACGCTTTTGTAGTACAAATATCCTATTTGACTCAGCAGCTGAACCCCAAAACATTATTCCGTATGTCATTAATGAATGAAAGTAGGCGAAATATACATCCCTAGCTTTTATACCACCCAGTTCCTTTATTTTTTTGATAGCATATGTTGCTGATCCCAACTTCTTTGTCAACTGGTCTATATGGACTGCCCAAGTCAATTTTGTATCTAGCCACACTCCTAAAAACTTCATACTATTGGTACTGGGCAAAGACAAATCTCTTAGTGTATCTTGTACCGATGCATGGGATGATATGCTAGTTCCTAACCAAAATTCAATTACATGTGTTTTATCAATATTTAACAATAAATTATTAACAGAGAACCATTTTTCTATATTAGGCATAACATTTCTAAACTTGTGACTAAGACCATCATTCGTTTTATCCTTAATAATTAAACTTGTGTCGTCAGCGAATAAGACCATGTCAATATCCTTACAAACTACTGAAACATCATTTACATAAATTAAAAATAATAGAGGGCCCAATATTGATCCTTGTGGAACACCTAATTTAATATTGCATTTATTTGATCTTATACCATTCAATTCAGTGACTTGTTCTCTTTTACATAAATAAGATTTAAATATTTGCAATTCTTTGTTGTGGACACCATAGTGCTCTAATTTTTTCAATAAAATTCATGTGAAACGCAGTCAAAGGCCTTTGAAAGATCACAGAAAACTCCATAGGTTTTTTCAGATTTCTCAAGGCCCGCGAGAACATCCTGCATAAGTCTTGTTATGGCATGTCTTGTGGATTTTTTCTTTTGAAATCCAAATTGTCTACTATATAAAAGTTTGTTATCTAAGAAAAAGGCAAACAATTCTTCAGCTACATATTTTTCGAAAATTTTACTCAGACTAGGGAGCACAGACACTGGTCTATAATTATTACAAGACGTAGTCTTATCTTTTTTGTGCAATGGTACAACTTTTGCAATTTTCATCTTGTCTGGGAAAATTCCTTTTTCAATACATTCGTTAATAATGCGCATAAGCGGTGCAGCAATAACACATTCCAACTTTTTCAATAGGTAAGGTGTAATATACCAGAAATCGTTAGATTTTTTAGGTTTTATGTTACGAATTATTTTTACTACTTGAGAAATATTTACAGGTTTCAGTACAAAATTACTATTAGAGACTGAGGTATATTTGCATAGAAAATCTAAAGAATGATCAATCGAGCATTTAAGATCACATGTCAGGTCATTAGCTATATTTACAAAGTATTCATTGAAACAGTTGGAAATGTCAAATTTGTCAAGAATAATTCTATTGTCACTATCACTACATATTTTATCACAGATATTTTCATAGTTGCTACTACTTTTACCAGGCTCTTCTTTTATTATTTGCCACACACATTTAATTTTATTTTCCGATTTTCCAATCTTTTCCGCTATGTGCATTTTCTTTGCAATTAGACATACATTCTTAAAAACTTTACTATATCTACTTACAAATGATTTCAAAACAGGATTTTCGTCAATGTTGCTCAGTGCATATAAATCAAATAGTCTTTTTCTCGACACAAAAATTCCTTTTGTGGCCCATTTATAAAAATAGTTGGACTCGGATTTACCTATTTCTACAACAGGCATGTGCTCATCCAAGTTTTCCAAAAAATGGTTAAAGTAAGTATCATAGTCTGTGTAGACTTTATTCCTGTGACGTCTTTGTCGTTACACTCTTGGCAGAGTGTTTGTGGTCGTCACAGAGGCCTGTCTTTATTGTCTTGATAACGAAAGGATCGTCACTATTCGTACAAAAGTACGAAACCGTTCGAACCGAACCGTTGTTTCGTGTCACTAAAGTATGACATTGCTCATGTACGAGGGAATATACTTGTAATTATTGGCTGCATCAATTATTTTTTGATTTTCAGCCCATATTGTCCCACTGCAGGGCAAAGGCCCCCTTTTTTCCAGTTCTCTCTGTCCCTTGCTGCAGTGGGCCAGTCTGGTAGGTGCACATCCAACTCGTCACGCCATCTCCGTGGTGGTCTGCCACACGGGCGTCTTGCGTTAGGAATCCAATCAGTAGTTGATTTTTCCCATACAATACAATACAATACAATATCTTTATTCATAACGCCAAGTTATAAGTCAGGTAGTAGAATATGTAATTCAAAGAATAATCATATTATAAATAATTTAAAATATAAAAATAATTACTATTAATTTCATCATTTATATTATACATTAAAAACATTATTACTTATTAAGAACAAATCGGCAGCTCGTACAACTCGTTTATCGAGTAGAAAGTGTGATCCAGGAGCCACTTGCGTAATCTCGATCATAGATCTACCGACATGCGGCAGACGTGGCCGGCCCAATCCCACTTGAGCTGGGCTGATTTTTTGCTGACATCGTAAACCTTTGTATGCGAGCGCAGAATTTTTATTTCTATTTCGATCTGTTAGTCGGACATCTAAAATACAGCGCTCCATAGCCGGCTGGCACACCTCGAGTCTGGACGGCGTTGAGGCGTGATTTCAACGGCAGCCGCGACAGAAATCAAGCTATGTTTTACAAACTATAACTATATTGATTTCGTTGTTTCAAATAGTATTTATAGGATATAACTTTTGAAACTATCATAATTTTCACTAGAAACGGGATATTTACCATGATTTTGGAGTTTTAAATGTTCCCGATATTTCGGCACAGTTACAGTAACATCTACACGCAAAGACTTTAGTTAGTTCTCCCTTGATCATAGCGCATGCAACTGTGCCGAAATATCGGGAACATTTAAAACTCAAAAAACATGGTAAATATCCCGTTTCTAGTGAAAATTAGTATTTATAGGCACTATATTTAGAATAAGTATAATAATTTTAGATCAAAATAGGTTAATTAGGACAAATAACAAAATAATTTACAACCTTTTATTAATGTACTTAAGTCACTACGTAGTTCAGTGTTGTGAGTCAATTAAGATTACCGATCTAGTCGTTTTGAGATTCAAATATATTTACTGTATTGTGTTATGTAAAGTTACACTTAATGTTACGTTCGTTATTGCGAACTAAAATATCATTTACTTTATTTTATTAATATACGTATTTAAATTATACTCACCTGCAATATTGTCGCTTTCAAATCTGTGTCATTTGTTGTCAAAAATTGTGAATTCACTATGGAGGTAATAAAAAAATGCATCATATTTTTGTTTATATTTCTCTTGTTATATTTCTATGCTAATAATGTATAAAATTAACAAAAACAATTATTATTCAAAATTACATTTACTTACTAATCAAAAATATTTTCGACTGAAACATTAGACACCAAACAAAACGTTTTGTTTAAACTAAATACTAACTTATATATTACGTGTTTTGTATCAGGTAAGTATTATTATCTGATATAATATACTATTCCGATATTCCTTACCCAAACATCAACATTACTCAAAACTCAACTCAGCTCCCTTCAGATGTTGCTCAGCCCAGTTATCAAACCTACGAGACAGATCATCTGACATATAGTTCTTCCAATCACCAATCTCTCCCTTCCTGATGAATCTAAGATTTGTAGCTTCCAAGTAACTCTTCCCAAACGACTTCTCAAGTATAGCTTCAAGGTTCACAGCTCGATTGGTCTTCATATTGTTGAAAGAAAGATGATCGCAGAGCTTCTCCACTTGCTCATCGCTCAAGGTTTTGTTGAGGAAGTTAGCTGTTCGTTGGACCACTGAGGGTAGGTCATGCTTCATCTCTTCAAATTTGATGAAGAGGAGGTTCGGGTCGCGACGTTTGTTCCAGAAACCTGTACCAGATAAGAACCTAGCGTAAAGCAGCAGTCAAACTTTGAAATAAGAAACCAGATGACTATTAGCATACTAAGTGATAGAATCCTAAATGAAGAGATCCGTAGAAGAACTAAGATCACCGACGTAGCTCTCAGCAATTCTCAAATTGATGACCACTGTGGCGCGGCGGGCGAGTAGCCAGCTGAGGTGAAAGATGTTGCGGGTTCGATTCCGAACTGCGCCCGCCACTCTGAGACAAAAATGAAAGTCTCATGTGCCTGTAATTTCACACCGAAACACAGCAATGCAAGCACTACTGCTTAGCGTACTGTAGTAGACTGGCTGTGTTTGGGCTTATTCTAATCAGCTCACTGTTCTGCTTAGGTACTAATTTTATCATCATCTCAGTTGGATGTACATTTGAGCGTATTTGTTCGGTTCAAAACAGCTTGTTCCGTGGAAGGTGACTCACCGAGGATGTGGTTCCAGACGGGGCCGAACGGAGCGCGGTCCCGCATGAAGAGGTCACAGAACTCCTCGAAGGTCCCCTTGAGGCCGTGCACCAGGGTGCAGTAGTGGTAGTACGATACCACCATGTCCTTCGGGTTACGAGACGTGTATATCACCTGGACAGATTACGGACAAAACATAACAACAAAGTTGTTATTTATACTACTGAATGACGGAACAAGCAGATGGCCCACCTGATGTTAAGCGGTAACCTCTGCCTATGAACAGTGCATTACCTCATAGGTCACGTCCACCTAGGACGCACCCTATGTGGCATTGCACTGCGCCCGCCACCCTGAGACATAAAGATGAAAAGTCTCATGTGTGCCTGTAATTTCACCGGCACCCTTACCCTTCAAACCGGAACACAGCAATGCGAGCACTACTGCTTTTCGGCAGAAATAGTACCGTCCCGGGGGGTAGTACTTCCCCGGACGAACTCTTTCACAAAAAAGCTCTACTACTACTAAAACCTACCTGTTACCTTATACCTAAAATATAAGGCGTATATGCTGCAAGAGGCTAACAGTTTTCGTCTCCAGCTTCAATAGCTCGTTCTATGGCCAAACTGGTTAAGGTGGTAGCTTTCGTTTATGGCGTGAAATTCAAAAAAAATCGTGCTTTTTGCTCATCATAGCTCATCAACACTTCTTCAGATAGCGAAAACAAATTTGACGGTAATTATATGACCTAACACACAAGTTTTAATTTATAGTATCACATAAATATCATTAGTTTGGCTATGTGCTTGAAACACAAAAAACACTGTAAATACTATTGAAGCAAAATCGTAGCTAAACTAATTATATTTATGTGATAATATATATTAAAACTTGTGTGTTAGGTCATATAATTACCGTCAAATTAGTTTTCGCTATCTGAAGAAGTGTTAATGAGATGTGATTAGCAAAAAGCAAGAAAAAATTAAAATTTCGCGCCACAAGCGAAAGCAACCATCGCCATCGCCGATTACAGGCTCGATGCGGGTTCGAGTTCCGCTGGAACGGAATTTTTGGGTCACATTTAAATTGAATGTTATCCATAGTGTGGTTTACACTTGAAAGATAATAAACATATATCGTCTTGATCATTAAAAAAAAAGTTGTAGTTGTACCGTGGTACTGGCAGCTTCCAGTTTCCTTCACAAGCTCCACGGAGGAACTATCACTCGTTATATTGCTAGATAGTTCGATGACTTACCCTGGGCTTAATAGTGCCATCAGCGCGCTGTATCTCCTGCGGCAGCAAGTCCCACGGCAGGTGACTGCGGATGTACCGTGGGACCGGCAGCCGGTACTTCACTAGGTCCACCGAGGTGCCCTTCACGGACTCGTCGTGCCACTCTGCGTGACCATCTACCATGATGCAGGACAGCTCTACGAGAGGGCAGCGAATCTGGTGTCACACAATAGTACATCATCAAATCAAATCAAAATCAAATACATTTATTTCAAGCCAAGCTCATAAAAGAAGGTACACATGGTTACACAATAAAAACCTGAAAAACTAATTGGATTGCTGGGCAGGTGTCGCTTGCAGCAGTGCCTTGTATAAGGGCAATCCACCCTAGCAGCAATCATTGCCAGATTATGGTACAAGTGTGTGGTGTTGGTGTTGTAGCTGAGGTGCCATTGAGACCCGAGCCGTTAGGTGAGGGTCTTAAGAGAGCAGAGGACGGTAATCATCAATACACACGTGTATCATACGACGTTTTTCAACACACTAGTGAAGAAAATAATAATAATACAGAAATACACTCTGTGTAAATGTTCAATTGTCTCTATAACTCACTAGTGAATAATAACAATGAAAAAGTCACAGTTTGATTACAGGTGTAAAACAGAAATACACACTCTCTGTGTAAATGTTCAATTGTCTCTATAACTCACTAGTGAATAATAGCAATGATAAAGTCACAGTTTGATTACAGGTGTCATTATGTGCCTAATTGCGGTGAAATTAGAGCCATTTTATGAGCAAGCAAGTGTGTTGAAAAATATTTTTCAACACACTTGCTCATAAAGTCACACTACACACTTGTACCATAATGTACTATTATTTATTCATATTTATTTTCCACGAAGGGGGCAGAGCTCAATGGTCGCCTTTTCACAGTGGGTTGCACCTTCGTGGAATATAGACGTGACAAGTGGTGAGCTCATCGCTGCCATTACTTCCTACGACTGACTTGGCTAACGTTTTCTTCCAGTAATAACATATTCTAAAATAAGCTAGGAACCGGCTAGATAAAATTGACGGTTTGTATTTCAATATGTGGCGATGGTATTGCCACCTGTCAAGTGTGGAATGATTAGATCTGCTAGTGTTCCTCATGCTCCTAGTGCTGTGTAATATTTGGACTTTGCTCTGATATCCCGTAATAAACCGTATCCGTAGTTTCCCTGTGCTACGCGCGTAGCACAGACACCAACATTCATTGTGCTACGCGCATAGCACTGCGTATTCTTCTGTGCTACGAGCAGTGCTACGCGCGAAGACTGTAGACAAGACATGAACGCGCGTGAAGAGCTACGCGTGGTACAGACACCAACTCACGTCGCACTGCGCAAGTCGTCTTCTGTGCTACGAGCAGTGCTACGCGCGTAGACTCTATACAAAAGACATGAACGCGCGTGAAGTGCTACGCGCGTAGCACACGTTGCAGTCCACTGTGATAATTAAATTATATTATTAAAAAACTTACTTGCTGTAGCGATTTGGCTCCCTCGTAGTCTAAATCGTGTCCAATAAGCCAGACCATCTCCTGTGCCCATGTTGAACCTAAATAAAATAAAAAACAAAATAAAAAAGGTGTGTATTAGTTTTGACGCTCTACTGGAGTTTACTCCAGTCCAGTATAAGATGCGCAAATATGATGCGCAGAGGGAAAACATCACTTCTTTTTTGCTAACGCTCTGTTTCTCGATTTTACTCCCCATCTAGTTGCGTATTACGTTGCGTAAGGCCCACGCCTTACATGAAAATCGATTCATAAGGAGTTAACTCCAAAAATCTCAAGATTAAATATAGAACTTCCATAAGAGTTTCCTCCTAAACAACTCGTTCGTCAATTCGCACCACAAACACTCGCATCATTTGTGTTTGTTAATAATATTGTTTTCGTACGCTAGCTCGTCCGGATAGTCGCGTTTTATGCAATCTTTTTTTATTTCACCTGTCACGGTCCACTGCTAGGTAAAGTTCTCCTAGGGGAGAACCAGCGAAGAATTGGGATAGATGGGTAGATTCCTTAATCTTTCCATCTATCCCAATTTTTCGCTGGCTCGCCCATCACTCGAAGGAAAAAGAAAATACAAACGTACATACATTTAATTATTGTAAATGAGGAAAACTCAGTGTTTTTTTTAAATACATTTATTGAGATTAATCCCAAATTATTATCCTAATTTATTGTACGTACAACAGGAAGCTAGATTCTAGGACTCTTATTATATAGAATAGAACACATCTTTGTGAAAGATCTATTGAGTCCAACAAAAATTAAATTATTGTGTGGGAATTTAGAAATTGCAACGTGGGGATTTCGTTCTTATTCTTCCGTTTGCTTTATTAATACGGGACAGTATCACTCACCTGTCCTAGGATATGAACACATCCACACATCGTCCTCGCGAACCTCCATGTCCAGGATATCCTGCCCAATCGTCATATAATCGGCTGGAAGGATCACTCTCCCGGGGTTAATTTCCATCATGCAATCTTTCTTCTCAAACATCCTATCCAAAAGACTTCCAGTCTCTTCGTCTAGCTTCGAAAACGTTAACTGTGGTTTCGTCTTCATATCGACGAAAACGAATTCTTTTTTTGAAAATTTGTATTTATTTACATTTAGCACTGGCTGTTTCGGGCGTTCTATTTTCAAAAATACTTGTAAGATTAATTTTTAAATTCAAATGAGGCAGAGGCACGTCTATCACGGCCGTACTCAGGAAATTAAGTTAGCGTGTGGAAAGGTGCATCGCTTTCCGCCTCTCGCTCAACACTTTCGTTGCGCTAGGATAGCCATGCGTGCATCATAGATGTAATACTGTTATGTAAATCATTTTCTTGGAAGAGTTGAACAACCAATGCCATTGCTTAAGAGTTTTCTACCGTCACTATCTAATACCATTCCTTCCTGTCTAGGCATAGGAGTATTTACCTAATGGAAATGTTACTTAATAAGTACGTAGAGCAATCGCCCACCCTAATTATGTCAAATTATATCGATTCCTGCTTTTCAAATA